>CM052132.1:9000216-9662093 GCA_028454255.1 Halictus ligatus | reverse complement strand
CTTTAAAGTCGTCAGTCTTCAGTTTGTATTCAACCAGTCTTCAGCTACTCCCCATTTAAATTACATCTTTGTACAGTCGTTATAATTAAACTACCCAGTTATCGTTATCAACACAAGTTGTCCGAATTCTCTACTACTCGAAACACCTCTCACCCCTCAACAAGAACTACCTAGCACGGTTTCAATTAACACATTGTTGACCGGGAACGTCATGTGACGTCTTTCGATAACCCAATGTAATTGACGAAGTATTATACCTTCAAATTGCGGTTACTGTTTACCATTTGTCTTCGTTAAATTTACAATTCAAACTGTAAATATATTATTGAGAAACTCTCAGATTATAAGCAAACGTGGTAAGAGCAAGTTGTTTTACATTTTTCCAGTTAGGACGCGACGTATAAATCGTTATTCTTAAATTTTTAGAAATGGCCCATTGCGAACTTTTTGAAGAAAAATTTTGTGAAGATAATTTGTCTGACTGTCCAAATGACGTCTGTGTTAGTGATTCAGAAAATCATAGTTTTTCAGAACGTAGTTCTGATTCAGAAGATACAAATATCAGACCAACAAAACGACGAAAAACCGTAATTATTGAGAGTGACTCTGAAAATGAAGATAACGGTTATGATGCTGGATGCTGAAGTTTATTTAGATTGTTTTAGTTCTACATTTAATTACGAAATAATGTCTGGTGACATTAGATAGCTCCTGCGTAAAATTGCCGGTCAACAATGTGTTAAAAGACTAGGATACGAAGGTTTGAAAATTGCCATATCTTTTCGCGAGTTATGATTGAAAAATGAAGTTCGGGAGCAACGTTACGGGCATTTTTAATCCTGCTGCGACGGTATGACATTTGTCAGACAGCGAACGCCTGTCAGACGCGATTTTAATGGGACTGGCAGCGTTTGACGGGGCGAGGCACGCCGGGAGGCCGCTTGATGATAACACGCAGATAAGAGCGAGGAACGGGTACCCGAAGGCGAGTCTGCACGACCGGCGTGCAGCCAGGTATCATCGTGAATAGGGAGCAATCAGATATCATTAGCGTTTTTACGGGCCCGACATTCGCGGAGGTTCCCCAAGGCCGTACGAGCGTTCCCACGCTGGCAGGTGAACCGATCCCTTCCCTTGCAATTAATAATTTATCGCCCTTAATTCGATGCCATAAATGAACGAGGGGAAAATCTATTGTTGTGCGCCTCGATCTTTTCTCGATCACGCGCCGTGTTGCGTTGCCGCGATTGGGAAAGCCTGTGGCGGCGACGTTCGATCGGATGATTTAGGGATCTGGAACGATCGTTTATCGTACAAGGTTAGCCGTGGTTCGCAGAGGAACTCAGGCAACAAATTGTTTCATGGGGGAAATAGAGGGAAGCGTTGATTAATTCGTGGCACTAATTAATTCGTAACTGTTGTACGGCCGTTAGGAAAGACCGGATTAGTGTCTGAACGTTGCTGTCCGTTTCTACTTGCAATCAAGCAGCGATCACTTTGCTCGATTCCTATTGATTTTATCTGAACATAAGTCTCAATTATTATTGTTAAAAATTAATAATGTAGCATTGGTGTTGACGTAGGATGAAATTATATTACTATTTTAATATTGTTTCTACTGCACACGTTAATTTCGATCCGTATCCACTTACGCACCGTTCACACAGAACGTCATGTTCGTTTATAATTATCCAAATATCGTTTCATGTTCCCGAGACAATTTTGACATCTCCCCCTTAATATATTACGATCACGCAAGCCACGGTATCTCTTTCTACGGAACTATGTTTAGCCATACGTGAACGCCGCGTCGAACAGCGCAAAGCCGTTGGTCAGACGGCGAGGGAAGCACTGTACGTCAGGGACGTCATTTCGAGTGACGTCCGGCAACGCGACCCGACGGCGCTGTTGCAAAGTGGATAACCGCGTCAAAAGCAATTTTCACACCTGCGTGTGCTAGCAGTGAAATTGACACTGCTCGACAGGCTACATTATTTACCGATATTTAAGACACCTTTGCTCGAGGCAACGACGCGGCTAACTAGTAGCGATCCTGCTTACAAATTGTAGCCGATAAACAGGGATTAGCAGAAGACACTGATGGCAAGCCTCCCGTTCTTGAATCCGTACAGAAAATTCGCTGGCACTCGAATAATATAAATAGTTCTTAACCCCGGAGGACTTTCCAGCCTCGTTCGGAGATCTTTCCTCTGAGATTTTTGTTTAACTGGGAAATTGATTGATAGCCATCTGTCAGTGTCGTATCAAAGCACCGACTGTTCAAAAATTGGACAGACATGCCGTACAACATTCCCCACCTACAGCCCGGCCAATCAATAACTGTGAAGAAAATTTTGTACACAGTCCGGTGATATTTACTCAACTTTCTCATATATTATAAATCGAATTATTTGTTATTTCTCAAACAGAAATAACTGCCAACACATTATATACGCAGGAAAATTACTGAACCTCATCACTAAAAATCAAAAATTATTTTAAGTCCCATTGAACCAAGTCCCGTTAGCAACTACAGTTGGAAAACACTGTCCAAAAATGAGATGTACATTCAAAATCAGACACACCCCACGTTGAAAATGACTGAAATGACCTTGTCACCGAAAATTAAAGATATAATTATTTAAACCTGATTTCATGGCACCATCCCCCCACTCCAATCGCGACAACTGCGATCCTGGTGACGTGTTATCAAATGAGGTTCCCATGTTTGTTTCGTTCGCGGGGAGAATTTAACAGCGAGGAAATCTCGGTGTCTGAGCTGGTCACGACAAGGAGGAAAGGGCGAGGGGCATGGGGAACGGGGGTCGAGCCCGATGGTGCCCCATGGACAGCGGAAAAAAGCAGTCAGAAGAGGGAATGAAGACAGTGAATTGGCAAAGTCGACGGGGTGAAAATAAACGGAGGATGAAGATGAAAGGAGGAGGACAGGTAGACAGGTGGGGAGGAGGGGAGGGGCTGAGGGGGGACGCGGCAGAAGGAGGATCGTAGACGGAGCTGTTTTCTCTAATTCTCCATGATTGATGGCGATTGGCGAATTTTTTCCCCGGCCCGGCTAGGAAGAGCTAGTGGCAGGTGATTACTGTTGGTGGGCAGGTTGCAAAGCAGCCCGTGGACCAGTCGGGTTTACTCTCCCGTCGTTGGTCGTCGGTTGTTGCTCGTTGGTACGCGTTCTACGGACGTAACGACTGGCGATCGTTAGCGGACCAAGAAAGAAAGAAAGAGGCGGAGGCGAACCTGCAGAAGAAACGGCGAGAAAGAAGATATTCGATAATGGCGGACGGTTGCGTAAAACGTTCGGGATGATCGCCGAGAATGAGAACCGCTTGATTGAGTTGTCCCCGTTGCTCTATTTTCGAACGCATCGAAATGAATGGGGGCTGTCCTTTTAACAGGATTCGATTCCGAACGTCGCTGTTGGAAACTGTTTTGTGAAGGACTTGATTAGAATGGTTATCAAGAACCTTTGTCCCTGCAGAATATTACTCATACAAGTTTCATGCGTCAAGCGCAAGGCAAAAGCCAAATAAGAATTTCTCCCCTCCATTATTAATTTTAATAAGCCTCTTCTAGTCTGTATGCGGTTTCAATTTGCATCTATTAGCACGGTTGCACCTATTTTTATCGTAGACGATATTCTACTGATTCGTTTAAACGTAAAGTACACAAATTTTAGAATTTTCTGTATGTCTACATTTTTATACCTTTGAAGTACAATATAAAATGAGATATAAATTGAAAACAAGAAATCTGCTACGTGTGAACTTTTAAGCCTGAATAGTATAATCTATAAATCTGAAATGTTTCTCCGTCTTCTTCTCCGAAAGAAGCATTATAAAACATCAAAAAATGTTTTCTCAACTGAAATCAAACGCATACATGACTCGAAATCGTTATTATTTATAGAGTATTAGCTTTTAATTCTATTTTAAAGAGGATTTTTTGAATTTTGTCGACGTGCTTCGTGCAAACGCATTTGTATGCACATTGATGCAGTGATTCGCTGACCGCGGAAAAATGTTCAAAGGGATGATTAGGAGGCGGGACGAGGAAGCGGGCAACGTCTGGTAATTGTCCTTTAATTTCACGCACGGAACTCCATCTTTCATTAAGACGCGCGTGATCTATGGCTTAGTATTCTCGTGTCTTGGTAATCTGCGTGGCCAATTTCGGCGAGAGGAATTGAATGTTCGATTGGCTACCGATGTACCACGGTAATGATCGGAATCGGATTCTCGGAAGGTTTCGGCTCCCCGAGGTTCGAAAGCGATTCTGGTCGTAGTTCGAAGCACTTAAAATGGCCGACGATGGGTTTGATTAGGTATTAGCGTTGGGATATCGATGTAAGATTTTCCCTCTGTACCGGCGATCAATTTCTGTTGACTGTTTTTACCATTCCTTCTGCGAGACCTTTGGCTTTTCGATGAATTAAGCTGTGTATATTCCTTGCATCAACTCGTTTTTCTTGAACCTGAATGATTATGCTGACATCCATCTAGTATCCATCTCCCGGTAAATGAATGTCTGTCTTCCAGTATATTCATTTTTATATCGATCGTACGAGGGATTAAAAGTAGAAATATGATGAGAATGAAACTGTACGACACGTATGTACATGGATACTTGGAATTGTTGCGTAATTACAGTAATTCGAACGGTTATTACAGTGTCGTAAAATCATAAAGTAGCGCGGAAACCGTTACCCAAAATTTTTCTCGCGTCCCGCAAGACTAGGTCATAATTCAAGCAATATATCTATCCAACGATTCAGTTGAGGTACGAAACTGCTAGTCTCTGCCGCAAACTCTGGCCCGTCTGCTTTATTTCGCCGTTCTTGCACGAGAAATCGCTCTTAATTGCGCTGATATACGATTCGCCGTGGTCTTCGGACGGTATTTCACCGGCGCTGTTAACGTTACGCAGTGTTGTAACACCGGACCGTAAATTACCCTTAATCCGTCGCGGGAGACCCTCGTTTCCGTCAAATAAAGTTCAGATTTCACATCATTGTCCGAACTTCTTTTTGCGTCACGGCACGGCGTCTTAAAACGCCGATTCAAATCGACGGTTTCTTTACTGCCATCCTTTTTCAAGCCGTAAAATCTCCGGCTCCCTTTTACTTTTATCGTTCGGCGAATCAAGATGCGAAATAAAACTATTTACCTTCTTGCAGTCTGTAAAATTTATTTTACCACTGTATCGCAGATTTGTTCCATTTTTCTCGGCATTGAAAACACAGGTGAGTCACCTGAAGCACTGAAGTTAATATTATTTACCTTCTTGTAGTCTGTAAAAATTATTTTACCACTGTATCGCAGATTTGTTCCATTTTTCTCGGCATTGAAAATACACGTGAGTCAGTTCAAGCACTGAAATTATTTCATTTGTTGTATCGGAACTTTAAACCGTTAGCAGAATGACGTGATTTATTAGTTGATAAGTATTGAAATATTTGACAGAGGATTTAAACGAAGTACGTTTGTACCTATGAGCTGGAACTTTTTAAAATACTGGCATGATATGTATACTAAAAAAAAAGATTTATGATTTGCACTCTATAAGAATAATGTTCTGAGTCTGTAAGCTTTAATCTCACCTTATGAAAATTCCTGTCGACTAAAGAAAATCGATCTCGCTAAAGGTGCGCGAAGCTTAGGTGGTCAGTGACTCGCGTGCCATTGCATCACGGGACTAACAACCGTCGACTACCACTAAATTAGTGTTCACCCGTTAATTGAGACTATCCATTAAAATGGTAATCCGTGCAGCATTGACGCTCTGCTTAATTAATGTCAACGTTTCGTGTTCAACCACCACTAGGAGGTGTCTCATGCTTGTTCTGCGCATTAAATGCATAGACACTGTGCACAGGTGTAGCATTCACTTCGACCACGATCACTTAAAATCAGTTTGAAAAAGTACACCATCCTTAATCGATCCTCGATATCCTAAAATGAAATTTTTAATTTCATTCGTTTAGGACAATTTTGATAGTTGTAAAAATTATATTAACACGAGGACAAAACATGGCGAGTCAGAGCAAGTATTATAGCTAGCACAGCTTTATTGGCGCGAGCAAACAATGGCCAAGAAGAAACACGAACGCTAACTCCTGGGTAGCGGAAGGGTGTTGGCAATCGGCGGACAGATTTATAGCTGGCTTCCTAGTGGCGACTAATTATTTCTAACAGTTATTATTGTAACGCTGTCCGTTATTATTCAGACCGCTTCCGAGCGTGCCGGAAAATTTGCTTGTAACGTCGATAATTAATGCCGTGTCGGAGTCCGCTTATGACACCGGCCATTTTCCATCTTAATTGACGTGATATACGAGCCGCGTGCTTTCCACATGGACGTATCTATATCGATAGGTACGCGTAATGTCGCATTATTAATATCGTTAGAGCAACAAACAACAATCCCCTTTACAACGAATTTTACTCACAAACCTTCTAAGTCAATTATACCTCTTCTTCCAAAAAATCGAACAATGCCAAAACAAATACTGGCAAAACCGCGTTCTTAAATTCGTCTGTCTTCACAATTTTGTATTTCGCCTACTCGTTTCTAGTGTGAACGTTCTGACAAGGTTCTAAAAGACCCCTATGTCTTTGTAATATCGTTTTTATTTAGAGCCAATAGAATGTACCGACAATGTTCAGCTGTTAACACCTGGCACACCTTGTATAGTTCTCTCCCTTCTCCTACGCCCCCCATAACAGAGACGGCGTTATTGATTTATTCGAGGGAAAAATCGTGCCGCGGTTAATTAGAATTTTCCCTCTCGCGTGGCCGTCACCGCGCTGCAAAAGGGAAAGATACTATCGACACTGTGACCGCAATCGGCGCCGATAACTTCATTGTCGATGATCAGACGCGATTACACGTCATCTGGAAGGAACGGCCAAGGGGTGACGAATATTCTGCCCCGGCGATCTTTGTGCAATCCCGGATCGAGAGATCTCATTGCGAAATCGTTCCCTCGGTCTCCCCGGGCGTCGCTTTAGGGACATACTTCTTCAGGTAAGGCTGTTCGCGGTGTTGGTCAGCAACCTCTTGGAATTTTGTTCAAACTGTACGCAACATATTCTAAGAGCATCGCATCATCTTTGTAAACGTTTATATATTTTATATTTCTTACAAATGTTCTTTGTACATATTATATATTTTTTTAAAAATGTTCGCAAGTCTTTATACATATTTTATATTTTTTAAAGAATGTTCGTAAGTCTGTGTGCATATTTTATATTTTTTAAAAAAATGTTCGCAGGTCTCTGTACGTATTTTATATTTTATAAAAAATGTTCGTACGTCTTTGTGCATATTTTATATCTTTTTAGAGCTCTTCCCAAATCCTTTATATTTTGTGTTTCTTAAAAAATCTTCATAAGCTTTTATTTACCTCTCGCATTCCTTAAGAAATATTTGTAAGTCTTTATTCATTTTTGCACTTCTCAAGAAATCTTAATAAGCGTTCATTCATGTTGTGTATTTCACTGGAGAACTTTGCAAGTCTTTATACGCCTGTTACATTTCATTATAAGTCCCTACAATCCTATTAACGCGCGTGCTAATAAGATCGTACGAAATAGCATTACAGCGACCGAAATAAAATCTGGGGGAGGGGGGCGTTCGAGCCGTTTAGCGGTCGCCGGAGGAACGCGAAGCAACAGATTTCCCGATACCTCTGCAATTATGCGGTAATTAAAGCCACCCAATCGGAGGAGCGAGCTGCGCGAGTTCGCGGGGCGTGAACCGGTAATTGCGGTACCGCTTGCCAGGAGTTCGCAAAAATCGCGTAGACAATGGGCACCAGTTCGCCGAGGAGATCTTAACTCGCGCGCACAATCGCGCAAACGGAGCCGCGAATGAATAGGATTATCGTTGGTACACCGCGTAATGCGACAGTAAGTACACGGGATTGCCGCGGAAAAATCGCGTTAATGCCCGCTGACATTAGAAACGGATAATTTCCGGATAAAGCTGTACCGCGGCGGGCCTGGAGACTTCGATGCCCCCGCCGTCTTATCGCATTAACGTTTACTCGAGTACGCGCAAGCTATTATACGCCGCTCGAGATAACATTATACGGTCGACAACGGGCGATTATTTAAGCATCCGATGCGCGGAGATAACGGGGAAATTTGTTAACGCGGTGGCCGCCTCGTTGGTCATCACTGGCTGACTCAATTTTGCGCTCAGGTTCACGAATTCGCACTCGTTAGGACGACTAGACAAACTATCAGAGATTTTATTAAGTACATTACTGTGATTTCGTGGAATTATTTTGGTGCGTCTGGCAGGAATTTCTGAACGTCTTAAATTAGAGGCCGAAAGCGTCATTTTATGATGGAGCTAGTTAGGTTAAAACGAAAATATGAAATCATATCTAGAAATTGATGGAACCCGACTGTCTGGTAGGATAAAATTGACTCGATTTTAACGGGAACATTCCGGACGATTCTAGAATGTATTCCCATAGAAACTTTGAATCTTTCAAAAGCTTACGTTTGAACTGATTAACGTAGAATCGTTTTAGAAACGTCTAAGAATTCCAAAAATCGAAGAGACGTGTCTGCAAGCGATTCTACAGTTCCAGGAAACATCAGTACCACGTAATTGACCCCGCGGACCCGGCGCTCGCTCGAGTCGTCCAAGAATGATTAACTCGAAGCCTCCCATTCCCGTTTTTATTTTAGCGTCGCGCTTTAATTAAAATCATTTTAAGCAAGAAGGTAATCATTTAACCTTCGTCGGTCGGTGAAGCAACGTGTCGAGACGCCGATCGCTCGGCAAAATGGCTGAAGGCAATCTGCTAGACCTCGTGTGGAAACGTAGAATCATGTATAAACCATGCAACGACCGAGCTTTTAGCAAATAAATTACTTTCATCCTAACAAATCTAATAACGTTAGACAAAACACTTATCGTAACGATCTGGTGCGTGACATTTTTTCCCGCAATAAAAAAATTACTAAACATTACCTAAATCAGAAACAGTAGAGTAAATCAGAATTTAAATTTAAATTGAAAATAATTAAATGAAATTAAATCGAATTGTAGTAGTAAATTAGAAACAGTTCAGACACTGATCCGCCACTCTCAACAATCACAAGGCTTAGCGGTAAAGTTAATAAATAAACGGATGAAGAATAAAATACTTTGTTTATGAAACTGTACGTCTGATTTCAAATAAAATAGACTACCATTTGCTATTTTATATATGAACGAGACACTCCATTCACAAAATTGCACACCTGGTTCTATGTACTGATTACAGTACTTTTCAGGCTGATTACCATTCGCTGTTTGATACACGAATGCTCCATTTACAAAATTGCTCAGCATGCTCGAAATAAGATAGGCCGGCCGCCATTCGCTATTTTACTCGATCCTGTCCACGAGTCCATTTGTCAGGGGAGAACAGCCGCGAGGTAATTGCAGGTGCGGGGACCACCGATTGGCAATCCTCGATGCTCTGCCACCAGCGGGTTTTTCCTTTCTCCGGGGCCGCGGTCGCTCGTCGCGTAAACGTCCGCGGAAATTATTTATAGTCCGCGGCTCGTACGTGTGTTTATCGGGACGAGCCACGTGTATACAGTCTGTCGCCCCGCAACATTTTCGCGGGCTAATCGCGACGGTTCGACCGATGGCGAAACTAGCCGTGGGAGTCGCGAATAAAACTTGTGATGAGGTACTACGACGACCGGGGGACACTTAACCGCGTCGCTTCTTGCACGTAACACAGCGGCGCGGCGTTAATTAGTACCCTTAGGAAAATGGCCACGCCGAGAGCTTGTATATGCGCGCACGCGCTGTTCCGTGTTCATTATACATTTAATACCTGCCTACTCCGGGACGCTTTCTTTCCGGGACAAATTGTTCTGCGCCGCAAATGAATTTATAGCAGCCCCGGCCGAGGGGACTGTTGTAAACAGATTTTTCGCGATGGCGCAATGGACATTGGCTCTTGTTTATTTCAATTGAGAAGTCGACAGTAACTCCACAGTCTCCACTATACACTATCGATTACAGTTCAGTGGATTGCGGAACGTACAGAGCACAATTTTTATAATAATTTTATAATATTTCTTGAGGACATTGAAACACGAAGATAATCAAGAAATTTTTCTGATTGAAATGATACCAAACACGACGCAGTTTGGATAACTGTTACTTGTTTAATCCACGACACAGTGGAACCTCGATTATCCGAACTAGTCAGCGGAGCGTGAATGTTATGCTAGTGAGCAGGTACCTAGCTACAGTATTACAGTAGACGTTAGACCTTACATTGAAGTTAGAACAGTTAGACAATTCAGATGTCACATAATCGGTTCGGATAATTGAGGTTCCACTGTATCGTGGATCGTGTTCGGTGTCGTTTCAATCAGAAAAATGTCACGAAGGTGCTGATAAAAGTTTCACAAGAAAAAAAAAACAATTAGGGCAAGAACAGAACAGAGTTTTCAAGACCTCGCAATCGAAGCGTTAGAACAGTGACCCTGAATACCCGTTCCAAGCTCATCAAAATTCATGAGAGATTGCTAACGTACCCGGGTTGCAATATGTTGCTGATCCTCGGCAAGAACAACCCAAACAACCCACAAATTTTCGGGACAAATTTAAAGAGGGCTCCCAAATACCCAGCCATTGACGGAAGGTTGAGGCAAATCGATTTTTCGGAAGTTGCGAACTGGAGCATCTTATTAAGGTCGAAACGGAAGGCTGAGGCGGCAGATGTCGAAGTGACAGTCCAGGTGAGTTCCGAAGAGACTCGGTGAGATCAATAAGCGAGAGGGAGAAGGAGAGAGAGAGAGAGAGATGTGGACGAGGGTTGAACTCAGGGAACTAGACAAGGCTCTGGCACGTAGCCACGGCAGCCGTCCCATCGTTAGACCAACCACCTCATCGTCTCCTCGTGCTTTCTCACCCGAGGATGCGGCGAGGATGCTCGACGGTCCCCGGGTTACCAATTCCGGTTCCCACGTTTACATTTCGTGCATGCGCAATGGGTAGACCGTGTGGCCGGTGTATGTAGCGGTGGTAGCTCGTTAACCGGATAACGGTAGGTCGGCTAGCAGCACGTTGCAAGCCGCACAACCACCGAGAAGGTAGCAAACCGCGTTCTCTCTCTTTCTCTCTCTCTCTCTCTCTCTCTCTCTCTCTCCTATCCTCTATGCTCGTAGTGTACGCCAGCGCGGAGCGGCGCGGCGAGGCCCGAGAGCTCAGGAAAGGGCAGGTGGGGGACGTCCGAGAGCGTGGCTTTACAGGGTACTACAAGGTACCGGGAACGTCAGCCGCATATAGCAATCCCCGTGGAAGCCCTTAGGCTCATAGCAGTGCCTACGTTAACGTGTCTATTTGAGATATCAGCGATCGGTCCGTACACGGCTGCTGCACGACGCGAAGCGACGAACTCGCCCTCCAGTCGTCCGCGTCGCTTCTCGCCAGATGCAACTGCACTCTGCACGCTGACGGAACGGTCAGTCGTCTGTCACTCCAACCTTTCTCTTCTTGCAACCGTTCCCCAACGACTCCCGCCCCCAAATCATTTTTCCCAGGGAAACTCGACATATTAGGGGGGCCCGTAAGTGATCAATTATTTTGAAATCTAAAACAAACTTTTTAGTAAATGCAGGTTTTCATTTCTTAATTTATTATATAACCTCCATCATTAGCAAGGACAGTTTACCATCTTTCTTGCGAATATTCAATCCCCCTCTTATAGAAATCCAGGGTTCGTGAAGCAAAACATGCTCAAGGTGCCTCCTTACATCTTCTACAGAAGTGAATGTTTTATTTCTTAAATAAGGCTCCAGAGATCTGAAAAGATGATAGTCAGAGGGAGTACGGAGGGTGCGGTAAAACTTTGATTTTTTCCTGAGTGAGTTTCGCTGTATGGGGCCCTGCATTGACAATTTGAAGGATTACACCTTTTCTGTGGACTAAAGATGTCCTCTTTTTCAATAGTTCTTAATACAGCCGTTGTAATTGCTGACAATACAATTCAGCAGTAACTGTTTCTCCAGGTTTCGACAACTCAAAGTGAATTATGCCACGACAGACCCACCAAATGGTCAGTAACCCTTTTCTAAGTGATAAACTAGGTTTAGAGGTTGATATTGCAGTTTAATTTGCGGAAAGCCATTGCTTGGGGCACTTTATGTTACCAGAAAGAATCCATTATTCATCTCCGGTAACGATACTGCTAAGAAATGGAAATCTGGATAGCAATGAAGTGCAAATTGTAGATGCCTTTCCCATATCATGTAGTTGCCTTTGTGTAGTTGACCATGTGGACCCAAGGCTTCTCGATAATTCTTGTATACTTAGTTTTGTATCAGCTTCCATTAGAGATTTTAGGGGGTCATTATCAAATTCTACTGGTCGTCCACTTCGAGGCCTGTCAGAGAGGTCATAATCACCAGCAGCAAACCTTCCGAACCAACGTTGACACCTGTTGACCTTCAATGCATCTCCATAAACATCGCAAGTTTTCTTTGTTGTTTCCGTTGCATTGAATCCCGCATGAAAATGAAAAAGTATGCAATGACGAATATGATCCTCGGAAAGTACGAACGCCGCCATTTTATTACAGGGTTGTAAAAAAAATTATACTTTTTAGAATAGTTGGAACACAGGCTGCTTTACCGAAAACTGTAAAAGAATACGTGTTTTCTCTTCAACGATCGGTACAGAACTAACGGCACAACAAATTCTTTGCAAATAATTGATTACTTATGGGTACCCCTAATAATTGCCTCTGTTAAAATGATACAAACTTAATTCAGTCTACTTTATTTTTAATCTCGAAATTCTGAGAATAAATAGTAAAATCAAACGTAGAGATTTTTAAGGAATTTCGTATGTCGCGTGAACATAAATATTTCGATTTTCTGTCTTTTTCAAACGAAGGCAAAGTATGTTAGGGTTGTCTATATTTCCCAGAACTTGTCCAACTTTTAGCACGCCAGTCGTGTACGGGTGCGTCGTATTAAAACGATTTGAATTTTCGAAACTGCATACAGATTTTGCAGATTCCGAATCGCCACGGCGCATTTTCGTTTCCGATCCACGATTTCCCATGGTCCCTGATAAATTCGTTACCATATCTCTCCGTACACTTATACACGACTATTTGCATGGATCCCGAAGTGCAGTTATCATGCATGCGCCGAGCGTAAACGTGGGAACAGCAGGTTCAAGCCGGTAATTTAAACATAAACTTCACGAACACAGGGGTTTCGTATCCTTGAATGAATGGAACAGCAATTTCCAATGGAGTGCATAGCAATCGAGCTTGAAAACCGATAAAGTGGGCTGTAGGATCGAAATTTGTATTTATTGTCTAGCGGCTGGCACAGATTCGCTGAACTCCGACAATGACTCTTTACATGTCAATACTCAACAATTCACGTTTATAAAGCTTATACTGATCTTATTTTCTTTTTTGTTCCAGGTAAGTCTCTACAAAACATCACTGAGGTCTATTGTTACGAGATTCGGTAAGCGATAAATAGACAAATTTTTCTGCATGATTTATAAGAAACAGGAGCTGAATAGACCTTTCTTTATTTATTTTTTAATACTTTTAATAAGTCGGGAATTACGGAATCAATATTCTCGAATTCTGTCACTGTTTCCATAGTTCTAAATTTTTGTAATAAATGCACAAAATCCGCCGTCTAGCGACACAGAATTATTGTTTCCAAAGGGGGCAATGTTTGTCGAAACTTTTGAAAACAACAAGCGTACGAACATTGAGAGATAAGGTGACGTGTCAGGAATATCATCGCGAAACAGGACAAAACTGGTCCCTCTATCAGGAAAAGGTCTGTCAGTGGTCACGTACACGTAAATGAACAATGTCCCCGAAAAAATTTAAGGCTGCCTCCCACCGTTAGATCGCGATAAGCTCGCTTGCGACTCTGCGCGAGCATGAATTCCGTCCACGCAAAAATTCGCAGGTGCGTCTCTTGCAGAAACGTGCATCTCAATTCTCTTTGCAATGCATTTTTCCTTGCGGTATTCGTCCTTTACGAGACGATCGAAACCGCGGATGTACGTTTGTTGTTCTCAAAAATTTTAACGATCGACGGGGAATTTCTTTTTCGAATTACTTGAGAATTTGATACTCGACGTAACAGACGTCCGAAAAATATTCTTCGACGCTAGACTCAGAGAGACGCGGAATCGCGTCCAGCCGATCGCGAGGGTAAAGGAATCGAGCGAAATTGTCTGAGAACGGGGACTCCGATCTCTCGTGTAAATTTGCAGGGAATCGTTAGAGCAGTTTTCCAGGGTCGGGGCCCAGAAGTGACATTTGAGTCCTTGTTAAGGATTGGAGCACGACCTCTTTGTCTATCGGCCCCGGATCTCGTTCTTTCCGCCGGTTGCATCGGCATCACCTGCAGGCGTCTCGCTACGCGCCAATCTGTGCATCTCAGCTCGCCCCCGCGGATTAGCGGGCCACGATCCCCCTGTTCCGCCTCTGTTCTCTTCTCCGATACACAGGGTGGCCCGAAAAACCAGTCGAAAGTTGTACCCCAAGTCATTTTCACCGTCAAACAAAAGCAGACAAAATAATATTACACCAGTCCATTTTCAGAAATATGTGGTTTAATTGTTCTACACTTCCACTGCTTGTCTTTCAGAAAAATTGTACGAACTTCTAATGAAATGGAACCCTGGTTTCCGTAAAATAATTTGCGGAAATTCGCAAATCCACTGAGAAACGGAATACAGTGAATTCTCGATATATGTCAACAACAAGGGTCTTGCTAGTGACTTTTATCGTCCAGGAGACATACCCGAGCCGTGTTATCACTCCATGGAGTATACTTCGCGGTAGTGGGAATGATTCCACGACGTTTATCATCTAGACCTTGGTGACATATACAGAGAGATATACACATATAACTCGCGTGTATTATCACTTGACTACTCCTTCTTTTAGCAGCTAATATTACACGGAAAAATGCTATAGCCTGTCCCCATCAAACCCCCATAATGCATGCAGGCTGATTCGCAACCGAGGGGCAAAGCAGGAATCTCGGAAATCGTAAATTACCGTGAATTTTTCATCGCGCGACTATTAATAAAGCCAGGTCAAATTACCGTACGACTATATACGACGCGTTCAACACCGCGAATATTCTTAACGAACTTTGCGGAATGAGGTTCGCGATGGTCCGGACAGTAACGAATAAGACGCGAAGTTGCAGATTCTCTTGCCAGGACACTTTCGATTATCGCGCAGCGGCCAAGGTGTAGCAATGCCCGGGGTCTAAGGTCGCGAATCTCTTTGCCACATCATGCAAATTTACTGCCCGGGCCCTTCGAGCCGCCGGGGGATAAATGGCGACGGGGAATTAAGTAGTAAAGGACTATCCGCTGCGAAATCAGACGCACCAGTCGCGTCCTCTGGATTCCATTACGCGAGCCTTCTTCCCGCCGGTTTCATCGCGTAATGATTAGCTTTCTTACGAGGGGTCGTCAACAGAATTACTCCCCGCTATTATTAATGTCTCGTCTCGCCTTTATTTATTCTCACTCGTTTGCGAGTGGCTGAAATGTGTATTAAATTTATTCCTGATAGCCAGCAGCCTTTAACTTGTCTTTCCTACTTCCGCCGCGGGGTTTCAAAGTATTTAAATAACACGAAGCTGCGACAAATTCTCTTGAGTTGTATGCGTGTCACACGTAGGAGTTCCAATGACATTTAACTAATGCTTTTTTAAACTAAGCGCAATGTTTCAACCGATGAATGCTTAACTGAATATTAAGCCAAGTGCAATGTTCGGGGTAACAAATATTAATTCCTATTATGACCGTATCTTTCGTTGCTGTCATTTGCAGTTTACAAACTTCGGAATATTTCTTCCAAAATATTCTTCCGAGAGAAGTTTCCGCTGTTACTAGTTTTACGAGTTTTTTCTCCAAAAAATTTGAAACGTAGTCTCAACATACGAGTCTGAAAGCGGCAGGAAGGCGTCCGATGTTTAGAGGCCTCTTCCAGAAAATTTCAAAGGTAATTCCTCCTGGAACTTCTTCAACGAAACGATTGATCGATCGTTCCTGTCGCGAAACTCTGTCGCATTCCCCGTCCGTGTTCCCTCGATCTCAGAAAACCCCGAGTTCTATCGTTCTACACGAACGAAATATTCCCATCGCGGCTCGATCGGAACGTCTCTACTTCGATCGCGGAATCCGGCATTCGTCAAGCGGTAACCTCGAAGAACCAGAGAGATATTAATCGCGGCAGCACGTTCTCTGTCATAAGTAGCGAAATTGTAATCGTACCGAGCGGACGGTAGACAGGCAGGGCCGCATCATTGCTATCATGGTACGGTCGAATGTAAAGTACAGGAAACATTTACAGAATTTAAAAATGCTGCTGTATTATTTTCACCCTTTTACAATTATTTAGAAAAGGAATAAACGTGTGTATAGCCTCTTTGTTTTGCAACTTAACAATTTTTTCTTTTGTGAGTTAAGGGTCCGGTCTTGGTAGATTCGCGATAATGTAGAGTGACTACATTACCGTAAAAAAATGGATTTACGTGCTTCAAGTTTTCGCCCTTGTATAAGAATATTTTATCGCTGGTGAAGAGCTCATTCGAAAGAGAACGGTTCAATCTATTGCGGTTGGTCAGGAGCTGCCGAGATTATGCAGATATTTGATAATATAATCGTTTGAAGTAGGCCAAAAATTGACGATGTGCATGCTGTGGAATCCAAGCATTTTTATGCCATTGGATGTGTTTTCTGGATGAAATCCCAGCTGACAAATTGAGATATATTTTGCCTTGATTCTGTGCGAAATAAAGCCACAAACTTGAAGCACGTTTCTGGCGTCAGAATTCATAATATCGGTGATACAGAGCAAAACGTGTGACAAGTTTAGTCACAGACTTAAGACCCGTCGGATCAAGACCAAGACGGACCTTGATGAAAATTATTAATTAAAAAGTCACGTGGCTGTCCCGGGCCCTTAAATTACCAACTATAATTATTACCGCGTACTACAAGTGCCATCGGATGGTAGATAAAGCTAGGGTGCTGAGTTAACATGCTTTAAAATGACGTTTTCTCCGTTAAATAAATGGTCGAGAACCATGATTATCCGGCAGCAGCCCGCAGGTTGTCGCATGAGACGGCCCTGCGAACAGGTTGTCGTCGAAGATCCCGGACAAGGGGACAATCTTTCATCGATAGGAGAGATAGCCGTGGACGTGCGCGACGACAGCCACCGGGAGGCGCGCTCTGTCAATCGGCGCAGGGATTCTTCAGGTTTCTTTCGTGTCGGTGAAAAATCTCGCTGGGACGACTCTTTGTCGACCGTGAATTATTATGACGTTAACGGGAAGCACGGCCGTGCACGCGGATGCCTTCTTGCCCGGTTTCCCGATTACACACGCGTTTCCCCCGTTACGCTCGATAATCATCGACACGATTGTTCGAATGTGACCGTCGTTCGAATCGCCGGCTGATCCGAACCAAACCGACGCGACGTCTTTCAGGGAACATCAGAGACATCCGGAGCCCGATACCATCGGCATCCGATCGTTCATTTTTCAAAAGCAATTTCATCGGCTAGAACGATCGGGTAGAACGTGTTTTACGATGGGGTAAAACCGACTTGGGAATTGTTTATCAACTTTTATAGCCGCAGCGCGTGCTGAACTCTGAAGAATGAGACGCTATTTCCGTTTCTTCTGGGTTACAAATTACCCGACTATGTCGGAATGCTGAAACATAATCACAATGATTATTATTAGATTTACAATCCTCGGGACCGAGAAAGAAAAGATCGCCTTTTCGTACATAAATGCAACGAAATTTGCAATTACTCACGAGACGATCTAACGATAACCGGCTTTTTCTTCGTGACTTCGATTGAATGCAATTTCCTAATTAAGCGATCCCTCTGCAATATCGAACAAACTCCATTAATTCTTAAAAAATGCTGTACAATTTGAAAAACTGTACAGAGTCACTTCCGACTGTCCATTCTCACTCGCAAGCCCAAAATCATGCCGATAACGTCATCCAATCCGAGCATCCGACCATGACACTATGCTTTCCCGTTTTCATCAGTCCGTATCCCCGCAGCCGTCCAAGCCCGGTCTCCCTTGACCTTCTAATTATCGCTGGTCTGAAGGAACACTTTCGTTTCGCCTGGGAACAAGCGGGCCCCTCGAAATTTATCGAGTCCTGAATAACGATCGTCGCGATCTATCCGTGGCCCGTTCGATGCATCGATAGCGTCCCGGCCGGGGATCGTTAGCCTTAACTCGGTGTAGCCGATTGGCGGAAGATCTACGGGCAACAAATGAATAACAAGCCTAAGACGGGGAGGAAGAAGAAGTGGAAGAATCCCCGTGTAAGACTTATCGATAGCGAGAGAAGAGCGATCGAGCGGCCGAGCGGATCGCGTTCGGTAGATATCGGGAGGTGGTATCGGCAGCCGAGACCATATGCACCCGAGAAATAACGGTCAGGATCAACCTACCAGCCTCTCTCTCTCCCTCTCTCTCTCTCTCTCCTACCGCTATCCTCCTAAGTCGAAGGTTCGAGGGCTCGGGTTCGATTCCGCGATACTGACAAACATATTGCCTTATAGCGGCCGGAACAAATGGCAATATATTGCGGCCGCGGTTTCGCGCGAAGGAGGGATCCCTTCGGTAGGTTCGTTCCCATACCAGATAGAGGTGGAACGATGCTGAGGAAGGAGGAAGAAAAAGACGAAGAAGCGACACACAGGCGAACCCTGTTCGGTTCGGTTCGGTTCAGTTCAGCTCAGTTCAGTTCGTTCCGCTGGCCTCTACTCTCCCACGCGGTGGCTCGTGTATGCTCGTTCCGGTATGGTGTGTTCTGTAGATCAGCGTGTTTCAGGATCGGTTTGTTTGAGCCTACTACTCCGCAATGATTATCGCCCGGACCTTGCGCCACGATGCGGGCACCGCTGCATATTTGATGCCTGCTGCTTCTGATCAAGATCTACCCTTTATTACTAGATCGATGGGCGGGCTCTGCCCCGCGAGCTATAAAAGGATCAGCGTTATCCTTTTGATAGGCGCGCGCTTTGATTATCCGCTCTCTGTAGAAGGTCTTGCGGAAGCGAGTTCCGACGGATCGCGCTGTTTCATCTTTTCTGTGTGCTTTCCGTAAATTGCGATGGGGTTACACATTTTTCGATTAAATTCCGACTCGAGAAATTCTCTGGGTCACTTCTTCGTTTCACTAGCCTTTACTTTCTTCTATTTTTCTCGTTGTTTTATCATACGAGCGCTGACGAAGCTGGACCAAACACGCCTAACCGGGAAAACTTAACTACGTATCATCCAGGAGACATTCCCGGGCCGTGTTGTGTTTACACTCCTCGGCGTCCAAGGCTTCTCGAGCTTCGCAGCAGTGGGGATAATTCCGCGGCGTTTATCGTCCAGGCCTTGACGACACATATAGAGAAATCACTGTATATACACTTTCGAACTTAACAATTATGTTTGTGCGAGCTCGTGTTTGATAGTGTTCGCGAAGCAAGAGGATTTTTTCGTGATCTCGATTGATTCTTATCGCAAATGTTCTGTATATTGTTGTCCGGAAATTGTACGCAGGAGCTATCTCATGTAACCAACTATTATTTCGTAAGTGAATGTGGAAGTAAAACAATCTAAATAAACTTCAATCAACTTTATTTGTACATAATGCATTGATATGAAACTTTGCACATATTTTTCGTATAACTTTTTATATCCGTATATGGTATAATATTGTACCAACAACGTTTGCACATGAAAACAGGAGTTAACTCGTGACCGGTCAACAATGTGTTAAGACAATAGAGAGATATTTCGGGTACTTCAGCGAGCTTAAGGCAGCAGAGCTAACTTCGGAGAAGTTTAGCGAACCTAAGACAATAGAAACTCAAAAAAGAACTCGAGAAAGAATGGCAGGCAAGGGGAACTTTTGCAGGGCACTGTACCTGTTCCTCCCGGCGAGTCTGACCTACCCCAATTCGCTTGGGGAAGGAAACAGAGTAAAAGAGGAATGGAGGCAGCTCGTTGGAAGGATATCGGTGCGGCATAGACGGCCGACAGGATTTATGGAGGGCAGATGGTGCGGCTACTGAAGTAGCCGATCGTAGGGAAGCCTCGAGCCGATCGGCGAGGACGGTGCGCGAGCAAAAGGGTTGTGGAAGGGAGGATGAGAGGTCTGCTGCTGGAAAGAGAATGAGCGAGAGAGAGAGACGACCGGTGTGCACGAAGATGTTATCTCTCCGCTGGGGCGGAACATCGAGGGTGGTGGCTCAGCGCGGTAGTTTATACTTACTCGCACTTACTTTACTAGCTGCTAGCCGTACGAGATACGACGATACCATCTGACGTACGAGCCCCGGCCGCGTTATAAAGACGTGACGATGCGCGATAACGAGGCATAAGAAACGACGGATTATTAATTTCGCGTTCCTGCCGCGCCAGTGACGATAACCGACCGTCCTCCCTGCAACCGAGTGCAACAGCTGACTGCATCTCTCCGTTCCCCCGTCGTCGTTGACTGACGTTTCCGATGGGATTGGAGCCTGTCTCGCGGCGGTGAGAACCGTCGTCTTTTTCCGATCCTTTCCTGTTTCTTTTTCTCGCAATTTTTACAGTACGTCGCGTAATCTTCCTCCTCTGTCAACTTCCAAGGGGTGAAACTTTAAAAAAAGAACACGAAGATGGTATAATTTTAGAAGTTTCAACCCTTGGATTTCCAAAAATTTTCCGCACTGCAACTTGTAAAATTTATTTGAACTCGCTGTGACCCATATTTCGGTAATGGAATTATTCCTCGAGACTTAACCATTCATTTCTGAGAGTGTGCTAAATTTGCTTGTGGTCCGTGAAATGTTTAACGATCGAGCTCAACGACCACACTCTCGTTATATTGAACGGGGAACAGTATTTTTGTAGGGCAGTGACCTGCTTGATTTCAATTCTTGGTCCGCATAAGCCGTATAAAATATGATCAATTAGAGGCTGAAATTATTCGCGTCCGTCTCGGAGGATCCATCCCCCCGAAGAAGTTAATTTTTCAGTCTTTCACTTCCGATGAAGAATTCAGGGACTCCTTCATGCATTTGTATGAACGTAATGTGTATTTATAACTTCGTGTATTATATACGATCGTGGCCTAAAAAGTTTTAATTAAACGCGGTTCTTGCTCACCGGTGCTTTTACTCGATACGAATCGATCATTCGGTTGGCTTTTCGAGGTTTCTTCTAACCGACACTCTGTTCCATATCTGACGTATTATCGTGGTTAATAAATTCCATCTCGATGGAAATATCGACGCAGAAAGAAGAGTCGCGGTGGTACCAGGCTGTTTTTCGAGGTAGAAATTAAGATATAGAATAACTTTCTACGTTCTTTCGGAAAATGGAATTGCCATGTGATTTTACAAGCCACGCGATTTCCGTGTCTGGCTTTAGAAAAGATGAGGCACACGTCTGCATTTATCATCATGGCTGCATCTACTGTGCAAGATCTTCGCACGTGCGTTGAATACGTGCCCGGCGCAGCGGCGTAAAACACTTTCGAAACTTGCGTTTTACTCGAACAGACATTCTTTCGCGCAGCCTGGCTGTTTAATATTACGCGACGTTCATCGCACTCTAATCTGCGAACCCACGGGGAATTGAAAATTCTGATATAATGAAGTATCGTTTTCTTTTTGTTCGAAGTACGCATTCTCCGAGAATTAAAACTCCGGCGTTCTTTTGTAGAGCAATCACGGTAAGTGAAGAAGCGTGTAATAATATTATCAAACATCAGAAATCTCCGAGAATCTTCTCGGTGCTTATAAATCATGCATAATCATTCGTGAAATTGAATCTTGGGAACTGTAGCAACAGATCATTGAGCAACTCGACGAATTCACCCACGACGCTATCCAAATATCTAGAGTGTATTGTTGTTTTTTTTTTTATTAATTAGGTGTTGAAAACTCGCCGAACAGGAACGGTTGCTCCAGTTTCTCGTGCTGCAATTTGAAGTCTTATCTGCATCTAAATTCGCGCATTCTTATAAAATAATTTACGACGGCAAGAAAAGGAACAGGAATTTAAAAGATTGTATCCTGTTAAAAGTAGAATAAACTCTGTTGAAATAAGTGTCTATTACTACTGCGAAGCATTCTTTTAGAAGGTATAATTTACCAACGTCACGTTTCTATTATTTTAATTACAAAATGACAAAGCGGCGGAAATTTATTTCTACAAATTATTACGTGGGCATCCCACAACTGGTGCAAATTTTCTTTCGTGCTTTCTCATGAAAGATTGAGAAATCTACAGTAAATCTAAAATAATATATCGACGATTTTATTTGTACGTTTAATCTTCCGAAAATATTCAGGAAAAATATGCATTGTTTAGGGAATGATTCTCTCTGTCCTAGTGCGTGTTTAGTTCGAGGAACATTTGCCTAAGCGGACAATTTAAAATAATTTCCCCATTCTCCCATTTCTGGCGACTCGTTCGCATATTCTGGTTTCCACTTTCATGGCTACTCTGTTCTAAGCTGGACGCATTATTTTCGGGCAATCTGCAAATCTGCAATGTTTCGCCTGAGCCAATTCCTTGTACGCACAGTGCCGGCACCGCGAGTGTACGGCAGCGATTGCGGCAGCAACATTTACCGATCGCCGGATCCAGAAACACGTGCGTTACTTCAATCCCCGTTGCTGGGCGCGGAGGCAGAAAAATGCAGTCGCATTAGCCGGTGGCTCGCAGAGATGCAATCTCTCAATTGTCAATAAGCTCTCGGTGGATGGAGGCCGGCGACGAATCCAAATGCGTACGCGAGCATACGCACGCCAGGGTAGTATGCAGGCCAGGTGCGCGGCCATCAGAATCTCGCCCCCTCCCCCGGTGTAATAACATATTTAATGCTAATTATGCCGGTCGCAGGCGGAAGTCGGACGACGACGACGATTTCGACATTCGACGATTTCGCTCGGTACCGGTTCGCCGTATCCGAGAGCCCCATCTCCAATTTTTATAAAATAATCTACAGTGCGTGAAACGTATGGAAGCTTGCATATTAACACGGTAAAGTTGTACTATTTTAAAGAAACTTTCTTTTTGTATTTATAACTCTTAAAATATCCATTTGTAAGGAGGCTCGGAGGCTCGACACGACACGTCGTAATTTATTGCTTGCTCGCAGGGAACTGTTTATTTAACAAAATCTAAACGTAACATACATTTGTTAACACAATGCATAAATCAATAAAATTATATATAACAGACAAACATATGAAACACTCAGTCATCTAAACGGTGGTATAAACATTCTTCTTCATTCTTAGTAACATTTCTGACTATTAATTGAACCATTTGTAATAGGTCATCCGTTTAATTTGAGTTTGAAGAGCCTCGTACGAATGTGATTATTAGATTGCGCTTGTTTATGGAGTTTCGAATGTTTGTATACAAATTTTGAGAAAATAGTATGAAATAAAATCCTACTCTTCATGGGAACAGCCTCTGCAGAACCAAATCAAATAAAAATCGTATTAAATTCTAAAAAGAATTTTATATTATTGCACTTTTTGAACATTGTCATAAGCCATAAATTGCGTAAAGATCCGCAATCTAGTGATACATCTCTATCGGCAAATTTCTGTTACATAGAATTTTTCCTTGAACAGAATGAATTTAATTTTTGATTAATTCTTTTTAAATTAAATGAACTGAATCTCTTCTAAATTTTTCCGTTTTGTGTATATCGATACGGACAAGTGATACTAGTCTGAATGAACGTGACTTTCGGATTAGTACCTTTCACGCAAAGAAAATTGACGTGAAGCTACACCTAACGCAGAAGTGCAAAGGGTTAAAATGGACTGGTGTCCCAGCGTTGAATGTTTAGAAATTCAGAAGAGCTAGAGAATGCACCGAGCAGGTAGTGCGCAGGACAGGTGCGGCCGTCAGAACCAGCTCGGTGCAATAACACGTTTAATGCTAATTACGGCGATCGCAGGCGGAAGTAAATACGACGACGAGGATTTCGACATTGCCGCAGTCCGATACCGATTAACCATATCCGAGAGCCGCGTTCGTGTTCGGTCTCCTCTCGACCGGTTTCGCCTTAACCGTTGACGAAATCGCGGCTCCGGTTGTATAACAGTGGAGCCCCGGTCGTTTCTCGGCCGCGAAATAAACGAGCGGAACCCGGTCCCGGCGAGGAAATCGAAAGCGCGTGCGTAGGTATCGATCGAGCCGCGAGTTCGAGTCGCGGGTGCATCGGTAATAAGCACGCGAAAACTCGATCGACTCCGCTTTCGATTTCTGCCAGCCGATCCGTCGATTGTCCGATCTCTCTCTCTCTCTCTCTCTCTCTCTCTCTCTCTCGTACGAGAGGCTCGTACCGAGCCGTCGGAAAAAGTAATG
This sequence comes from Halictus ligatus, assembly GCA_028454255.1. Lineage (NCBI taxonomy): Eukaryota > Metazoa > Arthropoda > Insecta > Hymenoptera > Halictidae > Halictus > Halictus ligatus. The sequence goes on along the minus strand of CM052132.1, from coordinate 9,637,632 downwards.
AATTATGCGGCGAGCGAACGGGTTCGATAGGTTGTGCAGCCTGCACGCGCTGCACTTCGAGATTAATCTGTCACGGGCGCCGTTCTCTTCCTATCGATCCGCGACCGGTTGATAGATCTACGTCGAGCCACGCCTGATTTATATGCTGATGTGACAACGGGACGGAATGTAGTGAAAATCTGCTGCGGGGAGCGGACTCGAACGGGAAGTGCGGACGATTGTTGCGGAGAAAACGCGGGCTCTGCCTGGTTCAGCTGGAACAGTAAAATTTTATAGCTCTCGAATTCTTCGAATAGAAGCGGTTTTAACTCATTATTCGAGGAAACTGTTTTGCATATTTATGACCACCTTTTCTGAATAATACTGCTGTTTATAACACCGACAAATGGTGATTTTATGCGTCGGTGATTTATGGCTGCACCGCACGATTTTGTCTTATGGCATAGGAAAAAACAGAGGCTGTAGTTGGACTGTTTAGCTAGAAATTTCATCGAATCTTCCATTTATCATACTTCCCTGAACAATTTCGTTTGGATAAAGTATTTATGAAAATGACAAGCAACAGTCTTCAGTACGCAGCAGTTACGTGTATCGCTTTAATAATTGTTTGAAAGATGGCAAATACTGATTTTATTTATTGGTCACGCTGCACGATTTTCTGTTACAGTGTAGGTAAAAGCAGGTACACCAGTTTGTACTTTCTCTAGAATGTATAGCATCGAAACGTCTACGCACGTATACAAGAATTTCAGTCGTTTTGTTTTACTCACACAGACGATCATAACCACTCGAATCATTATGTACGAACGATTCGGAAAGTCTGAGAATTGTATATAGGCCTACCACATCGTTAAAAAGTCGTTTCGAAATCTAATGATTATTAACAATCACTTTTAAGTTTTAATCGACTTGATCGACGCTGCTTATACTAGATATAAAATGTTTTATTACAGTGTATTTCTCAATCATTGTTCGTAAATTTCATCGGATTCGATCGAAAGAATGCGTTTATCTTAATTGAATACGCCGCGTGAACGTGACACGGAGTTTCTACCGGTAAAAAGCGACAATTTTTCACGTTAACGTAATAAAGGAAGGAACGGGCGGAGAAAGATTTGTGTGGAATGCGATGCTGCATTTCCACCGATGGGAATTGGCGTAGGTCATCGTTCGCGGATGCCCGAAGGCATCAGCGGGCGTCACCTTCCTCCGGCGTGGAAGAGACGACATCCCGTGCATCCGAGGCGTGGGACGTCACGTGTGGGTGACGTACGTGCGAACCAGGACACGGGTCTATGTCACCGGGTATTCAGATTGTCCTGTTACCAATAACGAGGACTCGCCGTTGAAAGGCAGAACGACGTCATGCACGCGTGACAAATTACCGTCACCGACTCACTAATCCCGTTCCTACGACACTATTAGACCACAGTCTCAGACTCTCTGGATGTTGCACAATCGGCCGAGTATCGCGTTAAATCGGCCAACGCGTTGTAAAACCTAATTGCCTCGAGAAACCTTCGGGCGCGGACAAAAGAAACGGTTGGCCTGGTGCATACGCTCCGGCGCTCAAGTTTCGATCGCAATTTCATCGCGGATACGTACTATACCCGTGGACATTTTTCGTATCGAATTATAGCCACGAATTTTTTAATTTGGTTCCAGTCTACCTTGATTACAAATTAAAAACGGTAGATTGAAAAGAGAATTTTTATACGACTTTGTTCGTTCCACGTCAATTTCATTCTCGACTTACTAGATTATGACGTTGGACGATCGTAGATATCGAAATGTAGAAGAAGATAAGCGTTCATTACGGATGATTAATAGGCGTAGATCCTATCTACGCGAGTAGATAGAATCAATAATAGACATTAACGGCACGTTGCTTACATGTACACTTAAATGTACTGTGTCAGATACGATATTAAAAATTCAAAACAGTCGGAGTTCGAAGTTCAGCGTCACTTCGAATTTGCATGCGAAGCAAGGGAAGAGTTGAGAAATATTGTTGCGTCGTAGACAATCTTCTGAATCCGTCAAGAATGGAAATAAATTTAACAACAGAGACCATTTCGCCTAAAGATCGACGATCTAATTGCAAGTAAACTGTGTTAATGAATTATTTACACCGACCGCAGGAGCTACGTGAAAATGAATTTTTCCTCTGGATGGTCTCGATAAATTGCAAATAATATAAACGACACTTGATTTTAAATTTTGAGAAAAATGCACGAGCTCGCACAGTCTGGTTACAAGAGTCTCGAGAGCAGAGTGACTGTTGGCGACTTGTAGACGGGAGTGTACGCGGCGGCTAGGCGCATTTCGAGGGCAGTTCATTAAAATTTATTTATGAATGCCAGGTAAGGGCTCGGCACCTCGTGTGTCCCAGTGTCCCCTTGTCGGCGCGCATTATCGTCGCCGCAACGAGTTTTGATCGGCGCGAGGTGTGTCATTGTGCGTCCCGCCGCGCGCAATTTGCTCCAGTTCTTTTTTCTAATCGGCCGCAGTTGCACTCTCGGCTCGCGCGCGCGCGCGCAGCACTCTCAGCTCGGGCCAGGTAAAGCGTTTTTCTAGTAAACAGGCGCGCCGCGCCGCGCCGCACAGAGATGACAAAGCGGGAGTCGGTGAGGCCGACGGCTTCAAAGGATGCACCTTCGCGTGATCGTAATTGCCGTAATGAAACAATTTCGTATCGCGGAAGTGTTTTCAATAAGCCGCCCTGCCGCGCGACGATCGCTTACGCCAATCAAAGTAGAGTGACGCATTGTGAAATTCGACGGACACTCTAATTGAACACCCCGGAGCAAAAACCTGGCAAATACAGATTTTTCAAATTGCACAATTCTTGCACCATCAGTCTGCAATGTATATAGATATGCTTGATATTGCTCAATCTACAAACCCCTAACAGGAGCCTCACAATATTCGTTACAAACAATAAATACGTATATAAAAATATATATGTAAAACTTCAACAAGTGGAATTTCACGAAAAAATTAATTTGCCCAGTTTTTGCAACACATCGTTCACTCCTGGTATCACATTGACACCTTCTGTCCCCTTTGCACTCCTTGCACATTTGCATATTCACAAATAAAAATTAACGATTTAAAAGGGTATATAAAGGTCCTTATAATATTTGTCCACCTCCAACTTTCACTTAATAAATTAACTCTTCTTTTTAAGATAGTTCTATAAAATCACAGTACGTATAAAATTGAGTAAAAAATGTAGTAGTAAATTCCATTCGGAAAATTTTCCTAGCCCCATCGTCTTGAAGCTGAGCATTCTCATTGAATTTCAAATGAACGGAAAGGAAAACGACGTTGTGACCAAAAGGAACATATGAATGCGTCCTAAAACTGTGAATCGACAGTGCCATCGACCGGTTGCAACGACACAGTTTTATAGACTGTACAAGTTGGAACATTCTACGGCATTATGCGTAGTTTTCTCCTGGTTAATCCTGGCGGTATTGGCATCGGGAAATTTTCGAAGGATCTCGGTGGCGTAGGTGCAGATTATCTTCTTCTCCCTCTGATGAATCGTGGCGTTTAATACCAACACGTGTGCGAGCCGTAAACGAGCCTGACACATTCGCCTTGACCTCGACATAAGATATTATGCCTATCTATGGTCGTGCAGCGACTCGCCACGAAACGAAGCTTTGATTTATACGAAAGTCGTGGTGGCGTAAATGCTAGGTTCCTTGTGTGCACGGGATACCATTGGGAAAAAATTTCCTGACTTTTCAAGCGTCTGCTTGCGGCCGGAGAAAATTGCCAGCGTGGCTGATTACCAGACTGCGGATTTTATGACAAAAATGGGTAGACGTACTTTAAAACGGTAAAAACATTAGACAAATTTTCAAATACTGTTACACTATTGTCAACCTATTAAATACATTTTTATTTCACTCGAGTCAGTTGCAATTCAGGTAGAAAACTTTTATTTTGCTTAAAGATCCGCTCTAAAAATCTCTCTCTCTCTCTCTCTCTCTCGCGAACTTCTTCTTTTCATCTTTTCCTTGTCGTCTTAACCGGGTTATCACTTTTATTCTCTCTTTATAACTGCATTAATATTTCAATCGACAAATGGTAAAATTCTTATAGATTTTTATGGTTTTCCTACGGGGTCACTGTGGATATTTATGCAAAATAAAAATCATTTTTTGTCCTTTTATTATTAGAAATTACACTCGTCTCTTGTTACTATAAATTTTGGTTATTGACATAAGGGTTAAAATAAATAGCCTGCCGATTCTAGATGGAATCCAGCACAAACATTTAAAGGATTTTGTATTATTCCCATCTCATTAATATGATTAGAAGAAGAAAAGTGAATTTCGACGCAGACTACTGTTAAAATTTGCTCACCGCGTGCCCAAGAAGGCAGAAAAAGGAAAATTTTGCGAACGTCTCGGATTCGGTTGCTTTGAAGTCGCATCGGTTTCGTGCAAGATACACGAATGCCACGCGCGCGATGTTACCGTCACGATTAAGTCGAAACGTGGTGCGAACGAGATATTATCGTTCCCCGGTGTGTAGTCCTCGGTGTCTCGTTAATTACTCCGCGAGCTGTTCCGTGTCCCAGAACGGACACGAGGAACATGGACCCTTCCCATACGGCGACCGGGCAACATTCGGGTCCCGTCTGGCCCGCAATGTGCCCCCGGATTTCATAAATTCAACAAGCTTCCGTGGAGACACGGCGTTGTTAGTGCACGTGAATTATGTGTAACGAAGTAATGGGTAAGCCGCGGAAGCGACAAAGTTGACGGGAAATTTGAATTCCCGCAGGAACTGTTTCGATTAATTGTGAACGAAATTCCACTGTCTTCCATTGGAATTTAACATTTGATCATTGTTTGACCGTGCTTTTACTCGGTTACTATCGTGAACGTCCAGCTTGAACATTTCATTCGCTTCAACTTTCATTGAATCGCGAGTTCAAGCATTTTTTAAAGAGGCTTGTACTTTCAGATTTGAATCAGCCAAAATTTCCTGGATTTCTAGTGATAAATATAATTAATAGACCGCGGATTTGATGGACTTTTATTAAAAATTAATTGCTGCGATTTAAAACAGATGGCAGTGGATGCAGTTAATTTTTATTTCGCATAAAGAACGGCTTTCTAATAATTAGGGACGCTCGAGTGTCATCGTAAAAATACCGAAGATAAAGAAATTAAATTCAAGCAAGTGTTACTCATAGTATCCAATATACGGTACACGCATATCCAAAATTTGATCGAGCATGTCGCTAAATTTTGCTTCAACGAAATGTCGAAATGAGTTAATAAATGACGGAGAAAGGTGTTTTACGCTTTGAAATTTCATGACACGTCGCAGGATGAATATTTCCAGGTGAGTAGCGTAAATACGTGGTGACGGAGGATTGGGGATTAGTAGAAAGACAAACAGGGTCGAATAAAATCGCGATCGGAGGATGGAGGGAGGTGTAAAAAGCCCGCATCGCGGGCTCGTCCGCGTCTGCCGTCCAAGGTCTGGCGTTGGTGCTGTTCGACGTGCAAAAAGGCTCGAAAAAAGCGGAAGTATCCTCTCGCTGTCGTAAATCCGGCTAGACGGGGCAACGCGCGAGTCGTACGTATTTAGAGACACATACGGGGCCGGCGATATACATTCGAGATTCCCTCGGCGCGATTCTACCGGCGCGGCGCGGCGAGGCGTTCGCACGAGTGAGTCGTAAAACTTTCTCACCAGGCCCGCGGTGCGCGCAAAGTGAAGCGGCGTGCTCTCTCAAGGATCCTGGCGAGAGAGGAGGATCGATCGCCGCGTGCGTGACCGTGGAAAGAGAACGAGCGATCAAGAAAGAAAGAGAGAGAGAAAACGGTAGAAGGGAGGAGGAGATACGCTGGAGGAAAGAGAGAGAGAGAGAAAGATGGGAAGGGGCCAGGCCATCAGCAGGATACGGCAGGATTCGCGCAGGATCCGCGCCGGCAGAAGCGTCGTCCAGCGGCAAGCTCGAGATATTTAGCGGCGATCGGAAACAACAAGCTGCCGTCTAATCACCGATCGACTACCGCGGCGGTCCCTCGAACCCTCGCAGAAGCCCCGCCGTGAGCGTGTGAGCGTGTACCCGAGACCGCGACTGAATCACGCTAACTAGGGGCCAGACCGATCGGCCCTGAAGACCACACACCGGTCGCCGCTTCCTCGCCTGAGATTGAACTCGCGCGAACGAACGTGCTGTGCCCCATGACGCCGGCTACTTTTTGCAGGATTCCCTGCAAAGGACGCAAAACAGGCGATCAGATTCGAAGATTGCGCCACCGCGTCTGAATCCGTCGAAATTTCGACCTGGGAAACTTAAAAGTGCAGTATAGTCTTCGGGTTCTTCCACCGATTTTCGACTTTCAGGGTAAAGAGCTTGTTGCCTTTGCCTGATCTAGGCTAACTGGTAGCCCTCCGGTGAATCTTCATCGAGGAAACAATGTTTCGTCCAAATTTCCCGATCTAAGCCGTCGGACCAATACGGACCTGGGCTGTGGATCGCTTATAACTCGATGAATGCTAAGGGTATGGTGTCATTGTTGTTCTCATTCCTAGGATTTTAGGAGATGTAAAGAACCCTTTGTTGGTCTAACTGGTGTAGTTCACTCTATACAGTCTATGCCTAGAAGATACCTAGTCTAGACTAGTTTGGACGCTTATCGTAGTCGGCTGCTATCAGGGGTATCTCTATTATAAAATCATTCATCTCTGCCCAACTCCCCAGGGCAAAGAGCTTTTTCGCACGTCTGTTCCATTAGCTATCCACTGAAACCTCATTGGAGAAGCATTCGAGTTACAGGATCATTGCGGTCTTCGTAGGTAGGTTTTCAGAAGATGCTGGACCAGACATGGAAACAGATTGTCCAGAGCAAAAAGCTGTCGGTAGTGGCTCGTCTAGACTGACCAGTAGCTATTCAGTAAATCCTCATTGGAGAAGCATTGAAATTAGAGAGTCATTGTGGTCCTTGCAACTGGATTTTTAGGAGATGTGGAGCAGTCTAGACTGAAGCCAGGCACAGATGGTGGAGCCTGACTTTGATTCCGTTGGAATTGAGAGTAACGAAACCGCAGCCACTCGAAGCCGACAGTTTGTTTCTATTAGACGCCTTTTTTTTTAATGCTAGCCTTTATTTGTAGGGAGATCGTTCCCTATCCTCGAACTATTCGCCATTAATTCTGAAGATTTCCAAATCCTCTCTTTAAAAAATTAGCTGGAAAAAGATCTGATCTAACGAAATCATTGATTGTTCTTGCACATTTTCTAACATTTTAAAGCATTCACCAAAGAATTCAAACTTTTCTATATTATTAACATATTCTGGACAATATCGCGTTAAAACAAAATTGATGTGTACAGTGAATTCTCGATATATGTCAACAACGCGGGTCTTGCCTGCGTCGCGTATCGTGCAGGAGACATACCCGAGCCGTGTTATGTTTACGCTCCTCGACGTCCGAGGCGTGGGAATAATTCTGCGACGTTTATCATCCAAGTCTTGGCGACATATATAGAGAAGTCACTGTATTCCAACCTTATGATAAGACGAGATATGTATGTATGAAGTAGAATTGTGTATGTTATTAAATGTATTAGATAGTGTAAGAGTACACAACCCATGAACACCATTTCTGGCATTATCAATACTATGATAACGATACCATGGTAGATCAACCTTTTTCTTTGTATTTGACCTACGCTAATCGATCCCCGATCGAACCGAAAATGTCCCGATCATCTTGTCGCAATTAATATACACGTCTCTAGCAACGAAAGTGGATCGTAACGATGGGCCTCGATGACTCGACGGTCTGTCTTGCGCCGATACATGATTGATCCGGGTACCACCATCGCGTCCATAGTAGGATCGTATCGTAAATCGCTTACGCTCGCGTAGCGATCGGCCAGAAAATTTACGCCGTTGTAAATCGTCTGTGCGAGAGCAAACATCCGGGGCCTATTTTCCTTGATTACTTCTTCGAATACCCGTTCCATTATTCTGTGTATCTGCGCATCCCGACCTCTAGGAAAAACTATAAAATTCCGACCATTTGGAGAACAGTCCAAAATAAATCCTCACTTTCTGCCTTTATTCGCATAATCTTTGTAATTGCAGAAATCTCCAACTCAACGTGCTACGGTTTCGAGAAAAATAAATCAAATGATAAATAAATAAAATAAGTATATAAATTTATGGAAGATTGTATTTAGAAAATCATTGCACGTGGCTCACGGTAAAATTTCATCAGAACATGAATTGCTTTTGAAAATGTCCCAAACAAGACACGGCTTTAAGCCCCGTTATTTATCACTTAACATTCACGGTTTTTCGAGCGACATTCGCCGTAGGAGAGCAAAACTCGTTTCGAAAAGTTCAAAACATCGCAGCTTTAAATATCAAAGAAAAATCGAGTTTCCAGGCAGGCAGACGTTCCTCTCGGCACACTCGCGGCATAATTAACAGCTGATCCTATGAATTATTAATTAGGCGCAATCGCGGATAATATTGCGCGGTGTAAATTACCGAGCGCGTAATTAACAGGTGCTTACATCACGCGGCGGCGAGGCTCGCTCGAAAAGTTTCGCACCGCGCCCCCGCCGGAGATTTGTTTACGAGGCGTCGCGTCGCGTCGCGTCGGCGACTCGCGTGTCGCGGCCCAAGAAACTTGAAATTCCCGGGATTTTGTCGACCAGCGAAAGTCCTCGGAGAGGAGATCGCCTGCGCTGTGTGGTCGTCGTTAATTCATAAGTCTCCGAACGCAGGCGAACGGGAAGATATTTATTGACTTGCGTGCCATCGGTCCTCGAGATTTTGTTGCTCGGCGAGAGTGTCGTCGAAATGCCATCGCTGTCATGCGTCGTTTGCTCGATGTTGATGACGTTGTTACTCTCGGAGCCATGTGCTGCTTGGTATTCGCTCTTGTCGCTTACATCATTCTCTCCTTGCCTTCGTTCTTCCCTTCTTCAAAATTCTGTATAAAAATCCTAGTGACAATAATCGCAACCCATTAGGTCAACGCAAAAGTTCGTGGCCGATTTCTTGTTATATTTTAACACGACTGACTTAATACTAATCATCAAACCTGTACAGTGTAATCTAATAATAACCTAACCTCTCGTTTGCCAAATCGCTTAACTTCACAAAATAAATAAAATCGATGAAATAATAGTGTACAGTGACTTCTGTATATATGTCGCCAAGCCCTGGATGGTAAACGTCGCGGTATTATCCCCACTACCGCGGGGTATGCCCGGTAAGATGCCACGAAGCTCGAGAGGCTTCGGACGCCGAGGTGTGTAAACATAACTCCTGCATGATAGATGGCGCTGGCAAAACCCGTATTATGGACATACATCGAAACATCACTGTACTAAATTTTAAAAGTGTTTTCAATGTTTGTCACTCAGAGTGTTAAACCTAAATATTAATTTACATTAAATAGGTAAAAGGTAGTGAATAGATTTGGCGATGAATAGATTTGTGGACGAGTGAATTAACGTACAATCGAAATGATTGCACGGCGATTGCTAGACGCTGTATTTCTATAAAGCGCAAATTGCATTGTCGCGAGAGCGACGCGTCCTCGGTGAATTTCTGCCGGGCGCATTGAGCGTTCGGCGCAGCGTGTGTTGCATCGACGCGTGCAACAGGAATACAGACGGCGCGGTAACAAGCGCATATAAAGATATTATGCAAGGAATGGCTTAACCGTGGATCGAATTATCCGGGAATTGGCGCGATCGAGCGTGGCCTAAGTGGAATTTATCGATCGATATGGTTCGCGACGTGCGATCGTGCCGGAAGGGACGCGATCATGCGCGACAACAATACCGCTTATCACTTACGCATCGGGCTGCGCATCCCCGTCGGACAGCTGAACAGATAGAAAACGATCGGATCGCGTTCACCGACCCTCCGCGATCCAACGTCGACGTCTTCTCGGCTTGTTATCGGAAGATTGTCACGCCGGTAGATCCGTATCAACGTCGTAGTTCACCCGGTCGGACGCCGCGCCGGTGTTCTCTCTCTCCCGTTGCACCTGCGAGTTTCACGCAACAATCCCGACGGGAAACTCGCGTTTAAATCGGCTCGGTAAATTTAGCGTTCCCGATGGTTCCCCGGTTCCCTGTCGGGCCACGGGCTTAATAGGGAAATAAAGCAGCCTCGAAGGACGACGGGGACGAGCGAGGCAAACCCAAGTGGAATATGACGTCGCTCGGTCAGACGCATTTCGGTGGACGATGCGGCGCATCGGGACGCGACCGCGTTCGTGCACGGGATACCGGATCGCATCGATGCCGTCGCCAATGGTTTCTCGATCATTCTTGGACGACCGTGCGATCGTTAGTGGATCTTTTTGCAAAACAAAATTAGTTTACGTTGATTGCAATAATCAGTGAAAGACAGAGCCATCTTCACCAGATTCCCGGACCAGGGAAATCGGTTTACCAGAGGCTGATTCGCCCGATTAAAATTCGCGCGGGAAACAGGAAAACCTGCGTGCGTCGAATGGGACCGCGGGTATTACGTGCCGGTTGCGTAAGTCATTGTAATTGCTCATTGTACAGCAATTTACACGACTGTACAGGCGGGCCCCAATATCGTACCCTGTATCATAGCGCGGCAACAGCCACGGGGCCCCGGGAGAGCTTACCTTGGCGCGGTACATTCCCTTATCGGCAAATCGCCGGCTAATCATCATCAATCACTATCTGGTGTATCGACTGCGTGCGCTCACATGCGTCTCTCTTTCTCTGGCCGCGACTCCTGCGGCCGGCCGGCCGGCCGGGCAGTCCGTTGGCCAGTTGTTTGCGCGCGATACGAATGGAGGGAGGCGCGGAGAGCAGTACTTTTACGTTCTCGAGGCCTCCGTCGTCGCCGAGGCATTATCGCTTTTACTTGCATCGGGGTTAGCCTTCCGCTATGGTCATTTCAGCGAAAGATCGATCGTACCAACTTTTTCTGCGGTGCCCATCCGTCGATCGGTTCATGGCCTCGCGGCGACCGCGATTCGCACACCGATCCACACCGGTGATCGTGTCGGGTTTCCCTTCTTTTTTCTTTCTTTCTGTTATTCCGCTTTGCCTGCTTGCGCATCGTTCTCGTTTTCTGCGAGTGGCCACGTCTACGGCGCTTTCCTTAATTAACCGAGGCTAACTATAAATAAGAGGCGCGATAAACCGGACTCTCACGGCTCCCTTGCGATCTTTCATATCAGATCAAATTCGATGGCTTTGCCGGACACTTCTCTGTGCCCACTGTGAATGTTTTACATGCAATTTATTATAGGGACACCCATAAGCAATCAATTATTTTGAAATCTAAAACAAACTTTGTAGTAAATTCAGGTTTTCATTTCTTAAATAATCTCCATCATTATCAAGGACAGTTTGTCATCTTTCCTGCAAATTTTCAATCCCGCCCTTATAGAAATCCAGGATTCGTGAAGCAAAATATGACTCAAGGTGCCTCCTTACATCTTCTACAGACGTGAATGTTTTATTTTTTAAATAATTCTCCAGAGATCTGAAAAGATGATAGTCAGAGGGAGTACGGAGGGTGCGGTAAAACTTCCCATTGCAATTCTTTGATTTTTTCCTGAGTGAGTTTCGCTGTATGGGGCCGGGCATTGTCAATTTGCAGTATTACACCTTTTCTGTGGAGTAAAGATGTTCTCTTTCTCAATAGTTCTGAATACAGCCGTTGTAATTGCTGACAATATTACTCAGCAGTAACTGTTTCTCCAGGTTTCGACAACTCAAAGTGAATTATGCCACGACAGTCCCACCAAATGCTCAATAACACTTTTCTAAGTGATAAACTAGGTTTAGAGGTTGATATTGCGGTTTGATTTGCAGAAAGCCATTTCTTGGGGCGCTTTATGTTATCATAAAGTATCCATTATTCACCTCCGGTAACGATACTGCTAAGAAATGGAAATCTGGATAGCAATGAAATGCAAATTGATCGACGAATATTCTCGTTGGTCTCAGATAATCGATGCGGTACCCATATTCCTTGCGTAGATGCCTTTCCCATATCATGTAGTTGCCTTTGTGTAGTTGACCATGTGGACCCAAGGCTTCTCGATAATTCTTGTATACTTAATTTTGTATCAGCTTCCATTAGAGATTTTATGGTGTCATTATCAAATTCAACTGGTCGTCCGCTTTCAGGCCTGTCAACTAGCAGCAAACCTTCTGAACCAACGTTGACACCTGTTGAACTTCAATGCGTCTCCATAAACGTCGCAAATTTTCTTTGTTATTACCCTTGCATTCAATCCCGCATGAAAATGAAAAAGTATGCAATGACGAATATGTTCCTCGGAAGTTACGGACACCGCCATTTAATTACAGGGTTGTAACAAAAATTATACTTTTTAGAATAATTGGAACACAGTCTGCTTTACCGAAAACTGTAAAAGAATGCCTGTTTCCTCTTCAACGATCGGTACAGAACTAAAGGCAAAACAAATTCTTTGCGAATAATTGATTACTTATGGGTACCCCTAATAGTAAAAGTATGTTCACGTGCCCAAAAATGGACAGAAACCAGATTCCGAAAGACTCTATTAATCAGCCAACCTGAATTTGACTTGTTAGCCAAAGAAAATTCGCCGGGGAAAGAGAAAATGCCCGCGTTAATTAACGGTGGCCAACGATCCTATAAATATCGTGGAAACGTGCCACCGGTACCGAACACACCAGCCTCCACGGGCCCCGATCGGGCCGCTGCTATTATGCGCAACCGGAGGCCCTAATAATATATTACCCAGCCGATACCGACTAATGACACGCAATTATTGTACCGTGTCGCGCGCACCGAGATCTATATGTATATAATGTGGCGTAATTACGCGGTATTTACTGTTCACTCGGTTTTGATCGTTCTATTTAGATCCGATACTGCCGAGAGAGATCGACGAGGCACTTGCGTGTGCATCGAGTGGGCTGGCCAATGGCCGCGACACGATATATCGGGGAAAATGTCCGTTTATCATTCAACCGAATAATTATTACTAGGTTTTCATTCCGTGAATCTTCAAGCGTACAAAAACATTTTTTGGGCTTAAAAAATGACGTTGGGCCACATTGTTGGTACAATTTTAATAAAAAAGCGGATCTTTCCGTCAAAAATGAATATTCCTAATAATACCTCTGTACATTATAAAATTTCAAATTTCTGAGAAAATGTCACCTTTGAGCAAAAAAAAAGTATCATTTTTCTCAGACTCCCGATTATCGAGACACTCTACGAAACAATAGCCAACGTCCAAACGAAACCGACAATTGCAAAGTATTGCGCGGCTATTGTCGTGCTCCTGAGCCAGTCGGAGGGTTCACTAAACTCCATATATATCTGTAGAGATACATCAGCAACGAGCGGCCGAGTAAGAAGCGAACAAAACAGTTTCTTGCGAGTCGCGATAGAGGAGAAAGGAGGCGAGTCGGTAGAGGATGGATGCGGCCGGGGTGCAGCGGTGTGCGGGCACGAGATGCACCGAGGGGGGCGCCGGGGGTCAGGGAGGGGAGAGGGCGAGGGCGAAGGAAGGTCGCAAGGGAAAAACCGGTACACCGGTAGCGCATATACACCTAATGACAGGGCACGCCGGTCATCGGGATATACTACGTCTTCGGGATCAGTGACGAAGACGAACGGTGCAGGTGAACGTGCGCGGCCCGGTCCGAAAGAAACGCGAAGAAACTCGTTGTCGCCGAAAGGAATATTCATACGGCCAGCTGCGGTCGTCGTCGTCGTCGTCGTCGTCGTCGTCGTCGTCGTCGTCGTCGTCGTCGCTGTCGTCGTCTGCAGAAATAGTCAATGCACCCCGTGCGAGACCGGTAGCCTCCGAAACCGGGAATCGATGTTCCCGGGAAGCGAACACGCAACACTGTCGCGTGATCTACAAGATTTATCCCCGTCCGACGTCCTCCCGCTGCGTACATATTCATTATGCTTTATTATTATCCCGCGTCCCCGCGATTTATCCATATTCATCGCGGCGCGGCCGCGAACGCTTATGTTAATTGCCGTTTTCGTTTCATTTCGACGATTCCGAGACTCTTTATGCGCCATATAAAATAGGGGACGCCGACACTTTACGGGTCCGTGGGGCACAAAAGTCTTCAGTGACGTTGTAAAACATCGACTAGGCGTGTTTCATAAAGATTCATTTTTATGTGTCTGACAATCAATCTAGCAGCCTCTCGGAAAAAAGTATTTCTGTATGCTTGAGAGTTCACTTGAAAATCCGATAAAAATTTGGCCAATTCAGTGGCTGATTTCGCTAAAAAAAAATGTAGACGCCTGGGTAGCATGTTAGTACTGGCAAGGTGGTCTCCTTGAGAGGTGGATGTTATTGGAGCACACGGGTGGAAGATAATCGATACAGCGGCGTCAAGGTTGGCTCTCGGATGTCCGTCGACAGGAGCACGACGAGGATATCAAAGGGTCCGCTTCCGTCGAACCCTCTAATTGCTCGAACTCGTGAATTAGCATCGGCAATAAACTCAGCCAGTTGCGCTGCGCCGGTGGTAGGACGTAAAGGTGACTGTAAAGGTTCATTAGTCACCGTACACTGTGTAACCGAGGTACACCTCGGTTGGTACGGCTGCTGGCTACCATTCGTTCCGTGTCTCGCGGAGGATATACACGTTACTCCACTACCGATTCGTTTGCTCTGCGATCCTCCGGCGTTCCAGACAGAATGAAAGGCAAACTTCGAGGGAGAACGTTGCCTTCGAAGCCTCGTCCGGGAAATCCTCGAAGAGCGTAGGCCTTCCAGATGATCCGACCGAGACGGAATTTTTCCGGCCCGCTCTATCCGACTGCTATGAAAGATTAATGAAACTCTGAGAGCAGTCCTCTCCTCCTCTTACACTTTGTCAATTTATACAGGACCCTCGGTTGCGACAGACGGTGAATTTTCTTCGTTCCGTCCAGGCGCACAGACGGGGCAACAAGATTTATCGACCCACGGGTTGAAGATCGAAATAAGTTAAAGGTTTCTAATGAGGCAAAAGTCAAAGTCATCTCGCATCTTGTTAGGACGCGGCGCTCGTAATGGACGACTCTCAATGTTTTCAAACGCTGGAAAAGGTTATCCTCGAATTGCCATGAGATTACCTCGAATCTCGTTATTCATACTGAAAATGTGTTATCTTTATACGCTAAATGTTCGACGGTAAATTATACGCGTGCTTTCTGCGTCAATGGCGAGGTGTGAGGTCATTCCAAGGTCACCATGGGAAAGCCATTAAATATCGACGTCCTTTACCATGTAACCGCGGGATTACCGTAGGTATGTGCTTGATTACTGTACTATGCATGTATGTACGCTGTACATTTTCAAGAAGAAGAAAAGTTCCCGCTATGTACATTTTAATTATTACATGCTAATCATTCGTTGAGCTTGAAGCATCACTTTTTGCAAACAGCACTATGCTATTCTAAAGGAATCGGTATTGTAAAATATTTCGCTTCTTCCTATACGGGTTTTATGCATTTATGACAAAAATGGGTAAGCACAATTTAAAGCAGGGGATATATCAAAAATATTTAAGGGCCCCAGTGTGGTGGTCTTAGCTTAATAAAATAATTGAAAGTAGAAAGAAGTCTCGCAATCGATGCAAATATTTTTTATTTTGCGTAAAGATCCGCGGTCTAGTACTTATAAACGAAATACGATTGATTTATTCTATTTTCGAGGCATATTCGTCATATCAACGTCCTTTCACGAGTCTCCCGACTCGTCCGGGTGCCATTTTGCCAGGAGAAATTTCAAAGTGCTCCGACGGGACTGTAAAACGATTATGACTGCGCGCGTCCGGCCGGCACCGTCGTACTAAACAGCTCGTCAAAAAGAAAGGATGCAAATGATGGTTCCGCGAACCCGGCGGTTACGCGGGAGGAAGACAGGCAACGTGGAAGGGAGAGCATCATGTAGAACCACCTAATACAGGCCTCCTAATTGATAGAAAGTTGTTCGCGTTTCATTGGGGAATAAATAACCGCGAAGGCGCGCGGGCGCGCGCGTGCGAAACTCTGAAAGTTCGGTCGTTAGATGACAGGTGTGTTTCGAAGCGAGGATCGAGGCTCTCTCGACCCCGCTCGGGTCGATAGGTCGCCTCGAAAGCGTACGATCATGCCCTATAGTTAGACGCGTTGATGCTCGGGGCCAGCTCTGTCGTTGATTCGCCGGCACAGTTCATCCTCCTCGTTATAGTTACTGCCACGCGATCCGTCGGATTCATCACGGTGTGGACATTACCCTGTCCCTCGTAATTCCGAGCGGAGGGGCGGAGAGAGAAACTTCGTTCGCCAGTCTGTTATCACTGTCGACCGGATTCGTTAGGAGACCGACTCGTTAGACTCTTCCCCGTTTAGTTTAATACCCTTTGACCACCGTACGTGCCGTGTGTTCGCAATCCGAGAATTGCTTTCCTTTTTTCATGGAGAAGTTCACGTCGCTGTTCGCGAGCGAGGCCCGAACTCTACTTTACATTAATTCTCTTACATTTAAAATAATTTTCTTACATTTTTCGAAAATAGAAAATTATCTTGGTGGCAACCACGACTAGATGCATTCAAATTTTCACTCGACAATTTTACTTCATAGCATTTTTCAACCTGTTCCTTCGTTGATATTCTTGTCAAACTTAATGCAAATAGCTAACGATAGGAATTGGCTACCATTCGGAGCCAAAATTCAATCTGATTTTCAATTTTGCAGTTTTCCGGGCAGTTTTACTAATCACAAATGCACGAAGATCAGCAGTTCAGAAATGGTAAACTCGATTTTTTAACCTGCTTCTTCGAGGACCAAGTCGATCTTTTAATTAAACTTAATGCAAATAGCTAACGGTAGGAATTGACTAATAGAAAATTAAAGTTTACCTGGAACAATCGCAAATCATTCGGAGCCAAAATTCAATCTGGTTTTCAATTTTGTAGTTTTCCGGCGTGTTTTACTAGTCACAAACGCATGAAGATCCGCAGCCCAGAAATGGTAAACTCGATGAACGATGTTGCTCATTATATTAATCGCAGCGTGTCACGCACGCAACAAGACGTTGCATCATAAAGAATAATGTAAGATACGTCAAACCTTTTGTTCGCCGGCGTTACATAAGTATTTTAGAAATTAAACAATGATTTACACGTTGTATCGTAAAAATGTCCCCAACGTTAATCATCGAGAACCTCAATCCCGACTTCCACCGCAGAGCGAAGACAAAGGATTCGCAACTGAATGGATGAAAGGAAGACATACCGATATTAACCTATTCAAACATGAAATATGAATACTTCACGCTAATAAGGGAACACGGCCGCCATTAGTCGTGGAACTGTTGCGCCGGGGTTTAACGGACTTAATCGCGAGCGAACTGAAAAGCGCGTTCACTTGTAAATCTTCGGCTCGTCCTCCCCGTATGAAAGCGATCCTGGTCTCTTGGGGGCTATGTTTTACGGCGAAGTAGGTTTATGGCTTAATTTTTCACCGATCTGTTCGCGGTTATAAAGAGCACAATGGCCGGGAAAGTGGAAAACCAAAACTGGACCAATTTAGAGTAAACGTTTCATTAAAACAGAAACACTGTACGAAAAATTGCAATTTTCTAACTTTAGGAAGAAAAAGGCTAAACAATACAGCTGTTAAATAAAAAAATAAAAGGCACCCTATCCTAAGCGCTTAAAACGAGTCAAATATCCACAGTGACTACGTTTTCAATTATTGCCTAACCTCGATTTTTTATTGTTAGGTTTAGAACACGAGACAATACCTTTTGCAACCGGGGACTTTTAAGCATTTACATGATATTTGGTTACAGTGACTGAGGCAAAATGTAATATAGTAGAAGGTTCGCCGATCGCCTCTCCGCGATTCTACCGTTATTGAAAATCGTACGCGTTAAAACTGCAAGATACTCTCCGGGTGCAATAAATAATACCCAATTACCGTAGCCCCGTAGAAGGCCTCCCCACGCGCGGAATACGAATTGCTCGTCAAACCGATATTAATTCCCGCGGCAGATACGTTCGACACTGCGTGATAGCTGATAATAATGGTGATTACGCGGGAGACGCGTTGGCCATCGACGAACAACGCCGTCACTGTTTTCTCTCGCGGCGAGAAGAATGGTAAAAATAGCCCTGTTTGCCGGTCCTTTGAAAGCAGAGCATGCCGCGACTCCCGAAGCTTTGCAAAACAGTTCGACTCTCGTCGGGAAATCGATTTTGCAAGCTGAAAGTTGATGCGAAACTCTCGTTTCGGGATTTTGCTCGGAGTTGTCGAGAAACGACCATGGTCTATAATAAAAGCTGCCTATGACGTGAAAAAAAATGTATTCTGGTCTTTTCTAAGGGTAATTCGAAAATTGTTGCCCCTCCAATCAAACCGATCGGCCTCCGATTAACTTTTGATCTGATGCAAGCGTTATTACTGAAGGTCTTCGTGAGCCCATGCTGTGACATAGATCGTGTAGAGCTACGTGGACGAAAGGTGCACTATGTACCACCAATTAAACTACTAGATACAGTTATATCGTGTTTAGTGTCATTTTAATCAGAAAAATGCCAGAAATAGGTTGGCGAAAGTCGAGTGAAAAAGTAATGAAAAATAAAGAAGTTTTGTAATTGGATTAGTATTGGTTCACACCGATATACCCGGTTTCGGGTTACACGGCACTTTACACTGCTCAGCGCACGAGGCAGCTCGAGCTTCTTAGCCCCTCAGTGGAGGGGATAGGCGAACCAAGATCGTGCAGTTCCATGCGACTTACATCGATACTTTACTGTAATAGAAATAGAAATTTCTTTCTGTTTTTATTATTCCTAAATTCTTTTAATTTCTGTTCTGTTTTAAATAATGCTCCGTTATTACCTACAACTAGAAGGATCTTTATGCAAAATAAAAATGTGCTGCAGCGATATTCTTAAATTTATCGAATCTTTTATTGCTTTATATTGGACTCGGCTAATATCTCCAAGGATGCTTAAAAATCCGCACTTCAGCGACAACAATGAGTGCCGAGGTGAGCACGTGATTGGTTTGAAAGAAAATTGAAAGGTTCAAAGTTAGGCGGACAGGTGAATCGATCGCCGCAGGAAGGATAGACAAATAAACACATGGTTTCCCGTAGTGTCGGCCGCCATAAAAACAAATTGCGCACAGTTTAATAGACAGCGAACATTATGCCGGGTATACACACAACCGTGCTGGAACGATAGGAGATAATGAAGTTTGCACGGACAAACTGTTCGTGCCGCGAAGTTTCTTTTTCAGCTCTAAATGATTAGCATTCTTTCCTTTGGGGATCGTTACTCAAACAGGATCCCTTCGGCCGTTAAACGAGGCATCCATGTTTCTTAAGCTGCCAACACCTCGAACACCTGCGTGCCCGACGATTGATTTCCACGTGGCAATCAACTTGTTAGATCGGCTTTCCGAGATACACGGGATCCCGAGATGTGTCGCACGTTTTCGATGATTTTTCACGCGGCGTTCTAACGATCGTGCGGACGGCCGGCACGGCGGAACGTACGGCAACTTGTTCCCGAGATTGATGATCGAACCGTGCCAGAATACGTGGAAAATAATTATCGTTAATGAGACAAACAACTCATTACTCGTCTCCCGGTCGCGGGTAACGCAACTCCAGCTTATTACCTACTTTGTGCTTTCATCAGCGCGCTAATAATGCGCTTCGGAATTTCGCGTTCCTCGCTCGGCCGTTTCCGAGGGAAACGAAGCAAACAGAAACCGGCTCGTTACGTGAAGCAGAAAATAGATACATTAAAAGTCCACGTGTCTCTGTGTTATAGTAACGTGGAACATTTCATGCGAACCGAGCAGTATTCTTAAATTTTTGTCTTTTCACAAACCGGTATCACGAGGCCGCCAATTGTATCTTTTCTAGAGTATAAAAATGAATGTTTACGACGCTACTGCGTACAGTTCGGGGATGAAGTAGTCGAAACGGAAGCTCGAGTGAATCCTGTCGTAAATCTGTGTTATGAGTCCGCCCACGCCCGGCGCGAAGCGAATCGGTGGAGCGTGATTAAAATTGCGCGAGCAGAATAGGATTTCGACGGGTTAGGTATAGTCGCGGTCGGTAATTATATCTGGGAAGTGACGAGTTCCCGATTCGCCGCGAGCTCTCGGCCGCGGTTCGGCATCCATCAACGTCGCGGCCGGGCATCGGGGCCCAGGAATGCAAGAGGAATCGGTGTCCATCGATAATAACCGTCCCACGATCGGCAACGACGTGAAAAGGTCTCCTTTAACCGCTAATAACGTCTTATTAGCACGACGACGGTGACACATGAAGGATGACCGTAATAAGGCCCTTTACGTTTTAACGTGACAAATTGCGATTGCGCATGCCGCTAGTCGAACGTCCGGCTAGAGAAAGCTCCTTAGGCCGCCTTCAGCGTTTAGGACACCTTCCAGCCATCGTCGTTCTTAACCTATATCGCCTACGTTCGTTAATGCCGAGCGTGTTCGTGTTCGCGTTCCCGTGTCCGAGCACGAGTCGCGTCGCGTTACGATTTTAGCGATGCGAAACCCGATAGGAATTATACCAGCAGTGACACACTGTTAATCGCTCCATTGTGCCGCCCAGTCGCCGGTATTACGTGACTGATTAATACGGTCTCGTTAGAATCGGAGAAAAACCACGGCCTGTCGCCTGACCGTCGATAAAAGACGCTGGAAGCGGCCGACGACACACTTGCACGGGAGTTTATTGTTATCGTCGATTGCGTGGGATACGAGAAACCGGTAGAAAAGAAGCGATTTTTATGGTAAAAAATCAGTTACCGGAGTCGGGTGAAAGTTTTTACATCTCTTCGAACCGGGACCCAATTGTTGCGTGCACTTCCGTTTGTGGGTTACCCTACTGCGATTTATTTACACGCAGTCGTAGAAATCTACGCGTGAAAACTATTTTCTTAGGTTTTATGGCCTTATCTTTCTCTGCTTATGCGTGTGCATATTTCTCGTCAGATTCGGAATGGTGTAGTGTAGGTAGAGGCGATTCTCGAACAGTATCGCGCGGAACGGATTACTAATCGTCGAAAGTGCTTCACCGGCAAAAACTGTGACACAGGGCAGCTGCATCATTCGCTTCCCGGTGGCGTCGAAACAAAGAGCTCGTTGTCCGGCGATTATTTGCTCTCAAATATTGCTGCTTCACACCCGGCACTCCGGCGCTCTTCATATCTCGCCGTGGAGACAGCGTACCTCTCTTCTGCCGGCCACAAGCACGCCGTTCTCATCGTCTTCATTTCTTGTCTTCCTCCCTTTCGACCGTGATAAAGGCGCGTCACGTCTCCAGTACATCTTGTCAGAGGCTTCCGTGTGGTCTGCTTGTTATTCCGTGCGTCGACCGCCTGTCAAATTTACTGGTTTCTGGGAAACGCAATGGTGTCACTGGGACGGGCCCCTTGGAAATTTATCTTCTCCGTCCCTGATCAATTTTTCGCGCGTCCACTCGATACCCATGTTTCATCTCCAATCGTCAACTTGCTGGATTTAAGGGCTCGGGATGGTCACGTGACTTTTTCAGTGTCAGCAGGTCGGTAACTGCTGTATAATTTCCATTCACAGCCTTCAGACAGAGACTTAAGATTCGTCTTGGTCTTGATCCGACGGGTCTTAAGTCTGTGACTATACTTGTCACATTTTTTGATGTGTAGTATCGATATTATGACTTCTGACGCCAGAAACGTGCTTCAAGTTTCTAGCTTTATTTCGCAGATAATGAAGACAAAATATAGCTCAATTTGTAGCTGGAGATATTTTCTAGTGTGAGCTACTATCCATTTCAGCCAGAAAACTCATCCAATGGCATAAAAATGCTTGCATTCCACGGCATGCACATCGTCTATTAGGAAGACCCACAAGAAATCAATTATCTTGAAATCTAAAACAAACTTTGTAGTAAATTCAAATTTTTATTTCTTAATTTGTTATATAATCTCCATCATTAATAAGGGCTCTTATCTGTGGACTAAAAATGTCATCTTTTTCAATAGTTCCTAATACAGCCGTTGTAATTGCTGACAATACTACTTAGCAGTAACTGTTTCTCCAGGTTTCGACAACTCAAAGTGAATCATGCCACGACAGTCCCACCAAATGTACAGTAACACCTTTCTAAGTGATAAGCTAGGTTTAGGGGTTGATATTGCGGTTTGATTTGCAGAAAGCCATTGCTTGGGACGCTTTATGTTATCATAAAGAATCCATTATTCATATCCGGTAATGATTCTGCCAAGAAGTGGATCTCTACGAAATCTGGATAGCAATGAAGTGTAATTTGATCGACTTTTATTTGATCGAATTTGAACGACTTCATTTTAGGATGTCATTATCAAATTCAACTGGTCGTCCACTTCAAGGCCTGTCAGAGAGATCATAATCACCAGCAGCAAACCTTCTGAACCAACGTTGACATCTGTTGACCTTCAATACATCTCCATAAACATCGCAAATTTTCTTTGTTGTTACCTCTGCATTAAATCCTGCATGCAAATGAAAAAGTATGCAATGACGAATATGTTCCTCGGAAGTTACGGACGCCGCCATTTAATTAGAGGGTTGTAAAAAAAATTATACTTTTTAGAATATTTTGAACACAGACTACTTTACCGAAAACTGTAAAAGAATACGTGTTTCCTCTTCAACGATCGGTAAAGAACTGAAGGCAAAACGAATTTTTTGCAAATAATTGATTACTTATGGGTACCCCCAATATTACCACATATCTGCATAATCTCGCCAGCTCACGACTAGCGCGCGATAGATTGAACCTTCCACTTTCGAATGAGCCCTTTTCCAGCGAAAAATATTCTCATATAAGGACGAAAAGTTGAGGTACACGTGAAACCATTTTTCGCCTATTTTGGTCGGTAATGATGTCACTCTACTTTATCGCGAATCCACGAAGACCAGACCCTTAACACTAGAACGAAGGAGCAATAAATGCGGCTGACGTATATTGCTTTGTAACAGCGACAAAACTGTGCCCATTCAGGCTTCATAAAACTTTTATTGTAATGTGTGCTTCGATGAAGAGGTTCATTAAAAAATTTCCGATGAAAACATTTTTACAATTTCAGTAATTGTAAAAGAAAAAATTAGGAATCAGTCATTTTGACTGCTCCCGTCGTTCTAGTGTTAAATACCGTGCTGATTCTGAACTTTCCTGTGCTCGCGTTATTAAATAGATTGCCTCGTATTCAAGGAATTCCCGAGTGCGAGCGGTCGAGGTGTTAAAGTTCTCCCACGCGCGCGGCGCTAATACGCTCGCTCGGGTCGGCTGCGGATCATTAGCCGATTAATCAGTGTTGCGGTATCGTTGACGAGCGATTTCGAAGGGGATCGGCCTGTATAAATTTCCCATCCAGGAAGACACCGCCCGTATAAATATCCCGTTTGATACTTAGTGGCGGCGGAGGGGGGACGCAGCAGCATCAACGAGCCGTGAAATGACCGTTCGACGAAACACGAGGCGTTCGCCGCGCAAATTAATGTTCGCTCGCGCAGTCGATCGCTACTAAACGCCGCGAAAGTTCGTACGTATCCCGGGCTGGTTCGCGAGATGAGGAGGCTTCAGTATCGTCAAACGAAACAAATGATCGCGATGCGAAATCGGGTATCCTAGGCTGCTCGCCTAGGCTCCCGACCGCGCGCGAGCCAGCGTGAGATACGGAGTTACGGGAGTCGTTCTCCCTTACATCGTTATCATTTTTCCCCATTAGAATTGACGTATCAAAGCCTCGCGCGTTACAGCCCCCGTGCCTCCCAGCCCGGTGAGATACGGGACTCGTTAGGGGTGGCTGGACACGGCCCGGGAGACCTTCTCGCAACTACCGATCTCATGCTACTGTTAATACATCATGAAATCCGTAATAAAGCGCCGGCTAAAACCGTAATTACGCCGCGGCGGTGTTGCACGGGTGTCGCAACACCCGGAGCGCGTTACAACGATCGCGGCGGTTCCGCTCGCGTCCACAATGTGCCGTAACTCTTGTTACGATGCTAAACGGGAAAATCAATTAAAAACAGCCAGATCGGCCGCGTCGTTAAACTGTTAATCTTCGCCGCCCCAGTTCGCCGTGGAATCGTTCAACGCGATCGAGGAGAATGTCCGAGCCGATCGACCGTAGATCATTTTTAAACCGGCGATCTTCATGCGAAACGAAATCCGTCTGCGCGGCGTTAAACAGCAATCTAGATTTCTTTGTTAATAATGTTTAAAATAGATTTTTTTTTGTTTATACTCGGAACTATGGAAATTTTTCCATGAGATATATCTTGAATACTACGGATCTTGGTATTATTATAGTTCGTGTATGCCACGTTTAGGCTCGGTGATTCTAGTGTTAATTATGTTAAATATCGTGCCCATATTTGTAAATTACGGTTGCGAATGCATGCAATCCGCAGTCTAATCGTTCCAGATTCAGATAAGCTTAGGGAATATTTAGGAGAGACATTAAAATAATGGGAAGAGATAATTTATTCATTTATGGAAACAAGAGGAAAAAGGAGAACATAATAATGCCTCTGCCATTATGCAAAGTTTTTCCATCTTTATCGCGGTGTACGCTTAACAGATAAGAGAATAACTCTGGACGATTGTAAATTGTATCTGAAACAGCATTATTTTTCGAGTAACGGTGTTCTCGTAGTCACCATGTTCATGCTTGTGAAAAAATGCGTCCGGTCTTCGCAGTGCAGGGTCCTTTCCGCTTGATAAGGAATTTTACAGATGCACGTGGCAAATACGGAGAACAGAGAGTCACATGAATTTACCAGGGCCCTCGACGTGTTGAGTACTGTAAACAGATCGTAAAACGGGGATTTTGCAATTGTAATTCGTACATGCTTCTCGATTTCCGTGTGATTCGATCGTGATTTCTGGTTCTACGGTGGCTGTGTAAGAATTTCTTGCGGGTTTGTGTGAGCCTCGAAAGGATTGTTCAGAGAATGATCTCATTGGCATCCTTAAATGTCTTTGAGCAGTTACTTTTTAACCCTTTTAGTGCAAAGCAGGGAATATCTTATCCTTCGCCTGAATACTGGCTGTCTTGGAACGAATGCTTGGACAGAAAGTGTATAATGAACATTCTAATGTTCTTTCCATGAAAATTCATGAACATTCAAGCGTATAATTTCGTTCTTTCGCAATCTGTTTTTGAAAGAAAGGAAATGACCGTGCACGCTTGAACTTTTCACATATATTTAGGTAGACAGTAGACAACATTTTTTAACGTTAAATTTACGGAGTTAAGTTTACGTTAAGTTTACGATCTACTTTATAAAAATGACATGAATGTGTCTATCAAAATTTGTAACTTTTTAATATATACCCAAAGAAATTTGTTAAATAATTCCTCACGGATGCGTCTTTACAATCTCAATACTCGTAAATTAAAAATATTAGAACCCGTCATTTCGACAGGTCCCGTGAGTCTTAAATAGCATAATCATTATTTTTATCACAGGAGTTTCTGACCATCCCGAGATCTCGTTAAACCTCGTTTCGTACTTCATGCTACTTGCGTCCGCTTGAAACGAATGAACCTACGACCGTGGTCAGGAGCGTCCTTCTTCAAATACAGAAGAGTGGTTTCGACAGAGGATGTCCACCCCGTTTGCTTCTAATTAATTATGAAATCGGAGAAGAGTGGCGTAGCTCGCGCGCCTGGAATTTTCAGGGAACCCATTAAATCGCGTAACCTTTTTTTCGACTCATCGGACACGTCCGCCAGCGTGCTTCCGGATCCGCATAAGGTGTTAAAGCAAGAAGACACCTGCGCGCCTCCGAATCGGCTTAACGAGTTTGCGCGGGAGCACGCCGGTAAAATGCAAATCGGTTTGTGGCCGGGTTGCTCCGTTTCATCTACGTCTTCATCGTCATTCGTCGATCGTCCATCGTCCGCCGAACGAAATTCCATGTCGGTTTAGCGCCCGGTTTTTTCGCGCTTCTGTAAACGACGCCGCAGAAGCCGAGCCGAAGGGAAATCGGCCGCGGAGCCGTTCCCTTTTCCGTTCGCATCGCCGCGCGACAAATACAACGTTCGTATCGCGATTTTTTCGCGGTCGCGGCGCGAAACATTCGCTGGACAATGTTCGCGAGCTGGGCACGCACGTTCATTTGCAACTGGAGCGAATAAAATGGCGAACGGTCGATACGTGGATCGAATCGCATGAGCCAGCACACCGTGATCGATTTTAACGCGACGACAACGACGATGACGACGGTGACGACGACGACCGGCAACTTCCGAGTCGGTTTCGATGCGGGAGTCTTTCGTGGTACGTGGGCACGAAAATAAAGGAATAAAAGAGAAATGTCATCGAACGACCGGATAAGAGGCCGTATAAGGCAGTGGCGGGTGTTGTAAATGTAAATGGAGGTGGCCACCGCCCTGTAAGGCCACGCGCCTGTCATCGAGACTGCTCATTTTGTCCCTTCTCCGTTCCCTCCGTCCTCTTCTTCCCCGTCTTTCTCTTTCTCTCGCAAAGGAGGGAGAGGGGATCTCGTGCCCCCTTCTCCATTTCTCTTTCTTTCTTCTCCACATATTTTTTTTACTCCCGTGGCTTTTTTCCATCCCCCGCCTTGCCTCCGAGAGAAAACCTCCTAAAGGATTACGTGCCCTCGGACGATCATCGATCTCCGACTACCAAGAGTAAATTGACTTTCGGTATCCCTCGCCGGTGGAATAGATACTCCGGTTCCGAAGAAAGCCGAGTGACTTTATCAATCGAGGGAACAAGGCCATGAGTGGAATCTCGAACGTGACTGCAGTCTCTAATTCGAGCCTTCGTAGGTGCAGGTGCATCCACGAAAGAGGAGAATAGGTAAACGCTCAAACCGAAGAATGTTTCACCACGAGAAGACGAAAAATCCATAGCAAATTTTTTTTTTTTAGAAAATGTAAGAAATCCTTAATAAAAACGAATCGACAACTCTGAGGCAAATTCTGTTGCAATTCGACACGGTGCAGTTCCCGGTGCCGGTTTCCCCGCGTTCCCGGAGGCCGATTTCGCAACAATGCAAGCCCGGCCGAAGCTTGAAATCGCCAGAACCGTTAGTATCTCGACTGCTCGAAAAGTCGCGCGTCGGAGCGAAGGCATCGAAGGGTCTGCGCGGCGCGGCGGTAAAAGTTACGAGAGAAAACGCGTGGCGGAACGAAACCGCCGATACACGGCACCGTCCTCCGCAGTACGCCGCGCCGGTAAGAGGTTCTGAAAATGTCCGATCACGATGCACGATAGCCCGACGCGTACGGAACGTTAAAAGCCGGTTTTACGGTTATTGCCCACCGGTGCGGACGTTTTTTCCTCGTCACTCCACCACCCACCCCCCTCCCCGCGTTCGCCGGGCGTCCAGGGTTTTATTTTTCGTTTTCTGAAACGTCCGATCGTGCTGGGGGTCAGAGTTCCCCACGGTAGCGGGGGCCCCGGCCCGCGAAACTATTAGTTTCTTGATTAAAGCCTCAGTTAATGCACTATGACCTCCCTAACTTCCTATCTTTATAGTTATCGTAGGCTCGCGCGTGTCCGTGGCTATCCGCGCGCCTTACGCGCGAGCGGTCGCGCCATTACAGCCGCATAATTCTCCGCTTGGAAATCGTCGTGGGCCTCGATTAATAGTTCGTCCTTTTTTCCACCGTGCGATTCCCAATACCTGGCGGAGACTCCCCAACGCCGGCTCGCGTTTACCTGGGGGTGAGTTTTGCCGTGCTGTAAATTCACGCGACTCCGGTACGCTGTCTAACGTTTGCCGGATGTTCCGCTTCGAGGCCAGCATGGAGACCTCGGAAGAGTTACTAATTATTCGCTGCTGCTCAGGCGGGCCTTTAAGTTCTTGTGGTGCAAACCAGTTACGAGATTTCGAATGCTTTAAAACGGTCTCACAGTAAACGTACCGAGCCTTAAAATTAACTGATACATGTTTTCTTATAAAAATGACGAGATTGAATTTATTTGGATTTTGTGCGGTACGTATTTTAATACATAAAAATCTGGAACCGGTCATTTTGATAGGTGATAGGTTTAGTGTTAACCCTTGTGCACTGGGCAGGGAACTGGAACGTTTATAATTTGAGAAAGAGTGGAATTTTGATAAATGTTCAATTAGTTCATGCATTGCAGCTAGAAAAATTGTAGAATTTTCAATAAATTATTTGCAGTTGTCTCGTATGAGAAATTCGTAAGAAAGGAGCCTTCACTCGTTCACAGAGAAGTTTGTGTTCACGTGTTCGTGACAAAAGAGATAATATTTGTTGCAAAATATTGCCAATATACACAGCATAATGAACAGTAAAATTCAATCCACGATTATAACTCTGTACACACCAGGAAACATGCTTGCAACAAGTAGCAAGTAGAATCGTCCAGTGCTGATCCGACAATTTTTCCCTCGACCGATAAATTCCTGTAATCGATGCCTTCGAGCGGAAAGTATGAAAACAATTGGTAAACAATTTTCCAGGTTTCTCGCTCGCAGGAAAATGGATAGATTTGCAATCGATTAGCGCCAGCGTCGCACAGTTTATTAATAGCGGTCGAGGTAGAAAAACTGCATCAAGAACGGTCTATTCTTGTGTCCGGCCGAGATTGTTCTATGTCAAGTCTATCAAATGATCGATTTTCATTTGAACATTCCATCAGTATGCGCAAGACAGACAGGTTTTCGAAAGTGCACGTCCATCAAGCGTAACGAGCGCTGCGCCACTAATAGAACGCGAACATTTTTGCCCATTGATCTGCACGCTTCTTCTTTTCTTGCTGCGTTCACGCGGACGATCGGGACCATTTTTCCTATAGGTAACACTTTGGCCCTATTTTTTCATCTTTTTTCTTTCTTTTTTTTTTTTGCAACTGGTTTTCGCGCGTGCGTACCGATTCCACGGTGTATTGTAAAAGGGGATAGAATGTGCACGGTGGCACCAGTGCCGATTGCAATTGGCACAAGGCTGCGTGTGCGTTTTACTTGCTCTCGGCCATGGTAAAAGTATTGAAGGCACCGCCGGCACGCGGCCGTTCGTACGCTTTTCATTACCATTCCGATCACGCCGCGTGATCGAACGTCGCCGATCCTCGATCATCGTCCCGCAGATTTTGAATCGTCCACCGCGATCGTTCTCGACCATCTTTTCGACGATTTTTAGCAAGCCGAAACGGCGCGACGTTTCTATCGTTTTACCGAAAAAATGGCCAACGTGGATTCACTATAACCTTCATTGAATTTAACAAGTATTATTCGCACAGACTCGAATGAAATCTTTGATTAACACAGAATTTTTCTGGTTGTTCATTGGCCGAGAAACATAATAAAAATGGTCACGTTGAACACTTCGATCATAAGAAAGCTATTGTTGAATTCACAGAATGTACGATGTGTTTTCTAATAACGTGGACGTTGGTTCAATTCCTTAAAAAGTTGTACTCTCTGAAAAAAGTTGTTGGTCGTATCGTTATTAAAAATATTGTGATATCGTGTTTCAAATTCAGAAGTCGCAAGAAGAAAAGTTTATGTGAACATAAAGGATCAATAAAAATACAGAGCAATTGAGAAGTCGGAAGAACATTCTTTTATCAACACATAAAAGTAAAAGAGAACTCTGGAGTCGGCAATTCATATGGACATAAAGAATTAATAATGCGGAAAGATCGATAAAACCGCAGAAGAATTCAGAAGTCGCAAGAGGAACGTTTCACGGGGAATTTAAGGGGGAAGAAAAAAATGTAACCTTGCCTGTTCGAGCGCTTTAAAGGCAAACGTAAATCGAGGAAAAAGTTGTCGATTGACTGGCATCGATGCAGCAGAGATAAGGGATCGAAACGGGTACACCCACGCGTATAGAAAAGCGCGCTGATCGTAACAAAGCGGTCGAGCGCACGGGCGACAGGATATCAGGTCGTGGGGGGGGGGGAATAAATAGCGGTCCGTACATTTCCGGAACGTTAATTATACACATCCACGGGTGGCTCGATATATATCTGTGGGCCCCGTATCGCTTTATTACTGCGATATCAAGGCGCGAAATTATTCCACGTCAATTAGCGTGATTTAGAATGTAGCGACGTGGACGTAGCTAGGCGACGCGAACCCGATACGAAATTTACGACAGGTGTCCGCGAGAATGATAGCCTTGATACGACATTTACATTTCCTCCGATCGAGAATTTGCATAGAGCGCTACCGGCGAAGCCGAGGTTAATCTGTGATTATCGATTTCCGATGTCTTTATTATTATATGTCGCGCGTGTCGAGGCGAGTTGTTTGTTGCGACGGAGCCGCAAATAATGCACGAACGTTTTGCGCAATGATTCGTCGCCGGCGAGGAATTCGGCTCCGAGCTTGTCCGGATCCAGTTATTATTCTAATCTGCCGGAGAAATTATTCATTTTGTCGGGAAACTCAAAGGAGTTCAATGTTGTCGGAAATTTTACATAGAAATTTCAAAGAATGATTCAATTGCAACAGCAACTTTAAAGTCTTGATCTAAGCTACTATTTTCTTGGCCGCGCGCGGCCAAAGGCGCACTACATTAATTAAACCAGTAAATACTAAATAAGTATGTCACAGATATTATAATCTAGACCAGTCCAAAAGCATTCTAATGATAGCGGAAAATTGCTACTCGCGTTTGAAACTTTTCGCAGCGCGAACGAATGCGACAGGAAGGCAGATCGTGTGTGGGCCAGCAACGTTACAATTACGATGCAGAAACTCTGCTGCACTACGCCGGTCAGTGCATCCGAGACAATGTGCGAACAGCGTCCGGGTATCGCGATATCAATTAAGAAGAGAAAACGGTTCGAGCGGGTCCGGCGACGGCTGATTATAAGCCGTGATACATAATGATAGCCAGGCTAATACGCCTAACGCAACGTAACGCGTGGAATTACAGGCTTGCTCGGGTACATAGCATAGGTGTCGCGTGTAATACGGTTGCACCGCCCCGGGGAAACGAAACGTCGCGGCGGCAGGCGGAAAGGTTTGTATGTAGGGTAGTTCGTAAAAAGGAAGAAAGGACGCTTCGCGCGAGTTGCGCGGATAGAATCCAGGCAATTTAAATGCTCATCCCGAGGAACGTTCCAATCCAATCTGCTCGCGGCCGGGAACCACCCCGCCCATTCGTGTCTCGCTTCTCGTCGGCGCGATAATAATTCAGGCTGGGGCAAGGCAATCGCCGCGGCCACTATAAACACAGTCATTACGCCGGTATTTAGATGATACACCGCCGGCATCCGCGACCAGAGATCATGCGTACTTCGATGCACTTCTGATTGGACGGACTGACACCGGTGTCCCAACGGGGAACGATCATTGCCGATCAAGGGGTTGATAGAACAACGCGGTTTCTGGGTCGATCAAGGTTTCGGTGATGTTATGCCACCGGCGATGTTGGAGATCTTCAAGTTCTCTGAGTGTCGAAACTGTTCTTAACACGAGATATTACTGTATTCAATAATCAACCAGATTCATTGATCACTTGTAACACGGGTGAGTAAACACTTAAATGCAGATTATCTTGGAGAGTAGAATGCATTTTAATCGTCTGTAAATAATCAGTGAAGTTACAGAGGAGTTATTTGTTCAGGTTTTAAAATGAATTTTTACGTTAATATATTCATTGTAACAAATTTTATTAGTATCTGTAAAATGCAAGAAAATTGGATGTTTACTGCATATTATACAATTAATTTTTTTCAATTTTTATTTCATTAAATAACTTACTTTGATTTTAGGGAATTAGTGGGGTTTCTAGTTTGGCAGTCAAAGTGTTAAAGAGACCATACTTTCCATGCTGCAGTTCCATTTTCTTATGGAATGTTTGAGGCTGCTGGGCTGACACTCAAAGCGTCAAGTGTTATGACTGTACTGCGGATTTTTAAGAAAATTTCCAATTTTTCAAACCATTTTACACAAACCAGTAAAATTAAAAGAAAGATACTATTCATTGTCCGCACATTAAAGATCCGCAAACTAGGTATGTTATGACTAGACTGCGGAATTTTATGCATTCATGGCTCGTCAAAATTTTCAAAAAATCCGAGAACATAAAATACGATAGAATTTAGTACGATTTTTATGTATTTTGGATGTACAAAGGCTATTCGCACTAAAAACAATTTCATGTGCATTCACTTCCTTAAAATTTGTCTACAAAAATTGAATGACAAATCAAACGAATAATAGTAGATCTTGAAAAAAAATTTCAAAGCCCGCTTCAATCAATTTGCAACATCCAATCAAAAAGAATTCAAACAAGGATATATCAATTTCCTCGATAAAAATTGCTGTATTAGTTTGAGTTTCAAAATTCGGTTATAATGTTTGAATGATTATTTGACCGTTTTTGGTTTTTTGGGTCTGTCGAACAGGTTTAGGCCTGCGAGCCACTTAAGCTTATGAAGTGTTCGTCCTCCTTTTTCGGCGGTAACGAGCAGACCGATAGGGCTACCTTACGGAAGGAGCGGGTCGATAGGTTAACGTTAATCTAATTAATCTTTACGAGTGTAATTAGCTTGCGATTGGCCCCCTCTGTCGAATCACGGAAACCGTATGTTACGTTGCCCGGTGAGTCGACGGTTCTTTTATCTTCACGAGTAGCCGAGTACACGGGTATCCCATTTCGAGGCAGTTTGGTGATCGCCGGCCATACTTTTTCGGGTAAATCGCGATATCCTTTTTGTAATTGCACTTAATACGCGCGGATCCACGGTGCAGCGTGAAAACGTGTCGACTTTGATCCTCTGGAACCGCTACCATCTTTGACCGAATTTTGTATTCTATGTCCATAAAATTGTATCTTTATTCAATTCGTATGGTCTAGTTACAAGAAATCTGTATATTTATTAAATTTTTAATTTTTACATTCTTTTACATTTGAATTAAAGTACGTTCTTTATATTCATCAAATGCGATTACAAAGTTACTGCAATTTACAAGCACCTGTAACTCGCTATTGTGAAGCAACACAATTTTCCATACAAATCAATTTTCTATCTTTAAAACTAAATAGAATTAAAATA
Source organism: Halictus ligatus (assembly GCA_028454255.1). Taxonomy (NCBI): domain Eukaryota; kingdom Metazoa; phylum Arthropoda; class Insecta; order Hymenoptera; family Halictidae; genus Halictus; species Halictus ligatus. The sequence continues at coordinate 9,604,548 of CM052132.1, read as the reverse complement.
GAATTCAAATGTTTTACAATATGTGTATCTCAACACTGCAAGACAAGTGGTTAATATTCCTCGATAGAAACAAATTCTTTCCATGCCTCTAACTTGACACCTATGTATAAAGACGCGTTCTCGTTTAAAATTCATTTAAAAAATTATAGAAGCAAGATTACAGTAACGCACGAGTTTCGTTCATACTTCAATTAAATTCCCCCATCCCCGAAACGCTCGGAACAGGCAAAATAAATTGTCACAGCTTCGACAAGATGCATGTACAACATCTCCAATTTATTTGGATGCAGACAGATCGAAGATCCAGCTCGAGGGGGCAAATAATGCAGCGTCGTTAACCGTGCTAATCTCCCCGGCGCGTTCTCGAGATTTTTTAATTAGCGATGCGCGATAAACGAGGCGGATGGGTCCGCGGCGAGTAACACCTGACTTAAATTGCGTCCGATCCATTAGCGTGGCGGTCAGGTTGAACCGTCCGGGGAATTGATAGTGTCGCCACGTGACTGTTCCAGGGGACAAAAACGATCAGGCGTTTACCGCTTTGGTGGTTCTCGCGTTTTATGGGGTCCCCGGGCGCAGATAAACGCTCGCCGCTTTCGTCGCCGTTCGCGCTAATGCGAAAGAGCCTCTCTTTTCGGTTCGCGTGTTTCGAATAGCGGCCTCGGCTTTTTTCCCCGGATGCACGCCGCGGATGCACACGTGGCCGGCGCGTTTGAATTACGTTTATTGCGGCCGGGATAATCGGGCGCGTCCCGCGGAAACACTGTCTCGCGAAACGTGTACACGTACGTACATTGCGACGGAGGTTACGAGACGCGAAGAAGGACCCTCGTAAGCTTTTACGGGCGTATAATCTTCGGGGGCAATTAATTTACGCGCGGCCCGGGCGAAGGTCGCTTTCTGCCGTTCTGGAATTCGCGCACCCATCATTTGGAATGATTTTTTATGATCCCACACTGTTCTTTTGATACATTGTGGTCAATTCCCGTAACTGGTTTGTGGATATTTTTATGTGTTTTTGTATCCTGCATACATTATCCTCTATGTGAAACGTGACTTGTCTTTTATACTTTTGGGGGGTGAAATACACTGATGTGACTATGCGATCATCAGTATCCTGAGTATTTTTTAAAAAGATGTTTAGCAGATGTGTTTGATCAACATGTTTCGGAATCAAGCCAGACAAGTTCTTCGAGATAAAACGTCGATCCAAGACCTCCAAAAAATATTTAAGGAATTCATAATAGATTTCAGCTAACAACTCTTCACCAACAAGGTGACCAGATTTTGAAACCTCTGTTCCCACCCCCAATAAATATTTTAAAAATGATCAAGGTATCACCGCTGACTAGACTTCGCCAAGGGAGTGTCTAAATATTTTCAGCATCAATCTTAGCCCCGAAAAGTACTTACACAATGAACAAAGAGCTGCAGCTTACAACTGTTCAGCAAAGGGGTGACCAAACCTTTGACACCGTAAATTCGACTCGCATCCAACTGAAAGATCGTGTATCAGTTTCCCCAGGATATGTTTCTAGCCGAAAACGCATCTGGCTCGGGATTTCTCGGTGTAACGCGTGCATGTATCCTTGATCAGCGAGTAAGCAAGCAAGCAAGCAAGCAAGGAAACGAGCAAGCAAGCGAGCGCTCGCGATCAAAGTAAACGAGCTATCGGTCGTGGAATCGGAGCTATTCGAGCGTTCCGAGGCGCGAGTCAAAAATAGTGACTGACGCAAGATCATTGTCCGTGCGAGCGCTGATCCGAGATCAACGTTCCTGACGAAAAAACGCTGAGCCCCAGGTATTTATGCATAGAGGCTCGATACCGCGGCGGCGGCGATCGGTTTTCTCACGGTGTCCGGCGTGCCGACGACTACGAGGACGCGGACGAGCAACGACGAGAAGAGCCTGGCCGACTAGAGAGGGTGATTTCACCGAGATGGATTGGACGCCTCTCGGCAGAGCCTTCGCCACGAGGGTTGACTGATTTGTGTGCGCAAGGTCCCGTCACCTTGACTTTACTTAAATGGGAATAAACGACACCGCTTCCACCGTAGCCATCTCCTTCCTCTCCTTCTTCTTCTTCTCCTTCTTCTTCTTCTTCTCGCTCGATCTCTCGCCTCTCCTCTCGTCCGTTCCTCTTCCTCTGACGGTTCCACGATCCTCGGACACACCAAGGACCAAGGAAGGGAGAAATAGAGAGCAGCCGAAGAGATAAGCACGCGGTGGCGCAGGTGTAGAAAGGCGTCGTCGTCGTTCGCCGATTGCGGAATAATCGGTTCCCGTGTGGGAGCCGATACAACGGACGATACCTGCCGGTAATAGGAAGTCCCGTGGCTGTGTGAAATGTAATTTTAAACACCACCGAGCCAGATCCAGTTGAGAGATCACCGTGCGGAGATACTGCTTGCTCCTGCCCGCTCCCCTTTTCGTTCTTTTTACACCTGCATCGAAGCCCCGGGGTGGATGCGCTTTGATTCCGCTGAAGATGGTACAGTCCGGTCCGAACTCTCTGGAATGCTCTGATATTTAGCTACCAGCTGCTGACAGCTATTCGCTGTACGTGGTTTCTAAGAATGATCTCAATCGAGGACGTGCACCAGGATTTCCAAGGTTGCGAATTTTCAACGTTTATCATTTATTCGCACCATTTAATGTGCATCACAGGTTTGCTTTTACCATCAGATTGATTAAACACTCGATAACAAAATGACAAAATGGACGCATCAGACATATCAATCTCGAAATCTCTGTTTAAGAAACAAATAGAACAATGTTAAAACAATTTAGTATTACATCGTTCCAGAACAGCGATGGAACAAAGAAACAACAAAAACGATTCGATCATTGAATAAAATAAAACATTCGATATCGTATTCCCAGCTCGATAAAAATGATCTTCAGGTGTAGCAACATTAGAACATCCCAGAAGTTTGGTAAAATTTCTATTAATCCAGACCTCGTTCGCCGGCAGACGCTAGTAAACACATAAAGATCCACGGTAATTCGCATCTTCGCACTCTACATTCCCCGAACATAATTACACCGTCCGGGCCCTCGAAACGTTCCTCGAGAATATTGTTTCCCGCGGGCGATCGTACGGCGCGCCGCGGGCAGTCTTTCATCAATCAATTATAGCACAATCGATTGGCTAATCATAAATAACTACAACGCATTCATCGAATTCTCATAACAAGAATGGGATAGAGTGCGACGGCCACAAATCACACGCTATAGAGCCGCGCTAATAAACGCGGGGAAACGCAGCGAAGGCCTCGGCACCGTCGTGCGGAACGACAGAGCGGAGCTATCAACCTTTCGGCGATAATTGAAAAGCTACCCCGCGAGCTGTAAATTGCCGCGTGGCAACAATGAGGGCTGCTAACCTTTATTCGCGATTATAATCAGCCGGCAGCCGGGCCATCAGGCGACTTATGAAATTTTCCGTCTCGGTACGCGCTCGCGTCGCTACTAATTAAAGATCATCGGGTCGATCCCGAGACGAAGGGAGACGGAAAGATAGACAAACGTGTAAATAGAGTGGGAAAGAGAGAGAGAGAGAGAGAGAGAGAGAGAGATTCCAGTTCCCCCGGTCGCACAGGGAATAATTAGCGGCTGACGGTGGGAAACGCGCGACGTGAGTCGACGCATTCCTCGATCTTCGCGATCCAGGTGGGGGAGGATTAGGGCACAGGTTTTTACTGATAGCGCATTGTCGCGGAACAATGAGCTGCGAAGGAGTGATTTAGAAGCAGCCCATCTTTGTGAGTCACATATCGAAAACCTGCTTCGCCGAACGATACACCTGCGCAGATCGGTTTCCTTATGCGTTTCCAGTAATTATTTCTGGCATTGTGTGGGCCGACTCATTAATTCCACGCGGTCTGCCACTCGTCGAAGGTTTATCGTTAATGACGGGCCCGGAGGGACGCGTCACCACCGTTAAAACCACTCGGAAGACCGAACAGGAAGGTGTTCGCGCGGGGGTTTAACTTAATTGCTCTCGATCGCCTGCGTTGGCTTCTCGATTGTCCTGCCACGATTTTTTCTTCGCCTAAACTGTGGGAAGTGCCGAGTTTCCGTGATGAAAGTTGGATTCTACAGCAAGAGGATTTTTCGCGCGATCGATTACTGGGAGACGACGCGGGGCAGGTATCTTAGATAGAAGGTTATCTAAAGGAAAGTAAGCAAACATCGAAATATTAAAAAATATTCAGTTCAATTCTTCCTAATTTTATGCATGCTGTATGTCACACGATGTTTTAACACTAGGCATACGAGACCCGTTAAAATGACGGGTTCTAGTATTTTTAATTTAACCCTTAGCACTCGAGTGGTCACACTGAAGTACCACTAGAAATTGTTGTGGCATTATTTCAAGAAAATTACAAAATATTTGTTATATTACAAAATTTGTATTTAATAGATTACTAAACATATAAATATTATATGTGGAAATCGGATCCGTTTCGTATGAATAAAATGAAAATATTCCAAGACGGAAGAAAAATTTAGTTTTAGAATGAAAATAGCGCCGAGTGCAAAGAGTTAAAGTTATTAAGATTCTAAGGATGCAGAAATTATTTAGCAAATTTATTTCTTCGGGTATACATTATTATTGAAAAATTTTGCAAAAAACGTGGGTTCCTGCTATTTATCTAAAGTAATGCAAAATAGTTACTTTTAGTGCTCCAGTGCACTAATCTATAATCACACTTTCTGGTGAAGCCATTACCAAGACTCTGCAACGTTTAAACGTTCGTATCTACTAAATAATTTCGAGTCCACCGAAACGATGACATAAACCTCCCCTAATTCCATGCGAACTACATGACACAAAATTAAAAAAAAAATCCCTTCTGTACAACATACGAACCACGAGGAAATAAAACACCAGCCACGCACATTCTTCGAGTGCTTTCATCGGAAATGAATTTTCGTACGAGTATGATGATGGATTGAAACAAAACAAAAAAACGTCAAGGCATCGAATCACAGAGTATCAAGTCCATAAATCGTTGCATAACGGAGAGCGCATACTCGCGAGAAGACGGACAAGAAAGCTGCTCTTCGCGGTATTTCATCGCCCGGTGCGTAACAACACAATCCCCGCCGGGGTACAGACTTCTTTCATCAATCGGAACACGGGGGTCTCGTTGTTCGGTTGTCAACCGGCTAGATCGAGGGCTCGAGGGGACCGGGACACGGGTATGGGTAAACCGGGTACGGTTTACCGGGCTGGGTTCACCCGCTCCGGTTTTTTCCGGGTAGCTAAATGGAAGAACGGTGTTACGCTCGGTGGAAGCGGTACGCGAACGGTGGTTAGTCTTACGTATATACGCGTGCAACGACAAAGGAACGAGAGCTTCCGCCGTGGCTCTTATCTTCTTTGCGTACCCGAGCCGATCCGTTAGATCTCTTTCACGGGAGATATGCCCGGTGCTCCCTCTTTGGCCTTTAGTTTCCACCTCCGGGCTCGCCTCGTACACCGTCCACCACCATCACCTCTTTCTTCTTCTTCTTCTTCTTCTTCTTCTTCCTCCACCTCCACCTCCTCTTCCTTTTTTTCAGCCTCACCTCTTCTGCTTCTTCTTCGTTTCGATCGAGCCTGAATACCTCCACGGGTTTGTCCCACCCACGAGACACCCACTTCGGCATAACTTTTGAGCCTTCCGGCAATGCCTGCTTATTGTCTGGCATTGTTGGCCGGCGTTTTGCATTCCGCGCGTTTCGAAAAATATCCTATGGACGGGCGCGCATAAGCGCGGTCATGCCGCGCCGCGCCGCCCCGGTAACGTGATATTACGGATAATTTATATTGACCGGAAACGCGGTCGTTTCTTTCGCCGGACCCGTCCTCTGGACAACGGTTGTGGGTGTTCGGCATTCGGAGAAACGCGAGACCTCGATCGAGAGAAGATTGGGCTCTTTGGATGCAGGACATCTGGACCAACTTGGGACAAACCCGGGGCCCGATGCTGTTGTACCACTTCCTGGGTCCGAGGAGGAATTCTGCTCTGCGAGCCATTGCTTTTTGGCGATGTTCGCGACGTCAGTGTTAATCGTGGAAATGAATCTTGATGCCTCTTTCAGTGTTTCGTCACTCTTTTCTTGAAGAATGCAACAGACGGTAGGATCGTGACCACACATTGCGCCCGCATTCTAAAAGACAGAGAAAACTCCGCGGGTTTCCCACGCTCGAGCCCTTTTTCCCATATCACAGCTCGCCGCCTCGCTTTCCGTCCGCGGAAAGAATCATCTCGGCGTCATTAATAGGTTCATAAATATCGATCGGCAACGTATACGGCGAGCGAGCCCGGCATCATTTGTTAGCGGAGCCGCAGCTGCGAATCGGCGGCCGATTCTCGGCGCGCGGAGGATCGGTGTGTGTCCGGCGTTGTATAAAATAATCGCGTGTGCAGCTGCGATCTTCCGTATAGGCGGCTGGGTTGAACGATCTATGACAGCCGAGGGAGAAATGAAAAAGAAGGAAGGAAATGTGTTCGATCGTTGAACATTGGCGATCGGAGAGAGGGTCGCGAGAAGGAAAGAGACGATCCCACGAAAAACCGGCGTCGGGGCCTAGCGCGTAAGAAAATCGCGGCTGCGATCGCGTCCGGCTAATAGCTTTTTCACAGCGCTTGTTGTTGCTGAGTGTTAGGGACACGGTCGCGCGAACGGCCTCCCCGACAATGGGCAATAAGTAACAGCAGATATCGCATCTCGGCTCTACGTCCTTCGGGCTAACGAGACCGTTCGACGTCGTCATTTTCCACCGGCCGTTCTCCGAGCCGACAGAAGCTCGCGAACGCGCGTGTCCTTCTTCGCGAACACACCTTCGTCCGCGAGAGCTTACGGCGAAAATTTCCTTTCGATCGCGCGAAAAAGAATCGAACAGATCCGACTCTCCGTGGGCAACCTGGTTGGTTTATGTCCGCAGCGAATTTCACTTTTCAATTTCTTTCGGCCGTCAACGCTTTGAACATGTGACGTTCCAACGACTATATATTAAAATACGGATTTCGGTACGTATTCCAGAATTTTTTAGATTTTTTGAAAGTCTAGAACACTAGAAAAAATTAGTTGTAGGCGTGAAGATCCAGGTTCCCAGGTTTGTCACGGTGTAAAAATCATGCTCGTTCGCGGAGGGTTAATTTGAGGGCGAGTGGATTTTAACTCTTTGGCTCTCTTTTGTTTCTGAACTTCCTAGAACGTATAATTCCTTTATGCTTCCATATGTGATTTAAAATTTACCTTATTTACTTAGGAAACTTGATGCACACTGCAATTTTTATTCAAGTATTTATTGCAAAAATTGATGAATCGAAAACAGAACTGCGAGCACTTCAGGAGAATTTAAGAATGTTATTTTATTCGACGTATTAACATTACTGGAAGAAGAAATTCATTCTCGTGTGTGTTCTAGTTCTTGCGATCGATTCAGCAGATTTTTATCTTCTACAAAAATCCACTGCCCCAGTAGATTTTTAATCCATTTATTTTAATCCTGATACCGGACCAGTGCGAGCCGTGAAATCCAACGTGTCGATGCATCGAGCACGCATCTACGTCATCGGGCTCACCACTGCACCGGTATGATGCAATTCGGTCCGCCTTATGCAGCTGGGACCTCGCGGCCGTTCGTTAACAAGACCCCTACCGTAACTCACGCGATCGTTATCGATCCCCTGGGAAAACGATACGCTGTCAACCTGATAACCGAAGTGTCGCGGAAAAGGAGCCACTGTTGTCCGTTAATCGCTTGCCTTGTAATTGGGCTGCAGATTTTACAAAATTGAAAAGTGACATTCAAAGAATTTAAGAATATCAACGGTTTTTTTCAGCTTCTTGTAATTTTTAAAGTGAAGAAGATATCTTTATTTGGTGATATCTTGAGATTTATTATTTTTATTTACTCTTTGTCGAAGCCGATAACGAAAAAATCAATTCTTGAATAAGTTACAGCCACTCCGATACCCAAGTACATATTTTTAAACATTTCTTATCAAACCAGTCGTCTGCTCTGTCATTCCCCGTTAATAAAGTGACATCTAAAAGCACTTATTTCATAAATAAATGTGCCATGTAATGCAAAGGTGATGAAAATGTAAAAAGTTAATTGCTGCATAGCGCGGTGCGAACTAAAAGCTCTATAAAATGCAACGACATCGGAGAATGTTACATCGCATTTATATAAGCCACTATAAAATTATATCATAATTATACTATTTGACGAAGACTACGCTTTCGCGTCGCGTTCTTAAACCGATCACGCAAGAAATCGAATAATACCGCTTTCCCGTCGAGCGACTGAAATAAAACCAATATTCCCACGGAACCAGCGTTAATTCGTGAAAGAAATAGTCGTTAAACTTCGCGAAGATAGCTCGAACACGTTTTTCCTATTTTCTATTTGAACGGTTCTAAACCTGAAAGGTCTATCCATGGTTTTAATCGCCGGTGAATGCGCGTCATTTATTATATCAGACCGATTTACTACAGATGTTTTAAATTTCGCAGGAACACGATCGTCGGGTCGTAAACTGTTTTAATGTATCGTGTGAAAGCGTACGCACGGAATGACATAATAATTTGAATGTTCGCGCGGCGGGAATGACAGAAACTCCGCGCGGGTTTCGGTGTGAAACGAAAAAAAAATAAAGAACAAGAACGAACAACGATAAGAGCGGATCTAGGATGTCATAATTCATTAACTTTTAATTAAAGTGAAAGCGCGATCCTAAATATTCCCATTCGTATTAATACGACCGCGGTTACACAATTCCCATAATAAATCCGACGGATTTTTCTCGGCGGGAGATGTAAAAGGAAAAATGAAAGTGGCCTCTCGAGTTAAAGCTGCGAATCGACGCCGCCGCCAATTAACTGGTAATATCGATAAAACGGCAAAAAAATTCTTTTTCACATGCCCGCCGGTAGTCAGTTACAAAATGAACGAATAGGATTGCATCTCGCGGTATGAAGTCGTTTGGCTGAATGGAACGGGACAGTCGGATCACCGTGATTCCGAACGCAACCCAACGGAAACCGCGTTGCTTGAAAACATTTCACTTTTACCACCATCGTAAATGAAATTAGGAACGCTCCCGTGTGGCTGTCGTTTCCCCCATGACTGTCCAACATCTTAGCGAAAGCAACGGAGAATCCTGCTTGCTATTTTTTCGTTTCCCCCCCTTTCATCTTCAACCGTTGCACTTTGAACTTTAACTCGGACTTAAATGTTATCACAGTTTGTTATTTAAAGGGACATTCGTCGCTAGGCCTGTACCAAGTCATTGTCTCCCTGCCCATTGGGATCATATATTAGGGGTACCTCCATAAGTAACCAATTATTTTCAAAGAATTTGTTTTGACTTTATTTCTGTACCGAGGAAACACGCTTTCTTTTACAGTTTTCTAAATAAAAATCGAAAATATTCTAAGAAGTATAATTTTTTTACAACTCTGTAATAAAATGGTGGTGTGCGTACCTTCCGAGGATCATATTCGTCATTGCATACTTTTTTATTTTTATGCGGGATTTAATGCAACGGTAACAACAAAGAGAACTTGCGATGTTTATGGAGATGCATTGAAGGTCAACAAGTGTCAACGTGGGTTCAGAAGGTTTGCTGCTGGTGATTATGATCTCTCTGACAGGCCTCGAAGTGGACGACCAGTTGAATTTGATAATGACACCCTAAAATCAAGTCGTTCAAATTCGATCAAACAAAAGTCGATCAAATTGCACTTCATTGCTATCCAGATTTCGTAGGGATCCAGTACTTGGCAGAATCGTTACCGGAGATGAATAATGAATTCTTTATGATAACATAAAGCGTCCCAAGGCTTTCTGCAAATCAAACCGCAGTATCAACCCCTAAACATAGCTTATCACTTAGAAAGGTGTTACTGTGCATTTGGTGGGACTGTCGTGGCATAATTCACTTTGAGTTGTTGAAACCTGGAGAAATAGTTACTCAGAAACTCACTCAGGAAAAAATCAAAGAATTGCAATGGGAAGTTTTATCGCATCCCCGTACTCGCCGGATATTGCTCCCTCTGACTATCATCTTTTCAGATATCTGCAGATTATTTAAGAAATAAAATATTCACTTCTGTAGAAGATGTAAGAAGGCACCTTGAGTCATATTTTGTTTCACGAACCCTGGATTTCCTTGATAATAATGGAGATTATATAATAAATGAAGAAATAAACACTTGAATTTACTACAAAGTTTGTTTTAGATTTCAAAATAATTGATTTCTCATGGGTCCCCCTAATACATTAACAAAAAGGCAGTACTGGAGTCTCAAATATTTGGACTTCGATTGAACTTCTCGAAGCAACTCCGCAGAATCGTTGAGACCATATACAGCAGGATCGACAAGGAAATGGTTAGAAAGTAATTCCTTTGTCTCGAAGAGAGCAATCTCACGGATCGTTCACCGAAAATGGTAGCCGCATAATCGTTAATGGCGGTCCCGATCGCTCTGAGGAACAGCTATCGTTTTCCTAGACGATTCTTCGGCAAGGTGGCGTGTCCAGCGACAATAATGCCACGGGGCTCGATACGGATCTTAAGGAGCTCGTAATTATGGAAACAGGTGCTCGACGTGCGCGTCGCAGTCCTCGACGCTGTCCGGATCCTCTAGCTGCTTTCCTTCATCGATTTCTTTCCGCGATCTCCTTTTTACCTCCTCGCTCGGTCTTCTTCGGCAATAGCAACGCCATTATCCCGGTGCGGCTCATCTCGCCGTACTTCTCTACCTGCTTTATGATTAACGGCCCTGTTGCAGCTGCGTCGCGGTGCGTGTGTTGCACCTACCGATTTCAATTCTTCCCGCCGATTATTATTTGCCAGCCCGTAAACCGGCCCGTTACCCGCCGACCATGCACCGGTTCTCCTATTAGTACCACGCGATTGTTTGCAACGCTTGTTTCGAGAATGCTGCGCGTCGTTTTACCCGTTACAGGCCGACGGACGATTTTCGAACGCGAATTTACGCGGGGATTTGCGCTATCGTTTTACCCAGTGCGAACCTCTTTGAAAGATACGCTCTGCGCTTCTCTTAGTGTACTCTTGACAACGCGTTGTTTGCGGATTTTTATCTACGGAACCACGTGTTGGATTCGGTCGAATTGTTTTTTAAATCAATCTGGAAGGTTCGGGCTAGTGTCCGAATTTTTACCAATTTAATGTAAACGTTACAAGACAGCTTCGAGTATCTAATACTTTTAAATATCGTGTAAATAAACTCCTGTTCAAACCGGTGCTCAGATAAACGATCCACACATGCGACAATAAACGTATACACGCGAACAGAACAACATTCTCTAATAGCGTCCAACAGCGAGCAGACAAAATTTATATAAACAAACGTCATTCCTCCGTGAAAATCTGCAGAAATAAACATTCTCGTTTTACTAGACAATGCTTGCAGCAGGATCCAACGCAGTTTCCTCGTTCCCACAAAGCGCGCGAATTGAATATTCCGACGGCGTAGTTTTCCGAACGGCGAGTTTGCAAAAAACTTCAATTATCTCGCCGGCTCGTTAATTATCCGTTTCTAACGACGCTTAGACACGCTCGTCGAGGGTTCCTTATCGGCGGAGGTGGGCAAGAAGTCCCGTAGATTTTCATCTTCCCCGAACCGGCAGATATTATCGCGCCGCTGATCCTCCGCATAGTTCGCGCCGCGGTAAGTATGCAACGAATGCGGCCCGAGACGGAAGGACCGGCCATCTTGAGAAAATCTGCGCGCTTGTCCTATCGCACGGCCGTGACATTCTATCGCCTCGGGTACTGGCTGGAACGACAATTACGCAGTTCGTTAACTCCGACGCCATTAATATCGCCGTTCCAATAGGATCGGCCGCGTGTCCGCGTCGCGCGGAGAGACGTCTTCATTATCCCCTTATTTACGCCCACGAGGTTTCGCGCCACGCGGATTTTTCGCCGTGCTCCTCCGCCACATTATAATCCGCCGTGTGCCGTTACCTTCGTCCGGGATTCCATCGCGAGATTTTAATCGGCGGATCATCGATCGTTTGCACGTTAACGCGCGAAAAATTCATTCGTTTCCTACGGTAATCTCGGCGCGCCGACACGACGAACGCGCAACATTTTTGTCAAAGAAACGAGTCGGGGAAAAACAATTGTCGCGACAAACTGCCGGAATTATTCTGACGGATAAATGACACTTTCAGGACGCGGATTCGAACAGTTTGATTTACAGGAAACACGCTAAGACCGTGGACATTGACGATCCTTCTTTATCCAGTTAACTGCGTTCGACGTGTATACACGTCAATCCAAAACTCTATTCCGGTGCCGTTAATGAATTGTTAATTTCTTATTGAATAACATGTTGTTTCTAGAAAATATTCTTAGAGCAATGGCTTATTGTTCTATGTCTACTGAGGAGAAAGCACTGCTTTCATGGTCGAGCTAAGACTATTTCGTTTGAACTTTATCCTATTGATTCGATGATCCTCCAATCTAGCCATTAGCCGAGAAAGTATTGGGCTAGTTTCGCATAAATTGCAGCGATCGGAATGTAACACGAACCCTTTGGCTACGTACACATCATTCTTCTCGTGCTCCCGTTTTAATTCTTTCAAAATCGAATATCGAAGTGTAATCAGAAATCGAAGCTTGATCGACCTTGGATCACCACAGAGGAACTAGTATCGAGGATAACTTTGCATACTGTTTGCTCTCTGTTCGCTTGGTACACGTGGTAATTCGATCGATTTGGAAGGGAAGGCTCTTTCGAAAACGTTGGAGCGATCCGATTCCTTGGCGGCGTGAGGAGTGAAGTCCTCGGCGTGTAGTTACGATCCTGATCATGCGTAAATCGTGTAGGTATCGTTTCGCGATTCAGGTAAGCAATCTCCTTTTCCACGGGGTTCGAGCACCGTTTACCGAGATTCCCGGGCCTAATATACATACACGCACGCACTCGTGGTCCGAGGGAACCGTTGACCACGAGAACAAGTGGAACGAGTCAAGAATACAGCGAACCGTCCGACGAAAGACGCGTGTCCACGTGCCCCGTTAACGGCTCGTAAATGAAAACGCGCCGCGTCACCGACTTAATTATGACGCATCGCGCCCGATAATGTTTATGCAAATGCCCGGCCACCGGCTTCCGAATCGAATCCGGGTCTCGCCAACTTAATTATCGCTTCGTTTAACGGTGCCCGGACGTCGCTTGTACCGGCTAATTTATTTCAGAACTTATTTCTTTTCGCGGCCCGCTGTCGTTCTTCCTCCAACCGGGGTGCGTGCACGTTCAAAAAAAAGTTTATAAGGTCGAGATTTTATTTTCAATGAAACCGTTCAGCTTTAATTGGAAGACATGTTTCGAAAAATGTTGAGCAGATCCTGGCTACTGTAAACGAACGACATAAGCACGAGGAATACTTGTTTGGATTTTAAATGTTTTTCTGTGATGAATGGATTGATGATTAATTTTCGAACATAAAATATATTTAATTACGGTACTTATGAATGAGGTTCGAAATCTTGTGCATGTTGTCGATTTATAATGTCGTTTACAAATTGTTTGTTTCGATCCTTGCCAATTCGAGCACTATAGAATGAAAATTTTTAAACAGAAGTAAACTGACATTTCTTGTACCTGTGTAGCTAATGAAGCGCATCGAAAAACTTTCTTCAAAGTATGGATTGTGTTCACCTCGATTTTTTAATTTTCTTAAATTCTTTAAATTTATGAAATATGAATTTGTACAAAGTGCGGAGGTCCGGTAAAAATTCTTGAACATTTGTGGGACGTACAGCGAATTTCTGGCTGTGCTCTGGTTTAAATAATATGCACGCAGCGCGTTCGCTGGCGAGCATTGCTCGAGCGGAAAGGCGGTGAAAGAACGGATGAGGGAGGAAAGTCGGTAAGAGAGACAGTTTTAAGCGAGCAAGGTGAACCCGAGATCCCATGAAATCCCACACGGTGTTTTACATGCGGCTTACCTCCATCAACGGCGCGCTGCATTTCGTGCCAGTGCTGGCACGCGCGACGTATAGTGCCCCGGGTGTATAAATACGATCTCGCATGCAACCTCCTTCATTATGCCGGCACGCCGCAAATCGCTCTGGTTTACGTTTCAAAACTCGCGTGGATACGACCAATCCGGTGTCTAACAAGCGTTCAGCCCCACTCCCACGCTCCCCACGGTGTCCGTTATCAAGAATCATTAGAACCTGTTCGAGTTTCCGAATTGCAAATCCCGCTTTCGCCACGGTTCCAACGTTGAAATTTTCGGCGCACGAACACCTCTAATCATTCTAACGATTTTTCACCTGTTCTCTAAACGGTCTCACGGTGTAAACACCGTGCCAACTCACACTGCGGTGGAACGAATCGATGCTGAACGCATCGATTCGAGTGGCCACAAGAGTCACATAAAATCGAAACAATTTCGCAGAACAAAGCCTGACTCATTTATTTCAGTCTTAGAGGCATTTAATGTGTATTAATTTAAACAAACCTCCTTTGCTCTCATTGCGATTTTTTTTATCCTATAAAAGTATCGCAATCATAACAAAGTGATTTTACATTAATGCTGCTGTACAAGTCCCTCGGAGGAATACTTTTGCGAGATTGAATAGAACAAAAGATTCTGCACTAAGCGTCTCGCAGACCGGTTCATATGTGATTACTAGACTGCGGAAATTTTTCTAGACGAATTCTAAGAAGAACGAACCAAATAAAATATTATTTTCAGTGTCAGTAGCCTTTGTAGATCTGAAGTATATCAAAATTGTACTAAATTCTGTCGAAAGTTATGTTCTAGCATTTTTTGAAAATTTTCAGGAACCGTAAACGCATAAAGATCCGCAGACTATGTAGATATGTATATAGAAAAGGAAATAGACATATATAGGCGACACATATAGAGAAATCATTGTATATATTGACCCTACAGTAAGCTGCTAAATTTTACTAAAAAGTGATTAAGAAGGCAGACAACGTGCTAATTTGGAAGCACTGGTTCAAAGTAGTCGATGAAGCCATCTCCCCGAGGAATAAAAGTCATTTACACGATAAGTTTATGGCTGTATCTTCTCTCGGAAACGAAAGAACGTCTCCAAGAAGCTTTTTCCCGCTGATGATGAGTGAGAGAGGGGGGGGGGCGAGCACTCAGCAATCCTAAACGGGATCTGCACGAGAGCCCGCCGAAAACCAGTAGTTTCCGGCATAAAAGACGGATGCCGTTGTAGCGAGAGCAGATTGCCCCAACGAAAGAATAATTCGAGGTATTCGCAGACTAATGATGATTGGACAATTTCACGTGCGGTGGCCACGAGCCCCGTAACCTCCTCTCGCACGGTAATCACGCTATTTATCATTTGCCGGGTTTCTCGCCTTCTTTAATGGACGGCTATAGCCCACCCGTACCGAATGATGGATATTGACGAAATATTGCCCCGTCGCTGGATCGCCAGGGCTTCACCACGCTGAAGAATCCCCCGTGGTCGATCAATCGAGCCTGTTTGATTCGAGGTGCAACTGCTTTGCATCAGCGGAATGCAATGCGAACAAAACGCCCGCGGGAGGAGTAGCTCACGGCACCGCGGTGCAAGTCTTTTAATTCCGGTCTGTTAAAAGTTTTGTTTAATAGAGATTCAGAAGTACTCTGTTGGCTGGGTTAGGTCCGGATTATTGTTCTCTACGCGTTATTGTTGATGGATTATTTAAAAAAACATGTTCCTTGCGATTCTCGCACGCTAGCACGCTCATTACACGTTTTATATCGTTTACTGCGATCTAAATATGAACTACGATCTAAGTATCAGTGTGTCTTCTGACCCCCTGATGAAGCTAGCTGCAATGCTTGCGAAACGTTGGGAAATTTCTTCCTTTCGGACACGGCTGACACCCGAAAGCCTCAACAGACAAAACTGTAAATATTAGCTCATTACCTACCAGCGATTATTGTTCATCATGAAAGTTCATGATCCACGGCTGACTTTTTATTTGAACCTTTAACAGCAATTGAATTGTAAACCAATGAGTTACCGTTAACGGTAACGTGATCGAACAATTTCGATTGAAATTATTATTGAAAAGAAGATTTTTTAGCTTCTTTTGGCACAGTACAGTGAATTCTCGGTATATGTCAACAACGCGGGTCTAAAAATCTGCACAATTCAATAATCACGAGCCTAGTTCATCAATCATGAAGGGAGAGGCAAAAACGAGCCACAACGGAAGCGTTTGACGGTGAAGTAAGGGGGTGGGGAAGGATGGAGTGCGGTGAATCGACGTTTATCCCGTACCGGCGCGTTTTACAGAATGGTTCCCTCCCCCAGAAGAGAACGCTCTCCGCGGCTTTCTAAAGGGAAGACAACGATCGCGGCGAGAACGCCCATTATATCCTATTAATTAATCTAACAATGCGTGCGAGAAGTTGGAAGAAGCCGACTAACGAGAGCTTCCTCCGCTCCGCGCGCCTGTGGAACGAGCCTCGAGGAATACGAAGAATCAAAGGACGAAGGGAAAGGGAACAGGAAGAAACGGTTGGTGGGGGGTTCGGAGGAGCAAGGGGGGTACGCATGGGCTCTCTTTTGCTCGTAAAACACCCTCGCGTTTCTCCTCCCGCGGCTACCAGGCCCCGCTGCCTACCGATTCGACGTTACGACTGTCTTACATGCCCATTCAAATGTCCCCGCGGTAAGAGCATATTCTGATAAACCCCTCCCTGCCACCCCCGTACAGTAATTCAAATTAATTATTCGCATAATTCCGCGGCGACCGGCGCGCCGCGCCGCACAATTAAGCCCCCCCGGGGAGTCATCGCGATGACTCATTGTGTTCGCACAGTGCCGCTTCGGGAAGATGACTTTTCTTTGCGACGTTCCATCCTCGCAACACTTGCAAATCTCACGAATCCCTCGGCGAGGTTCGAATTTCCTCGAAATCTCGATTCAAAGACTCTGTGTTCGATATCTAAGTTACCTCGATTTTTAACATAAACATAAATAAACATAAATCGATGATAGTCCAAGACAATGGACGTCTAAAAGATCCTGCTGTTTAACAACGAAAACGTACACAAGATTCTAAAGACAAATTGAAATATAGCTTGATAAATATATGAGGGTTGATCGAGTGGTTTACTTAAAAGTACACAGATGGTAAAACTCGTAGTCAACCTTTTGCAATAGTTGAAAAAATGCCTGAGTAACAACCTCTCTCCCGAAAGCAGTTTTCTCGAAAGACGATCTCAATGAAGATTCTAGAGTAGAGTCTTGATCTAAGCCGAACGGAGCTACACGATATTAGGCAGTTCGCCTACCCCCAACACTGGAGGGCATACCATGCGATTGGCCGAGAAGCTGGAACCGTCTCAGTCGTGTAATCCGATACCGGGTCGGGCATATCGGTGTGAACCACTACTAATCCAATTGCGTGGTCCGTATCGACGCGGTCGCAAGAAAATAGTAGGCCTACGCGATCTATGTCACAGCAAGGACCCGAGGATCATTGCATCAATATGTAGGAATCAGCGTTAATATTTTGTAAATTCTTTTATCGCACAAAGGTATACTGATCGATTTCGTTCTATGATTTTATAAATGTTTGAAGTCTCAGAATCCGAACGAAACAAACTGAAACAAAATTCAGACACGCACAGAATAAATAATTCCGTGTTCCACTCCGGCAGAAAAGCGTACCGGGCAAAAAGATCAGTTCGAATCGTTCCGCGCGAGTAGCATAAAGTGACGAGCACCATAAAACGCCGCGAGGGCAAGGAAACTCCATACTATTAAACGTAAGCACACGCCGCGCCGCGAAAAACCGGCAAAACGCTTCGATCCTTAATTTCAATCTTAACAGGCATATCTCGTGGCCGGGGATGCGGTAAGAACCCACAAATCCGTGAAACCGAGTGTTTCAGTCCCATAAGCAAGAACAGCCTAATACCGTGTATGCGCATTAAATTACTGGGACCCTCGATCTTCCTCGTCCGCGTCACGGAAACCCCGTCATAATGTCATCACCGAGCGAGAGGAGTCCCCGAAGCGGGCAAAGAAACGTAATTCGTTGGAGTCCGTGCCCACTGGGACTCATTCTCTCTCAGAGGGTTTACTTCAGCGGGGGATCCTCTTCTGCAGCGTGTGAATCGCGTGGAACCGGCGACTGCACGCTGCAACGATCGTCATACTAGTCGCAAAAAGATCAGACGTCGTTTCATCTTGTTCGTAGGATTTTTTAAAATTTCTATTTTTCGAACTCCGAACAAGGCTTTCGCTATCAGAAGGCCCACCAAACAGCTCATAGACCGTTTTACGTTGTTCGTAATAAATAATTTTTGTTTAATATTTTCCGAACTTGGAACTGGACATCTGCCATGTGGATCATAAATTCTCAGCCCAGTAAGGAACAATGTAAATAGTTACCCTCAACCGCAACACGTCGAGGACCGTCCCGAGCTGGCGTCTTATATCAAAAGAAAAGTGTACTTCGATCGGACGCTGTTTTCAAATCCCAAAAAAATTTAGTAAAATAGTTTCAAGTGTATAATTCACGACTGAAAACCTGAAATATTCCAAAAGAGGTTTTAACCAGCTAACTGTGATTGACGAATATATACTCGTCAATCCGAAACTCTATTGCGGTGCAGTTAACGTTAGTGAAATCTTAAATTCTTATCGAATAAAAAAGTAATTCTTTCTCATTTAGCTTTACAAGGGCTTTGGTTTTTATAATAGCTGTATTTGGACTGTGTTCGATGTGTATATTCGTCATTGCTTGATTGCAATTCCTCGCCGTGAGGAATTTTTAAATTCAATTACACAGTTAACTGGTTAAATATGTAATCGACAATAATAAATTGACTGCAATATTAGTGAACAGAAATTTTGTTGGGCTCGCGTCAGATTCCGGTGTCGCAAAATGCAAAAGCTCGTAACTCCTACGAAAGTCTGTTAATTCCAAGCTGAACAAAATGAAACTTTAAACCACCGGTTTGTTTATACTTTTTCTCACCTGGCTATTCATTCGGCCGGTGGACCGGTTTGCGATCCTCGGATCCCCTATTCTATCCCGGCCGGTAAGCAGCTACGCCCTCTAATAATCATAAAGTACGCGGGTGCGTAACCACACACTGGTGTTCTCAGAAAAAGTTCGCGCGCGAGGTATGCCTGGGCCCATTCATAAACCAGTTGCGCGGCATTCATTATCAGCCGGGCGAGATTAAAAGTTCGCTTTGCGCGCGATCACCGGGCACCGTAGAGGAACGCGGAGTTTCTTGGAACGTCCCCGCGATTCCACGGACACGTAGAAGCCCTTTCAGGTTCCAGGCAACCCTTCGACCCCGGCTGCGATAACCCGCGTTTAGTCAATCGATATTCCGCGTATGATCCCTCCATTGAACCTCTCTATTGATTTACAGACCCTCCGCTTTCGCGTTTTCTAGACACGTTTGCCTCGCAGTTCGCGGATGAACTTCGGCGACCCCGGCTGCGTTTAGAAACACTCGATCGTTAAAATTCAATGAATCGATACAAACGCGCATAATCCCCGCGGACGAGCGGTTATTTCTTTGGCATCGAACCCCCGCATGATAAATCTTTTATTCCTCTTTACTCGATTCGCTGTACCGCGATCTTTCCGTACCGGATGGTTCCCGCACACCACGTCATTAAATATTTTTATGATGGTTTTGCTGATTGATTTTTCAGCGGTACGGGTTTCCAGGTTTTCCCGTGTAATGAATTCATCAGGAAGGTTCTGGGCGGTACTTAATGATTCTTTTACACCTCGCACGATCGAGAAGGTTCGTTTGATGTTTTAGTTCCCGAAGAAGTTTTGATTATGGTGCAATTTGATTGTATTTCAACGAGTGATCGCTAGACTGCGGGTTTTTATGCAAAATGAAAGTCGCAACATTATTATCCAGTCAGTGGTTATTGAAAGTGGAATAAAAGAATCCTTCGTTATCGGAAGTGTGAAGTATCATTCTTACCGATGTGCATTTTCTTTGTTCCAGGTAAGTCCAGCCTAAAGTCAGCGAGATAAATGAGAGAGGCAGCAAGCGGTGAGTGTATGGAACATTGAGGTACTTAGAATTCAAGGTGTCCGCGGTTTAATTATACAATTAATTCTATAAGGCGTTCAAGTAGCCAACGTCTTCAAAAAAACGGAGACAGAGTTCGTATTCTCTGGACGTCGTTGAAACTTGTTTTGCAATCTTGACTCGACTCCTGTTTCTTACCATTGATTTTTATGACGCGCAAAGATCTGTAGTCTAGTCGCAACGCAGCCGATACTACGAGACATCAGAAAAACCGAAATGCCGTCGAGGTCGTATAAATATATTTTCGGGCCGCCGCGCAGATTGAGAAATTGATTCGTCCAGAGTTGGACGAGCGAAACGGTCAGAAGGAATTCCGATTGGTCGCTCTGGCAAGAAAAGCATCGGCCGGTTAATACCGGAAGGCGAAACGGAGCGGGCCTCGTGATAAATCACACGGGGGGAGGGAGGGGGGTGGCAGCACTTCCGCTGAAAGTCGTGACATATAGGCGACAAGCGTTATAAACGCTCGCAATTTGTTCGCCGCGAGCCGAGCAGAAGTCGGCCGGCACGGGAGCAAAGAACAGGCTGGCCGAACGTTATCAAACCGAGAAGAAGACTCGGGTTCGAACAAACCGTCGCACCGTGATGAATGACCGCGTGGCCGCTTTCCACCGGGGCAAAAGAACGGGCCGATTGAAAGATGCCCGCGATAATTTCTCAGCGTCGTCGCATCTTATTTACGACGTGCCGGTAATGGAAGAAACGTGAAGCGACTCGGGAATATCGACGATCGAATCGGGGGAAGAAAGTCCCCCCGGCTGACCGTAACGGAAGAGAGCCCCGTTTCCACTGCGACCGTTCCGATACGACCGCCGCCGCGACGACCGCCCGTAACTTTCCGCCTCCACCGGGCGACCTCCATCCGCGGAGGACTCTCTTCAACTTCTACTCGTTAATTGCGAAACCGGTGTCGCTTTTTCCGTGCCCGTTTCACTTCAAAATCGAGGAGCCTGCTTTTTACTCGTCGGATACCGCAAACGCTGCAAACGAACCGCGGTCGCAAAAGAAACCTGCGACCGAAGGCGAACCTTCCACCTGCCAAAGCCGGTGGACACCTGTGGGTGGCGTAAATTGGAACTGTTTTGCGACTAGCAGATCGTGGAAACTGCGCAGCGAATCCAGAGTAAAGGGATCGAGTATAATGGTATTTTAATCCGAGATAAAAGAAAACTCAACAACTTTGACAAATTCGTTTCAAAATCGAAGAGCTGTGTTTAAAAGGTATAAAGGAAACATTTTAGGTGGAAACTTAACCGAAACTTTTAACAACTGACGAAGCTCTGACACGCCAGAATCAATAGTGAACCTTCCGACTGTCAAATCTGGTGGACACCTGTGGGTGGCGTAAATTGGAACTGTTTTGCGACTAGGCGATCGTGGAAACTGCGCAGCGAATCCAGAGTAAAGGGATCGAGTATAATGGTATATTAATCCGAGATAAAAGAAAACTCAACAACTTTGACAAATTCGTTTCAAAATCGAAGAGCTGTGTTTAAAAAGGAATAAAGGAAATATTTTAGGTGGAAACTTAACCGAAGCTTTTAATAACTGACGAAGCTGTGGCACACCAGAATCAATAGTGAATCCGTGGGTGGCTCATCCAACAGTGTTACAGGATTCTTAAAGAGAAGAGGGTTTTAGAAAGACACCTGCATGAAAATCCCAACGATCGACGACGTCCTGATCCTGCTGGCGTTTCCGGTGCGTGTTTTAGGGGAATTGTCAATAGCGTGGTTCATGCCGCGCATAAAGATGGTTCGCCAGAGATAGGGCGGAGTACAGTTCGCGGCGACAGTGTCGGGTCGGTTCGCATCTACGATCATCCGGCTTTCTCCCGATTTCATTTAACCCGGGTAATGATTACGGGCTGGCGCGGCGAACGGTGCGCCCGCCTTAAATCAGTCATCACATCGGCGCCGACGCCGTCCACCTTCTCCTCTCGCGGCGCATTATGCAAATGCGGCCGAGAAACGGCGGCCCTTTTGTGCTTTTATCAGGGAGGCGAGCACAAATTTACAAGCTCGTCCCTGGTCAACGAGAAACGTTGCGGCGAGAGGGGGCGGTTGGACTGGAAGAAGAAGAAGAAGAAGAAGAAGCAAAAGAGTAGGAGGATGGGAAGAGGGAAGAAAAGACAAGAGCAAAAGACGGTAGCGCGAGGTAGGGCCCGTTGGAAGCGGGGACTGTAACGACGCTCCGGTTCCTCTCCTCTTGCTGCGCTATCAGATCGGCTCTCTCCCCCTCGTTCGGCTCCTCCCCGGGCCCGGCTGGGCCCCTCTAAAGGGGGCCCTTTCCTTTCCTTTTCCCCTAGCGGCGGTTCCGCGGCGGCGGCCCAAGGGAGCCGGAAGGGAGACGCTTGTTATCAGCGACGCTACATCTTATTTTACGCGCGCTTCACCGCGGTTGACATTTCTATGCGCCAGGTATGACGTCGGCAACGGGCGCACGAAGGCACCCCGTGACTTCTGCTAGACGCAAATTGACCGTGCTGCAACCCCATAAGGAGCTCCTCTCAGCTCCGCTCGGCTCCGGGCTTCCTCGGGCTTCGGCTGCTCCGGCTTCAGCTTCAGCTTCAGCTTACAGGCCGCGCCACTTGTGGGAAACGGGCCGGGCCTAACGATCGATCGGAAGAGAGGAGATTCTTGCCCGCTCCTGGACCAATCCTCTACGAACCGCTCGCGCTGCCTTTACTTTACTCTCTCCTTCTTCTTCTTCTTCTTCTTCTTTCACAGCCCTGCGAACTGATATCGCCGCGAATTCCTACGAGTCCTCCTCCGGTCGCCGATTTTTCCCTTTTACAGAACCGATGCGGCGACTTTGGAGACGACCAGCAACCGCGTTGCTGTTTTGGCCATGCCTGAGCAAGCGGGATTTCAGTGTAAGGGCTTTTCCGTGATGATGCATGCCGCTGAGATTTTCTTGCGGAATATGTCGACGTGCTTTGCGGAGAGATGTGGTTGTCTTGCGGGGAAGACCGAGTCTGTCTTTGGCCCCGTTCCAAGCGCCGCGTTTCCTTTCTTCAGCGGAAGAAAAGCATAGCTTCACGATTTTTAAGAATGGGAGGCATGCTAGAGACACGGGACATCTTTTTAGAAGGAAGATAACGGGACTTTAGGAAACAGATTTATTAGAATTATATTCGTCACCCTTAACCTTTATAAACGTCTTCATCACTGCCAATCTTCAGCTTATTCTCTTGACTCTGAATTGTTCCCTTCGATGTGTCAATTTAAAAGCTACTTCATAAACATACTTTTGTGGACGTCGTGATTCTACTCATTCTAGCCATTTTACGTATAATAATTACATTTGCAATAGCTTATCTGAGCATAAAAATAGGTTTTCTCACGCATTACTAAATTGCATCTCTGCACCTCTGTAACTAGACTGCGAATCTTTATGCAAAATAAAAATTGTCTGTATCAACAACAAGAGACTAGAGCCAGACAGACAATTCATTCTTACTTCAATCACTTTAACCCTTAACCGTCCGGAAGTATATTTTCATACGAAGAGAAACTGTGGACTCAACATGTTTATATCAAGTATAGAACAGAAAATATTTGCCGCATTGGACCCCGTAAGTAAAAGTGCCATGCCGCTTATATGGCGGCATTGGTCCATTAAGTGTTAACAAGCTGAAAATAATGCATTGCCATTCTTAAATCATTTCACCCCAGTACCGTTTTAAATTGCGCTCACTAATTTTAGCCGCATGAAAAGTACAGACTGCGTTGAAGAACACATTGAGAAACGAAAGGAGCATATAATTTTCACTTTTTGAACTGGTCCGTAAATAAACTTTTCGAAATTGAGAATGTCGTATTGAATAATCAAGCATGCGGACACAGAAGTAGAGGAACATACCGCGCCAGCAGGTGGCACCGGAGTTATGGTTGTAATTACAAATATAACAGGCCAACTAAATCCACCTGCAGTAACGATAATACAGGTTATTAATGGCGCGAGCAAGGTAATAAGACCGCGAGTGCGAACGTAACGCGCGGTACGCGCTCTCGTTGCGCATTCTTGATTGTCATTCGTCATGTGACGAAAGAGTTGGGGTTCTTATTAATTGCACGCGCGGCGGATAGATTTCCTCGAGCCATTCAAAACAGCGTGACTATCGCGGCGCTCGATCTGAGCTGGTCGAAACGCCGATCATCGTGAATTAATCGCACGAGTCCGCGGCGGAATGCGCTCGACGGGACGGGCAAGCTAAACGCATCGCGAAACGGGTTCGGGCCCCGGAAAACCGGCCGAAAACAAAACGGCATCGACGACAACGACGACGACGACGAGCGTGGAACGTGTTTCGCGCGGAAATATTGCGTCTCGCGACAAGATACCGTTCTAATTAGCGATCCATTAAGATCGGCCGGGGCATTAATAACGGATGAAGATGTGCGGCATCTAGCTCGTTGACAGCCATTACACGCATCATTTACCTCGGATCGCGCCCGGCTGCAACGTTGGACCACCTAGAATGGATCACCGACATTATCGATTATCTCGGGCCGATCGATTAACCGGATTACCACTCTCTGTCGACTTGTTATTTCGTTTTATCGCGAAACGGGATCTTACACGTCCCCATAGACACGCAGGACTTGTGCCACCGCTATCCCCGGGGCTGACCTGTCTTTCGAAACGCCGCGCCGGCCGGCGAACTTTCCTACTGGCCGGAAAAAATTCCAGATGAAATATACCTGATAAACGACGGCCGATTTGTGTACAGGTGCAACACGGGATACCGGTTTCGGTAGCGGGACGAGCCGCGTCCGTTGCCTTCTATTGCGCGTGGCCACTTCTTTCGTCGATCGCGGGATTGATAGTGTCGCCCCGTGAAAAATGAGGATCGATCGCGTTTCGTTCTTCGCGACGCCACGCTCCGACGTCTGCCTCCGAATATAAATAAATAGAGCGGAAGCATCGTGGAACCTCGATCTCGAGAAAGTACGTTCAACAATCTCTTCGCCGCCTGTTTTTTATTTGGAGAAAGACAAATTTCGAAGACCCGATTGTCATAGTGACCGTCCCTCTGTAGACTGATATGTGGGTTACGGGAGCAGGGTGAATGTATCTTGAGCCCCGTCGTTCGAAAAACGGATCAGAATTAATTATGAAGCCTTTCTCCATTTATTTAACTTTCGCTCCGTTTTATTAAACATTTCTGCGCTCGAAACCTATGGAAAAACATATGAGAATTAATTTGTGCAGTCTTACTAATCTAAAGATTTAGCCTCGTAAAGTCTAATGCGGCCGATGATTAGGGCAAGGCGTGTCGTTAAATTCTGGGAGGAAGTTAATTAAGCTTTTCTCTCGCCAATTCTACCGGTTCAGCGAAGACAGTAATATTGATTTTCTGAAATAAAATAGTTTAGAATCGCGTTCGACGTTGGCCAGCAGTTCGCCCCTCGTTATACTAATTCGTGCATTAGCGAGGGAACCGTTTTGACGCGGCGTCCACTTTCACCGGCAATAATTGGCTCCTCGAATGGTACGAGATTATTAAAAGCCGCGGGATCTTCGAGCATAATCGCATCGAGATCGTGGTACACGTCCGAGCCCGTCGACGCTGTTCGATTCGGCTCGGTTCTGAGCTCGTGGTTTCATGAAATATCGAGTTCTCGTGGTTTATAGATCGGGGAACGCAGCGGTAGCGATTGATCGATTAGGATCAGTTATTCATTTCTGTAGTTTTACTATCAATTAGCGCCTCCGCAATGAATCAGCGATTCGAATCTACGCGCCGCGAGTGGAGCACGGCCGGCGTTCGTTACCTCTCGTCGACGTTAATTGATTTCTTCGATTGTATAATCGGGGCCCGGCGCGCACCGTGATCATTGCGCTGCCGACGCCACGGCGAAAGGGAATTACGTTTGCATTATTAAAAAGATCATCGTGCGTCGACACACAACGCCGCTGTAATCCGCTCTCTCGTTTTCGCCTCGGTTGCAAACACGCTCGAAGCCGTTACGGATTCCCTTATTTTCGACAATCCGGTGAGAAGCATTTTAAAACAATTTCAATTGCAATTACTGCGTAAAATACTAAATTTCACTCTGCACTTTTTAAAAATGTAATAACCTGCTTCACAAAATTAGAGTACCCCTAAGTAGCGACTCTACTTCCACGCTACAGAACTTTTAATTTTAAAACTAACTGCCAAACTGAAGTTGCTTTTCCGCGATGTCTTTTCTTACACGTTTCATTCGAAGCATGACGAAATCATAATTGTCGATGAATTTCTTAGACGATTGAAACGACCATGAAAAAATCTTTTAAACTCTGCAGAGTTTGTACGTATAAAGTTTAGAAACAGAAAGAAATAGGATCTTTGAAACAGCTAATTTGAGCCGAGGTAAATTTTTAAAATGAGCACACGTGTTGCGAGATTTTTGTACACGACGCCGCAGAATTTCGGGAGCGGGAATTAAAGTAATTGCGTATTTTCACCGACTGCGACAAATTTTTTTGCCGGCAGATTCGCGGAGCTTCGTTTCCAGAATATTTTGCCGGTGCGTTTCCCATAATCACGCAGTTGTTCTCGCTCGCGTGTTCGCAACAGGATCGTTTATGCGAGGCTAATTTCACAACATTATGTCGCGTATTAACCGTCTATCCAGTCACGGAGGACGATTATTAAGAGCGATGCTCGCTTTTTAACGTAACGTACGCATCGGAAATTATCGCGGCAGAGAGACAGAGTGTGTGTGTGTGTAAGAGAGAGAGAGAGAGAGAGAGAAAGAGAGAGAACGTAATTTAAGTAACGAAAGGAGCCGAGCCGTGTTCTTGCATTACACGAGACATAATTTTACGGATCGTCCCCCGGCATCGTGTTTCGCACGTTTCCACGAAATAACGATCGATCGATCGATGTCCCAACGAGAGCGACGAAAAAAAAATGGATGCGTCCTGCGACGCTTTTCGCGTCACGTTCTTTTTACACGGTAAAAAATTAAGTTGCAAGCCCCGAACGATATGTCAATTAACGGTGTCCTTTTGGTATTAGCAATTACGACTTTCTCGAGTCTTGTTTCGATGTACAAGGGGACGTTCCCTCGTAAAATTGCCGATGGAAATGATCTTCCTGCTCTCCGTTACTTTTTTTTCAAAAAAATCGACCACCTTGCTATTTTTTCGGTCAACCTACTTGCGGAACTAATGCTGCAATCATGTACCTTGTTGTACATCGAAATTGGATTATTCTGCCTGGTGGATCTCTGTTTGACACGGTGTACGTTCTGGAATTACATCTTAATCAAGAAATAACGACAGGTCGTAAAAGCCTGCTTATCAGAGATCAAAATTCTCTTTGGTTTATTAGGTTTATTAGGCATATTAAAAATATTATTATACTCTCGACACATTAATAAACACAACCAGAAAGCGTGGAGTTGACAGACTATTCAGTTTCGAGTCGAAAAATTATTAATCAAGAAATAACGACAGGTCGTAAGAGACTGCTCATCGGATATAAAAATTTTCTTTCGTTTATCGGATCTTTTAGGCATATTAAAAATATTATTATACTCTCTACACATTAATAAACACAACCAGAAAGCGTGGAGTTGGAGAGTTCTCAGTTCCCACTCAAAAAATTCTTCTCCGGAAGCTTTCTTGCTTCAAACAGCCGTTCTGCAATCATGTGTAATACAACCTTCTAATGAAGCGTCTATAACTCCGAGCAAAATTACTATTGTCGCATTGAAAAAATTCTACTGTATTCTGTACACGTCGATTAACATATCCAGAAAGTTTGGAGCCAGTAGGTTTGCTAGAGTCGGTAAAAAAAATCGAAAGGTCGCTTCGTTTCGCGAGCATCAAAATAGGATGGTTAAGTTATCGCTGTTTAAGAGTCCCCGAGCGGAATAGTTTATCGCGCAGGGCAGTGTGAGTTATGCGAGTAAATCAGCAACATCTAAACCGTCCGGACGGATATAAGTTCGCAGGGCAGCTCGTGCGAAATTCCCGGGTGTCAACGAGCCAGGGGAAAACGACGTATACGGCGAATTGCATCGCGACTTTTAGCGAGCGCGGCTCGCGAGATCGAATGGCCTCGCGACACGCAATCTCCGTAGGCCTCGTAGCCTAACCGGAAGTCATGCGTTGCGCCGCGATAGCGGACAAATAAGCCGTTTAACTCGGTTCGAGCCCGGTCCGACGGTGATTTGCGGCTTCTCTCTTTCCCGCGAGCCGCGGGTTTCTCTCCCACGGGGGAGGGAACTCCTCGGGAAAACTTCGCCGGACAATCGTCAACGACCACGGCTCCCGCTTCGTGACGACCTTTAATTATCGTACATTATTATGATAAAAACCGAAACAACCCGATGACACGCGAGCCGCAGTATCGTTTGAACCGGAAGCGCCGCCGACGCGGGTGCATCGCGGCCAATAAATACGAACCGTGTGCGCCTACTTTCTCGCGAGAAACTCGAGATCGCGCCCGGTTAAATAATTATTTCGAGCTAACCGGGATAACATTTCAACGGGCAACGCGGCCTCGTGAATCCACGAGATTGCCCAAGCTGTTTATCCTCCGGCTCTCGACATCGCACGTTTCTGTAGCCTAATCTGTTACTTTGTTGCGACAAGGGGTTGCAGACCTCTGAACGGTGGAAAAATTAATTCAGCCATTTTTTTCTTCAAATAATTTTTCCTGTACGCATTCTACTGTATCATATCTAACAATATGCAGTGTTTGCTGAAGATTTGAGCTGGACAGCTTAAACTAGAAATTCGTGGCAGCCATTTTCCCGAAGGCATTTCTACAAAACATCGTTTATGTTACCAAGTTTGTTAGGTATACTTTCGTAAGATTTTATCCAATAGAAACTTTTTAATTATACATTAAACTAGATTTAAACAACCAATCCTTGTCACATTCGAATTTTGACAAAATCAACTTGTGAAAAGTTACAACTACTCATACTCAGATATATATATTTTTTTATCACTTCCTCAAAGACTAGATGGTAGTATTAAAAATGTTATTGCAACATTTTGTCGCAGTAGGCCCAGTAGCACCCCCGGTATTTCTGGTACAGCTTCTGAAAACTTGATTTAATGAAAAACGCGTGGGAAGTTTCAATTATTCGTTACCATCGTGCAACAAAACTGCACCGTACAATTTTTATCGACACGAAAAATTCTTCGTTATAGCGAAACCATGCATCGACTGCAGAATCGACCCACGTGCCCCGGGGTCATCGCAAAATTCAACGAGTCGAACGAGAAGCGTAATTTCACGAGCCCTTTCCCGGCCTGGATTCCGGGGCACGGTTTCGTCGCCGTTTAATACCCGGTGCACGGTGGCATTATATCATCCGCAATTACCGGTGTATAATTATAATTCGCCGGTCGGGCAGCGGCGGACAGGCCAATAAATTAATGCCGGTCCCCGGTGGAACGGGATTGTCGTTTACAAGGTTCAAGGATCGTGTTTCGAAACTCAATAATTCGCGATAAGATCGGCGGGACGATGCCACGACGCGACGGTGAGTTGCCCATCGTCAGGAATGGGCAATGGTCTTGGGCATCATGGGCGCGAGGAGAGTAGGCGATGGGCGTAGCTGCCGAAATCCTAAATTTCAACTGGGGAGCACACTTTACAACATAGCTATAGAACATCGTTGAACTCGCTGGATTTTGGTAAACTTGTATGGGGTTTACTAACCTTCGATGTAAGGGTGTCTCATGCAAGTGTTTTAATTATGAGAATTAAAAGAATATTTTACGTCAGGCCTGGGCAACTGGTGGTTCGCGAGCCACATGCGAGTCCCCTTCTCACTCCCTAGACCCCCCACCATGCTCCTATGGAGTGTGGAAGAAGTAGGGGAGGGGGTAGGATCCTAGATAGGGTAATGTGAGGTGGTGGGGGAACCTGTACACTGGTAGTGGGGGTCCGAAGCGACGGTGTGGATGAAGTTGCCCAGGCCTGTTTAAAATGCAGTATGGCAGGGATGACACACGATCCTTGGTTTCTTTCCAAAATCACTTGATTAATTTAATTACATTGAAACCGTTGAAATACAAGATCATTTCTATAAATTCTATTAACGCTAGGTTTACGGGGTGCTAAGAGTGTTATATTATATATAAATATAACCAGAATGTTTCTATCCAAATTTTTAGTCGTTTTTTAAATAATATATACCCAAACTCCTCATGGATGCATCATTATAATCTCGATAATCGTAAATTAAAAATAGAAGAACCCGTCATTTTGACAAAAATCTTTACACAACCTTATATAATGTTCATCGAAGTTACATTCAAAGAAAATGGTATTGCACTTTTTTCTTTCTATATAATATGCTATATCTCCCATATCCGAATGAATTTTTTCACGAGACACGCGATGGAATAGAAAATAAATAGGGTAAGGAGCCCAATTACTGTGGCTATATCAATTATACTTATTTTTAAAGCACAATGAATATAAATAAATAGATATATGACATATATATGAACAGCTTTTAATGAAAAGAATTGAATCTCTGTTTTTTAATATTCAGTATGCTTTAAAAATAAGTATAATAGGCACGGTAATTGGTACCCCCACAGTAATTGGGACCCCTACCCTATGTGGTTTTCTCTAGCTGCAAGAGGTTGTTGCGCGAGGGAGGGGGGAAAAGACCGCGCTATGCGGTCTCCGAGTTTGGCCCCGCCCCCGCAGCGCCCACAGCCCCGAGCCAGGTCGTTAAAGGTACGGGGGATCGAGTCGAAGTAAAAACGAATTTCTTGGCCGGCCTTTTACGACGATAAATTCGGTCTTGTCGTAAGTAAAACGCGTGCAGGGCATCGGACGCGCGTTAAGCATTGCGCCAGCGAACATAATAAGGGGGGATTCGTTTTTAAGGGGGCCTTCACGACGGGCGATCGTTCGCGGGCCTCGAAAGCACCCGCGGTCTTCCCGAAACACACGCGGGGCATCATGAACCGGTTCGCTTTAACTGCACCCGTAACACGTATGCGCGACCAGAGGACGTCTCATTTATCGGACATCGCCGGTTAATTGGCCCGCTAACTACCGATTATATTAATATTCCGCACCCGGTTGCCCCTCCCCCCGTCGCCCCGAAAGGGTTTTCGCGACACCACCGAGGGCCAGTTTAAGGACTCGTTTCTCTCTCTCGTAGTTTGCCCGAAGCTCGTAAAATCTGGCAGTTTGCCGCCGATACTGCCGATCCGATGGATCGTTATCTCGTGGATTGCGGACGTTCAGCCGATTTACGTTTTTCGGAACGACTCTTGATTGAGTGCCTGCACAGTTAAAGCTGCGAGGAATTTAATTGTGACGGTTAAATGGTGTGTATCGCGCGTTCTCGAGTGCTCGTAAAAATTTGTTGTCGAGCTGTTAAATTTCGCCGGGCTCCTAACGATCATTTTGATCATTTTGAACTGGATCCGGTAACTCGATCTGCGCGCGAACTCACAGTACTTTTTCCGTTTGTTCTGTTTTAACCAAAAAATTTTTACAAAAATCGCGATCAGTTTAAATGCATGTTGGAAGGCTTTAGACGAATCTGTAACGCCGGGATACGCGATTTCGAGCGTTCGTTGCTTATTTCGGAGAGGTCGGATTGAAAACGGTGGCAGGATCAATGGCTCCGTTTCCAGAAAAGGAGTCGGCCGCGGTGTCTCGCGGTGGCCTATGCGGGCATTCCTTGAAATTTCCACGGCTATTCGTTCTCGCCTCCCTTTCTCGTTTCCGCGAGGCTAAAAAGATTCCCGTGCCGATCAAGCTCGCCCGGCCGATGGCAAAAGAAAGGACGCGCTCGCCGTGGCGCGCAGAGACCGCCGCTCGTTAGCACAAGCGCACCGGCAATAAAGCGGCCGCAGCACGTATTATTGTTAAGCGCCTCGTGGAAAATAGCCGCCGGTGAAAGTGGAAGAGAGACGGACGGCGGGGCCGCGCTAAAAGTGGATATTAGAAGTCGCGCCGCGCCGGTACGGAGACGGCACGTAATCTCTCCATTCGAGCGTACCCGAGCGTTTCCTTCTGCAGATTTTCCCAGTTTAATGATTCGACCGTGATACCCGACGATTCCCGTCCCTGGCGGAACACGGTGAGAGGCAACCTCGAGACTTCAATATTCTGTTTCATTTTGCCTCGATACTTGTCCGTCGTTGCACCCTCCGCGTGCTTTGTTTGATCACCCGACGTAAAGTTTGCTTTTTCATTAGTGTTTGCTGCAGCAATGGGACGATTATACCAAGGAAAGTGAGTTTACAATGATTTTTGTTTGGCGATACCTCGATACTAGTTCATCGCTATCTCCTCCACAATTTACCTAGTCCCTAAAGAGCACTCCAGCGACTTTCACTATTATTCTATCACGTATTTTTGCTGCAGTAATAATACAAATCATTGGTAAAAGTGAGAAATTATTCGGTGTCTCCAGGAGTTTGTCACTTACTGCCTCGATACTGGTTCGTCACCTCCCCTCTTCGTGTTACCTAGTCACTGAAGGCCGCGCCAGCGGTATGCACTTTTATCATAATTATAATACCAATTTACCGCCGTAATAACGCAAACACCAATAAAACCAAGAAATTATTCCGAGTTTACTACATTTTCCCAGGTGCTACCTCGATGCTAGTTTATCTTTATGTCCTCTTTACACGTGTACATTAAATAATATTAGCGGAGGATGCATTCGTGAAGCTCGACGTTGTTATATCGCTCCTCGGCTGCAATAATGGTCAACAATTACTAGTATCGGTAAGAAAACCGATTATGTTCCTTTGATACTGGTTTATCGTTGGTTCTGCATTGTACAATCGCTGGATTGCATCGCTTTATGCAAATTCGCATTCCTCGAGAATAATTCGTGACAATTAAAGGATTTTATTGCTTACGCTGTTGATTTCAACAAACCAAGACGAAAATGTGGTTGCATCGTGTTGTGTCCAACATGTTTGACTAGCGTTGATGATTCTCGTGTATTATGAACGCGTGAACAGTAAGTTTTGGAAAATTCCCAAATATTAATTTTTTTATTTTTGCATTTGGAATAATATAGTGCTCACAACGAATACGGGTACAATTTTGAACACTTTCAATATTTGTCACTATACTCAGGACTAGGTCACGTACATTGTTTACTCGATATATGTCCGAAACACGGGTCTAGCCAGAGACATGTATCGGCCAGGAGATCCTATTCTTCGATCCACGCGACCTTGCACTCCCGACCTTCCTCACGGGGTATACCCGGAGCAGTGGGGATAATTCCTCGACAGTTGTCATCCAGGCCTCGGCGACATATATCGAGAATTCACTGTGTATGCTAAAAATTTCCAAAGATTTCAATAGAAACCTGCCGATTCTGTCAAGATTATACACCTCGGGTTTTCTCCACGCCCCGTTTGATTGGCTCGTGAAACCTTTTCACGTTTAGAGAAACGACGAGAAGAAATTACGGTTTTGTGGATACGAGCGACGGCAAGCGTCCAGACACCCACGCGCGAGCTAGATCCGTTAAATGGTTTTAGATCGCTCATTTCGTTCGGAGAGCCTGTTCCAGAGCGATACGAACAGGGATGGGCATGGAACGTCGTGCGCGAGATAGTGATGTTAGGCTATTATATTCTGCGGAGAACAAACAGGCTGACGTTGGATGAGTCAATCCCCCGCAAAACCAACACCAAAGATTAAGCAATCCCGTTAAGCTCGCCAACATTATCTATCTGTTCTTTTGTATATTAGAAATATTACTCCGAACCATTTACAAAGCAATGTTTCCCTTAATATAAAAGTAATGTGCAATCGTGACAAAACTTGACATCTAGATTTATTCTTTTATAGTCTACACCAGAGTATAAAGTGTAATAAAAGTCCAACAATTGAAGTTTCTCAACAAACTGTACAATCTACCATCATTTCCGGAGAAAAGTGCTTGGTCAAATATAATTTGCAAATATAGCTCTGCAATCTATCTGAATGTGTTTTGAACTTCCTACAAACGAATTCGTTGCAGTAGAACCGGAAGATCGTCGATTTTCCATAAAATGGACGCGCGAACAGATGAAGGGAGTGAAACGAAGGTCGCCAGATGAAATTCAGCGAATTAGCGCGAGTGTAGTGTTGGTATAGTCTCGAGTTTCGGGAAACCATCTCCGCCCCTGAATAGCATCGGCAAGACCATCCTCGAATCGTTTCAGACAACCGGCCGGGAGAACGATAAAGCTACTTGAAAATTGGTGGCGCTCGGCCGTACAACTGGTGTCGGTAGTTTTATGTATACGCGTTGGAGCGGCTGTAAAAGGCAAAAGCGACGATACCCATCCAGCCTAAGCCCGCGTCCAGCTCGCCTAGATGCGTGCATGCAGACTAGGTTAACCCCTTGACCTCGACTTACGATCTTGCGCGTCCAAC
This sequence comes from Halictus ligatus, assembly GCA_028454255.1. Lineage (NCBI taxonomy): Eukaryota > Metazoa > Arthropoda > Insecta > Hymenoptera > Halictidae > Halictus > Halictus ligatus. Next base: position 9,570,058 of record CM052132.1, on the reverse strand, counting down.
GACGTTGCGCGAAAGTTTTGCATCGGCTCCAAGCCGTCCCGGAGTTCCTAGCCTTCTCTCTCATCCGTTGCTTTATCTATCTCGCATCTGGTCTCGTCTCCACTCCGGGCTCTTTAAAACGCGCGCACTTTTCTTTCGACCTCCCTTGTTCCCGCTAAAATTGCTTTCATTCGCTTTTATGCGAAATATTATATTCCGCTTGAGGTTTCACTCGTTCTACGATATTTCGTTCCTCTTTTCTTCGAACGTTCCCTGGGTCCGAAATGATTTCATTCGTGAATTTCGACTGCTTATATTCCACAGGATTTTATATTCTTGTAGCCGAGATTCGCTTTAGGTGAAATATTCGCTGTATTTACTGGAATAAATTTTATATTTTCGGACAACGTCTGTGAAAGACGGAAATTTTTGTTTTATTAAAAATTTCACGGGAAACGGATTTTAGGAAGGCTCCAGAGACCCCGAACAGGTTCAGGATCCACGGAACGCTGGTTTCTACAGTTTACAAACATTCCCTCGGCAATTAGCTGTGTCAATATTTCGGCACGCCGAATTAAAGTCTCAAACATGTGAAACGAGCGCTTCGTCATCCGCAAACGACTTGATCGCGAGTTTCCAGCCCCGTTACCAGTTTTCCCACACTTATCCCGCCGTGAACAAATAGTGTACGTAAATATGGTTGTCCATTAGTGCTCGAACACGTCGGACAACCGAGAAATTTAATTATACGGAGAGCATCGACGGTGTTGCGTCTAAACGTTCCACACGAATCGTCGATCTGGCTGAACGAAATTCAAATCGCCGAGATCATTAAGCTTCGTAAAATTTGCAGACGTTTCTGTAGTTATTCCGGACCTCGTTCGATATCTCACAACAAAAACGAGAAGCTATTTGAAACTACTTTAGACAAAGAGATGTGTCTATTTAGCTCCAGTTTCCTGTAATCGAAAATTTCATTTTGCCAACATGTTCTCCGGATCAGTCTATATATACATAATAAGTTTATCCTTTCGTTCTTTAATTTATCTTGAGGAAATAATAACCAAACTGAGTTTCACTGTAAACACAAGATTAAAATTTTATTCGCTATTTACAACAGTTATCTACATTATTTACATTACGTTACGTTACGTTACATTCCTACCTGTAAACACAAGAAACGACATTAAAAGCTATTATTCCGCAATCCTAATCAATTATATTTTGTAATACACGTGGCTTTTCTCTCTTTCAACTACTCTTATCAGCTGTGTCAGTTCGCCATCTTCTTCTACAGACATGCGCAATACGTATCTAATTCAACATGAGTTTTAAAAGGAGTACGATAAATTTACATAACCTTTATCGTATTTCTTTTACATGTATATATGTTGATTCACAACTGTGCTTTATTTTTCGTGCACTGGGGGCAAAAAAATAATGATCGACACTGCTCGCAACGTAGATCGTGGAGCGACGTTGTACGGGCGAAACAAATTTAGCAACTCCGATCCCGGCTGTGTAAAGGGTAAGCGAATCCATCACCGCAATGCAGAAGGAGTAACAGCGATTTTCGCTGGTCCGAAGTTTGCAGGAACGTCGTGCCTTATCGTGGAACGGCGAGTCCTCACGATTCCCGGTGATAACATCAATTTCCAACAGTAGCTGGGTAGCTTTCCGTGTTGCGTCAACGTTGTGCCAGCGGCCGCGTTGCGGCAGCATGAAAAGCTCGTGAGAATCGGTTGTATATTAATCGGCTGGGATGATGTATCCGCTTGAATATAGAATAAAGGGGGTACGGATGCGCGGCTGGGTCTGATTTTTCCCGGCTGTAACACGTGTTGGCACGTATAGAAGAGCGGCGATATCATGTATCGTGCCGCATATTAATCGTCCCGGTACGTGCGAGTTGTTCGCCGACGGCGATCCACGCTCGCCCGCTTCGCGCCGCAATACGTAACCCAGCTAAGTGAACCACTAATGCACCGGGATAGTTGCTATACGTGTTACCGGCGACATACAGCGTTACGTAAATCCTGCGTGCACGACGCGGCAACGCTCCGACGAGGAACGAGCACGCCACGCCCCTAAAATCGGCCGATTTTCGCGGCGGAAGATCTTCTCGGCGAAGGTACGGCAAAAATCTGATCATTTTTTGCTCAGACATCATCTACCGGTAACTATTAGGTGGACCCATGAGTAATCAATTATTTTTAAATCTAAAACAAACTTTGTAGTAAATTCAACTTTCTATTTCTTACTTTATTATATAACTTGTTACGAGCCAGGGCTGCGAGCAACGCGAGAGGCCGGCGAGGGGGTTATTACCCCTGGAATATGGTTTCCATTTGTTTTCAATTTTGAAATCTTTGTTGATTTGAATTTAAGATTAGTAAGCCTCCTAATTCATATATAATTTAATTGATACGAGCGGTAAGATTGCATCGTGTGGGAACGTTCAATTATTAGATTAGGATATCAGGCAATAATTAAGGGTTGTAGAGGACGCGAGTTAACAAACAGGACGAGTATATTCTGAATTGAAATAATTACAAGTGTTGTTGTTTGTGTCGCGAGTGAATTTGGTGGGTGTACAATTGGAGAGATTGTTACCTATGATGCACGGTTTTGACGCACTGGCAATGCGGGGTCAGAGAGCAATTATTGAATGCCAAATAGAATATATACCGAACTAACGGAATCTATAAGTTTACGATTTAATTCGAAAGGGACTTTAACCGTATCTCACTAGAATTGACTATTATGAGTCGCCATTTTATTAGAGGGTTGTAAAAAAAAATTATACTTATTAGAATACTTTGAACATAGGCTGCTTTACAAAAAAATGTAAAAGAATATGTGTTTTCTCTTGAACGATCGGTACAGAACTAAATGCAAAACAAATTCTTTTGCAAATAATTGATTACTTACGGGCACTCCTAATAATGTCATAAATTCAGTCTACGGTCCGTGACTAATTTTTAATAAATCATTGGCTAATTTGACAACGGCGACAGGAAACGAATGACCTCGCCAGAGCATTTCCCATCGTCTCTAAAATGGAGACTCGATTTTCGATAATCTTCGAGGACCCGTTCCCGACTCCTAGAAGTTCCAGGATGAAGTTCACGGCCTGACAAGCCCTCGCCCCGTGGGCTCTGCTCACCGAAGACATTAATCAGCGGACGCGCGCCACGATCGTATAAATATCGTGCATTAATTCAGCATTAAAGCTGAAATTATTGAGCGCCGGGAATCCGGCGCGACGCCTACGAAGGACGAGGTGAGCTGAATTAAAGGAGGTTGGAGGCTGTCGTAGAAAGCGGTAGGCATAAAGCATCGCCGAAATTTGAGGATCCAGCCGCCGTAAAAGGCGGAACAGTACTAAGAAATTCAGGATTTACGTGGTCCGGTCCCCTCTTTCCTTTTTATTTCGGGCGGGACGTTTCGCCGACGTGCGCTTTTGGCTTTTTAGTGTTCGTTCGATGGTGTTAAGATAAAAAATGAAAGAGACGCGCCGTTTATGTACTTATACGTCGCGATCCGCGGCCGGGGTTCGTTGAACTTAATTGCGGCGGAAGTCTGACGCGGATAATCTCGAACGGAGAAGAAATTATGAAGCAATAAACAGCGAGATTGAATATCGCTTATCGCGCCGGGCATTTTTCCTTTTTACATAAACCGGGCGCCGCCGAGTGCCCAGCGATTGTTTCGTGCACGAGTTTATTGCCGTTTGTTTTTATTGTTAAGTGTTTGGAGATGCATCGGCTCGATAGGGACAGTTACGATTGCACGAAGTCGACATCGAGATGGTAGTGATTCAATAATGAAGAATGAAGACCGAATTTAGTGAAGAGAAATTTCTTTCTTCCTTTAATTATTTTCATGGCGACGAATACATATTTCTTAAATTGTTTTAATCTGCCTTGACGCGTGCTTACTCATTTATATCACGAATGTGTAAAATCTGCATTCTAAATTTACACTTAATCGAGTCGTTATTATGTTTAGGATGAATGAAAAATTTGTACGCGATGCAATATCTTCAAAATATGTACTGCTTTCATTTTATACGCATTTGATCAAATTAATTGTGTTTGCATCTGTCGCACCGTGTTCTCTTCTTTAATTAAGTACGATTGTGCGAAGTTTTCCCATTGTCATTTTATTGTCGATTCCGACGCCATTTCCGTATACGAACCTAACTGTTCCCGTAGAAAGGCTTCCTTCGATTCGCTCCTCGTTTCTATCGAGCGTAATGCGACTCCCGGTTCGAAGCGAACTAATTAAAGATAAATCCTTCTAAATCAGTTACTCACCGGCCGGAGACAATCGTAATTGGTGCACCGGCCTATACGAGTCGCGGAAACGATGCGCTCATTAAGAGAGACAATCGACTGGCCGCAATTAACGTCGTATTAGTGATATACGTCGGTGCAAAAGTAACACCTATTCCGTCACCGATCTCGGCAACATGCTTCCTGATCCAGGATCGCTTTCGCACAGATCATCCGTGAACCTCTATCGTTTTGTCACTGCCTTTCCTTAACTGTTTCTTCTCAATTTGTGAGTTTCAATTAATATCGCGATTCTATGTTTGTAGGTAAGAAAATAACGCGTAGGCTTGTTATGATTATTCCGTAGATGTTTCAGTCGAGAGGATTCGATCAGAATGCACCATATTTATTCGATCAATGCTGTTCGATTCCTAATAGTTTTAGAAGTTGCGTGACTTGTATTGTCGTAACAAATCTTTTTCTTTACTGTGCCATGATTTTCAAAATCTGTATAATCCCGCAGACTCGTTTTCGTTTTTTCATCGAAGCATCGTGGGCTTAATGAGCCAAGAATCAGTTGGAGACAGAGATTTAGTAGACAGCTTCCCAAAGATTATGCAAATTTACATTCTCGAAGAGCCAATGATGAAATCAAACCTGATTTCTTTTTCATAGATCATTTCGTTCAATTAGAAATAAAATTGCGTTCAGTATCACCGGATTTGGTGTATTTGAATGCACAGCTCAGCTCCGAGGGCTGAGACTAAGTGATCGATCGTACACCTATGAGATCCCACTACATACCCACTATCAGATCGATCCTTCGATCTCATAGTAATGCACAAGGAAAAGCGTATTTGCATATAATTCGCGAGCATCGTTTAATTGGCCACGCTTGCGTGGCCCCGGGACAAAAGGAAGAGCGAACCGAAGATATCCGTCTGGGCGTGGAGACCGATGATTTCTGTTGTGCATTTCATTGTCCATTCCAGTGTGGGTGTCAACGCCCCCGTCAAACCGACAGAAAGTCCTTCGTTGGGAACCGACGGAGTTCTGCCCATTGAACGTTATAATTAGACGCGATCCGAGACTCGTAAATATGATCGGGTTGAAACGTCCATTTATTTACGAGCTACTGACCCGGCGGAATTACCATCGTCAGAAATCATTCTCCTCTCCGCGCGCAGACACAGCAATATTTTTCGTTGGCTGCTCGATCTTTCCTAGGCCGTAATTCCTGCCGTATCAAAAATTTCTACCGAACACTCTTTATCCGCTGATAAAATATACACGTTAACCACTTTGCGCGTTCAATGAAATTATTATGAGATTTCGCACCTCCAACAATAAAGTACGCTTAAATAATTGACTTCAAATCCAATCATAAAATAACAGTCCTTTTTCTATTGAATATTCTTTATTAACAGATAAAGTACGTTCGTTGCTTAATTTGTACGTGCAAAGAACTTTTATTGGAGATTGATACATCTATAAGAAACACAGTGAACTACGAAATTTGATAAAGTATACTGAAAATCACAAGACAATGCATCAAGGAAACGATCTTTTTGTATTGAATATTTTTAATGGTCGTACATTACATTTTGCGACACAAAAATTTGCTATAGAACTCCATGCATTAACGAGAAACGCAATAAAATATTACATATACTTAGATGAAACGAAGAACGCTTAAAATCAAAGGAATATACAGCAAGAATGCCTTGCTTGAAGTAAATTGTCAGTCCAAGTGTACAAGTACGAAACTCTTCCACTGCTGGAGTCTAAATTAGAGAAGTTACGATTATTTTACAATGATGCTCGCTACAGGAACATTGTAAATACACGGTCCAGCTATCCTATGTATAAAAGAGTTACCTCAGCAACAGCGTCTCAAAGACAAATAATCCTGAAAGAGTTTTGAATTCCGTAAATTTGGAGACACTAGTTTAGCGTCAGGCCGCACACCGATCCTCGTGTCTGTGTTTACGGGATGTTTTACGAGGAAGATTCTTAACGACCGAGGATCGAGTCGCCGGAATCGAATAATCGAGGATCGAGGATATCGCCTCCGCGGGGAGCGAACAACGGCGATCCGTGAAATTCCCGTCGCGCGGCTATTTACGTATCTTCTGGCGATGAAACTCCCACGCCACGCCCCGGCGGCAAAGGCAAGCAACTTTCACGCTGATGAATAATAATCGCTAATAACCGAACCGCGTCGCCGGTCGATCGACGCGCGGCGATCGTGCGAGAGGCGCCTGCGCTGCACCTGCGCAGCGGACGCATCGCACGGCAAAACGATGCGCGTTCGGCGAGCCGCGCGGATCGGTTAGCTTTTCGAATTCCTGGGTAAAGGATGCGCCTCACGGCAAATATTTCAACACGACTATGTTGTGGCCGCACGAACGAACAACTCCAGCCCGGAAAATTACACGGTTTACCGGCAATCGGTTCATTAACGTTCGCCCCGTTGCGTGCCCGCGGCAATTTAACGACGCAGACGCGGCCATTAGGATTGTCGGACCTTACAATTAGATCTCCCGCATTTATTTCCCGACGCGAGACACGGTAAGGTATCGTTGTTAATTATTTTGCAAACTCGAGCTAATCGAGCCTCGGCCTCCCGATTTTTCGCGAGCGATTCACCGGCGTGGCGGATAACAAGCTCCGGGCTATCGCGAACAGTTACGAGAAGTTCGGATTTAAACGCGCATATTGATGGCGAAAGCACCTGTCATTGGGACTTCGCGAAGTTCATATTGTTCGTGTTTTATACGCTATTACTGGTTATGATAAACCTCTCTGTGAGAAGCTCACATTTTTGCCACACGAAATCATCAGATATACAAGTGTGATTATCTTCTAGGTTACTTACGCTACGACCTTCGTCTCGCAGTGTTTCGCTTTCAGGTTCTTCGACGATTTGTTCCACTGCATTCATTTGAAAAAGAAAAGTCACAGATGATATTAACATTTTTATCGTGAACGAATTTTAATTTCTAATATTATCATATAAACTATCGAACATATTTACATGAAAATTATATAGAACGATGAAGATACGTCTCTCCTATATGTCTGTGAAATTTGAAAGAGATTAGTTAACACGTTATCAAGAAATCACGAATGGAAACGCTTGAAGTACTATTTCAGTAAAAGCGCAGTATCGTTTCTTTAGATCGAAGCATTCAATTTTTGCGACGCATTTCCGAGCTGTTATACTCGAAGAAAATGTTCAAAAGGAGCATAGTAATCGCAACTGTGCCCAAAGAAGCTACGCCGAACTTAGCAAATTAGAGTTGCTAGCACTCGGGCCGGCGTTTTCTCGAAAGTATCCAGGCAGCATCGTAAATTCCTCTGCGCGAAAGATTGTGAACACCGTAAAATTCTCTTCGGATATCCACTCGACTCGGAGGATCGTTCAGCGAGCGCAACATGTTAATTACTTCTGCGGCAACCTCGAAAAATGATCAAGACATCGATTCCCGTCGCAACGTGAGGCAAATCGCCTCTACGCAGCCCGAGAGGCATGATTGCTAATTTCGCGTGGGGCTCTTTAATTTTACGGTTTTGCAAAAAGCGATAGTCACCGGAACGCCGTTAAGATCCTAATTTATTATCTGATAATTCACCCGAGCGTAGCCCTACCTCGCAGAAGCGATTTGACTCCAGCGAAAATTGAGCGACACCTCGCGGTAGCCTCGTAGAAAATAATTAACTGCACACGGCGGAGCTCCGAGCATTTAGGCTCGATGTCCCGGGTAAAAATCGAACGGCCGCTTCCTAGTGGACAATTATTCAGCGGAGGTGTTTAAAGCAGCGAAACAACTTGCAAAATTCATTTGCATAATGAGCGACGGCGGCGTAAATCGCGCGAGGCTGGGGCTCGTCCACGGTATCGAGCGGTAATTAAGTTAATCACCTTCGCAGTGACTTAGTACTTCGCGGGAGTATAAAGTCCGCGGTGTAAAACGCCAATCTACCGGCAACCCCCGGCTTCGTTGCGATTTTTTTCCGCGGCGAGTCGAAATGACAGCCGATGATGGATGTAGACGGATGCCGGGACCCTAATCGCGCTTTTCTTGTGTCTCCCCGCAGTTAAGTGTGGTTGCTAATTAATGAGGAACCGGCGGAGTCTCTGCGACTGGCCTTCATACCGTTTCCTACCCTGAAACCCTTTCCCTGCGAAATTTTTCACGACCAATTTTTCGCATTTGTAGGCAATCTGGCGCAAGTTTATGCAATTTATTGTATCAGGAAACTAGCCAAGAAAATATACAGCGATTGCTGGCACACTCTTTTAATCACATTTATAACACAGTCATAAATGGCACCATTTCTAATCGTTCATATTCTCGTTACAAGCCTAAATAAAAAACTTGTAAGCAGCAACTTTTACTGTTTCTTTCGTAATTCATACCGAACGCAATTTTTCCAAAATTTTCATCACATATCCTCTAATAAACTAATCCATGTAGCTTGACAGAAAGAAACGGAGTAGTTTGGTCCATTTATGAAAAGGTTACTCCGATGTTAATAATGTTGCCATCGATAAGGAGGCTGACTGTGTACACGTACAAATGCACAATAACTTCGTTTAAGTGGGCTTCGCGAACTAACGTCGTCCACTTTCGTCCATTACGAGACGGTGCGCGGGTTTCGCGAAAATTGCCTCGGCGGGAGTCCCGGTTAATTAGAATATCAGTTACGGGATAATGTCGGTACATTGTTCGTTAATCGTCGACGATATCCGCCGCGGATTTTTAACAAGCGTAAGTCCGGCGTATAGTCGGCCACGAGATCGCCGGGAGAAACTCTCCGTGAATGATTGACTCCGCGAGGATGGCCCATTACGTAGACATCGGCGCGGCGTAATTGCGCTGATATAATCGTCCCGATTAATACACCCGATCGATTAATTAAGCCGACCAATAGTCATCGTCCGCGCGGCCCCATGAATAGAGATTTGTTATTCACCGGTTGAAGGATGCTGGCCCGGCGATACATGTATACGTGCGTGCAAACGCGAGAGTTCGCGAGTCAGCCGCCGCCCCCACCCCTCCCCTCCCAACCCCCATTAATTATGATAATTGATTCGCGCGGGCCTGCGTTCGGGAACCAGGACGAAATACCTGGCCGGCACGTATCGTGGGAGACCAGGACCCTGGGAGAGCGTTACCGGAGCTGCATGAATTTTAATCGGGGCCCCGGCCACGCAGAAAAACCTCCCCTGCGAATACGGATTCCGAAGAACTCGCCAATTATACGGCGAGTGTGTTATTGGTCTACCGGCAAGCTGCCGCACCGCAGAACGCCTCTCCTTCGAACAGAAGTAAATGACAAAGGTTCACTAATTATCCCCGACAAATTCTCTTATATGTAACCTACAATATATTAACCCTTTGTACTCGAGTGGTGACACTGAAACACCACTAAAAATTGTTCTGGCGTTATTTCGAAGAAATTACAAAAAATATTACAAAATATTTGTTACACTACAAAATTTGTATTCGATAGATTACTAAACATTTAAATATTACATGTGGAAATCGCATCAGTTTCGTATGGATAAAATGAAAATATTCTGAGACGGAAGAAAAATTTAGTTTTAACATTAAAAGTAACTGATACATGTAGTCTTACAAAAATGACGTGATTGAATTTATTTAGATTTTGTACGGTTCGTATTATAGTACATGTTCTACTAAATATATGTATGTATTTAATCATTTCCTAGGAAAGCATCTTTATAATTTCGGTAATTGTAAAATAACAAATCTGGCACTGGCCATTTTGTCCGGCGGTGGTAGGTTTAGTGTCAATGTAACAATTCCCTGAACAATTCCTTCGTAATTATTGAATCAATATTTACAAAATATTACTGTAACCGGAAGGTCCTCACTTTCGTCGATAAATCCACGCAGATAAAAGCTGCGTTTAACGTTACAACAGCTTAATAATAAGTTCAGCAAGCCGGTGAAAAGGTAACAGAATTCAAATCTTCGTAACGCACATTTGTCGCAAGCATGTAAATTGTGGGCTCTATTAATTAAGAAAAGTATCCAAGATCCTGTATCGAATGAAAAGTATCGGAGAACCGTTCGCAAATCGACGAGACAAACCGACTGCATAGTTCGTCGTTTATACCGAAGGAAACGGACGCGGAAGCAATGCGGGATAGGGCTATTCGAGCGTATTCAATGCGCATCCACGTAGAGGAAAACGTTATAGAGCTCCGCTCACGGCCGATTACTCGATCCACGAAGTGAATCAACGCTTTAATAAATGATCCTGCCTATTATGAGGATGGACAGCGAGCGGATAGCTCGATAGCCTCGATCTTCCGGAAAAGGGAAAGTCGGCCTAGGCCGGATCGCTCGTACCTCGGATTCTTCGGTTTGCGGCCTCGGGGAACTGCAAACGTGTCGCGTACCAACGATCGAATCGACGATTATACCGGAACACCGGGTACTTCGCCATTTTTCTTTTTCTTTTCCTTTTTTTTTGTCCCTACCCCCCTTCCCCTGTTGCCTATCGGTTCTGTACCGCGTCCTTCGCTCCTTATGGAAATCCACGGTGCGGTCTAAACGCGTTTCGAGCACACGAGACCATCGAAATCGTCGTAATGCCGCTAAACGAGCCGCTGATCTCTTTGCAACTTCTCTGCATCCGATTCTAGTACCTGACAATTGATCCGTAATGACCGGTTACCTGGTGATTTCTGTGACGCTGCGCGCGGTCATTAGCGTGCTCTTAATCGACTCTGAGAACTTCTGATCGTTGTTCGCAGTTTATATTTTCCGGAGTTTGCAGTTTTAGTCTCTCCGCAGGAAATCATTTTAAACGTTTCCTCGAAACAGCTCATCTACATCTCTAAATGTTAGTAATACCATCAGTGTCCTTAAACTACAAGTATGATTGATAAATTACAGCGAAGCTGAATGACTCCATAAATTTACCTGTAATTACAATAAATTTTCAGTAATTGTCTTATGAAATGAAATTTGAGGTTAACGTGCAGTAAACACGCACCAAATCTTTAGCTACAATAAATATGCTATTGAAACAACTACAGCAAAGTCTTGCCTCCTAAAACCTAAATTACGCTAAAGTCTAAACTACAGTGAAATTTACACGCGCTGTGCTTTTCTACGTTCGGTGCGGTCTGCGCGGTAAGAAGAAAATAGTAGCCCTACACAATCCATGTCACAGCGCGGACTCGAAAATTAGATAACTTTTCCATAGCATTCGGTTTTGTGCCAAAAGCGAACAAAATCGATGCGTTCTATGCATTCAAGGCCTGTCGTGCGTTTCCTAGTTAATTGTAAATGTTGAATTTACAGTGTTATTTAGTGTTTTGTTGGCACAGAGATCGCAAAGTGGCGAACAAGTCCGAGGGATGACCGAAAACGCGAGGTGTTCCTAAGAAGGGGCCTCGACCGGCTCGATTTCACTTTCGGCGTGTTCCGAGGCGAGGCGACCGTTCGCATAATCGCTCGTACGTCACAGTCAAATACGGGACAGCGTAATCGTCGCGTCCGTGCGGCGCACACGTAACGAGAAAACCTGCGGAGGGGAAAAAAAGGGCCAGTTGCGCACACGTACCGACGATAAATTTACATACCGATGTAATCGGCGAAGAACAAGTGACCGAACAAGAAGATTCTCTATCTGGATGGTAGGCAGTAAGGAAACACCTCGTTGGTTAAGACGATATGCTCGCCGCTAACGAGGCGAGGAGCCCGCGATGCAGGACCGATTATAATCGTCGATATAGATATAACTAGCCGACCATAATCGTCGTCGGTCCCGATAACTCGCCTCGCCGTGCTCGCCATGGGAAGCTCGAAGCCTTTTCATTTCTCTTCTCTGGATTCGAATTCCTCCAAATTCTTCAACCTCGAACTCAAACTTGGGTGGTCCTAGACACCTTAGCAGGCTGTCAAGGGACTCCAATTTTGCAAGACAAAACCGATTTTATTCAACTCACTTATTCTGGAATTAGTGAAAAATTTTTTGGAGAAGCTGAGGACTTCTTTGGTTACGAGTTTATATTAGAATAATCAATCTTTAGATAAATTTCTGGCGGCACTGAATTCTCATAAAGTATTTTACCAGATGTGGACAATAAATATATTTTCGTCGTTGTGGCCTCTTTGGAAGAGATCTTCCAATTTCATTCGCAATTGCGTCATTATTCTCCAAGCAATGATTGTTAAAAGAAGATTAACAAATTGTTTGGTTTTGGGGGTATGAATTAAGATTGCGTTTGTATTAATAATGTTGATAGTAATGTGCATTTTCTTCGTTACAGGTAAGTCCACCCTAAAGACGACGAAGTGTGTGAAAGAGACGTCAAGCGGTGAGTGGAACACCAAAGGACTTAGAATTCACAGGGTTTTCTCGGTAAATTTTTCTTGAAATACGAGAACAATAACGCCTGAAAACATAATGCACGCGTGAAAAATTTCACCATTCGCGTTCGGTATACTATGATTGACCTCAACGATTAGATTGCGAGGGAGGAGCGAACTGTAGGAGAGAGATAGGTCAAAGTGCAAGGGAAAGCTGACTGTCTATTGTCAGACGCACTTTGAAACCAATATGACAGGCATATTCTGTCTGCGAGGTTTGAGGCGTATATTATCCGTGGTACTACTCCTATACATTTATAAATTGACTTCCTGAAATGAATCGTACTGAAAGTTTAACGTAAATATAATATTAAATATACGAAAAGTTCCTATAATATTTTCAAGTCAAGTAAAGTTATTATTAAAACATATTAGTTGGGCATATTTCTCAAACATATTGTGTTACATTTATATTAAAAATCTTCTTATGGGATCAGTGACATTAGTACATTTTTATACATAGTGAAGCATTGAAGACCAGAAATTTTGTTTTGAGAAGAAAAATTGCTATCTTTGGAGATTTCTTTTGTGTAAAAAATCCTTTCAAAATTTATGCAGCTGCCTTGAAGTAATCATACAGCTAGAGGACATAAAATAAAAATTCCTAAAGGAAGACAAACAGGATTCATATTTTTAATTACTTTGCCACACAGTAGTAAAAATTCGTACACAAAAAAATTTCTCTAGAGTCACATAAGACTCCAGCGTGTCGCTGCAAAGTTATTTATTCAAAATCAAGTAGAGTTGATAAAATAAATATTTTCTCGGTTTGAGTCTACAAATACAATTACTATGCCACATAGCAGACGAAATTTCGCATGAAAAAATTCGTCCAGGCACTGAGATGACACTTGGAACCACTGGAATGAAATTGAAGTACCCAAAAGAAACTAAACAATCTCCACACATGGAATAATTTTACGACATAACGATCAAAGCTCCGCGTTCGAAGAATTAGTCTAGGGTCGCGTATGACCCAGTGTGTCGTTACAGGGTTCAGTTTCAACCGGTGAAATTATTATATCCGCTGGGGTGTTGAAGAGCTCTAACAGACTCGTCGGCGATTATTAGCGGGCTCGCGTCCCGGACCTATTGTTCCCTCGTTAGCAGGTCGTTGCAAGGAATTTGTGAACCCAGCGTGGTTCTCACGTGCGGCTGCAGCGTCGAACAATCGTACGCGTGGAAATACACGGCCGGTAATGGGGACGGATCGGGCTCCGGCAGACGCGGTAACGTGAAAACAGGAACTCCGGTCGCAGCCAATAACGCCTCCGCGTGGTGGATCGCTAAATATGGCAGCCGGTCCAGTTCGGACGTGGGTCGTTCGGTGGTTCCGTGATTTTTCCGCAACACCGCGTCGGGATCGAGATAAGGCCAGAAAATTATCGACTCTACCCCGGTGCCGCGTATTGTTCACGTTATTGTGGGAAATCGTTGTCGATCAAATCAATACGAGGTTATTAGGCTCGCCGACCTGCAGGTTCCATTATACTGCTTCCTCGGGAACCACTGGACCAGGCAAATAACGGAACCCTTCAACGGCTCCGTATCGTCCTCCAGTCTTCCGGTTCGCGTTGTCGGAATTAACGCGACTGCCAGCTCACTATAGCACCGCGAAGGAGAAGAATTTTCAGATGGCCGCTCATATTTTTGTTAGACTTTACGAACTTCGCTTGTGCTAGAAAAGAAAATGATTCTACCACAAAAATGTTTTTTAAATTCATGTCTGCCGCTGAAAAAAAGTAGCTAAAAAGGCGAAATGTGTATAGAGGTCCGTTTAATTTATCCGTCTGTCGAATTGAAATCGATCATACGCGCAAAGAGCAGAATCGCTAACAATCGATCGATGATCGATGGGTGTGTGGAAAGGGGCATACAGGCCGGAACCGTGGCATGTTCATCGTGAGAAAACGGGTTAGGCGAAACGTCACCTCGAGCATCGTCGAGGATGGTCGTCGGTTCGGCAAAGGAAATTCGCGGGCCGCTCTAAATTTCCGTTCGGAGCGCTCATTAGCGTCCCGTGCGCAGGACGAATGACGGTTCCACCTGTCCGGAACACGCGCAATTAGTCTTCCACTTAGACACGCAGTGAGTATTTCATTCAGTGGCAGGCATCGAGAGCAATGGAAAGGCCTCTTGATCAATAGGCACTCAATTTGGTGTTCCGAACCGCTCCGAACCTTTCCAGCGTTCCTCGGTAATTGACCATTACCGTCCGCGAACTATGATTGCGTATATTCAAGGAAAATGCACGCTATTATGCCCAATTTATCATTCCCCGGAATAGTGGAAATTGGGAATCAATTAGTGTAATGCCCGCTACGGCTGGGCCATCGATACCGGAGCTAAGCAACAAAGTTGAATCAACCCTCCCACGGTTCGCATGAATATCGCGCCTACGATTATTATTCATCGCTCTCAGGATCACTTGGATAAACCGAATCGACCCGTTCAATCTTCCCGTCCGCTTCCTTTCGACTTTTAAGTCGATTAGCGGGCACGTTCGCAACGTTATCTGCAATGCATTATCTGTGAGACCTGCATTCCGTTAACGGACCTTGAAATTTGTTCCTACAAACCAGCGCCCCGTCGAATCCATTGAAAAATCATTCTTCTACACGGCTTTAAAGAAAGGATGAAAATTTAACAGCTTATTGATTGTAGAACAACTACTCTCTCCGTCATTCATCTTTTACAATATAATAAATATGTATACATATTCATCGATAGCTGTGCAGAAACGATGTTAATCTCCAAGATTAGTGACAGTTTTTTCAAAAATACTACATTGTATTAGGGGGACCCATAAATAATTAATTATATTTTGACATCTAAAACAAACTGTGTAGTAAATTCAGGTTTTTATTTCTTAATTTATTATATAATCTCCATTATTATCAAGGATAGTTTGCCATCCTTCCTGCAAATTTTAGGTACCTCCGTACATCTTCTACAGAAGTTAATGTTTTATTTCTTAAATAATGCTCCAGAGATCTAAAAAGATAGTCAGAGGGAGTGCAATATCGGGTGAGTGGGGGGGTGCGGTAAAACTTCCCCAGAACACTTTATGTTATCATAAAGAATCCACTTTTCATCTCCGGTAACGATTCTGCTAAGAAATGGATCTCTACGAAATCTGGATAGCAATGAAGTGCAAATTGATCGACGAATATTCTTGTTGGTCCCGGATAATTGATGCTGTGTATAATTGACCATGTGGACCCAAGACTTCTCGGTAATTCTTGTATACTTAATTTTGGATCAGCTTCCACAAGATTTTAAAATGTCATTATCAAATTCAACTGGCCGTCCACATCAAGGCCTGTCAGAGAGATCATAATCACCAGCAGCAAACCTTCTGAACCAACGTTGACACTTGTTGACCTTCAATACATCTCCATGAAAATGAAAAAGTGTGCAATGACTAATATGATCCTCGGAAGGTACGGACGTCGCCATTTTATTATAGGGTTGTAAAAAAACATTATACTTTTTAGAATATTGTGAACATAGGCTGCTTTACCAAAAATTGTAAAAGAATATGTGTTCCCCCTTCAACGATCGGTACAGAACTAAAGGGAAAACAAATCCTTTGCAAATAATTTATTACTTATGGGCGCGCCTAATAATTTCATAAATTCAGTCTGCGGTCCGTGACTAATTCTGAATAAATCATTGGCTAAGCTAACCAAGTAAGCAATTGGTGACCCCTAATATTTTTCCACGGTACACATGGGGGCTACAGAAGATCCGCGTGGTGTATATTTTAAAAAATTCCACAATTCATGAAAATACATTTGAAAAAGTTGGAGGGGTTGAGTTTCATCCCCTCGCGAGTCGGCGAATCAGCTTCGCGACGGAGCCTGGCGGCTCGACGTTGGTATTGCAAAACGAATTAACGAACTCTAAACAGTCGGACCCGACAGTTAGCATTATTTGCTACGTGTAAGCGAGTGGTTGGCAATGGCGGTGGCACGTCTGCGGTTGCGGCCCGTGCAGACGCGCGCTTTATGAAGCCGTTGCAAGTTCGCCGCGGGGGTTCGGCCAGCGAGGCGTGTTGCTTGCCAGCATAAATTACGCGCGATTTTGCATTTACACTGAAAACCGAGGCGGCGGGTCCCGGTCCCGGACTAACTGATATTTATCGTCGGAGAGCCAGCGATAATATTAAACGAGTGGACTCGGCCGTTATTACCAGCCGCGCGATTAGGCGAACACCGTTGCAATCAGCGACGCGTCTTCGACGCGATTGACACGAGCGACAGGGTACAAGCTGGTTAGGCGTGTCGGCAACTCGAAATTACCGGTGTACCGCCGTTGCTTGCCGAAGACAGGCTAAACGATCGGGCAATTAAAGACCCTCGGTTGACTCCGATCATTTCCCGATGGCACATTGACGGAATGTTTATTCAGATACTCTCGCTGCTACGCGGCTCCCATTAAGCTCACACTTGTGGTCGGTCGATGAGACTAATTCCGTTGTGTATAGAGGATCTACTGTGTTAGACTACCTTCTGGGTTGGATTATGCACTCCAATATTTACTGAGAACGTTCATATAAATAGACTGCGGATTTTCATGCACAATAAAAATCATCTTTATTCGTGCAGTTATTGTAGAAGATTTTTATTGTGCATGAAAATTCGCAGTCTATTTAGATGAACGTTCTCTCCAAATATTGGAGTGCATAATGCAACCCACAAGACACTGGGAAATAAGAAAGATAAGATAAGAGAAATATGTAGCTTTCTATTCTTTTTATTCGTATTATTATGTAGCAATCCTCGAAATAATTCAACAGCATTCATAATTTAATTTTCTCGTCAAAATATTGGTACTTTTCCTACAAATCTACCCAAAGGTGCGCAAACCAGAAAGAGTAATATATTCACGGTTTGAAACAAAGTTAAGATCGCCAGCGCCATAGCGTGCAACGGCGCATACGCCCGCAACCACCTCAGCAGTATCGCCTGTTATTAGTCCCGCAGGATTGATGGAATCAAGTAACCGGTGATTTCGCGGCGGAATCGGTAAGAATTAATATCGGGCTATTAATTTCTCGCGGCTGAGTCGCGTACGCGTAGCACAAGGCCCGTGTGCATCGCCGGCGAAGATGCACCGTGGTACCGGTTCCCCTCTACGTGATTTAGACAACGTTTCATTTTTTCCCCGGCGGGTGGATGCACGCTACGAACAGTCTCGAACGGCCCGGGACCCCTCCCGGACCTCTCTCTGCTGTGCCGATCGCTCCCTGATGAGGAACAGTCAGATTCATGAGCGCTTAGAGTGAATTGATGCACGGGCATTAATTACGCGATCGGGTTCTACGTTCCTCGATCGGGGATCGGCCCTCGAGGTCGAACGAACATGCTTGGATTCCTCGTGATTCATCAGATGACGCCGCAGGGGTGCACTCGAAGGGGAGGGACCTCTGTGCGACGCCGTTTCTGCCATAGTGTGCGAACAGTCTTATTTTAAGCCTTTGCAGTCGAATGGCAACTCAGAGGAACCAATCAGAATTCATATGTCGCGATTCTACACAATTCTCTCCTCGCTGCAGTTGTTTGTGCTTTATTATCTCAAGTTTAATATTAACACAGTAAATTGTCTTCCTCAATAATATGTGCACCGACTAACGTAAGAGATTCTCTATCATCGTCTGATGCGTCGAACTTCGTTACCGTTTCGCGATGATCTTCGCTGCGTATAGCACGTGATGTTAGCCGAGTTTCCCTTCGACGGACCACCCACACCGATGTGGGAAAAGGGTGTGTTGGTTGGTGACCACAGAATTTATTTAAGCAATTGTACAACTGTTTCTCGCCCGTGCCGTGAATTCTAGAGACCCCGTTGGTCTTGCGCTGATCGAAGTGAACGCGAACGCTCCCAAAAATGTTCTGCCTGTCGCAAACTAATTCCGCGGCGCGGAAGGCCCGATCCTCCCTCCCTTGCACCCTTATCTGCGTGAAGGGTGGGAGCGAGGAATGTCTTCTCCTTCGCAGGAAGTGGACGGGCCGAGTGACGCCAGGTCAGAGGTTCGTTGGTACCCGTAAAAAATCATTACCCGGCCATCACCGGTCGAGGCTACAATTTATGGCACGTCGAAAGTACCGAAAAACCATTGAAAATTGCTGCAGGATTCCTACATCTGCAAACCAACTGTCGACCGGTTCGACAAACCCAAAAAAAAGTCCGCGTCCGTGTCATAAGTTGTTCCTGCTAGCCTCGACATCGTCACAATGTTTATAATTTCGTCGCTTCTGGCCACAATTTCTCATTCTCCGAGGAAGAATTTACCAATTCAATTCCAAAACCATTTTAATTTCTTCCAACGTGCAAGTTTGACATCGAGATTCAGTTGCAAGAATATGGAAGAAATGTGAATGAGCAGGCTCGGTAAAGTGGAAATCAGCTCCGAAAGGTCTCCGAGCCACGGTGCTTTACGAATAGAGGATAAAGTCCCGTCGTACCGAAACTTCATCGAAGTTCCACCGCAATTCCAGCTGGAAGATGGATCGCGCGCGGCCTCGCGAGTGCATTTCCACGGTCCCGGTAGAAAGAGCGGCGCGCATCGTTCCCTCATTCCCAAGCAAATTCAACGCATATTTAGCCGCTCTTCCGAGAGAGTCTTTCTCGGAACGAGGCGCGAATCGTCGCCATAAAACTCCCGCGGAATTGGGAAACGGTGTAGAGAGAGAGCCGCTAGAGGGCCTCTCCGTTCCACCTTTTCCCTGTCGCGAGCCCGCGCAGGAAATTCATTCAGGGAACCGAGGTCCCCGTCGAGATATACATCAAGATTCGCGTAGGGGTTTCAGGGAAATCCTCCGGAGCCGATTGTCGTTAGTCGTAAGCCGGCTCTGTCGGCAGCCGATGCACGTACAGGTAGGTGCGCCGTTGCACAAAGGCAAACGGTCGCGAGCGGCTATGTTACCCGGGGCATGCTCCTTTATAATGGAATAGTTCGTGGCGAGCGATTTATCGCGACTATTTCCATGTCGCCGTTCCACGGATACCGCTCCGTCCGCGGTCAACGCTGCGCTTCTACGGTGCACGGTGCATCTTTTATCGGACGAGGAACTCCGGTGCATCGTGTATCAATGAGGTCGCCGTTCGGAGGCCCGCCGATCCGGCTTCTTATAATTCTCCGATTCGCTTTTGCCGACGCGACGAGAGGGACTCGAAACGAGAGACAGCAGCCGCTGAGATGCACGCTCGAAATGGCAGTCGTGGCTAAAGTGTTTCCGAGACGATCCACGGGCTACCGATCCGGCAATCCACATTCTTATGGATTCCTTCGGGGAAAGGCGCGTCCTTTCGCTCCCCAAACATCGGGACCCTAAATATACCCCTAATATTGTCATGATTTAACACTAAACCTACCACAGTCAAAATGACCGGTATTCTATTTCTCAATTATTGAGATTATAAACACGTTTTCATAGAAAATTACTGAATTGACTTCTTTATTTAAGCACATATCATAATGGAGATCGATCAAAGTTTAAATAAATTCAACCTTGTCCCTTCTATAAGACGTTTCACTTTTATATGTTTTGTGCTTGGTAGGTTTAGTGTTAAAAAATGGACAATTTTTTCGACACTTGTCAATTGACTCCCATTCGAGGCGTAAGAAAAATGCTGAAACCACGGATTCCAATGACTGCAATTTTACTGAACGCTCTAGAAAGTTTGAGATGTGCACATGAGGGTTAAATCTGCTCCCTGCACAACTACAGTAGAACCTCGCTCGTTGCCACCTGGGTTACTATTGGGAGTATGGGTATTAAAGAAAACCACACTATTATAAAATACGAAATAAGATTTATATCAGAATAGTAATTCTAGGAGCACGTTGTGAGACACGTCTTTAACCATCGAAAGAAACGTTACGAATGAAACGCAAGAGATCGAAACAGAGGAGCAACAGTCCAATATTAACAATTGAAGATCGAGGGTCCCATGCCGGGAACAACATACAATGTATATTAACTGAAGATACAATGTATGCATATACAGAGCAATAGCCGGTTCAATCGATCCTACCTTTTAAAGAAATAATAGATTGATTTTGTTCTACATTTATGGAATAAATTCCAACAGTTACCGTACTTGTCGCTAGGTATTGTAGTAGCTGTACGAAAATAAAAGAAGCTCGACACTGCGAATCACTATGATCGTTCCGTAATTTTAACGTCTGTTAAAATTGGTTACTCGTTCGCGCAACCAGCGAGGATCCACCGCAAGAATCGTCGACTTTCGGCTACCACAGCCGTGGAGAACGAGTTGGAGGAGAGCCGGGAAATACCGGATCACCCGGTATAAATACATAATCGTTTCCCGACGCAGCCGGGGACAGGTACAAAGATTCCGTGGCGATGCATCGCGCATTAATCGCATCGTACCGCACGAGGTCTTTTGTCTCCAGCGTCTACATCGACTCCTACGCGAACAACGGTGGATTACGTTGCATCCTCTTCCTCTGAAGAAGTCGAGCGGAGTCGGTGCACGTGTATCGGTGAAGGTGCACTTGAGGAGAGTGGGT
The DNA here is from genome assembly GCA_028454255.1 of Halictus ligatus. NCBI lineage: Eukaryota > Metazoa > Arthropoda > Insecta > Hymenoptera > Halictidae > Halictus > Halictus ligatus. The sequence goes on along the minus strand of CM052132.1, from coordinate 9,548,843 downwards.
CGAGCCACGGACGAGAAGTTGTCGAGGAAAGGTGAACCTAGGCGGGCTCACCCGAGGTCGTGGCCGTGCATATTCCAATCCTAACGACGTCTCTCCGCTCTTCCAGGAGATCTGGGGGCCTCGCTTATTGCTCGTAAATTGCTCGTGGCTCCCGACCCGCTTTCTCGTTACTTCTAATGTGACCCCGCGATGTATGTAGATTGCCACGTCGATTTTTCCCCTCTTGCACCCTCCGTCCCGCACACCCCGCCCCCTTCCCGCTCCTTTCCTCTAACGACAGGAACAGAGACAACCCGGAGAACGACGAGCAGGAAGATCACCTGCGCCTTTTAAATTCATCCGCGAACGATCCGCGGGACTCGTGTGATCGATGAATAAGCAGGATTCCATTAGACGAGCTCGATCATTACCTCCGCGGCAAAAGAAACACGGATCCGCAGATGCGTTTCGCGTTTTCAACTGCAATTAAGACGATACCAGGCAAACATTCGAGTAGAATGCGCGAGACGACAGCGGGCTCTCTATTGAAGAATTTATTTGGATTTTAATAAATGCTCTATTAAATACACTACTGTTCTAATGTGTAATTTTAGTGCAGTATTGGTAAGTTCTGCGTACGTAATTTTTAATTTGAATTACTTTTAATTAAATCTGATTGAAATTTTAGGCACTATTTTAGGAACTTTTATGCTAATACATATTTCGGAATTGTCCGGATACAAGTCTTAATCTGGCGACACAGGCTGCATTTTCCACATTGATTTCAGAAAAATATTCTATACCTTATTACCGTACGGGACGAAATAAGGATTCGCCTGAAAATGTTCATTAGTTTTCACTATATGTATCAAACCAAGTTTTTCAGCTTCAGCGATTGTTTGTTAGAAGAGAGGACTGCAAAATCGGTTTTCCAGAAGCGGAATAGAATAGTTCGTGTTCGCGTTGGCGACGCGGATGTTACAATCGCTAGACTGGCCCGTCTTTGGTCTGCGACATCGCTCGAACAAATTAAGACGACGCTTACTTTCGATGACGACCAATGACTGTCCCGAGGTAGCGGCTTTTACAAGAGTCTTGCCGTGCACGCGCGATCACACAGCGGCCGTGCCCCGAGACCACGGCGACCGCGGAGGATGTCTGTTTGATTTTAATTAACATCAATTTGCATAATAGTCGGGGCTAGTCCGGCGGCTCCGAGACCGGCGAGTCTCTTCGCCACGCCATCGTTGCGTCATCGATTCTTTTCCGCGACCGGTGCGGTCACGGACTCGCAGAATTTATTGTTGATGGTCCGCCGTTATTTCTAGCACGATGGAAAAATATCTTGGCACGCTAAAAAGCATCTACTTTATTCGAAAATTCCGTGTGAGCTTCGCTTACGTAGTAATGTTATTTTTATGACCTGGCGGAGGCAAGCGATCATCTTTTGCGGGATGAAAATGGCCCCTGAAGTTAGGGATGACAAACATAGTTAGTCTTGTGCTCGAAGATTTTGCGCAAGCTTCGCTATTTAGTAACGTCGTTTTTATTAACTAGCGAAAGCCAGTACTCGTTTCGTTTCAACGGGCTGAAAATGGTTCTTTCCTTAAGCTAGGTTAAGAATGAAAACATAACCTCCTAAGCAGATTTTTAGAGATCAAAGACTTACGCATCAAAAATTGGAACGTAACTACAATTTTTGGTGGTAAAGTGTAACATCGATTACCGGGGAATATTCCAATGAAAATAATCGTAGAAGACTCTGAGTTTCATAGGTTATTATCGATGGAAGTTTCCCCAAGTCGTTCGGATGACGAAAACACCGTTCAATCGACACGTGAAATTAATTGCGAGACGCGATCGAAGCGCGTACAAAGTCGGCTTATGCATATTCACCGTACCCGATCAAAAGTTTACCGAATGTTGTAAAGCATCGTGGCTGGATGTGTCCGGTTACGAGGGCCTATTCTATGAATTCTCACGGAGACTCGGTTCGAAAGTACCAATCGACGCGGGCGGACCATTGGTACCAGCCGCGAATGAAATCAATTGAGCAAAAGCGTTCTTCGGGCTTGCGAAATCGGATCGAACAGCTATGGCCACGTTACCGATGCAAATACGAAAGCGTACGAGCGGCGTGTCTGTCGCTTCCGAGACTGAAAAGTCTCCGGGCAGCGTATCGCACACTTTCGAATAAAGTTCGGACAAAGAAGAATGATTCGCCAATTTATAGATCCTTCATTGTCCGTTTCCAATTTGGCTGTGCCGTTTCTCCAGTTGTGCAATTGAAAAACGGCTGGAAAATGCAATGTTACACAAAAGATGAATGACATTAGAAGAAGAAGAGGCGTGCAAAGATTTTTTTTTATCAACGCATTGTGTTTGGAATTTGTCTGACAGAACGTGAGAAAATTGTCTCATTATTTTAGTAATATTTTTCGTGTAAAAACCTTATTAAACATTCCTGAATGTAAGGCTTGCAATCATTGGAAAATTCATTTCTGAACGATTGTAACACATTGCGTGATGTACTCCCAAAACTCTTTGCCCTATGATTTCTTTTACAAGCACATTATTAGAACTCCTGGATCCTTTAAAAAAGAACGTGTAAGCATCGGTGACAGAGAAATACAATTTTATTTCGGTTTAAAAGAACAGAACATATTTGGTAGAAGTAACTGAAGTAAAGAATTTTGACCAAATTGAACTATTTTCTTTTTGGAGCATAAAAATGTGACGCGATGAGAATGATAATGCGTTTAACAGCTGACAAGGACGTTTAACAGCGAGGATGCACCGCGAGGCTGTTCTCAGGGGGTTCGCGCGTCTAACACCAGCATGAAATCTTTGATGTATGTAGATCATACGGAACAGCGCCTAGACAAATTGCGAGAAATTACGTTCTTTTGTCGGTGTTTGAAGCTCTATAAATGCTTACGGAGGTCCATTGTTCCGCGGCATCGTTGCTTCATTATTCGTATCTCATCGTATTCGCCACGCAGCGCGATAGAAAAATTGCGGTCTGAAGCGAGAGTCTCTTTAAGAGCCAAGCCGAGCCGAGCCGAGCCAGGGCTCATTACCATCCCTGCTGGTATATGCGTGTCCATACGTAATCTACTGGAGGAGCCGACCACGCGAAGGCGGCTGAAGAGAGACGGAAAGTGGAGCAGTCGCAGTGATACTCAACCAACGGTCCTCGGCGACGACCCTTTCCCTTCGTTTTCCTGGTTTATTCGCCGCAAGGGATCTCCCTGGCCCCCTGGACAATTCTTTCCTTTATTCTAGTTCTCGCGAAACAATGCAGATCCGTGTAAACGCTACCGACAGCTTTGCTTAATTGTTCCATTTCCTTCCTGTGGCTCCAGTTCCTCTGTTTTCCTAATTTCTATCGGATTAGCTGGGGCATGTTCTTCTACGTTTTTGATGACGAAGACTGTAGACATTTTTACGGCGGCTGAGGATTTTGGGGAAAACAGCAGATGAGTTTATTGTTTACCGTTTATTCACTACCTATCAAAACTATACTGACATTTAGTAGTACATGAATTATATTAACCCTTAGCACTCGACATTATTTTTGTTTATATTCAATAAATTACTAAACATTTCCGTATTGTAAGAGTAAATTGCACCATCTTCGTATGTACAACGTGAAAAAAAAATGTATAGAAGGGAAATATTCTAGGTCGGAAGAAATGTTTCGTTCTGGAGTTAAAATAGCTTCGAGTGCAAAGGGTTAAATTTTTACTGCTGCTCTAGGGAGCAGAATCAGTGTAAAGGGACAATATTGAACTTGGAACTTGGATCCCATCAATTGGATTTTCAATAATTGTACTCTACCCCAAACAAAATTATTAGATTACGTTGTTGAGGGTTATCAGTTCACAAGTGGAGTACCGGAGTTGTCGTTGCGGGATCCATTAAAAAATCCTTAGCCATGTGCCGTGGACTTTCAAAACTTATGGAAATTGTCGCCGGTAGACGGCCCGAAATTTTCGTTTTTTCTTTTTCACTTTCTCGTTGTCCTCCGAGGCGAGAAGCGGGGAGTCGGTTTCGGGTGTCACGGACGGGTTCGCGGCCGAAAGTGAGCGGATAAAAACGGCGAGGCGAGCGCCGTAGTGTCCGGCTCCGACAGAAAATTACCCCACGTTGTTCGTGGTTGTTCGCCAGGCGCTCGGACACCTCGTGAAAGGTAATCGCGCGGAAAGAGAGCGGGAGAGGCTCCGTCGCGGAGCTCGATTTTTGCCCCGAAACGCGGCTGGCCGATCTCGTCGGTCTCGGATCGCGGCGGTTCGGTCCACGGTCTCGTTCTCCCGTTCTCCCTCTGTCTCCCTCCTGGTCGTTGGTCGATTTGCCAATAGCTCGTTGATATGCAGAAAGCCCCATCGTTTCGTGCGGCAGCGTGGCAAAAGGCGGCGCGGGAGAGGAACGAACGTTTCAAAACAGGGAACGCAACGTGTACACGAGAGGCGGCCGCGTCTCGCCGCCAGGCAATGATATATGGGAATGGCTTCTGGGATGAAAATGGAGAGATGTATCCGCTCGATTTTCTTCGCGGCGGAGTGAGCGGAGAACGGCCGGCGGACGTTCTATCGCGCTCCAGAAGTCCTTGAAGACGAACAGAAGGATTTTAAATCCTGGACCGACTGACGCTCCCAGGAGGAGCGTGTTTCCTAGGCTTCGGGCTGGCAGACCGCGGCGCCTAAGCGCGCGTTCAAATGTTATCGGGATTGTCCATCGCGGATTCGTCGGCCGATCGTGTACGGTAGCTGCGACGAATATAATAACTCGCGGCCATTGTTAACGCGGCCTCAGAGGCGTGCCCGCGCGCGACTTCGCGCCATGAGGAAGACCTCCGGGAAAAGCCCATGGAAATCCGCCTGAAACTGTGGTACCTCTCTCGGCGATACAGACGTGCTCGAAAACGAAACAATGCAAGCTTCTCCCGAACGATCACGCGTCGCCGGAGAATTGTTTGGCGAACTTGCGGAATACAGTCTTACGACGCTCGTTCCGAGGATAAACTGTTCCGGAGAGACTCGGCGATGCGCGCTGTGATTTTCTCGTGTGCATCATTTGTACAGGAACTGTCAGCATAATGCATGGTATATTGCCAGTTAACGTCATTCTCCAATCTCTGCCTCGCCTCTATTGCTTTTCTGAGAATGCTTCGGACTTCCAAGCAAAGTAATTTAAATTCAAGGGACTGAGTGAATGGCGCCTGTTTAAATTAAAATTCAATTTAAAGAATAAATGGACGGTTAACCTCATCGATGAACGAACATTCAACTCTTCGACGCACGTCGTACATCATCTACAAACTTCGTACAACTGAGTGCTGTTTATACGAGCGGAAAAATAAACATGTTGACCGCGGAGTTGTGCGATGTATCATCGAAATGTGTTAACGAACGAACGCACGAAGGTAGAAAATACGTAAAAATGGAGATCAGAGTCTTGTAAGTGAAGAAGATGAACGTTCAAAAAATTCATATCTCGGACATTTCTAATATTTCGAAGACACAGCCATGGTACAGCGAATAAAATCACGTCTACAGATCCGTTAATCTTCTAGCTGCATAAAATAGAGCCCCGCGGTTTCGAATCGCCGAGCACGCGTCCACACTTTGTACCCGTCAAAATTCGAGATTGTCTTCCACGATCGGACACATGGTCTCGTCAGGTACCGGCGCTCCAACATCTCGATTACCAAACCGTCCGTCTCAATTAGATTTCGTCGCCTGCTCGAGCGAATCCTCCGAGTGGGATCCTCCTCCTCCTAGGAGGAGGACGGCTAACCGAAAAGAGCGAGCTGGCGCTAGGAAAAAGACGAGCGGGAATGATGGACAGCTCGTGGTTCGTGGGAAGGTAACCGTCCCGCAAGAAAACAAGCGTTTAGATAATGGATCCATTGTTCGGGCGCAATCATCGCGACCGAAAGACAAACGAAAGACGCGAGAGCCCACGACGGGGACGACGAGGACGGGGTCGAGAGTGATCGTAGGAGGCCGGGATATCGGCGCTCTCTCTGGAAAAAGTGTTCGAGGGAATATTTCTATAAACGGCTTTTCTGTTTTGCCGTGGACAAGAGCGATAGATCCGTCTGGTGGCGAGGCTCTCGCGAGCCACGGCGATCCGAGCCTCGATCCCCTCGATCCTTTCCCGAGGACCTGCGCAAGCTCTCGCCGCAATCCCGTCTGCACTTTTCTTTTGCGCGATCGCATTCGTCACGATCGTAAACTGTCTCCCTCGGCTGATGTAATGGACGTTGGATTGACAAATCGTGTCTAGGGAATCGCGCCGCTCTATACACGTCGAGTGTTCCCGGTAACCGGCACCCGGAACGCCGCGCAGGAATTCATATTTTCAAGGTGCGTTCGTTCCGTCCCGACGGTAAATTGATACCAATTAAGAATAAAACCGATCGTTTCTACCCGAGATTCCCACCGGATGATCCCACCGGGCACCCGCGGAACCTGCTTCGAGACGAATGAATTCGAGGACACGGCCAGACGGGGGTACCGGGTTTCTTCTTTTCCTTCTCGTTTCTTCTTACTTCGAAAAGAAAGATTCAGACCGCTGCGAATTAATTCGCCACTTCGCGCCTCGAACGTCCATCCCGCGCCGCAATAACGCATTAAATGGAAACATCATTCCGCGCGATGGCAGCCGTGTTCTGTCGTTAACGTGTAAACTCTGGAATTTAATGAAAGCCGGCCGCCCGTTAATGCCTATGGAAACGCGTTCGATGATTTACTGCGGCACGGGATCTGTGCTACTACGGTCGACGCTGTGTTTCGCGTGTTTGAACGGTCTTTCAACGAACATTTCGTGCCAGGGAAAATTGGGAACTTGGATTTGCACCGGTAACCTTTGATTCTACACCTTTTCCAGTGACACAATTTTTCAGAAACGGGCTTTTGTATCTCCTTTGAATTTTCTGACCTCTCCAACAAAAATCCTCTGGGAAGGTTTGTCTCGACAGTTCCTCCGCCGTTCAATAGAATTTCGAAACTCTGTACTTGCGAACGGTTTTAATGGGAAGAGGGAATTTGCGGGAGTCGAGCGAGCGAAAGGCGGAGGTCCCCCCGCGCGAATTTGAATTAGCAAAGAGTTGAACGGTCCGATAATTTCCGAGGGAGCCCGTTCCCATAATTTTGAGCGTAGCTTCAATTTTGCAACTCCGTCGACTTGCCTGGGAACGAAACGTTGAGACCGACGGTCCGTGACTCCCACGAGACGCGCGCCGTGTATATGATTACCCATAAACGGCTAAATATTGCAGTCCCCAATGCAACGGCCGCGGCCGATGAAATTAATTAATTGTCGCAGTCCGGCGAGTGCTGATTGCCTACCTCCAAACCGCTCGTTAGTCGACCGTATCCATTTACCAAGTTTCGCGCTCGGCGCGTTGACAGACGGATAAAATTTATTCGACTTTGCCTGATATACCCCAAGAAATTTTCCTCGGCCGTTCTCTTTAACAACACGGGCTCGCCTCTGGAATATTTTAGCCGCCTTTGTGTTCTAATTCGCTGCTGGTGTCCACCAGTACCTGCGTCTTCCGGTTACTAGCATTTTTATATTAAGTGGCGTCCAATGTTGCCTAAACTTGCAGCATCCAGAAACCTTGAGCACCTGGCCAAAATCCAAAGAAAGTCAACGATAGGCGAAATTTCCTTTTTAGCCACTCCAGTAGCCACTCCGAAGACTGATATTTCTCGAAGCGTTGTTAGATTCGCTTAAGCTGCTTAAACTACCCCGGGAGCATCTCGCGAACGAGCTTCGGATCTCGAAGTGTGTCTTGCGATTCTAAAATAGCTTGCTTACACAAGGATCTCCGGACATCATCCTTCAGAGCGATCTCCGACGAGCTCGGCGCAGTAATTTGCTCGGAAAGTCGATGTCTCCTCGGCGTCACTTAGCTTTTCCACGTCGGCGACACGCTGCGCCGAGAAAAGTGATCGCAGCACGGCTCTCGACTGAAATTCTCGGATAATCGGGGAGCGCCTCCTGGAAAATCGTTGCAGAATTTTTAGACAGACATTTTTCCTCCGGAGACATCCGCACACTATTCCGATCAACATCTACAATAAAAAAGAATTATAATTTAATCTAAATCGTAACCACTTCGGGGAAGAATTTCTTAAACTGAAAGAAACATGAATTAGTTCTTCTCGATCCTTCTTTGGTTCTCAATTATTCTTTAATCGAACTTCTGTCAACGTGTTTCTAACATTCTTCTGATTAAAACAATGCCCAAACACGCAACAAGTCGAAGTACATTTGCGCGTAAAATTCATGGTTCAGTGGAACCACGATTATCCGAACCTGTATCTGCCTTCTTCTGAATCTCAAACGATCTATTTGTAACACAATTTACAGTACTTAAAATTTTAATCCAGCACCGTACAACCGTTCTATTAGTCGAGCAATCGAGTATGATCAGTTCGGATAATAGAGGTTCCAGTCAGTCGTGGATTAAGCGAGCAAATATGACCCAAATTGTATCGTGTTTGGAGTCGTTTCACTCGGAAGAATGTCATGAATTTGTAACAGTTTCATAAAATAATTAAAAACAAAAATGTGTTGTCACTGGACCGGAATGCTTCGACCGGTGACAATGTTTACTTTACTGGATAATTCAGTGTGTGTACACCCTGAAATTGCTCGGGCGAGTTAAAGATTTACCAAAAGTTTCGAGACTGGTGTTTCAGAAACGTGCAGAATCGCGGATCCGCAGGACGATAACGCTTAGCCTAACCGGGGTGGTGAGGCTCGAGGATTCCGTGAACTCTGACGCACGCCTATCCCGGTCTAGACAAAGAAAGGTCCGCCGTTTTGATTACGTTTCAGAGCGGAGTGGCGTGCCGGTGTCCTTCGCAGATTTTTTCACGCGCCGCCCGACACAATGCGCCGCGGCTGCGCTCCGCGCGATAATCATATTGCACAAGCGGCGTGTAACGCTCAAGGTTGCGGCGCTAGCTTTATTTCCCGTAAAAGGCAATAATCGAGGCCCGGCGCAATCTCAGGTATCACCGCGAGCTTCCCACGTTATGCTATGGCCACGCGGGGATAATCGTTCGCCTGTATCTTTGGCATATTTACGGCCTCGCGTAGCGATAATTGTCGTCTTGTAATCGATGTCAGAGGGACCGAGGTGGCACTGTCAACGATAACGAATGGCCGATTGTTCGCTGGAACGTGGGGCACAGACGACGGGATCCTGTCATAATCCGGATAATGCTTGTACGCTATTTGCTACCTGGAATTTATCGCGGGGACCACGGAATCGAGGAATTGCTAAAATCCTTTCGCACACCGGCGTAACTCTCGTGCACACGGGGAAATGTCTAATTCAAACTTATAGATCGGACCTAATGCACAATCTATACTATACTTTATACTGGCAATAGCGATCTTAATATTTGTCTTTTCCCAGACACGCGACTGGATTGCATCTAGTTTATATTGCGTAGTTAATTAGTTACCAACACCACTAGATATGTTTATTTATCTTTTTTTTTAAGGACAAACTGGTTTGATCTAAGCCTGTGAAATTTAATCAATGGTGATCAGTAGACTGCGGATTTTATGCATTTGTGACAAAATTGAGTAGACATAATTTAAAACAGTAAAAACATTAAGAGAATTTACAAATACTGTTACATTATTTCCAACCTATTAAACATATCAAGAAGGAAAATAAATTTTTATTTCACTCCAGTTTGTTGTAATTCGGGTAAAAAATTTTTATTCTGCATAAAGATCCGCAGTCTGGTCATCACTGACACACAAAATGCAATTACTATCTTTTCCCGGCCGAGTTTGCACTCTTTTATACAAATTTGAATTTCTGGAAACAATATAATTCTGTTTACACCCTCATCGATTTTGTAAATTGTTGTTTACAAGTTATTAGTTGTCACTTGCATCGTATTGATGCTAGGTTACAGGAACCGCCACTTCAATAGACTAAAAAGAAAATTGCATTATTTTTGTATGTATCTTCTACTCTCTAATTTCAAACATTGATGTAAATTATACTTTCATTTCAACAAACGGACGTACTAAATTAATGTCTCCACATTAATGAGTTGTAAGTCTTATCGCAGGTTGTTATTCTGACCGCAAACAGAACACCGTTTTAGCATTGAAACAACCCCCCTCTCATTAATTATTAAAATTTCGAACTTGTCACTTGTATACTGTATATCTAATTTACCCGGCATGCGACTCGTGCTAATGAACAGCAGATGCTATCTCAGGGCATTAACGTGTTCGTAAACAGAGTACCCTCGCGTTTAGCATTGTAAGAACCCTTTCCCTAATCTCTTTGATTCTCAAGCAAGCGCTTGCACAAGGAAAACAATCTCTCTGTTAATTTCCTACAGTTCCCATCCCCTTTTATCGTTTTCCTACAATGGTCCAACGAGATCCCTGTAATTTAATCTTGAGACTTTCTCGAGGATACATACGTTTGTAAAAAATGACTCATTGAAGTGTACTCCTCCATAATTGCGGAAGTTGTTGCTCCAGCAGCTTCGAGTTCCGCATCCCTTGCTGCGAGGAATTTCAAACAACAATGTTTTCTCTGGATAATGTGGGACGTGTTTACAACCCCCTTGCGCATAATATAAAATACACACATATCTCGGCCACTCATTTTCCGAATCGATTAACTCCGTAAAATGAAGAATAAAGAAAATGAATAAAATACAACACATTCATTTTTACACTTTCGTCTTATCTTCGTCGTTCAATTGTATAACACTAAATGTAATAACTAAAACGTTAAGCATCGATAAAACATTTTGGAAATAAAATGTCAAAAACATTAGTTGACCTGTTGGGGCATTTAATGAATACTCGGACAATTAAAATATTGGGTTCTTTTTACTTAAGCTCAGATGAAACCCTCGATAGAGAATTAGAATAAAATTTCACAATTATTTACTTGCGAGTGGAAGGTCCATTTCGTGTTATAAGATGATGGTCCCCCTTGAATACGATTGCAATTAATCCAATTTTATTACAACATTCTTAATTAGATAATTCAGTCCACTGTAAATTAGAGAGGTGCTGCAAGTATTACTTTTCGCTACCGTTTCCCCATTTAAGATTTTAATTCAACCGAAATAAGTTTTTCCAGTGAATGCAATATTGACGAAAATTGATTTTGGACAGAATAGTGTAGCTGGTAGTTCATGGATTAAATCTAAGAAATCTAGTGAGACATTTTGCACAGATTTTTTCTCACTAAATCGCAATTTCCCGCGCGAAAACCGTTCTCGCCGTCGATCCTCCGGCTCCCATGGCTCTCACCGCGAAAATTACGATACGATCGAACGTCCTGTGACAAGTCGACACCGGGTTCGACGTTTTCGCCAGTCCTGGATGACGATATCTGTCACCGCCGAGCAGCTTTAAGCCCGGCCGTTTCCACACATTCGCCTTGTACACGAGACGTACCCCCGGGCGGCTCTCGTATAACTCGACCGACAGATTGCGCAACCCCTTGAGCACACATAAGTCGGCGGACGCTTACGCTAACTTCCAGAAGCGTCGGACAATTGCTGGAACCTAGCCGAGAACCCATTATTACTTTATCATATCAATTCATCGTCGGACCACCCGCATGTTCTTCAGCTTAACTTATTAACTTCTACATAGACCTCACTTTTTAAACCCATGCAATGTCATCGACAATCCCTTTTCTTTAATGCCTCTTACATTCAATTAGGACCTTCATTAACATATTTCTGACATTATTCTGATTAAAACGAGCCCAAACACGATACAATTCGAAGTATATTTGCTTGTGCGATTGACGATTTAGTGGAACCTCGCTTATCCGAACCGAAGATACCCAAGTACCTCGTTATCCAAGCGCGTGTTTTCCTCCAAACATAATCGTATTTAATCTAGCACCGTGACTAGTCGTAGCCAGGGAACTTCTATTTTCCCGAGTTTTCATAAGTTCGGATAACAGAGGTTCCGCTGTATCGTGGATTAAACTGGTAAATATGATCCAAACTGCGTCGTGTTGGGTATCATTTGAACGAGAAAAGTGTGAGGAATATGTTCACGTATGTGTCACAGAAAAATAATCAAAAACAAAGAAAAATGGTGTCTGTAGAGGATGCGAGTGACATTTCGGTGTCGAATTTTTCGCAGACGTCGAGACGCACTGCTGTAGAGGAAATGTTGTATAAAAATGAAAACGTTGTATAACTCTTTCGATCGGTGATTTTCAGTACTTTCGAAAGGTCTGAACCACCGTGCGGGGGAGTGAAAGAAACGGGGTTGATTTGTAGATCGGCTGGGCGCGCGTCCGCGCGGTCCCGGTGCGTTGTAAGCGGCCAGATTGAAATCAGAGATGCGACCGAGATTACGTGCTATAAGCACCGTATAATGGAGGATGCAATGAAAGGGATACCGTTGTACCAGCGCGGTGAGCCTTCGTAAGGAAATCCCTCGTCCCGTTCCCCGTGCCTCCCCTCGGCACACCCCCGTTTTTCTTCTCGACTTTCTCACCGGCGCGGCGGCCGGAATTTATACGACTTTCTCGGCTCTAATTTAGAGCCGACTTAATTTACACGAACCCTGCCCGAAGATAAGTTCATTTAACGCGGCCTACGTACCCCGTGTCGTCGTATCGGGTGTCCCGGGGATCGAGAGGGCTCGCCCGGGCGATCCGTCGATTATTATTCCCGTTATTATTTCTCTCGATTCATCCTCCTCCTCGTCCTCTTCCTCGTGCCTGTTCTTCCTCCCTCAACCTTCGCCGTTTTTACTCCGCCGATCGAATCGCACCGATAAGCGAACGTTGTAGATGCGATTACTAAACGACCGTAACAGAAAGCCGCAGGGGTGGGAATAATTGAAAAGGTCCGAGACATTCACAGTTATCGATTGTGCAATTGTGATCGATCGCCCGCCGATCGGGAGATGTTTGCTCGTTCCGTGCCCCACCCCTCTTCCACCTTCCTACGAGGTCCGGCATTTGAACTTATGGCTCCGACCACGGTTAGGCGGACCGGACGTTCACAAGCTCGCTAATTTCTTTCCCCTCAATCCCCTTAACAGTGTGCTCGACCAACAAGAATTTTTACTGTACAGTTTAATTACCCTCGTTCGTTCCTTGTATGTGGATTCATTATTTGTGAACAGTAGCTGTCTTAAATTAAATTTTCAAGTGTCGCACAAGGATCAACGGAATAATCACTACGATAAATTTTACCATTTCAGTTTTGGTTTCGTTTACTAAATTATTTTGATTTTGTCTCTGGGGGTTGTAATTTAACAGCCAACATGATAACACTTTATCCACCGTAAACCTGTCAATATTAGTTTCAGTAACTGTATTGCACCAAAAGGAAGTATTCAAATCTTTCTTTACACAATAATTCACGATTTAAGCGGCCATTACTATTGATGGGTCTATTAACCAGTTCACTGCGGAGTTTAATTTTCAAAATCCCTCACGGGCGCGGAATTAAAATCAAGCAATTACGAGTATACACGACGAACGCAGGCCAAACGCCGCTGTTATAAATTTTGCGAAAAAAGTAAAGCAAAATGAGAAAAAATTATTTTTATTCGATAAGAAATTAACAATTCCATTAACTACCATTAAATACCATTAACTTTCAAAAATTGTTGAAATAATCGCCTACAGATAGCCGGTGTGAAGAGCACCGTTCTGAACGTAGCAAAATCCCCATAGATCTCGGATCAGAATAGCTTGTAATCCCCGGGGTTGAACGATATCCCATAACGTTGTCGCGGCTCCGACGATAACAACACCAGCCCCGTTGTGTTGTTTATGCGAATGCGCGGCGCGGACGTTCTTATTTGCCGTAAACATAAATTGCGTTTGCCCGAGATATGGTGCCCCGCGTGTCCCGCGATGGTTTAACGCCAGTCAATTTCACGGACCGAGCGCACACCTGTACCCGCGTGCTGGAATTATGGTAATACGGGGCTCGTTTAAAGACCAGGGTTCATGTGTAAACGCGGCGTTAGGACGTGTCGCGGTTTCCGAGCGCCGGGACACGCCATCAATCGCCTTCGCTCGATGTTTGACATTTATTCAATCATGAATTACGATATACCTGCGCGCGCGCGCGCGCGGGCGACTGTGTTCGGTTAGCCACGCGACCTCGGATTAGATGACTCGGCCTCGAAATTCTATTCTCGATAAACTCGGTCGAGCGGTCTTGTTTTGCGATTCTATCGATCGCTCGATCGAACTCGCGAAACAGAAAGAAACGAACTTTGAACAACGCCGAGCAACATCGCCGCTCGTCACGCGGGAAATCAGCAACGATTATGCAACACTCGATGTTTGGTAGCTTTGCATACACAGGGTGTCTCAGTATCGATGGTACCACTGTGGAAGGGGTGATTGTACACGGGAAAATCAGCCAGAAATGAGGAATAAAGTTTTTTCATTTGGCGCCTTGTTTTCGAGAAAATCGAATTTGAAAATTCGCTAGCTATTTAGGTAGGTATCGGGTGGTCTGATCATGATTTACCGATTCTACTTACTGCAGACACTAGGCCAAGATAGGACGCTCCTTCAAACTTATTTTTCTCGACAATGTAGGTTCAAACGAAAAATATTATTCTCTCTTTCCGACTTATTTTTTCAGGTAGATTCACCTTCCTACGACATGTACTAATCAGACCGGCGACACTGTATAGTACCTGACGAATTGCTGAGAATTGAATACTTTCGAATTTACAAGTCCCTGTTCGTAAAATGTTTAGAATAAAATTTCCGAGCCCTAAAGGAAATGTTTCGTGAAACATTGAAATTGTCGTGTTGAACCTAGAGCTGTTAAATTCTCACTTTATATTCCTTGAATCGAAATGAATGTCTAAATCTGTTTATCCTTCTGTAAATATTTTCACAGCGTTAATTAAACGTCGAACGATCAAACTCTATCTGTGATTTCCAAATAATTTCGTGGCTGCTCATTTTTATTTTACATTTACTAAACTAAAATCTAGACGACATCTATAGCCACAATCGACCGTAATTAAAACTTGAGGTCAGAACAGATTATGCTCGTTCGTCGATCCATTATATCGTTCAGAAGACATTTGCATCAATGCCATGGTGGACGGAGTAAAATGGTACAGCAGCAGGAAGAAATAAACCGGAGACATTCCCGATACCGGAAGTGTATCCACCATAAACTACCTTTCTGTTGACAGTGTCTTTGACGCTGGGGTACTTTATGCTCCGGCAGAAGAGGATCATCGACGTCGATGTTTCACACGGCCCTATTGTTGACATGGCCGACTAGCCATGTATTTACTATACCGTATAGTCGTGTGGAGGCTCGCGACGCAGCGTGCAGCTCGCGCTAACGGCGCTTCATGATATTTATGAATAGTTGTTTAACTTGCGCTTGAACGGCGTCCGAAGACACGGCCGGTTATTCGGTGTCCCGGCGAACTATGCCTCCCGGTTCGAAAACGTTCAACAACAGTCGTCCGCTGGGGAAAATAACTATTCTGGAATTGAATCGCGCCGGTGAAATTTGAAACTTTCACGGGTGAAATTCGTAATACTTCGCGAAACCCGCGAGAAATCGCCGACGAATTTCCTACGGCGGCCAACACGTGAACCGTATCGGGTTACAGGGAACACGAGGTCGGATTAATCCCGCAGTCCTTTAACGCGTTCGTCTCCGAATTTCCCTTGATTGAAATTTCTCCGAAATCGCGGTTCGCTGATTGCCGTTGCGCCATTTTAAACGAAAGTGCAGGCATCGGAACTCGTTTCAAAATTCGCGAACCGATCGATCTCTGCAGCCTGATTTTTAAAGTGTTAAATAAATTTTAAAGAAATTACTTTTGAATTTCCTACGTTAAGCAATTACTTTCAGATACCGTTTCAAGAAAATCGATGCGTACCACTGTCGAGAATTTGTAACAGTGGCAGAAGTAGAATCAGCCAGTACTGGTCAGACACATACCGTGCATCTATCAACAGCCGTGGTAATTCTATATAACTAGAACTTGGATTTTAGGTGTTCATAAGCTATAGCTTACGAGTGTAAACAGTCTGAAAATGTTTAAAGAATTTTTCAATGTCCCGTGGATCAGAACTTTAAAAGCTAAAACAATTTTCTTGGAACTTTGAATGTACCGAAGCATTAAGAACAAATTCTTTTTATACAGAGACAGTCACTTGTTACAGAAATAAAAATAATATTTTACAAATTTGTTTATCAGAAAGTGTGGAAGATTTTGTATGAACGATTGAAAAGGACTGAATGTAGATGCATGTAGATGGATGACTAAATTGCTACTTCTGGACGCACCTAAAATTTTCGAATGGAATATTTTTCGGAAAAGCGTGCAAACGTACTCGGGTTACGTGGACTCGTAAATTTCACGCAATAGCCGTTCCCGGTGCACAGCACGTGGAGGTGTGCGGATGTGTTCGCGGCGCGTTCACTCGGACCCCCATTGGTGTTGTAGATGCCTTTTCTTGTATCGTTCGCACACTAATCTTCGGGATAATGTATTCCGCGGCTCGAAGATACGGCTTCAGCGCGGAGCCGCTCGCGCCGCTCCAACAACAATCTCGCAGGTTGCGGACGAAGGTCGAAACGGATTATCGGTTGCCGTGATTTGTTGATGCACCGCGTGTAATGGGATCTCTTATTCGTGCCGCGATTTAACCAGGAAACGCGGATCTAACCGGCGGGTACCCTAGCCGCTCCTTCTTTGTTACAACCGCGGTGCTCTCCTTCCACGAAATTGAATTTCCGCGACGTCTCGGACGTCCCCGGAAACCGTCGAAACGGAAATAAAAACGTTTCGTCAAGGAACCACATTGTGCTTGCATCACCGTTTTGCACAACAGACACGTAACTTTCAGCAGAAAAAATTTGTTTACTCTTCATACTGGTTTTTCGCTCGCACCACAATTTTTCGATTTAAACGCTGCGTCCGAAAACATCTCGTCGATTTTTTCCCTGTAAAAATGGAAAGAGGTTCTATATTGTCCTCTGTATTTTATTTTGTAATACCTGAGCCATAATTGAATATATTTGCTTACAAAAGGGGCACGAATATTCCCGGAATGTTGTACCAAACAAGCTTCAAACGAATATTCATTTTATTAATTCCGCTTTTACATTTCTCTGTCTCTCACGGTTCCACTGGAACATCAAAAGTTAACCAGGCAATGTAATTTCAGTTGCAGATATATTTTTACAAAATTCAAGGATAAGCGCCTGTGGTAATACATTGATCCCGCAGGCGCGTCAGCGCGAAACGTTGTTTAAACGCATGTTTGTATGCCTGTTATTAAATTATGCAAATTCCAGTTGGCTCGAAATTCCGCATGTACGTAGCAGGTAGACCGTAGGATGGATCAACATGTAGACTACAAAGCATCCTGAATTTTAAGCATGTTCGCGGGGGAGACTAGATAAACTGTGGCACAGCTAGTCAGACACAATGCGACTATAAATGATGCACACACGTTCGCTCGCATGGAAACGGTCCTGACTAAAATTCTGACGCCAGAATCTCCAAAATTGTCCGCATCAGTATCTACGCTTTTTAAAAATGGCGCCAACAAGTTACTTGAACTGCACCGTTAAACATTTCGCGTGGAAGGAAATTTATGATCTTTCTGCGTGCACGTATATCCGAAAGATTAGATACTGTAAATGGGTAAACAGTATTTTATTCGGACAGAAGAGAAAAATGAATAATGTTCTCGGTAACGGGGATTCATTCGAAATCTTCATCCCGAGTCCGACACGACACGCAGCAGGTTAATTCGCAAATCCAACGATTAGGAGGAATCATAGTTTACGACCTCGAACGCCTTGCAGCCAGGTTGGAAACATTGAATTTGATGACCCTCGATTCCCAACTATTATTCAATTCCTCATTCTTCTAGTGCCTAACACAGCCACATACATTACACGCCAGCCTAATAGCCAGTCCGGCATGAGTAATGTCTCGGGAACCCGAAGGTTCTTAGTTTCTATTTAGAAGATCTCGTAGGAGCGAAGGCACTAACAGCCAGGTAGAATTACAAAGTAACAAGTGTGCATAAACACACGAATCGGCTGGACCGGCATAAATCGGCCCGGTGTCCGGCCGCGGATCATAGAATTATTCCAGTGGGAGCGAGCACGCGTCCGGTGCTGGTAATTGTACGCGCGAAATTAGATCATGCTCGCAGGACCGCGGGAGGAAGTCGATTAAGGCCTCGATCTCTTCGGTTGCCCTACGGCAGAACACGCTCGCCAGGCTCGCGCATACTCGCATGCTACACCATTTGCCTCCAAAACGCGACTAAAACTACTCTCTGATCGACGCTCGACCAGCCGGAAAAATGAAAATTATCCGAATTCGTTGAATATTTTCAACCTGCTAGGAGAATCGGCTCACTAACTCATGCACAAAAAGGTTTCCTCAGAAAATCGTATTCACAAAGAATTTCATACAAACGCTTTTCCAGCACTCTTAACTTTATCATTAGTTCAATTAACCTCTTATCGTATTACTTTCTTCACAGCTATTCTGATTAGAACTTCATCCTTACCCATTTATAGTTTTCTAGTAGAAAACAGAAATTTATGTTGTACGCATGTGTACATTTATTTTAATAAATGAATACAATTTGATTTCGATTTAAAAGAGACCAACAGCGTTTATAGTCAGTAGATTGTGCTTTAAATCTTCATCGTGAGTAAGGTTCAAAGGGAAAAGGGTTAAAAATACAATGAAGCTGTAAATAACAATTTAACTTTTCCATCACTTCAGAACGGTGAATAATTACAATATGCCATACTGTAGCTCAAATGTTCGGTTAACACAGGCAACGTTGTACTTCTTTCGGCCTGAAAAATTGACTTAATTGTAACACGTTGAGTGAACCAAAATATTGTTAGGATCTATACAGTTCAAAAAACAATCTAACAAATGTTTACTTACCATTTCTCGTTTATTTCTCGATACCGTTCAGAAAATTCTGTATCTGAACCTCGTGGATGGATCGAGAGGATTGTTCGACGGATACCAGGCGTATCATAATTTTCCAACGTTGCAGACAATTATGAAAAGGTATGCTGTTCTGTGTTCGAGAGGCGAGTACCCTCGCAGGCTGGACACCGCGACAACTCTTATTAAGAAAACGCTCGGCCCGCATCGTGTTCCGGCGGGGTGACGAGGCCGTGTTGTCCGGCTGCTAATTAATTACCCTTCGCCCATATTGCACACCTCGTTAACGCTCGACTCGGCTCTCGAGGCTGGCCGGAGACCACCCGGTTATGTAATTCGCTGTTCCGTTTCGCACCCTTAAACGGCAACGTGAAAAGGCACGAAACGCCGCCGCGCCGACACCTCGATATACCGAGGTCGCGCGAATCATTATCGTAAATTCGTCCGATACCGAATCGATCCGACCGGGCGGTACGAACGGTCCGGATCGCGTAATCGATGCCGATTAACCGCGGAAACAGCTGTCTAATTAATTCTAACGAAGCTATTATGAGAAGGAACGCGAGCGCCGAGTGTTGTCGCGCCGAGCGGACCCGGTTTGCCCGGTCGGGCTCGGCCAATAAGACGTTCGAGACGTGTTCGGATAAGGGAAAGTTGCTATGGCGCTGCTTAAGAAATTTTGGGTCCGCGGGGAAAATTGGTATGCCTGTTGCGGAAGGTTTACAGGTCGAATTATAGATTCATTTTCGAAAGGAGATCTCGTTTGAAGTCACCGATTTTAGACGATTTTAGAGATCGGATAATTTTGGGTTTTCGGGGATCGAGGGATTTGAAGTTTTGTGTGTACGCTTGTTCCTCTTTCGGAACAGTGTAATGTCATTTTTGTGTAATTATCTCTGTTATTTTATAAATATTAGGTAGTGGCAAATTACGATGGGAACAACTGGTTTACGGGTTATAATAGATAATAAATAATGCGTCGACGGGATATAGGTGAGCAGCATTCGGCAGCTTTCCCCTACCTGTCGGAAGGGAAACCGATGGAGTACAGGCGGCGTTCGATCGATATTTTAGTGGACGCTTAATGAACGCGGCGATTGCGCGTATAGCAGGGGGCTACTTCTACTTTTGGAGATAATGGCAGTTGCTGTCCATTGCTGGACCGGGACACTCGTTATTCCCCACTCGGGCCTCGGCAAACGTCACAACGTTTGATACCGCTTTGGCGTTATTGCGAACCGTCCGATCGAGATGAACCGCGTCTCCGGTTCGGTTTCTCCGTTACGTTATGGTTTCTCGCATAATGCGTTCTCCTCCCCGCGAACCTCCCCGCCCCTCCGTGTTCCTAGATACGTTATCAAACGCATTGTTTGCGCGACTTCGAGCGGTCCCGATGCGCGTTCGACTTCCTCGTCGATTGTTTCGCGGAAACCCGGAGCAATTACCGGGGGATCGCGGCGGCTAACGAAGCAACTTCGCGATGAAAGGAAAGAAAAAACTTCTCAGAAGCCGAGGTGGAGATTCTCGGTCGATGTAGACATCTCGTTAACTTCAGCTCGCTTTTCAAATTAAGCGTGCCGTAAAATTTATCTGATCCGAGAGCGAGCGAGCGAGCGACGCGTAGCGACGCGACGCGATGCGATGCGATGCGCTGCGAGAGCATTGCTTCTTCCACGAGAATTCCGTGGGAATCTTCGAAGTAGAATTACCCGCTAGCTTCCTGGGCTCGTTACAAGAAAGGCATCTCTTTGTGGAAAATCGATGGCTGACTACTCGGCTTTTTCGTCTGACCCTTTCACCGTGCTCCGGATTATTTCTGCCGCGAACTTCCTGTTGCGGGTCAGACGCTCTTCGGCTGCTCGAGTTTCTTTTTCTTCGGGTTCGAGGCTTTCCCGGCCGGGAATATTGCAATTTCTGATCTCGAAACTTTCGACTCTAGCTCGTGTCCTTTCGGAATCATTTTCTAACGTTTTGCAAACATTGCCAGCCGATCAGGGATTAGAAAACACGTCGATGCTGGGGCGAGTCCCGTCACGTTTCACTAATATTAGGGGGACCCATAAGTAATCAATTATTTTGAAATCTGAAACAAACTTTATAGTAAATCAAAGTTTTTTTTTCTTAATTTATTATATAATCCCATCATTATCAAGGACAGTTTGCCATCTTTACTGCAAATTTTCAATCCCCCCCAAATTGTAAAGCAAAATATGACTGTAGCAGCCAGCTAGGAACATATGGTTATGTCATGGGTATTGCTTTATGCTCTTGGAACATGACTTTGGGGATTTTTAGGAATTAGGTACGGAGTGGCCTTGTCGCCGTTTTAACTAATTTCCCAATCGTGTCCGTTCGCAAGGCGTAGAGCTAGCACTTGTATTTAGTTTTTTAGGCCCGTGGCGTAAATGTACCAGAGGTCCCATCCTGCCCTTCTTTAGCTTGGCACTTGACGATTGTCAGACGCCCTGGGGTTTTCCCTGACTCTGGCAACTCTCACCCTTAATAAGTGGTTGATGGGACTTGGTTCATCAGGATGGCCTTGGAGCCATCAGGATGTTCCTCGGCCCATCTCCCACTTTCCAAACGTCCACCCCCAATTGGTCCTCGTCCTGGTCAATCTAGGGATGTTTCTTTTTATCTAAGGAAAGGAGGAAAATCCCGAAGTAGAGGGAGGATCTAACTTTACGTTGGTTTTTGGCTCGATCCTCCCAGGCAATTCAATTCCAAGCACGGTTACGGCTCAACACTTATTTGTAAATACAGTCTACTTCTTTAGTTTGGTATATTTAGTTTCCTTTTTTACGAGAGGAAAATCCCCCCCCTCCAATTAGTCGACACTTCACGTGTAAATCTACATCAAAGGCTCGAACATCCTCGAGATTACCACGAGCAATCAAACAATGACTCAAGGTGCCTCCCTACATCTTCTACAGAAGTCAATGTTCTATTTCTGAAATAATGCTCCAGAGATCTGAAAAGATAGTCAGAGGGAGCAATATCCGGTGAGTGCGGGGGGTGCGGTAAAACTTCCCATTGCAATTCTTTGATTTTTTCCTGAGTGAGTTTCGCTATATGGGGCCGGGCATTGTCAATTTGCAGTATTACACCTTTTCTGTGGACTAAAGATGCCCTTTTTTTCAATAGTTCTGAATACAGCCATTGTAATTGCTGACAATACAACTCAGTAGTAACTGTTCCTCCAGGTTTCAACAACTCAAAGTGAATTATGTCACGACAATCCCACCGGATGCACAGTAACACCTTTCTAAGTGATAAGATAAATTTAGGGGTTGATATTGTGGTTTGATTTGCAGAAAGCTATTGCTTGGGGCGCTTTATGTTATCACAAAGAATCCATCTTTCATCTCCGGTAACGATTCTGCTAAGAACTCGATATCTACGAAATCTGGACAGCAATGAAGTGCAAATTGATCGACGAATATTCTCGTTGGTCCCAGATATAATAAATGATGCGGTCCACATATTCCTTGCCTATATGCCTTTCCCATTTCGTGTAGGTGTTTTTGTATAGTTGACCATGTGAACCCAAGGCTTCTCGACAATTCTTGTATACTTAATTTTGGATCAGCTTCCACTAGAGATTTTAGGGTGTCATTATCAAATTCAACTGGTCGTCGATTTGGAGGCCTGTCAGAGAGATCATAATCACCAGCAGCAAACCTTCTGAACCAACGTTGACACTTGTTGACCTTCAATACATCTCCATAAACATCGCAAATTTTCTTTGTTGTTACCGTTGCATTAACTCCCGCATGAAAATGAAAAAGTATGCAATGACGATTATGATCCTCGGAAGTTACAGACGCCGCCATTTTATTACAGGGCTGTAAAAAAAATTATACTTTTTAGAATATTTTGAGCACAGTCTTCAACGATCGGTATAGGACTAAAGGCAAACAAATTCTTGGCAAATAATTGATTACTTATGGATACCCCTAATATAATGCATGCAGTTCGAAATAAAAATTTTCTGCGGTCACTTCAATGCGTAAGAATTAAACAAGAATCTATAGCAAAAATGTGTTGGTGCAATTCGAAAGAGTAGAAAAATTGAAGTTAAGAGTACCGTTTTCAGCGTTTTGAAGATATTAACGAATATAAGACATTTTTGCTGGGTCTAGTTATTACGAAGAGTGTATACAAGCGTCGTCGCACGTTTCATTAAACAGACCATATCCTAGGCCGGGGATCTTCTCGGCCAGTGGTTTTGAGCGTCATTAACCCCAGACTCTGCCGAAAACCATTCCGAGGTTCCCGACTTCATTCGAGTAGTTCACCGAAATCCGAGATCTCCGGTTCTCCGGGCGAATTCGTAGCTCCTAATCCGAGGAGAATCCGTAGATCCAGGTCGGGGGAGTTCGTCGCTAACGAAGCCTCGGTTAACGAGCGAGGCTAGGAACGTATTCGTCGGGGTCTCCCGTCTCTTCCGTGCTCCGAACTTTCACATCGCGTTGTGGCCAGATCGCGGTACAGGTGTGGAGGTCGAGCGTAGTTAGACTTTTACGAGGTTAATGTGCAAAACCGGGGATCGCACACAGGCGGGCACCGGTCGGGCTCTGCACACGTATGCACGGCCTACGAGCTGGCACGTAAGCCCGTGATGAATTATACGGCTCGATAAGGTCGTGTGCGTTAATTTATTATCCTTGTAATCGGCGTCCTTTTCCCGCTGGCCGGCCCTACCTCTGGCATGGAAAAATCCTCGCCATGCGAGGAGGAAAAAAAAAGGAAAAGAGAGAAAAATCACGGGAAAAGAGCTGATCCCGCGGGATGATGATGATGGTGGTGGTGGTTGGTGTTGGATGCGCGCACGGGCTACAGGTGGAAGCGCGGGAGGTGCAAGCAACGGAAAAATCGGG
Organism: Halictus ligatus; assembly: GCA_028454255.1. Lineage (NCBI taxonomy): Eukaryota > Metazoa > Arthropoda > Insecta > Hymenoptera > Halictidae > Halictus > Halictus ligatus. The sequence continues at coordinate 9,524,997 of CM052132.1, read as the reverse complement.
AATTTATCGACCGGCTGGCGAAGATCGCGTACGTACGAGCGCGTGCTCGCCTCGGAGGCGAGGCGAGCCGAAGCCGCAGGTGAAACAACACACCTGAGCCCGTTCCCGCGAAGGTTAAACACCTGCGACAATGCTCGACAGCGACGCTCAACGTCGCTCGTACCTCTGACCTTTTCCCGCGGCGCGCCGCGCCGATCTAAACCGGCGGTGGCCTACGATCGACCGGTTGTCGCGTGTCACCGGAGAGGCTCTATTGTGTCGGAACGACGGGAACGGCGTTAATGCGCGTCGGAAGAATCCTCGATCGAATTGTCTCGCGACGGCCGACCCGTTTAACGAGCGTTATCAATCTATCAAACCGACCACGGTGACGCGTTTACTTCCTGGTGCGGACAAACGGGCCACCGCTATTGTACCGAGGTATTGGGAGTACGGGTATTAAAGAAAACCACACTATTATAAAATAATAGTGATAAGTGATTAGATTTATATCAGAATAGTAACTCTAGGAGCACGTTGTGAGACACGTCTTTAAGGGGGCCGGCTGGTCGACTCTGTGTAACCACACACATACATGAAATCCATATACGTATATGAACTTGCAAGCGTCAAAATCTTGACAAATTGACGCTTCAATTTTGCAATGAGCAGTTTAAAAGTGATCACTTGTGTTTCCGAAAAGTCCAATCTAGGTCTGTCCAGAGCCCAAATTGCGAATTTCTACCTGATCGTGGAGTAATTTGTAATGTTCGGCAGAAATCTCGCTTTCTGAAGCAAGGATGACATCACAAGATGGCTGCCGCAGAGAGATTCTCTTAATTTCGAGAGATTTAGTGTTCGTATCAAAAAAAGGCTCTGGACAGACGTAGTAAAGACATGTACAAATACGGTGGTGTGCATTTTTAATTGATTACTTACTTATTTAAGACGTAAAATGTCTAGAAAAAAGGCACAGCGTAACATAGCGTAACAGTCAAGGTCAAATGCCTGCCGGCCACCTTAACCAGCGAAAGAAACGTTACGAATAAAACGCAAGAGATCGAAACAGAGGAGCAACAGTCAAATATTAACAATCGAAGATCGAGGCTCCCAGGCCGGGGACAACATACAATGTATATTAACTGAAGATACAATGTATGCATATACAGAGCAATAGCCGGTTCAATCGATCCTACCTTTTAAAGAAATAATAGATTGATTTTGTTCTACATTTATGGAATAAATTCCAACACGAGGTCTCTCGAGGTTCCACTTCAAAGGAAAACTTCTGTCTTGCCGGCTAAGCTGTAGTTTCGAGGGACGAACCGGGTATTTAAATGCACAGGTACATTTGATTTTTAAAAACTGATGTTGCAACTTATCATCAAAGGAAATATTTGTTCCTTAGAAAAATTTATTCTCTTGCCGCCTTTTTTTACCTCTTCTTCTTCTTTTTGGTTTAAGAAGGTTTGTGTCATTTTGTACAAAGATCCATGGTGTGGTACCGTCGCGATTTTGGATGAATATCCTCGGTCCGGTGAGTTCGTAATTTCGCAAAGATCCTCGGTCTGCTGTAATCAGGATTAGAAGGATCAGGATCAGAAGGATCGGCAGGCACGAGAGGTGGAGAAAAAGGAAGACAGAGGGAAGCACTCGGCGCTGTCGTTCGCCGGGCTCATCCGCGCGAGATCACAGGTGAAGGTGCATCGGGAGAGAGAGACGCGTCGTGCATGCGCATCGAGCGACTCGATAGGTGTATCGCCGGTGCAACGGCTGCACACGGCGCGGCCAGGCGAACCTGCGGCTCTCGGCTCGTCTATCACGACCGGATAGATTTATCGAGTATCGGCACCTTCGCGTCCCGCCTGGGCCCCAACAATTTATACACCTTCGCCGGGGCCCCCGGACAGCTCCGCGACGAACGTCTCTTCCAGATGACGAGGGAGATTCATCGCGAATGCTCCGCCGCTAACGATCATTTTCACCTAACGATCGAAGAACCAACCGGTCCGCCGATAATGCAATAAAGATCACCCGAGAGCACTGTCGAGAGAGGAGAGCCTGTCTTCGGTATTCTTTGCGTTCCGAGTTCGAGTTCGAGTTCGAGTTTGCGATCGACCTGATGCGGTTCGTTTCCGATGATATTTCTGCGCCGTCGCTCCTCATGCTCGCGCGTTCCCTAATGAGATCACTGATTGGAACATCGATTAATCTACCGAGTCACTTTTTCTGTCGGGACCCTGCCCTCGTGGAAATTGGGCACGGGGCGTTGCTTCATCATGTTTAATGGAGAGAAAGCAAGTTTTAACACTAAACCCACCACCACCGATCAACGCGATCTCTTCCAGATTTGTTATTTTGTAATCATTGATATTATGAAGAATCTTCAACCTTCTTGTCGTAAGGCAATGTGCGCGCCAGTTACTTCGAAGGCTCGCGTAGGTTGAGTGTTGAAGAATGGTGTCTAAATTAACACCTTGACTGCCAAACTAAAAACCTCAAAAATCCCATAAAATCAACGTAAGCTATTTAATGAAATAAAAATCGAAAAAAATTAAATGTGTGATATTGAGCAGTTCTCCAACTGTCTTGCATTTTACAGATCTTAATCATTTCACTTTTCAAAAAATTCATTTTAAAACCTGGACAAATAATTCCGTCACCCACATATGAGTAACATGGCAGCCAACGTGTTAATTCGTAACCCTCCTCCGAAACTTCACTGATTATTCACAGGCGATTAAAATGCATTCTAGTCTCCAAGATAATCTTCATCTAAGTGTTTACTCACCCGTGTTACAAGTGATCAATGAATCTAATTGAATGATTATTGAATACAGTAATATCTCGATACACGTGAAGATTTCGGAACTGAAACGTCACTTGCTTCCGTACACAGGCGTTATTTCTTCATTGGGAAGACGTCAGGTGCGCTAATCGTGAGGATAAGGGGTCCAGGGGCGGAACAAAGGGGGCCCGGTGGCGGATGGGGTCGCGTAAACGGGGTATTGGTATCCGGGGGCATTTTGGGCCAAAGTATTACCTCTTGTCAGATCGTAAAGGCCCGGTAAATGGCGGCCGCTACGGAAAAGAGAGATCACGAGGGCATCGCGGGCGTTTCGCTTGCGGCGCGTTTCGAATTGTTTCACCCACGCGGTGACGATCGCGAAAAGCGGACGCGCGCGCGCGCGCTGCCGACCCGAGTACCGAGAAAGCCGGACGCGGTGATACCCGAACGGCGAGAAACGAGATAGGAGGTCCACTATAATTACAGTGGTCCGCGGAGTTCCGTTTAACACCGATCGAACCCCGGGCCCTGAGACGTTACCGATCTTTACAGCTGCGGCCTTCTGTCTCCCAGCATCTTCGTGGGGCCCGCGAATGAATTATGCGGCTGCGATCGGGCCCCGCTCGGAACGTTTCGGTATAACGTCTTATTCGGACCACCGATTTCTGGATCCTCCCTGTGATTACCGGGCCCCGGTGGGACCGGGAGTGAGATTTTGCGAGGCCCATATATTGTGGTTCCGTAATCGGATACCCGTGAATTGCTACAGTTTATGGCTCTCTGCTCGCGTTACGGTCGATATCTTAGTAAACCCGACGCAACATGGTAGTGAAACTCAACGATCGACGTTCTTTATGCGCCGCTGCAAATCGCCCGGCGATCGTAATGGCTCCTTCTCGCTCGATGTTCACACTTTTCTCGCCGAAGCTCCGGCAGACACCCTGGTTTACTCACTTCGAAGCGCCAATTCGCTTTTACTTTAATTGACACGTTGGTTGCTGACTCACCGACCACGAAACTCCGCCAAACAAAGGTTTTCGATTAACCCCTTCCCTTACAATTTAATTCCCATGCCACAGATTAAAGCATACCGTATCATTTCGGCTGACGCGCCAAAACGTATGTTTTGTATCAATCACGAGATACAGAATCCAAATGGGAATTTATTTCTCTCACTGATCACTCTATTATACGAACATAATGTATCACCTTGTGCATTTGATCAAATCCGTAGTCAGAAATCATTTGTACTACATACTTCGAAATCAACGTGCAACGATTAGATTGCTATTACGTATTCGAAATGTTACCTCTGGGATGTCATTTTTTGGCAAGGGGTTAACGAAACAAAAAATGGAAGGAATTCCTTGCCTTCACAGGTAGCCAGTGTTTTGTTTAGAAATTACCATTCCGAGCATGTTGCGAATGCTTTGTTACAGCGTATGTAACGTTCGTTTCCACATGGAAATGATCTTGATGTTACGATCAAGGTTTGAATCGATGTCGTATCGCGTTGGGCGATTTAATAGATCCGAAAAGGTGATCGGGCTTATTGCTATATGAATATTTAAGCCACGTGGCTCGCCGAGATTCTGACGTAAATGCGCACGAATTGGCATGCACAGGTTCGTTTCCGCATTACTTTCACCGTGCTGGTATAATCACGCCCTTGTCAATTAGCGTGCGCCGGCCGGCGATTAATTATAATAAAGACACGTTGCTGTATCGTTCGGCGGGAAGATAAACGGCTGTTTTGAGCTCACATAATTTTTTCCGGAGGCAACGTTACGCGTTCGCGCGCCATCTTCGATTCCGTACGAGACTGAACTTTGCGAAACACGATTTTACGTATGCAGAACGCGTCGAAGGAGAGTCGATCGCGAAATCCGGCGAAACTTTCCTTCCGACGGGCTGCAATAAATAATTCGATCACGTTAATAATATCGGCCGTGTATTCTCTTGATCTCCGCGATTTCATTTCTATTTATCCGAGCAAAGTCAACTAACAAAGTAAACGAAAAGCATTTGAGTAACATCGAGAGCTGAATTTTATTATCTCCTTCTCTTTTACAACACACGCCGCGGAGGGTCCGGGAGTTTTACGTTCCCGGCTTCACGACTTCGAACAAATTACAACGACGTTTGCGACGCTATCAATTCTACCGAACGTTTAATTACGCCGAGGGTATCCGCCGCGCTCCTAGACGAGAGCCGAACGCCGGCTATAGCATTCGAACGGTAACGATCAAATCTAATTGCGCTATTACCGGGATGAGGCTGTCCAACGACGCGACGGATGGAATTTAATTTCAAGCGGGGCCGGCCGGTCGTTTTAAATAATTCGCGCACATAGTAATAGCGTCTGACATGACTGGCAGCTAGCGCGCGCGCACCGCGATAAATCCCGCGACGCCGCCGGAAAAATCCTAATCTACAATTAATTGGTACAAGACGAGCCGCATCGGCTAATCCGCGTTTTGCCGGGCAAACGCCGAGATTTTAATTGAAATCCCGCGCGTCTAACGAGTTCCACGATGCGGGTGGCATGTCCACCCACCTGGCCGTCTACCTGCAACCATATTCAAGACCCATGCTTGCGCGTATTTCTCCGAGCGCCGAGCTTACGTCCTACAATGTATGATAATCGATGATCCCAAGCGACAGCCGGCCAACGATGCGCGCCGATTCATCATCGGACCGCGACCGTAGAGAGCCAAGTTGTCTTTCACTGCGACACATTTTTCTGCCCGTAATTAATATTGATTAATCGACAGACCGCCCTGTAATAATCGTCAATTAGTTCGCCATTGTACCGCCGTCTTCCCCCGGACCCGCATAAATAATTGCGGGAGGACTTTCATTGTGCTCTTAGAAAATTAAGTACTGTTTAACGAAGCATTTATTGCGTTCGGGTATCGATAAAATTCTGCACGGAGGAATCGAAGTTTTATCACTACTCTTATGCACCGATCAAACTTACTCTCTGAGCACTCGTTGAATGCTCGTGCTTCATGCACTCATTATAAGTAGACTGCGGATTTTATGCGTGTACTACAAAAACGAGTAAGTGCAATTTTAAATAGCAAAATTTAAACATGGTATTATGTTATTTTCAGTCTGCTAAGCATAATAAGAAAGAAGATTTTCTATTTCATTTCAGTTCGTTGCAATTCAGGTGGAAAATTTTATTTTGCATAAAGATCCGCAGTCTAATTATAACACAGAAATATACGTTCTTGAATTTCGTCGAGTCGTTGGTAATTCTCCGAACATGTTGTTGTCAAAATCACGACTGCAATTCTGTTCACGAATCAACAAAGTTCGTGAATAGCTAATAATTGGGTGACAGTAAATTCAAGTTTAATTTCGAAACCAATTGCTATAGAAAATTTACAAACCATAGGACTTTCGGGGAAAAAATGAATCTGTAAATCAGCCAGAACTTTACAGGCGAACATGTCTACCAGATGGAGTGATGCTTTCGGCGAGATTGACGACAAAATTGGCAAATTACGGGGCAGTTAAATCATTCCCAGTGCCTTGTCGTTTCGATTCTCGCGCGATCGGGGGAATACTTAAAATGTCTTTAAGACCGGTACATTAGCGGACCGAACGAAACCACTTAAATTCGAATCGGGGGGAAGCCTTATACATCAAATCCGACAGCGGCGTTTGTCCTCGAACCCCGGTGGCGGGTCTATCTTCCTCCGGAAAATTAATCAAATAGGTTTTCTTAGGCCACCGTGCACACACGAACTTGCCGCGTAACTTCCACGACGCGACGTCTACTTATCTCGAGTTCGCCGTTCGATCGCTGCCAGCGAAGCACTAATGTCCGACTATTATCCCTCAATTTGGCCGATTCGAAAAATCCACGGCACAAACTCTGCCCATAAATCGGCGGATTAACTCCGGCGTTTAACATTATCAATTACCCCCTGACCGCGCGCCGTGACCCCGCGGAAGTGTCTGTACGTGCTGAACGCTGCGATGCTCGAACCATTTTGATCGTGCACGATTTTCATGCAAGATCTCAGATTCGCGGGACCCACCAATTGGTTCACGCAACTCCTCCATTAATGATTTCGAAATTATTAGACTCCGGATCTTTATGCAAATTAGAAACGTTGCGCGTCGACTGTTAGAAGCAGCAGTTAAGTCAAAATTCATTTCATCCCTTAATAATTTTGATGCACAATGTTTGCAGATTTTTCTAGTCTTCCACTATTTTCTATTTCACGCGGTCAATTTCATCAGAGAACCTTTATGCTCGATAAGAATGTTCCAAAGAAATTTTTATATTGAGAAATAACCTTTTATATTGACAAGACCTTCTCTAGTATTATATTTAAAGATCCGTTTTAGGATATACACTAACCTGTTTACACTAATTTGTTTCCATTCTCGTTTATTACTAACCAGATACGAATATTCGCTAAAAGGCGACATTAAATATCGTTTTGTTTTGATCTAGTTTCCTAAGTTTTTAAAATCTAAGAAAAATTGTGTTTGCCCTACAGTAACCCGAAAGAATCAGTCTATAACTTGTTTCTTTTTCGATTTCACAATAAATTCCGTTCTCCAGCGGTTCGACTGATCGGTTCCCTTAAAAGAGCAAATTTGACTTCGCGATCGGGAGATTAGAGGACCAAAATAACACAGATCGTGTGTCTCAGCGTCGGTGCCAGAACTCGGTCCATAAATCGGCAGATTAACCTCGGCATTTAACATTATCAATTACTCTGTGCACCTCGGCGCGAGGTCGCGGAAGTGTCTGTACGTGTACACAGGAGAAAGGAGTTGGCCAGAGGGGAGAGGATGCGAAGGAGAAAACGAATGGTGGGAAAAGGTAGACCGAGAGAAACGAAGAGGAGAAGGCGATACACGGCCGAGATCGCGTTATTACTGGTAATGGTTCAGCGTAGGCGACGATGGAAGAGGAGCACGGTCGAAACGTTCTGCACCGGATGAATCCGTCGAAACGAGAAAAAGGAAGACCCCCCTGCTTCGAGAATCGTGCAGCAATTGTGGCCGCGGAGGATACGATCTGAACGGTGTAACAGCGAATCATTTTGCCCGGCTTCGCAATCGTTGAACCTTATTAATCCTTTCGAAGCCGGAGTGAACCTCCAAAGAAAAGAATCGAGCGTCGGAAGATGTATTGAATTCACGACGCTATTTCATGCTTTTTATCAACCTCTCCTACAAGGATCTTGTCGTTTCGATGAAAGTTTTCTCGGCGCAAACATTAACCGTTTCAACTCGAAAACGAAATAATGAAATATTAGATACAAACAAATTTAAAGTAAAAAATCTTTTGAGTACAGCAATTTTTAGTCACCACTCGAATAATGCTAAGAACATTGACAGGATTAAATCGAACGGCAACAAAGATAATTAAATGACCCTCCTGTAAAAATATTGAAATATTAAGCCGAAAGTTCGTTGAGAACGTGAAGCACTGTGAGAGGAAAAAGGCCCCAGAAGAATGAGTTCCTCCGGTTTCCTTTCGTTTTTTATCTTTGGCAAAAGATCCCAAGAAGCAGAACAAGCTGTCGAGTCGCCACTCGAATGCCAAGAACATTGACTCGCGTTGAATCGTAGAAAATGTATTGATCGATGCAAGAGAGTATTAGGCAACAAAGATCATTAAATGGCCCTCCTGTAAAAATATTGAAATATTAAGCCGAAAGTTCGTTGAGAACGTGAAGCACTGTGAGAGGAAAAAGGCCCCAGAAGAATGAGTTCCTCCGGTTTCCTTTCGTTTTTTATCTTTGGCAAAAGATCCCAAAAAGCAGAACAAGCTGTCGAGCAGAGGGGGCCCACGATGGGAACAATCGTGCCAGAGGAAGGATTGAAAAGATAATTAGATTATGCAGCACGCATCCCGGTAACGTCACGCTTTCACGAGCCCGGTTGTAAGAGGGGACGGTCCGATTGAAAGAACCATGGTTGGGAAAAGAAGGTGGAACGGGGAACGGGGGACGAACGGGACGAAGAAGAGCCGTCAGGGGTCAAAGAGTTGGACGAACGCTGTCAGGGCGTTCTAAGATTCTGAGGACTTCGTGGTCCATTAGATACCGAAGATCATAGGCCTCAACTAGAACCACGGGTTCCAGTTAATGGCCCTAACGAGACGTCCAGAACGTGAGACAGAAAGACTTCGGAGGCGGCGGGTCTCCGGGAAAAAGTGTCCGAAGCGGAGGCTAATTAAGCGAAGCCGCCCCGGCCGACGCAAGGAAATTACAGTTAATAATACCGCGGGCCGGTTAGAAGCGTTCCCGGCCGGCCCTGGACTGTGTATTCATAATGATTCCTCGATACGATTGGATCGGCCGGCGGGGTCCCACCGACGAGATTCCCGGGCAGATAACAACAGACACACGGGCCCCCGGTGATACGTATCTGCGCGACAACAATTTTTATATTGAAATTTTCATGAGATCACAGGAGAAAACGCGTCCTCGAAACGGGACGCGTTATGATTATCGTTATTACCCGTTCCCGTAGTGTCTGCGCCGCGCGGCCGTGTGCCTCTCGAGCGGATCGCGCCTCGAGCGATACACTGATTACAGGGATCCGGGCTGTTAATTGTATAATATTAGATCAGCCGACTTTCCCTTAAACGGTTCCAAAAAACGGCGTGAAAATCGAGTACGAGGATTACAAACTACCGGACGAGGCTCGGTTATGGTCGTGCTGCGACACTTTTTCGACCATTTTTCTTGTCGTCCGTCATCTTCCAGCCCCTTTGGGCCACGAACATTTCAGTGCAACACTATGTCACAGATGACAGATTTTTCTTGACTGAATTTGGTACATATCAAAATTCGCACAACACAAAGAGATCTACATGTTAATGAAAATTACTAGTGTTCCTACTTTATTCAGTCTTTGTAATTCTGTCTTTGAAATTCTGTTTGAAATTCTGTCTTTGTAATTATGTGCATTGCTATTCGTCGAATGACAGTGCTATTAACCCTTAGCACTCGAGTGGTGACTCTGAAGCACCACTAGAAATTGTTGTGGCATTATTTCAAGGAAGTTACAAAAAATATTACAAAATATTTGTCACATTACAAAATTTCTATTCAATAGGTCACTAAACATTTAAATATTATATGTGGAAATCGGATCAGTTTCCTATGAATAAAATGAAAATATTCTAAGATCGAAGAAAAATTTAATTTTAGAATGAAAATAGCGCCGAGTGCAAAGGGTAAAAAGTATTTCGGGCTGACTTAATCAAATTTACATGCAAGAATGATGCTCATAAAACCGATTCAAGTGTATTTTTCCTTCATGTGTATCGTTTAAAGGCTGTCAGTATCCGGTCAAAATTAATATTAACACGCATCGGTATGATATAGCGGCATATAATTAAAAAAGAATAGCCTAACTATTATGAAGATGTAGACTCGAAGAAACGAAGATAAACGAATGAGATTTTGAAGGACATTCTCATGGTGGCAACTGAAAAATTGCGTGGTTTTGTCTCACTTTTTTAACGAGGTGTGATGTTGATTCTTACAGTAAGGAAATTTCGAGGTGAATTCGATCGTGTTGGGTCGGGGGATGGCGGGGTTGATGTACGAGGCTCGGATTCAATTAAAAATCAATCTCCGACGCGATTCATCAAAGCCGCGAAACACGAGGGGCGCGGTAACGTCCGTTTTCTAGCCATGCATCTTCCGGGCGAGCGAGTTTCAGCGCCGCGCGGCGGCGGCGCGCGTCCTGCCGACCGGCCGCAACAGCCGTTTGCATAAATCTCGGCCTCGTTGATTCACGAGGAACCGGGGGACTCTCGCGTGCGTGCATGCGTGCGCGAGGCCGCGTTACGCAATGCGCCGAACGTGTTTGTTCGTTGAACGCGACGAGCATCCGGCGTGTACCCCTCGCGCCGAAATCGATTACCTCTTAATCCCGTTAGTTTGCACGTGTCCACTGATTCTTCGTGTCACGGGGTAATAAGAGAACGAAAGGTGATCTATAACGTCGTAAACCTCGTGAAAGTGGGAGGACGATCCGATTCTTCGCGGTGCTGTTCGACGCCGGGACTTTTGAGAAAGTCCGGCTATATTTGGCGCGAGCGCAGCCTCGATGCAATGATGCGCACGTTATGCGCTGGTATTCTCAGCACACGGCTGGGATTTTTTAATAGATCTTTCAACAGATACTTTAATCATAGACCAACAACTCACCCCGAATAACTTAATCGTTGTGGGATCGTTACGGGATTAGTGTGCAATAGAAGATTTCTTAGCTTCCATTTGGTACAGCGTAATTATTGAGAAGCTTGTTAAGTGCGAAATATCATTCCCAGAGATTCTTACAAAATTAGAGTAATTTAATTAATGAAACTGAAACTAGAAATTGTAAATGTGTTATAGGGGATGCTATCTTAACTCTTTTGAATTGTAAAGATCTTAATAAAATTCGATTCATCTGGATGTATCACGATAAAAATGAATGTCACGGAGGTTAACGTGTTAACTGCCAAAAAAAATAATTAGATTTGAAAAAGGTGAAGATGGAGCTCTGCGGGAGATAAGGTTTCAAGAGGACAATCTTCTGTCTGTTCGAATCGTCTGTTTGCAGCATAGAAACTGAAGTTAGGGGAAAATATATTTGCTCCACCAAATAGAGATTATATTCTCCCACGTTCTAAAAACACGAACGAAAATTTGCATTCCAGATCTGGCTCAGTTTCGAAAGTGAGACAACAAGAGGAGAATCTTGGACTCCTAACAGTAAAAACGGAAACGGAGCCATTTAATTAGGATACCATCTCGCCGGTAAATATTCGGGCTGTCAACGGTCAGACTTGATCCTCTCGTTTTTAATCAGTCAGTAGATAAGCGTCGCGTGAAACCGGTTGTACCCCGTGCAAGACTCCACCTAAAACCGTAACTCGTTCCCCAGTTAACGTGAATACGTTCGTCTCCGCGGAAACAGGATTTCGGGGAATAGAAGCTGATCGTGAATTAGTTACGGAGAGACTCTAAACAAGGCGTCAGCGCGAGAGAAGTATTCCTGGCGCGACATTAATTCTCAGCCAACCAGCTACGTACCCGTCTTGCTTATTTTCTAGTAATGAGGATCGGTCTAGGAAACCTTTGCCGAGCTGCACCGCACGAGGTGAAAGATTGGTATTATGCATACGATTACATGCAGGAAGTGTTGGCCGCGCCGGAGAATTCGCTATTTTCATCGGGAAGTTTCTGGCGAAAACTAATTACCTTGCAGTTTAAATAGAAGAAAAGTGCCCGGGGAGACTGCGTGATGAATAGGGAATGAAATGCTCGAAAGATATAGCTAAATCATACGCGCGGCTCGTTTTAAAAACGAATCTGATCCTAATAACCGGGTAATCATTCTTAAAAGATTGAAATTAGCGTCAAGCATTTCGCGAAAACGGACGCAAATTTAATTCGATCTCGGTGGAACGTGACAATTTGAGAAACTGCTTCCCAAGATCGACGGCAAACGTGATCGCGTCTTAATTCGAGAATTTTAATTTGAAATTTTAACGGTCAAATTTTTTCATCGCGACCAGAACAAATTGCTAATAACGATCTCAGGTACGTCGAAATTGCGAGAGACTAATTACGGACATATGCCGGCAAACGAGCCATTACCACGTAACGAGGCAAGCTTGGAAATTACGATCTTACATCGATCACGTCGAGATTGAGGCGACCACTTCGATAATCAAATCAAACGCGCCGATGCTCGAAAATGATCCTCGCCGAAAACGCCCTTTTCGGCCATTTTGCGTTCGCGCAAATTCGTGGAACATCTATGAAAACGAAGTTTGGGTACGTCTGGTGTAAGAACGAAAAGATAGAACGAGTGATTAAACAAATGATCAACTTATTGTTGAGCAGTAAAATATGCTTGATTAAATGCTTGAACGGTCGGTTTCCAAATTTGTGCACGAACGATTAATACACATGTAATGCATCAATATTTTTCGATGATATTCTTGTTTCACTGGGAAGTAAAATAAGCTCGTAAAGCGAGTAGATTATCGAAGATTTATTCATTCGGACAGATCCGGCCGTATCGTCGACGCAGTGCTCGATCATTTCAGTTTCTGCGTTTTCCCGTTAATTATCCGAGTTTTCGTGTAACGGTTCAATGATGTTACTTCGTTCGGAACACGGTTCGCCAAGCATTATCGGGGATTCACCGGGCTAAAGTAAAACGTGATCGGCGGTCGGCGCTTAGGCAACGTGTATCCGCGAAGTTTTCCGCGGCGTGTGACCCGCGGCGAAACGATTGACCCCCGGGTCAATTTCCTGAAACCGTGGTGGTACCGTCGCTTGTACCCATTGGCTTGTAAACAAGTCGTTCGGTAACGGTACATTTACGACAATATTTCACAGACATTGTGGCAGGTTAGCCCGGCGGAACACGTTCGACTGTTCTCCGGCTCGGCGAGGAACCGTACATTATTGCTCCCCGCGTTTCTCGCGTATTCCGTTCGATTAGCTCATCCAGCTCGTCGGGCTACAGCTTTATCGGAAATGGTAGCGTCGAGCATACGTTTACCGGCCGTAATCCGTCCGTGGCGCACCGAGCAACACGGTAATTAACCGTCGATCCGAGCCGAGTTTCTTCCACTTCTTAAATTCGCGTCGGCCCGAGCGAAGCCCGCTCGCTCGAACGACGGAATTGCGCAAAGCGAACGTGAGATAGAACGCTGGTTGCATAGATTAATAATATGTCCGGCGCGCCGGTCGGTTAATTAATACTCCCCCCTCCGGGTGGATTTTTGTTCCAGTGTCGCCGCCTTTGCCGGCGCTCGGCGAAACAGCGTGGGAGAGAGATCACGAGCGAGATCGGGAGAGACACCGGGAACGGGAACGGGAGCGGGAGAGGGTGCGAGAGAGGAGCACGGAGAACGAGCGCAGGGAACGCCAGCAGGAGAGGGAGCCCGGGATCAGGGAGAGAGAGCCCCGGGATCGAGAAAAGGACCGGGAGAGGCAGAGGGACAGGGAAAGGGACAGGGACATGTCGGTCTGCGTGATGGAACCGCTCGATCCTGTCTTCGTGTCGTCCTCCGCTGCCCTGCTCGCGCTGCAAAGGATAAAGGAAACGTCCCTGTAAGTACGCCTGATCACATTCCTGGTCCTCGCCCTTCTCTCAGAAAATCGCGACAGCTTCGGCTACGTGCAGAAAAGTCGAGAGGACACTTCTGACTTTCTTGCGTTTCGAGTGAAACTATTACCATGCTAATATTACCGTGCTTCACGAGCTGCGTCCAAAAAGTTAGTCTACGAATTTTTAGACGCGACAAAAACTGTCCCGATTTGAAGATATAGGAGACACGTGGAAATTCCCTTCTGTGATTCGTTTTAGCTTTTTACTGTTTCAAAAGTTTTCTACTCATTTCTCTCGCAAATGCAAAGGATCTGCATATTGGACACCGTAATAATGTTCTTACAATGCTAAGCAGTCAATAGTCGAATGATTAGTGAAATTTAAACTTGTTGAGCCTGTCAGACTTGCAGTTTGGAATTAGGAGCCTTTGGGTTTGACAGTTGTATACGGAGGCAGCGTTGAATGATGCTGTTGCCTTCTCTCAATATGTACTATGTAATATTGAGTACCTTCGATAGGGAATAGGGTGTTACACTGGTAGCTATGTACACTTTATTCCTTTATGATACACTACGGTTCGCGGTGTGGATGTTCGTTTTCGAGAGTTCTTAAATGTTACACTGGTGGTTCGCGATATATTGGTTTGTTTCGGAGAGTTCGCCTCGTCCGTTTGCCCGTTCGATTTGTTCTCCGATCTGTCTTGTCGTGACCTGTCTATCGTCAGTTCGGTTGTTTCGTGATTGGACGATTTTGGATTTCGGTGGAAAAATGTAGCGTTTCGTAATTGGACGTGGATGCATTGGGAGGAGTTTTGAATTGAAGAGAGTGGGAGACTGTCAGGAAATTCCTTGGTTTTGTCTTCGTTCGTCAATTTCGTTTGTCGTTTCGTTGGTTCGGTCGTATGTGGTGTCCATCTGTCGCGGTAGTCATAAATTAATTTTCTCGGTCGGTTTGTAACTAATTCGCACGTGTTTTTTTATGGTACATCCCTTTCAGGTATGTCCCTTGTCGCCTTGAGGAACGGTACCGTAAGGTCGACCTTCGGTGTTGCCGTCGCAACAACATTTCTGTTTGTTTTTTATTCCAGAGGTACTTACATCCAGATCTCAGGGTTTTTGAGACGTTATTTGTGGCCTTTATTTCAAAGATTCTCAGATTCTGATTCTATCATTGGATCTAAAATTTGAATGAGTAAGACACCAGAAGAAAAGACCTTATATCTTTCTCTCTCTCTCCCCCTCTCTCACGGTATAGTGTAGTAGGTAGGCGTGGCTTCGTGACCCTCGGTTCGAACGCTAGAGCTGCGGCCTTTAGGGAAATCCGTGTCCACTTCTGGTCTGGAGGCTTTCAGACTGATGGGTCGGTCCTACTCGAGTATTCTTAGTCCGAGATCTTCGTCTCAAGTCCCTTAAAATCTCAAGGGAGGATTTATGTAAATCCTATTGCAATCCTGTGCATTAAATGAATAGACGCTGCCAATTCAATGCTTCGCCAATACCGCAATTGGAATATTTTTATAAAAGTGTATGCAGAAATGTTATCAATTAAAGCGACAAGACCAGACGTTGCACGGGTTATTGATAACGATAACCTTCCACGCGGTTAATATTGCACGTCTTATCTCGTTCTCGTACGATTGTCTCTTTCTTTTAATAATTCGTGCGGAGTTTAGTTTAATTTCCTGTCGTTTCTCGCGTATTAATTCTTGATACAAAGCCAGTTTCGTAACAATCGAATGTACAAAATTTGTAATATTAGCACTGTTTTTCTCGGACGTTTGTGATCCACAGAAAATAACACGCGTTGGGTGACTCTCAGAGAAACGACTCTTCCGAGTCGTCAAATCTCCTCTCCAAGTCAGCCGAAAGAGGCAAACGTGTTCCGTTTGCATCGCATGCCTTTATCAGTATACATAATTTGTTTATTTCCCCACAGGAGCACAAGTTGCATCCGTTGTTAGAATACTTCCCTAGGGTGCATTTACCCACTGCACAGAAAAATGATCACATAGAAACCAATTACTCCGGCAATCCTTCAGCAATCATCCAACAATGTTCGAAAGAGAGCTCACCTTCGATGTTGGGAAGAGGAGAGGACGCAACAATGGCGAGCAGCAAGAACAAAGCGAAAAATGTCGTCCGCATGTCGTCTTCTATGTCCACCTACAGTCGGCAGAACAGATCAACTGGTTTCGCATAGCGCGGCGATCGACGGTTTTATAGGCCGACGGGGCGCGACGTTTCGATAACCCTCGACACCGTGCTATCAATCGTCTTATCAAGCCCGTCACTTGCCTACGATAGCCCGTACGTCACGACGCATTTTGCCTTATCCACACGATGCTGTGCGTTCCTCGGGGGGATATCCTTTAAAAGTCTCGTAATCCCTCTAAGTCGCAACTAATTCCTATTAGAAACTCCGGCTCCAAAGACAATGCGATCAAAACGCTGCCTCTTAAAAATATTCCTCGCGACAGGAAAATAGAATGACTCCTTTTCAATGAATATTTCCTGTAACTAGAAAATTGCTGCAACAACGCTGGACCACCCGAACTCCAATAAAATACAAATGTCACACGAGAAGCACGAGAAAACCGTGATCCGGCGAAGGAATCGCGCGTCACCGAGCCGGATTACATCAGGGCTGACTTTATTGTCAATTTGCGATCGGTCAAAAACAGCGGGGCACCGATTCCCGCTCAGGGCGCCGACGGTTAGGTGTCGCCGTATTTCATCGAATGTATAAGTACGGCCAGGGTTAATAGGACGAGATCGTGCACCCGCTGTAAATCTCGCTTAATTTGCTCTCGTGATCGCGCGCGCGCTAGCTCGCTCGCGTTTCCCATTGTCGAGACCCGCGACACCACGGGCTGATCCCGCCGGAAACATCGCGATAGAAAACATAGTAATCTCGTGACACCCGGTGCACGCTAACAAACCTCGTTCCGTACGCCTCGTCACGATTTCTTTGGAACGTGTGCTCAAAAACGCGCCTAACCGTCCATTTGTACTCTTTCGAGGCTTCTTTTTATTGGCAGACGGTGACAGCCGATGACAGACAGTGACATAACGGTCCCCTTTATCCCAGGATTCCCACGAATGATTGTCGATTCGGCGTCAATGGCTCTATCGAAGCTTCTGAATTATTCTCGGCGCGATACCTTCAATTGGTATTCCGTTCTTCGCGGCTCGAATTCGGTATTATTTTGACGAGCTGCCGCGATGGATTGTGGATCTTTAGGCAAATGCGATGTAGGAAAATCAATATATAAAAGAACATCTCATTTCGCAGGTCAAAAGACTCCTTAGTAATTATTTTTATTCTTGAACGTATACGTTGGATGCAGACTATTTTGAGGAATTTGATAAAATAACAATCTTTTTATTAAGCTTGTACCAACATGTTCGTTACACTTTTCCGATTGAAACAATACCAAACACGATACCGTTTGGATCATATTTGCCTGTTTAATCCACGATACCGCACAACCTCGATTATCCGTACTGCTCAATGGAGCATGAGTGTTGCGTTAGGATTACACCTAGCTAGATTAAATTTTTACTAAATAGTGCAAGGAAAATCGTGTTGTATGAAAGACTTATCTGAATAATAAAGAATTCGAATATCGCAAGAGTTCGGATAATCGAGGTTCTACTGTATCGTGGATGAAACCACTAAAATTGATTCAAACCGTATTGTGTTTGGGCTCATATTAATCAGAAAAATGTTACAAACATGTACGTCAAAGTATCATACAAAAATTATTAAACAGCAAACATTTTATACGCTTCGTTGTAGAAGATAGCACGTACACAGCAGAATATTCATAGATTTCATGACTTCTACTAAATTGTTTCAATATGTTACGAAAGAGATACGTTACACTTGATGAAACATTTTAATAACGAAGGTGAGCAACGTAGCAAATGCGGGTTGAAGGTGCAACAACCTGGAACAATTCGCGCGAAGCTCGAAAACAAACTCGTGCCCAGTCATAGCAGCGTACCGAGCCGCCATCGTGCGACAACCAATTACGGCAAGATCAGGCGATTATTACATAAAGTCCGAAGGTGGTACAATCCGATTACATTTGCGATCCGACGCGG
This sequence comes from Halictus ligatus, assembly GCA_028454255.1. Lineage (NCBI taxonomy): Eukaryota > Metazoa > Arthropoda > Insecta > Hymenoptera > Halictidae > Halictus > Halictus ligatus. The sequence goes on along the minus strand of CM052132.1, from coordinate 9,507,018 downwards.
AATTTGTCGCCGGAGCTCAGTCCATTTCCTGTCGATTTCCAGCTCCTTAAAAGCCGCGCGGCATAGTCAGCCTCTCGCAGCCTGCCCGCGCGCCATGTTGAAGTATTCCCGAATGGATCATTGTTTCAAAATGGTAGTGGCGAGCGGGGAGTTCATTGGAAAGGCGAAGAAGGAACTGGAAAGTACATTTGTCGTGAAGTATTGCCGCAAGCTCGCGGCAGTGTCTCCGCAGGGGGGCCCCCGATCATGCGGGCCCCGATCCACGGTCGCCCCGTGTTTCCTTCTATGTGGAAGTGTCTGCGGATCGGCAAGGAAACGAGCGGGACCCCGAAGATATATGCGAAACGCGATGTATAACTATCGGTTAACGGCACTCGCGGGCCGCAGTAGGGAAAAGACGGACACCGATCCGCGCCGGTGGTGACGATTTCACGGCGCACGCAGCGATCCAGACGATAGAGGATCGATATCCCACCCGATCCTCGCCCGATCTTGTATCGAAACGATATCTGTTCGATTCCTTCTGCCGGGCTCTCGATTCTTATCGACCGTGGAAAGTATCCGGGTACTTTGTACCCGAGATACCATCGCCGCGATGCTAATTCTGGCTGCGAGCTCGCAGGATGCACGCGCTGCGGATGCACTTCGGCATTTGATCTCAACAATTTTCTTCCTCGGTGGTTGATCCTTGATCCTTGATTCTATGCCATTTGGTTGTGAATTGAAGTGTCCCGGGCAACATTCTTTTGAATCTGTATTTTCTATTGACGGCAATTTTCTGAGAATTTCTCACCCAAGAAAAGTAGTCTTAATTTAAGCTTGCTAGGATTAAAAAATGCTGGCACGTGAGTCATAAAGAATCGTGTAAAATCGAATGAATAGAGGACGGTGAGAAATGTAACAATTACAGACATTGTCAAAGGGACGAGAAAGATATTTACGTTCGACAATATTGTTCGCTCTTATACAATCAACTTTGACGACTCGATCAAATTTAGTGCGCAAGAGTGAACAAATTCGGGCGAACATAAAACAGTTTCTTCTTTAGGCCATAGAACGGAACTCAGAACGAAGGGAATAAATTTTCTGTCGAGTATCGCCAGTTCGTAGAAGTTCGTACAAGAAAAACAAATCACAATAAGGTAGATCTCGAGGATCAAAGCAAAAGTTACGTCTTCCGCGAAGTCGAAGATCGGAAAATCTCCGGCGGGATGAAGGTCGCGTTTCTTCCGCGGCCGTAGATCGGAGATAAGAGTCGGATTATCGCGAGTAGAAGCGGATTTATGCCAGTTTAAACAGCAAGCTGCGGGTCTGCGGCTCTCGCGGCACGAAGAAGCGCGCTTCTTCTTGGGCCGGGGCTTCGTTCCGATGAAATATAGCCCGGCCGAGGATGCGTCAGTGTGTGCCGGCGCTGTTTTATCCGGTCAAGCTGAAACGCGAATTCCTCGCGGGAGAGGCCGCGGTAGCGTGAATTCCTCGGCCGCGGGCCACAGTGGAACCGAACCGTGTCCCGTCGCGATCCCATAATTTATGTATCCAGCACGGTCCTATAGAAAATCGCCATTTTGTTTCGTCCTCCATCCGGCCCCGTAGAATCTTCTCAGAAAATTGCCAAACTCCGAAAAAATTGATTTTCGCCAAATTGCTAAACTCCTGCTTAGGAAGCAGCTATATTATGCACACTAACGATATTATAAACTTTGAAAGATATAGATATATTATAAATAGCGATAGATTTGTGAAATGAACGTAGAATTCACGGAAACAATTTCTGTATTTGCTCCAACAATATTTAAGACTGCCGCTGCTGAAGAAAGGAACGCGTCCCGTCTAAAAATATTCAGATTCTGAAAATGAAAAAATATTGAAATATTGAAATTGTGATGTTAAAAACGTTCGTGGGTTTCGCACATGCCGGTGTCACGTCAGTCGCGATTTCCAGTGAATTTTACGACAATATCGAAGAATGGAGCTCGAGGAGAGTCCCCCTTCGGTGGACGCGTTCGCCGACCGAAGTCACGTTCAATACCCTAAATTATCCTTGAACAGCGATCCGCTTCGAGGGACAATCGACTGCACGCGTCGACACGGCTCGCGTACGAATTTGGTCGCGAAACGAGTTTCGCCGGGCGCCAAGATAAGATTGATCGACTCGGTTCGACGTATCTTCCTTTCTTTTTGTGTGCCGACCGGGACAAAGTTGAACAACCGGTGTACAAGGGCCTCTAACCCGTTCCGGTAGCCCTGTTTCGAAAGTGGCCGGTAAAAGCCATTGCTTCTTATCCACCAGCGTCGACATTAATTACTATTATATCGTCCGGATTGAACATTCTCGGATAATAAATAAATAAACCCGCTCGCGATGCTGTGCTTTCACTGATTTCTACATGTTGAGTAAACTCTTGGAATTGTATCAACATCGATTATATTGCCTGATGGGTGTACACATTTACCTACGCTTTCACTGTAATACGTATGTACAACACTTACGAAACGGTAGACACGCGAAATAGACAAATTGATAGAAACTGGAATTATGAACTCCACACACACACACACACAAACGATTTAACAAAGACTTTGTTGATCACAATTCGTCTGCTATTGACCAAGCTTAAGCTCAAGCTTCTCCTTTTTAATTTAACGCTCAGCTTCCGCAAAATCAGATGAAATCTAGACGGTCCGTTTAATACAACAGAAGCTGGAAAGCTAAGAATTTCATCCCTTTTGTGTTTCACAAAACGCGAACAGATTTGTGCCAATTTGTGCAAATTGGTGTCAAGCCTAGACGCTTAACCGACGCAGAATTCTCAGTGATTTAAATTTATTGTTTGCTATCGGCTCGAGTATAGCTCGCAAAATTATGGAGAACGGCGTCCCCAAATTCAACGGAAGCACCATATAACAATCCCCATGATTTAGAACCGACTCGACGGAACGGAAACAGCAGACACTTTTTCGCGTCCGAGTCTTTAAAAATTATAATGGACTCGCCGCGCCAATAATCGCCCGATTTTAAACGATAAATAAGTATCGACACGATACACCTCCTCCTCGATCACGGTATTTATTATGCTCGACGACAAGTAACGCATGAATATGCATCAACGACGGGCGTAAAATGTTTCAGTGAAAAAGGCGGTGATTTATGCAACGTGTTTAATGTGCTCGCGCGGCCGACAAAAACGGTGAAAGATGACAGTAGCTTAGACGCAACCCCGGGAGCAATAATTAAAAGAGCACCGGCGACCGTGCATTCAGAATTACGCGCTGCAAATGATAAAACACGCGGCTCTTAATCAACTTTTTCGCTTCTTCGAACCCTTGATGAAGAAAATTAATTTACATTTCTGTACGACCAGCGAGATCGAACGATATTGCGTCTCGGAGAAATTCATGCGAAATCCTTGCAACAGGTTGCGAGGAGCGCAATCAATTCTTATTGTGTTCCCACTGTTCCATTTCCGCGAATCGGCGTCGGAGAGGCTCTAATTTTCCGGTGATAATCTATTACCCCGTGCGTTCAGGTCAGCGAATTCATTATGGGAAATCACGGGTAGTTTCGCGAGCGGAAATCACAGGTGTACCGTTCTCCGTCTGCCAGCAGCGTTCTTCTGGGATTCCACTGGGACTTTGCATCTTGTAAAATTTCCGAGCGGGCTATAAAATACGCTGACCCTAGCAAAAATCATCTATTCAACGGGGGAAATGTTCTCGTCAACGTTAAATTCAAGTGCAATTATAAAACATCGGCATTAGACCACGGATTTTTATAAGAAACAGAAATTTTCTGCATTAATTACAGGGCACAGGTGTCGCTTAAGAATTTCTACGTTTCTTCCTTGACTCTAAGAAATTGAAAATTATGTATCGCGATAATCTCCAATTCCTTTAACCTCTCCATTGTTTTACATTTCTCCTACCGATTTTCCCTATAAATGCATGAAACGTTTTTCACAATATACAGAAAGTGTATATCACACATTTAAGTAAAGGTTCAATTATCCCCAAGCGTCCGTACATTTTCTGACAGTGTCCATCATCGTCTTCGTTATTAGAAATATTAAAAAGTGTTCTAATGCCTTCTCACTTATTCAATTAGCTACAGAAAATTAAATAAAACATCACTGTGATAATCTCTTGCGTCTCAATTTTTGTTTAAATTTCTCACGTCTCCATTTCACCAAAGAAAAATTTCGAGAAAATGTCCTCTGTAGCGCATCCGATGTTCGCAGAGAGTGCGATCGGCGCCGATCGGTGCATCAAGATGCAACCGGCGAGCACGCAACGTTAAAAAAACGCGTGGATTAGCGCAGCGACTGCCGCTTTTTTTCCGCGTTGGTCGCGCGACAGGTCCGACGTTATTCTGAAACGGATTCTTTGTTTTTCACGCTTGTCCGCGGTTGCGTATGTATAATGCAACAGCAAATAATTTCACCCGTTCTTCATCGAACCGGTCATAACGGATCGGTTTGCGCGCGCCGATTGATAAACCCGGCGACGCTACCGGCCGGATGAATTATGCATGCCAAAAACTTTCTGTATAAATCCATCGCAAATGCACGCGAATTTGTTGATTCTTCCTGCGCCGACACCGTCGGACGTGAAATCGTACGATCGGCCGCGAATTCGTCGCCGGATGGAACAAAGATGAAGACGTTTTCGCCATTACCAGCGCCGAAATGGCCGAATTTCTTGCCGATCTTTCTTCTCGCTCGTCATAATCGACGTCGCCGCGGGTATCGAGCAGCGGTTGCGCCGGGGGCGCATGATGCAAAAACCTGCCCGCCGACTGTTAACCTGGATTAATTCGTGCTCGGTGGGAGGGGAGGGTACCGTGCGACAAAGAGTTGCGGGGGACGTTTTTGCACGGTGGTTTTCGCGTCGGGTATTCCGCGCGCTCCTTATCGTGGTCCCATCGCTATGGAAAGTACAATGCCCAGTTCATTAAGTACTTTACACCGTGCGAATATCTCTGACACTTGCGGTTACGCGGAATAAATCTTTTGTTTCGTTCGGGAAGGATTAGACCCGTCAGAAAATGCTCGCACACCGCAGGCAATTTTTTATTCGACTCGATACTCGCTGCCTTCAATCTGTCTAATTAGACGTTTCAGAATGATTGGAATTGCAAAGATGCTTCTGTGCGAAATTATTCGATATATGTATTTATTTGAGCATACAGGGTGTATCTAATAACTCCGCATTTCTGACAAAAATAAGTAGATGAAATATAAAACAGTAGAAAGGCTATGGGAAATCAAGAGTATCGATACAGTATTATCGACTTAGTAGAATTAGTAATATATTGACTCTAGAATGCAGACGTTTCTTCTAACCTAGAATATTTTTCATGTTTTCCATATCATATTGAGCATATCTACTCACGCCACGCTTGTTCATTTAGTAATTTATTCAATGCAGAGACATATATAGTAGCGTAGACATTTTTTAAAATTATATTACAATTATTTTTAGTGATGCCTCAGTGGAGACAGTCAAGTCCAAGGAGTTAAAATAAGAAACAAATTCTTATCTGGTGCCAGTGCCTTGTGATTCACGCAGAAAATCTGTATTTTCTATAAAAATCCTCAATCTAACTCAGCTGAATTATAACTCGATTGTTAATAAAGATAGTAAAAGATTGTACAGAAAAGTTTTGCATGGTTCAACAAGAACATGGTTCATCATCCTGTAATACGACTCGTTCTCGTGTTAATGGACGCTGAACTGTGCTGATAGTTTTTTCTCGGTTGTGACAATTGTACAAACGAATTTAAAAATGCATTGACGAATTTGAAGCTTCGGGGGACTGGACAATTTTTTGTTCGATTGCAGAGTGTTTCACAAACGTCCCGCACTGGCGACCGGAATCGGAATCGGCGGCAGAGGCAACGCAGGTGTTGGCGGAAACGGTGGAAATTTAGGGGTTGACAGCGAGTGTGGCGACGCGTTGAAGAGACGCAAGGTTCACAGATGCGACGTAGCAGGCTGCGATAAGGTGTACACGAAGAGCTCCCACCTGAAGGCTCACAAGAGAACCCACACCGGTAAGTTGACATACAAAGTAAAAACTATACATACAGTAATATATTAACCTGAGCCGAACGGGGCTACACGATCTTAGTCAGTTCGCCTATCCCCTGCACTGGTGGGCATGCCCTGCGAGGATCAGGATGCCGTGCTTAGATCGAAACTTGACTGTATAACGTAACATGTTAAGTATGTTCTCTCTCGACAATCATTTCAAACACCCTTGTTTTAGGATCTCAAAAAATCGAATCTTTCGCGATCAGTTTATAACAAAAGCTTTGCTTCTGACTTTTTCGTAAATCATTTAGCTTTCATTTCGACGGATGTTATCCTTTTCCAATCCTCTGTCGGACCTCTTCCGGCACCGTGAACTTCCTGCTCCGCTCCGATATAGAAGCGCGTCCAACTACCGGTTTAAGTAGTTGAAATAGGATTGGAAAAGGTGAATAATGATTCGCAGAAATGTGAAACTGTTAACAAGCATGTCACTTTCGTGAACGAAATTAACGTTCCAGGGCAACGCGCAAAGTCTCAATTAGGAGAGCCTCTAAGACCCCGAAAGGCACAGCTAATTACCGAACGATCTTCCTCGCGACGAACCGTCGGAAAACAGTGTTTTGCTCGGCTTCGAAGCGATACGGCGTCGTTCGCAAATGGCAACAGGAAATTCCCGTTTTTGTTCGCGCGTTTCGAGCCACCGCATCGACGTGGTTCGCGGTCATTAAGAGATCTTCCCACGTTAACCAGAAGGAGACAGGGTTATTAACGAACGCGCATAATGCGGCGAGATTCGGCCACCGATAACGCTAATCCTGAAAGCGGGGACAACGCCGGTAGTAAAACCGTCGTGACCCCCGGTTGGGACGGGTCAAACGCGGGTCATTAGTCATCGGTGGCCATTGATACCCGGCCGAGATACACCGGGAGCCCCAAATGGGAAACCGTTCCGCGGGAGCAGGAAGAACGCGAGTCCCGCGATTTACGGAATTTTTCCCCGATAGCCTGGGCTGAGAATCAACAGGATTCGGTGTTTATCCCTTTTCACGGCGTGCCGGGCATATTCGTCCCGCGCGCGCGCGCGGGGGGACGTTTTTGCGCATCGACGGAGGTCAGAGGTCCTGGAGGTTCGCGCGAGAAGCTGCAACGTCCGCCCGCAGCCCCATAGAAGCCCCATAGAAATTCGATAATACGCCGAAGTCGCGCTGGAATACCATCTCGGCGAGAATGCATTTTTAGCGAGCGCGCGAGCGTTTTCATAGGAGCACATCCGTAGCTCAGGCCATTTATTATCGCCTCGCGAGGAACCTGAAAGAGGTCACACCGTTCGTTCCTAGCCATACACGCCGGTACGCGGTCACCGGCATCGTATACAGGGTGTCTCGGGACATCGGCCGATTCTACGTCCAAAAACGAGCAAAAAAAGACAAATAACATTTTCACTGTTCGCGCTTTGTTTTCGAGAAAATCGAATTTCAAAGTTCGAAGTGGAATAGGTTGGCCACGATCAGACGCGTCAATCTAATCAACGTGACACGTGAACACCGAATTCTCACGTTGAATTTTCTCAAGAACTTGATTAGGAATCACCTGATCACGACCTACCAATTCCACTTGTCCTTGGAACTTTCAAACTGAATTTTCTCGAAAACGAAGCTTCAACGGAAAAATGTTATTCGTTTCGTTGTTTTGCTTACATTTGCAAGGGAATCACTTCGTGCTTGTACCGCCCGTCCTGAGACACCCTGTATGTGTGTACACGGAGTACGCTGAAGAAGCCACGGCTTCAAGAATTTCCGGTGGATAGGTACCTTCGTGAAGGCATCGCCGCCGTCTAGAGAGTGCAGAGGCGGCGGGGTGAGGGCGTGGTCGTGAGAACCAGGATCTTTTGTCTGGTCCATGGTTCAACCAAGACGGTGTGTGACCGGGGTGCTCAACCTGAACCGTCCCGTTCCTGTGACTCCGACTTGAAAAATGATAACGCCCGGACAGGGCCATGAAACCGTTCCTTTTCCGGAAACACGTATCTGATCCGCCTCGTTTTACGTCGACCGGCATTCTAAAGCCCGGCTGCGTTGTGTTCCATCGTTTAATTACCGGCTCGCCATCTTTTCGCTTTCTTTCCACCTGGGAGCCGAGCAACGTTGACTTTGATTAACACGATAACTGCCATTTCAGTCACATATGACTGACAGTGATTTTTTACTAGGTTTAGACATTCATTTTTATTGTGACAAATCCAGATAAACCGAATTTCATTAACCCATTAACTGCCAAATTTTAGAATAAAAGAATGAAACTAAACTGTCAGACGTACCAAATACATTTCTGGCGCCGAGTGGTGTACGTAAAATTCCAAAATCCCCAGATGGGGATCGTGGCAGTTAATAGGTTAAGATCTTTAGAATTCAAAAGGGTTAAAACAGCATCGCCTGGAATACATTTAAAATTTCTAGTTTCGCTTTCATTGATTACATTACTCTGATTTTGTAAGAATCTCTGGGAATGATATGTGGCAGTTAACGTGTTAGAAAATATTTCCATGATTACATTTATGAATAAAGATCAAAAGCATAGGAAATCGGTTTCTCGGGGTATGAAACCAGAGCCCGATATGCCAGGGAAAATAGTGTCGTAGAAACTTTCGCTATAATAATTGTTTCAACGACTGTGCCGCGCGGCCTCGGCAAGGAGTACTTATATCCATCATTCTAACGCCACGGCATTATGCGGCCCATAGGGATATCTTTGCACAGGCGGATACTGCCACTTTGGATGTGGGAAATGCCAATTCATTGATTACTATTATTTCTGCCATTCCACGGCATAAATCGTACGCGGATCGTGCACGCCGTACAACGATCGTTCCGTCTGCTCCCAGAAGCGCTGGAATTTGTCTCGTATGAAAAATCTATTGTTCTCAAAGGTCGGAGCGAATCGGTCTTATCGGAAGCACTGCCCCAGTGTCGGATTAAAGAGCAGCGACACGACATTGTTACAATGTAAGTCTTGCCATTCACGATCGCGGTGTAACATTAAACTGTGACGAGACTATCTTTAAAAAAAGGATGTGCACAGGGGCATCCTTGAATGAACATACCTCTCTTGTAGAGTTATTTCATCGGTCGCGATGCTGTGTGCACAGAAAATGTAAGATATCATTGCATTCGACATTGTGATCACTAGACTGCGGATCTTTGTGGAAAATACAAATTTTCTACCTGAATTGCAACAGACTGGAGTGAAATAGAAATTTATTTTCTTTCGTAATATGATTAACAGGTTGAAAGTAATGTAACAGTATTTTAAAATATTTCTACTGCTTTTACTGTTTTAAAATACACCTACCCACTTTTGTCATAAATCCATAAAATCTCCAGTCTAGCGATCACCGTGTATCTTAGAAATGATTTAAGTCGAACATCTTGCGGGACTTCAAGCTTCTAGAAAAATAATTCCTGTAGCAATATCCCTTTTTTTAAAGTTTGACAAGATACAAAGTTTCCAACGATCTACAAGCAATCGTACTCGAGCGAGAGTAATCATGCCGCCGGCATTTATGCTTTTCAGCTTCAGCTCTGACGGTTACAAAATTCTGTTGAAGCGACACATTCTTTTTACAAAATATGGAAATGATCTCGCAGAAAATTTATGAATTCTACGAAGATCGTGCGTTATAATTTGAACTGGCGACACGCAGAAAATTAGCTTGCTAATTTTATTCCGGCGCGTTCTAAACGCGACTTCGTGTTCTCCAGAAATTGGTAGCCAGTTCCGATCGATCGGGAATTTTAAAAAAAGGGGGGGAGGGGGTTTGTCAGATCGTTTTGCCACGAAGGGGCCCCGTTCCTACACACGCATCCGCGATACGGAATCTCGGAACAGCACCATCCTTAAACCGTCCCGGCCCCCGTAACGAACGCACCGAATGCTCCGAATCCAGCTCTTGCTAACCATGATTGATGATTCTCACGGCTCGCACGGGTAGAATTTGCATCGAATTTATATCGTGCCGCTTGCAAACTGTATAATGGAGTAATAGCGGTCCGCCGTACTGCCGCTTTCGATACCATGAATCTTTCGAACACACGCCACGAACATCGGAAGCTACATTGTACGGGCAGCGGGGCGAAATATTGCCGAGGATATGGTAAACGCCGGCTGGCCGGAGTTAGGCTCTTTATAATGGCACCGGCCAGTATTCAGTGTCCATCGGCAGAGACCCTGGTGGCCGGCAAGTAATAATAAAAAGCCGATTGTTCGTCAGACCGATTCTATTTCCAGCCGAACCGTTTACCATATCCACGGCAAGAGTTTGGTTTTCGTACAGGTGTAAAGTGGAGCGAGCTATTCAATAAATGCCTACTGACTTTTCAAATAGAAGTGCACAGAAAATGCAAGAAAGTTTGTTTCGTTTCAAAATGATTCCTATCAGTGGAACTTAGTTACTACAACAGTTTCTTATTTTCAAAACGGTTTTAGTTCCAACCATAACCAGTTTGTTCGACAACAATCACGAAGTCTATTCGAATGATCAGAAGAGTCACATAATCGCAATCTGTCAATTTGTAAACCGATTGCAACGTTCGAGATACATGGAGACATATATAAAACGTTTAACCAAGTGTGCATAAATTTGAACGATAATTCCAGAGATTATTGTAAATATTTCCAATACAGCTTTCCTATTAGAAAAGACCGCGAATCTGATCATTAGCCCAGACTGACCAGTTTGTTAAAACATGCTATCCGGTAATGAATCGCGGTAACAGCATGTGGTTCGCGTTCTGGAAGACGGTGGTCGATTTCAAAAAATTCGGTCGGGTCAATCGCGACATGAGAATCGCCTTCGTACAGCCGGGCTGGCTAGCGTGATCCTTGATGGACAGCGGAAGGTTCGGTGAGATCTCGTGTATTAATTAAGGCGAATTAGCCTTGGCATAAACTAGACAACGAGCGCCGATCGGTTCCGTGTATCGAAGGATACGCCGATCGTCTCGGGATTCCTCCCCGTCTCTCTCTTTCTCTCTTTCTTTCTCTCTCTCTTTCTCTCGGGCCGTGTGCACCGTGCAGCCGCCGTCAGACCTGCCATTAACAATGCACTTATGCATCACTGTTGAGGGCTACGATTACCCTCCGATCACAATTTCCTGGTGAGCGCGGTCTGTATTCTCGTTATCGAGTCTCCCGGTACCGAACGCGGTTTTAAATTAAATCTTCCCTTTCTTTTTCTCCTGTTCCGATGCGCTCCGCTTTTTACGGGTCAGCTTTTCGGGCAATTTCGATCGATTATCGGCGATTTGGGGATCATCGTAATTTATCCTCCTTTTATGAAATTGAGATGGACCTCCGCTGGTATCAAAGTGATTATTTTCATACGAAGCACATTATTTCCATTCCCTGTATTTTTGACATTCTTTTATCGCACTGTTCTGTATATTCAGAAGGATTTATTTCAACCATTTACGGAACGATACAACACGGCGTAGAATCTTCGAATAGTATTGTCCGGGTCCAGATTCCGGATTTATTTCCCAACTTTGATCATTAGTCTGATATATTGGCGCTGTTCAGCGACACTTCACCCTCGTAGAAAGGACGCGTTACACGCTTCGGGGGGAAGATTTAAGATCCCCGGCGTTGAATAGGGCCGGCGTCGAAGAGACGCGTGTCGAAACATAATCGTCGGCATGGACATCGCGCAGGTTGCGCCACAATTATCCAATTCTCGGGGCGATTACGCGCGAGGCGCTGGAATCCTGTATTCATCGCGACACTAATGGCGCGTCGTTGATAAATCGTGGCCGCGGTTAATTGAAGCCTCGCGTAACACACGGCCGTCCCCGCTGTTATATTTTATTAAACCACGATACGGGCGTAAATAATTAATGGCGCGTAATGACCGCGATTAAATTGAATCGCGCGTTCGCGAGATATTACATCGCCGCGGCATTTCTTACCCGGCTAACGAGTGTTGTTATTTACAAGGGGCCGTGGCGAGCGTACACCGCGGGAGTAGCCAGTGGGCGCATTAGGCGGGACGTCACGCTGAGTCAACACCGCTAGGAACTTCGAGTTCCATTCTCCTCTTTTCTACGTTTCCCTCCCTGCTGCACCACCGCTGTCTTTTTTTTCCAGCCATCGGTTGTCAGTTCGTTTCTTATTATTACCGACACGCATCGCGCCGCCGCAAACGAGCTGCAAGATGGATCTAACGTCCAATACGCTGCTACTCGATTTCGGTCTTCTGCTTCTGCTGCGCCGAGCTTCTCCCTTCGCCGGCCAAACCGTCACGACATCTCGACAATTTCTCTGAACGAGCAGAACAATCCCAAGGACACTTCCAGTAGTCTTGCATCCGAAGCGATGTTACCATCGCCGAGAATTTTTATTGCTTCCTCTTACGTCACTTGAAATTCTATACAATTTTTAGCTCTGTATCTTCCTTAACTATGCATAATTTTTCTGTGCGAATCCTCCTCTAGCTCTAGAAGTTTCCAAAACATCTTCATCGAACCTCCAATGGTTGCCCTCACCCCTTCAATATGGACGATGACCGATGTATCCGATATTCTTGATTATAGATTTTATTAGCACGTTTTAGAGACATATTTTAGAACCTGTTTTTCTTTGAAACCGATGCATATGCTTTAATAATTGTGAAATATATTTCCATTCGAAAACATGTAGTTAAAACACTTTCCAAGTACCCTGGCATAAAATTCGCGATTAAAAATTAACGATAATGTAATGTCCCCTTAACACAAACTTCCTCTTACCTCGTCATCCTGCCATACTTTTATTACCGAATGCACTATAAATGTTTTTATACCGCGCACCGAGCTTAATTCGACCGGGAAAAAGGTAGCTCGCAGTCCATCATTAAAATGCTTTATCAGAAACACGTTTCGAGTAATCTCGGATACGAAAACGTGGTCGTCGCAACCGTTTTGTTCCCAGAAGCTATTACTTCGCCGTATAAAGATTACAAACGATAATTGTAAGCCTATTTGCGAAATCCGTGGATTTGTCGCGAGTTAAGATACTTTTTAATCGATAAGAAGGATACAAATAAAATGACCATAAACGTCCAGATGGATTTGACACGACGAGCTCGAAAGCTCGGGCAACGCAGATTCGTAAATCATTGAGATTACTTCCTCGTTAAATAAGTAAAAGCCGAGGTCTGCTTGAAATATTAAATTTGACGGGGAACAGGTTAAAGTGCGGCATGATATTGATTATGAGCCGAACGAAACGGCATCAGAGTACCGCTGAATCATGCTACGTCGTTCGCAATTAACGTTTATCGTTAACCCATTTCGCGATGTATGCAGGAAACTGCATTCGAAATGATTTCGTTCGGATGATCGACGACTTTTTCTGCAACGAATGCGTTTAATTTGATCAATCAGTTTTTAAATTGTGAGGACCCTAATTTGGCCGGCGTTTCATACAAATGTATGAACTGCTGCTTTAAGCGATGCTAAAGTGACTATACTCGAGAGGATTGGTCCTGTTATTATATAAAATCGTCCCTTGAGTACACGTTTTTCATAAAATACCCTGTCCTTTTTTCTTTGAGATAGGAAATTGATAGTTTGCCATTTTTGGTTAGTCGCATATATCAATCTTAATTGCGTGAAAATGACGGGTTCTAAATTTCTTAATTCACAATTATCGAAATTGAAAAGATGCACGAATGAGAAACTATTCAATAAATTTATTTTTTTGGCTACATATTGTGAAAAAAATGGTTAAAAATTTGGATAGATACATTTTCGTTATTTTTATAAAGTAATATAGAATAGACATATTTAAAACTAGGTTTATCCCGTAAACCTAGTGTTAAACAATTTACCCATCCTACATTCTCTTAACATAATTCTCGAAGCTGAAGCTTACAATGTTCACTTTAAGTGTCCATACTTTTTAGGTACTATGATCAAGGAGCTCTGGATGAATTCTCTTTTGAAAATTAATAACATTTCGAAGCAATTGAAAAGGCTAATTTTAGGTGAAAGATATTACATTTTGCGCGTGGAGAAAAATCGTTTCTCGCAGATTGAAATGCGGAAAGGAAAATGGCCGACACCCCCAGCCTCCGCAACAAGTTGCACGGTACGTCGGCCGGGCAGCGTCGTTACAAATGAGTAGCTAAGTTCGTTGTTGTGGTTAATTAATGGAGTCAGACGACGTAACGGAGCGTTAATCTATGGGGCAATAAACGTAACGTTGCCGCGGACAAAAAAATCCAATCAAAATGCATTAATAACAGGAGAATTAATGCCTTCTTGTGCCGTGATGGCCGATATTGCGTGCATATGCACACGTCCGATCCCGTACGTACCCGTACCGTGCTCGTAAATGGACTAATTACTCGCAATTACGCAACGACCGGCTCGCAGCACGGGTTTCTTCTCCGTCATTAGTTCTTCGTATTCCCAGCGAATTACATAATAATATTCCCTGCTCGATAGGCGTCGAAACGTTAAAACGACCGATTTAGATCTGGCATGGTAGCTGACTTTCCTTACTGATTTCGATCTTAAAGTAATTATTAACACCACCGACAGATCGTAATACGCTCTTAGTCCTCTCCTCGTCAAACACTCTCTATTTGAGATTACTTTGCCACGCGGCTGTGAAAAAAAGCGTTTCTCAACGATTAAAGAAATGAGCACCAGGATCTGTTGCCTTTTTGTCGCGTCTATGATATTTAAACAAGTCTAGTGTAGACAAGAAAATTTTGCTTAATTAATTATATTCAGGTGTATTATTATTTATAAGTGGGGAAAGCTAGTTCTTTAACGTGCGAACATTTTTTCTTCCTGTAGGCACTGTAGTAATCACAAGAAGATTTTCGTTCACTTTTCGGACAGCTGAGGAAGATTCATTCTTTCTGAAAAAGTAAATATTATGTTAATAACAGTTTAAATATTCTGAAAAAATAAAAAAAAGGCTAGTTGGGAGGTTTTCGGTCTAAACAATAATAAAATAGGAGGAATACATTATTAGTCTTGATTAGAATATTCTTTAACAAACTTTCTAGCATCGTGTCTTTTAAAATACTGTTTCATAGTGGTCTCGATGATTGTCGAGGATGTTCGTTGCAGCAATGCTTCTTCAAAAAATTATTTACTAATTTACTTTTGACTGATCCCATTGGTTCGCGATGGAAACCGCTACTGCTATTTAATTATAATGGCCAGAAAAATTAATTTAACTTCAATGTCTTTTTATCCCCGACTCGTCGCCGACCTAATCCTCGAGTCGTGTAGAAACAGCTGGTCACAAGTCGACCACGCAATCGGCATCAGGTTCAGCTCGGTTTGCGGGCCCGAATATACAAGCGGATGAACGAAGAGGAATCGAGCAGAACGATCGCTCGCCCATTAACCGTCGAGCGGGCACACGCGGATAATGGGCGAGCGATGGGACGGCGACGTGACACCGCTCTATTTCTCGTGGAAACCCGCCGAGCACCGGTTTGATCGATATATTCTCACTCGTCACCGAACATCTTCGATCTTGACGGTTCGCTGCTCGCCTCCGTCCCAGATAAACGATCACATTTTTCCACGCGCCGCGATCGCTGTAGATCGGCGTCGTGGACACAGTTTTATCTGTTGCGAAAATCTTCAGAGGCTCGAGCACCGATGCTTCCCTGGTTTGCTGCGGGAGCTTCTAATTACGACATTAATCTCGCCGTCATTTCGCTGACGGTCGTCGGTGTTGAAAGCCTGTACTCATCATGTTTCTTTCCGAGACTTTTCTATAAAAATATATATGTCACGTCAAACATTAGTTTCAGTGTTCTATTGTAATTTCATTTCAATCGAACATTACCCAAAACATTAACGACGAATATGAGATCGTTTCGAGAATTTCAAAAAGACTTGCTTCATGGATTTTAAAAAATATCTGAAAGGTCATTTTATTAAGAGCCAAGGGTAGTCACGTGACTTTTGCAGAGCCAGCATGTCCATGACTGCTGTATAATTTCCGTTCACATCCTTCAGCCACTGACTTAAGATCTGTCTTGGTTTCGATCCGACGGGTCCTAAGTCTGTGACTAAATTTGTGATATCTTTTGCTCTGTATTATCGATATCATGAATTCTGACGCCAGAAACGCGAGTTTTCGGCTTTATTTCGCATAGAATCTAGACAAAATATAGCTCAATTTGTTAGCTGGAAATATTTTCTAGCGCACGCTACTGTCGATTTCATCCAGAAAACTCATCCGATGGTATAAAAATGCTTGGATTCCACGACATGCACATCGTCAATTTTTAGCCTTCTTATAACATTTACATTACCATATATCTGCATAATCTTGTGAGCTCATGACCAGCGCGCGCTAGATTGAACCTTCCTCTTTCGAATGAGTCCTTTCTCAGAGAAAAATATTCTCATATAAGGACGAAAAGTTGAGGCCCGTAAAACCATTTTTCGGCTATTTTTGTCGGTAACGTGGTCACTCTACCTTACCGCGAATCTACGGAGTCTCTCTGGGGCAGCCATCTTCTGACGTCATACTTGCTTCAGAAAGCGAGTTTTCTGCCGAATATTACCAATTACTCCGCGATGAGGTAGAAATTCGCAATTTGGGCTTTGAACAGACGTAGATTGGACTTTTAGGAAACACAAGGGACCACTTTTAAACTGCTCATTGCAATATTGAAGCGTCAATTTGTCAAGATTTTGAAAAAAGGCACAGCGTAACATAGCATGTTACATTTAATTTACTTAAAAAATTAAATTACAAATATTTGTGACGATTTCGATGGATCTTCGCTACAGCATGGACATCAATGAATCGACCCTGTTAAAGGCATAATTTTGGCTTCTCCTAGCAGTTCTAGAGCACTGAATCATTTTTTCTGAAACGCTGAATAGGCAGTATCCATGCAGAGTCGCTATAAAATGCAACTCTATGCTCCCAGTTCGGCTCGAAAGCCGTCCAGGATCCCCAGGGCCACAATTGAAAGTCCCAGCTTAAGGTCTAAGCTCTCATACTCTGGTTTAGTGCGCCGTTCATCGCCCGTTTCTCTCTCTCTCTCTCTCTCTCTCTCTCTCTCTCTCTATCTATCTATCTATCTATCTATCTATCTATCTCTATCTCTCTCTCACTCTTTCTCTCTCGTTCTCTCGCTCCTCTTCATCGGCGAATCGTGCAAGAACACCGGACTGAGAAATACGCTCGGTGACTTGCATACAATAGAAGAGAGTGATAGGCAGTTTTCTGAGGGATTCGAAGTCGTTGCAGCTCGCGACAGCTGTCACGCCGTCGCGTCCTCGCGAGAGGGCTCGGCTTGATAACAGCCGAGAATAAACGCACGGAGATACCGGCGAAACTATGCCCCGCCTATAGCGAACACTGGGAAATCCACTTGTATCGACGCGATGGTGAACAACGACTTCCGGTGCGCTGTTGTCCTACTCCTGTCCGACCAAGAGAACGTTTTGTGGACGAGCGGTTTCTAAACAGGGCGCGGAGCTATTTTCTATCTACCTCTTTGTTTGAGACTTTGCGATGCCCGGGCGTTGAATATTGCCATGAATAATTTAATTTACAGGCAATCGATATTATGGTACTCCCCCTAATCCCTGGTCTTAGAGCTGTTTTATTGTTAACAGTCTCCTGGCAACGCAAGAATGTTATCAATCGTGCAAACTCATATTTTTGAAACGCTTTCAAACGTTCATTAACAAAGGTAGACGCATAGAGGTTTCAACAGTACAAAGTAATGGAAATATAAATTAATACTGATACAGTAAAATTGAAATAAACTATTGATATCCAACCTTCCACTAAAAGACAAAACAGTTAATACCTGGATAGTGTACTCATAAACCGGTTGTCTGTAGAAATATTATTATAAAACGAACCCAAGTGAGACGTTAGTGGCTTTACAACAATAAAATGGAATAGTGGATGAAAAGAAGAACCAGATGCGAGAAACGAGAATTAAATTCATTGACTTATGCTCAGACGATCTGATGCAGAAAGAAAAGGAGAATCCACGAGGTTGACAACTGACGTTTAATGAGCTGCCGCGTAATTGAGGAGCAGCCTATTTAACTGCCCAATTAATTAAATTTTTGCAATCACGAAATATTATATGCAGTAATTTATCGGACGGTTAAACATTCCGAAATTGTCTGGTTATTAATGACGAATCCCCTGATTGAATGGCACGATTGGCTTGGATACGTCCAATCGCGGTTACTTTGTTCGTGCTTAAAGCCTCTGAGAGATCATCAGCGTACAGAAGGCAGGTGCATAAAGATGGCAAATGACCGGTGTCGCTTTTCAATTACGCTCTTTTGATCGTAAATTTGAAAAACGCATAAAACCCTCCCCTTGTAGCCCTCTATAAATTGCCGATGGATGAGGACTTTCGATTGCACAAGAAAATGAGTATCCGCTACGAGGAAATTATGAAAGGGATATTAGACGTATGAATGTGCACGCGCTGCGCCGTAAATTTCAAGCAAACCTATCGAGAGATTTTATGTTTTGCTCGGACAACGCTTTTAATGTCTCCTGCCACGCTAATACTAGAACTACGCAATTCCGTTTTTTCTGCCAGAATGCGAAAACAATTTCACCCATTTTTACATTTCCCTTTCCTTCCATCACGTTGCGTGCAAATATGCGTTCTCCAGGTTGCACAAAGATAAACAAATTGCTAAAATTCTTCAATGACAACATAATTTAGTTATACAGTACACTCTGTACCTCGAATCTTTTAAGCTTCTGCTCCTAACTCACAGAATTATTGACACAGACAAATTTTCTACTATTGTCGGTAACGTGGTCACTCTACTTTATCGCGAATCCACAGAGTCTTGGCTCCTACCACTGCTCAGATTTTATAAATAAATTGCCAGAGCGATATGGCAAAATATAACTGAATTAACCGATAGCGATGCGCCTACAACAGCAAATGCAGTTTTCAACCAATTTTCAAATTTCAAATGCTTGCCAATTTCTGAGGAGTAAACGATTGCCCTGACATTTCGAGCGTATGTTAACAATGTGAAATATTTTTGTTGCAGGCGAGAAACCGTACCAATGCACATGGGAGGGCTGCACGTGGAAATTCGCGCGTTCCGACGAACTAACGCGGCACTATCGCAAGCACACGGGTCAGAAGCCGTTCAAGTGCCATCTTTGTCAGCGATCGTTTTCGCGGAGCGACCATTTGTCGCTTCACATGAAGAGGCACTGATAAAGAGAAGCTTCTAGCCGGTCGGAAGAGCGAATTCGGGGGATTGGGTGGGGTGGGGGGTGGGGGTAAGAAGGAAGCGGAATGAGAAGAGCAGTGGAGAAGCGGGGCGGAGAAGCGGATGAGAAAAAAATAAAAGACCGCTGTTCCGGGGAATCGGGACTGGAATCGTGATCGTGATCGGACGACGATAATGATTCTCTTTTTTATATTCGGGACCTGAACAGCCTCATCTCGATCGGAATCGTCCCGATCGTGCGACGAGAGTCGGAGGCGGAAACTAGGAGAGAAAAAATGAAGAAGGAAACAAATCGTTCATTAGACTTTAAAAGTTGCGAACGGCGGTATCGCTGTAATTATCGGTGGACGATCGTGCGAACCTGCCAGCAGTCTCACTACGAAAGCGATGGACAAAAGCGCGTTTTCTTTTCTTCGTCGTCCTTCATTCTTCTATCGGAACTTTCTATTATCCTGAATTCGTATCTGTTGAACAGAGAGAAATTGTAACGTTGTTATGTACTTTAGAAAAATTTTTCTACCGCAAAATATTTATTTATTTCTCGTTGAAGGAACCAACGTCTTTCGAGAAAGAGAGGGGGCGGGGGGAGGGGAAGGGGGAGTGAGAAATCAATTGCTGCAGGTTCAGCGCAACCGGCGCACGCGACAGCGCGTCACTTCTTGTTTCTATTTCTAGCCAATTTTCCAGTTTGTTTTCTTTTTTCTTTTTCTTTTTCTTTTTCTTCTTTTTTGTAACGTACGAATTAAATAAGGCCAGCTCAACTAGTCTAGAGCACCATATATGTATCGTCTATCGCGAGGAATAGAGCCAGTAAACTGGGAGGAGTGGAGGGGGAGGAGGAGTAAACTATCGTTAAGGTAATTAAACGGTTTATTAAGTAAAGGAAATTATTCGAACTCCGGTGACGGAGCTTGGGACTTAGCATGCTCAGTTAAATAAACTACAATCGTGATCGTAAAACGTTTTCTAACGCGTTGAATACGCGAATGCTCTCGAGTTAATGCACAAAAGAATTTCGCGTTTAGGGACGGACAATCATTCAACATCAACAACAACAACAACGTTCTTATTGTCGACCGGAACAAGGGAATTCGACGCTCTGAAAGCCAGTATTACGTGTGCATTAAGCAATTGTACGATATAATAATCTCGGTATCACGGCCATCGAGGTTGGGGTTCACGGCGCCACTTACCCGAGTCCTTTGGTTTTGCGCGGCCGCGCGCGCAACAAAAATTATAGAACGTTTTTCGCTCGTTTGTCCACGCAAGGTGCCAAAGTAGAAGGTGCAAATGTGCGACGATCATCGATACATTGCGTTCGAAACGTGGACAGGGCCGGGTCGAAGAATGATTTTAGAAACAAGCCTTTCCCGGGGGAGAATCGGTTTCTGCACACTTCGTTTTGGAATACGGCAGCTCGTAAGGTACACGATCGCGGCGAATCGCCAGCTTCTTTTTTTTTTGCGGAATGCCAACGAGAAAGAGAGACGTGTTCGGTCGATTAGGCGAGCGTTCCCCGCGGTTCCGTCGTTGTACATACAGAGAAAATCGCATCAGGGTTAGACACCGTTGA
Source organism: Halictus ligatus (assembly GCA_028454255.1). NCBI lineage: Eukaryota > Metazoa > Arthropoda > Insecta > Hymenoptera > Halictidae > Halictus > Halictus ligatus. The sequence goes on along the minus strand of CM052132.1, from coordinate 9,486,159 downwards.
CACTGTGTCCCGTGGATTGTTCAATTATCGTCAATCTAGATGAAAGTAACAGTTTAAGATTACCTACCGGGATACAATATCGAAACATATCGAAGTCGTGCGCGTTCCAGAGGCCGGTGCGACACGCGTTCCTCCTCGCGGTCCAGACTCGGATTAGTGCGACGAGCTTGCGACGCTGTTTCTCTTAAGCAAACCTTTGCCAATGTGATACTCTCTCTCTCTTCTTTCGTCTAGCGAAAATCATTCGAGGTAACTATAAATTTGTCGGACTGATCCGAGGTGTACGAGTCGCGAAACGATCGTCGTTCAAGGCCACGAATGCTGCTTTGAAGGAAGTGGACTGTGCCAAATAGGACGCGGGTAACTTCTCGGTGGCCTTGGACAGTCGATCGGACCGGTCGCTCTGGCCGCGGAGGCTCTGGGGAAACTGTGAATTTACCAAATTTCTAGCGACCACGATGAAAACGTTCGTTATTGTTGGAATTTCTCGCAGGAACGTTGTCTCGCGTGTCCTCGGCGATTCGCGTAACGCTTGTAAATAATTTCGGGACACCTTAAGGAGAGCGATCCTTGTTTCGCAGCGTACGTTTCCTTCGAGCCTGCGCGTTTTCTCCGACGCGAACGGGCGCAGGGTCTAAACGAGAAAGAAAAAAAAGAAGGGAGCCGTGGAAAAGAGCGGAAACCTAATTTTTTTCGGAGCTACAGTTAAACGCGATGGAACAAGATGCCAGTATATGCTAGAGCTAGAGGCGGGCGGAGTTATGAGATGCCAGTATATGCTAGAGCTAAAGGCGACGGAACAAGATGCCAGTATATGCTAGAGCCAGTTTATATCATTAAAGTGACACCTCTACCTTGTAAGATTACTGCGAAGATTGATAAATGACTATTTGTTACGTGTTGTATTTTCATAGGGAATAGTGCCTTTTAATATTAAGAGGAAGAGGAACGCTGCGTTAGACCTTAAGTATACTGCTAGTGCCTTAAGTCACGCGAATCTTCGTGCTTGTGCACGTTTCATAACGCAACCCCCTCTCGGGTCCTCGCCCGGAGGATTCTGTTTCGAAAACGAACACACACAAACACACATGCTACACAAACACAAACAGAAACACAGGTTTCCGTCGTCCTTGTTCGCCGCTTTCGGAACGAAAAATTGGAAACAACGTCCGTCAAGGTTCCACCGGCTTCGATTCCTCGTCGCTTCTTCGGTCTCCGCGCGTCCCCGTCGCGCCGCGGTATCGCGATCCACGTCCCGACGATCGATCGCAGGGATCCCGTACCTTGCCACATCACACACCGTTCGTCCGTCGACAATCCTCCGATAACAGTGCGACGATCGGAAACGTTGAGTTCCAGAGCGGCATAGTGGATCGCGGTCACAGGGGATTTTTGGTCCCCACGACGAGAGAGAGAGAGAGAGAGAGAGAGAGAGAGAGACCGCGTCTGCCTCCGGGATGCATGAATAATCCCCGTGCATGATCGTCGCTGCGAAACTCAATCCGAAAATGGACGAGGTGCCACCCAGGATGCCATTCTACGATCCTGATGACTGATACCGTTGTACCTTTCCTGTAGGGAATTTCTTTGGAGGGGCAGCCGTCAGTAATCTGAGCGCGGCGCGGGCGATGAGAAATGTATACTGACGTCATGCCGACACCCTCTTTGATCATTATCATTTTTTCTTTTTCCTCACTGGTGAGCTCGTGCCGAGTCGTGCACATCCCGAGCGCCGACGTCGTGTTACACGGTGTGCTGCTCTCCTCGGCCGGGACCGATTCCTTTAATTGTCGACGTAGGCGCGAGACCATGGCCAGGAGCGTCGAGAGGACCTCCTCCTCCCCTCTTCTCTTCTTTCCCGAGGACTCGCCTAACCGTCGGTGGAATTTCGATCTGTCCCGGACGGAGCCTCATCGTTTTCGTTCAAACAAACATTCCAGTGGCGGGCGTCGCGTCCCATCGCGACGTACTCGCACCGTGATCGATCGTCATCGGCCGGAAAATCGGGGATTCCTCGGACAGGGCTCGAACGATCGGAACACATTCCTTCCCACCGAGCACCGACATTCCCAGACCAAGCGAGTGAACAGGCAGATTCGCGAAAAACCCCGGCGTTATTCGTGTTAACGAGGACCCATTCGGACGGGGCGAACCCGTCAACCGACGGGGGAACGGAGCTCGAACTGTACGTGACTTATTTTCTATGAATCACTCCCCCCGCCCCCGTGGAAATTAGCATCTGAAGTGCCTTAACAGACGTCGACCGACAACCGACTAATCGAGGCTTCGCTTTTCGATTACGGGTCAGCTTCGTACGCCCGCTGAACCGTTGCGAACAACGAGAAGCGAGGCATGGGGGGTGGACACGCACTATCTGTATCTTCTTTATGAAAAACATCGTGAAAAATGTCGCTCGGAAAACAAATTCGTTGGAACAACCGTCGATGTTCTAGGTTCCAATTACAGAAATTCGAACGTTGCTTCTCGGAGTACCTGAATCTGTTGAAATTCTTGTTTCGTTGATAGTTTAAGGAAGCATCAGGGCGAATTGATGGAGAATGATTTGGTTCGAGTGTGCTTTTCGTCCGTCGACCTTGCGATTCCATTGTTCGTTTCAAGGGCCAGTAAAACGTGTCCGCGTACACGCGTCCGATCAATCGCTCTCATATATACACACACGCACACACACACACACACAAACAAACGGAGGAATACGCGCGCGCACACACAAACAAACAGAGAGATACGCGCGCACACTACATACATACGCGTCCAGTCACTCACACGCATACCTTATCAAGCAACTGCAATAAATTGCGTCTTTAATCTGCGATCATGCTCGGTGCTCAATCTTTCTTGGTGATTTCGTGCGTTGAATTCGACGCGCGTAGATATACATCAACAGTGGACAATACGGGGAGATCGTTCTCCTAAAGATTCATTACGCAGGAGCGCAGAAAGTAAGGCTGCGAATGATAAGCGCGAGCCTGATGCGCGGAGGATGTTGGATCGTGTGCAGAAAATTACGTTTCGCGTGACCTTGTCGGTCGAGATCATGATATTCTTTTCGGAAATCTTGTTGGCCAAAGTGACCGCGTATTCTATCAGCAACGAGATACACTTGAAATAAACGAAGAAATGATCGATAACCGGACTGCAGACCTTTGTGCGAAATGGAAATTGTCTTTCGCGAGATTGTCCAAAACGGGAGCTACACAGAAAAATGATTGTTTCGGTTAATTATTTTGCTAGGTTGCAAATAATGTGATAAAATTGTTTTCGCGTAATTTTAATGTATTCTACTTACACATTTCTGTCGCACGTTGAAAATCCGCATTAGTTTGCCACAAGTTTGACACATTATACAAGGTTGTACGTTATTAACCCTTAGCACTCGAATGGCGACTGTAAGGCGCCACTAAAAATTGTTGTATCATTATAGAAAATATTTTTTACATTATTAAATTTGTTTGTATTATGAATTACTTCTAGGTCGGAAGAAATGTTTCGTTCTGGAGTTAAAATAGCTTCGAGTGCAAAGGGTTAATAGACTGCGGATTTAATGCACTTATGGCAAAAATGGACAACTGCTATTCAAAACAGCAGGAAGATTTAAAAAAACGAAGAGTCCCAATACATCACTTTCGACCTACACAATTTCTTAAGGGAAGAAGGGCATCTTACAGTGAACGCACACAATGTTTATTTTGTATAAAGATCCGCAGACTAGTTGTTACACATAATTGCTCGTGAATTCCACACAGTGACCGAAGAATAATAATTTCTGCTTACGGTACGGAAATTCTGGTTCACTTTGTAGAACGAGGCGATAGACATTCAGCAACAAAAGGCTTCCAAACCTTTGGTGGTTCACATGGTCCGACAGCTTCCCCGACTCGCAGGAACGCGATTAGGCGATTGTTGGCTCGTTTACAGAAATTCTCGTAAGGATGCTAAACGGAACTACTAGCGCGTAAGATAGGCAATTAGGCGAGCAATAACTTCTGTAAATAGTTATGTAAAATTACCGGCGGTGGATCGTCGAAAGGACGTTCGGACCGACGGGCCAACGTAGTATAATTCTTTTGCAATAATATAATCAATGGGGGCCAGTAATTCTCTCTCGGATCTCGCACGGATTTTAGACAACTGCGAGGCGCGTGGCGGTGTCCTCTTCTCTGAATCGCGCCGCGGATTCTGTGCGTCCTTTTGTTCTCTGTTGCTCCGCGGGCAAAAGGAGAGACGAGAAAAACAAACTTGCTTTTAGGTTCCTAGAGCAAGCGTGGAAACCGTGCCGACGAATACGACGCGCGAAACTTCTTCGGGAAGTGCGGTGGCGCGTTGTAGAATCGACACGGTGTTCACGCGAACACGTTCAAGACCGTGAACGGTACCGCCGAAGGTCAGGGAAGGAAAGGAACGATGGTCGCGCGCCACCAACTATTACTTTGTAAGAGTATAAAAAAAAAACTGTATATTACGTCGCGTAGGTTTCTTTCATGCGTAGGAACGTTAATGAGAACGCATCCGTTGCGATTCACTGTATAAACGAAGGCATTATACTGTACCGGAGGTGAACGAGGAAAAAAAAAAGTAAACGTTTGTACTTTCTAATTTACTTTTAACCGTGTCGCTTGAGGACGGTGTCGCTATTCGTAATCGCGGGCACCTCGGCAAAGGGGAGGTTCGTTTAGTGCATTAAACAGAAAAAAATATATATTATATATATATATATTATATATATATATGAACAAAAAATCTCTATATATATACATACATATATATATAGATAAATATAGATATATATTGTAAATGTGGTTGTAATCTTATTACTGTTATATCGATATATCGATGTCCTTGATTTGGATAATTTATTTATTGCGGTCGAAAGAGAGGTAAACGAAACGGGAGCGTGTAATTATTATCGTGCGCCGCGCCGCGGGGGTGCAAGCGGAACGGGAATTGCGGAGAGTGTGAGAATAGCGAATTATTATTAACGAATTACGTAACGCACGGCAAATTATATATATTTATACAACGTTATCGGATGCGGGGGAAGGAAGCGTGTTTTCTTCTTTTTTATTTGGATGCCGCGGCTCCCCGCCGCGCGAGTGAAAGTCCTAAGAAAGAAAAAAAAATATTAAAGAAATAAACAGTGAAGTATGAGAGAAATGGGAACGATTGTTTCGCGACAGCACGGTTCAACGCGTATTTAATATTTGTACTTTCGCGCGACTACCTACCCGCGGAAGTGAAAAAAAAATTCTTGTATCGCGGAGGGCGAAATCCGTGTCCCGGTTGTTTCGTTTAAATAAATTACATTCGCCGAGACGCGTGGCACGGTGCGTCACGTTCGTCCTGTGTGGTACAACATCACGCCTGTCGATAATCTTATTATCGAAATGATGGTTACATATTTTAGATAATACTATTATCATTATCATTATTATGATTCTTATTATAATTGCTACTATTACTATTATTATTGTATTTGGCAGGGTTACGACATTAAAATCGTAAAAAAAAGAAAACGACGACCGACTTCTTCTTCAAACCTTTGAATCCCATTCCAGCATCCACTCACATTTCTGTACGTCTTAATAAATAGTTCAAAGTATTGCTTGTTGCAGATATCTTGATTATTTCGACACCTGTTTCCACAATATCATATTATTTTTATTCCTATTTCTAATTTAGGCAATTTAAGACTGAGGTTTAAATATCGTGTTATTTTTAATTCAGACCCTTGAAGCCTGTTCAAATATTAAATATACCACTGTTTCCCGTGAACAACATTGTAAATACCATGTTTCTCGTTGCTACAGTGATTTCTCTATATATCTCGCCGAGGCTTGGATAGTAAACGTTACGGAATTATCCCCACTACCGCGGGGCATACCCCGTGAGGAGCCACGAACCTTGAGAGGCTTCGGACGCCGAGGAGTGTAAACATAACACCGCTCCTGAACGGTAATGACGCTGGCAAGACCCGTGTTGTTGACAAATATCGAGAATTCTCTGTACTTTTAGTTCAGACTCTTTCACCCATTACTCGCCGCAATTCAAAAATAGAAAAGAAAATGACATTAACTGTATAACGATATTCATACCAACCAACAGGAACTATTTTTGCCATAATTCTAATTGCTTTTATTTAAATATAAAAATTAAAGCCCGTCCCATCTTTGGGACATTGGCGGAATGTACTGTAGTACATTAAAAAAAAAACAAAATTAAAATTATATATTCGTTTCATTTAGTGTCCCAAAAATGGGACATTCGCGGATAATGGGTTAAGATCGTATAAAAATACGTTCGACAAGCGCGAAAAATGGAAAACAGTCCTAAAATACGTTCATAAATAAACAGAAACATTAATGTACAAGGATTTGAGTGGCCCCGACAGCGACAGAATAATCAAAACCATTCGGGGGTTAATCGTAATTATCAGAACGACCGGTATAAAAGAAAATGCACAAATACTCAGTTTCACAATTTCTACGTTGACCTAACTGCACTCCGTATCGGACAGTACCACCGTTACGGAGCCGCCACGTAACGAGAGCAGCGCCCTATCAGAACTCGTTGAGAATCAGAAAACAGCCATAACCGCGGCGTTGATAAGCAAAAAGCTCGGGGGGAGACCGGGGCACCGCGGACTAAACGGAAAATCACGTATCGGCAGGCGGATCGTAGTCGATCAACGTCGATCGGAAAAATTATTGACCGGCGCGAAGCCATAACCTTTCCCGAGGACATTACCGGGGGCCGCGTGGCCGACTCCCATATAAATACATCTGCATTCTCGTTAACGTTTTACCCGTTACACGGTAGTTAGGCGGTCGCGGTACGATAAATAAAGCCGCGAGTCTCTCCGGGAGTAAGCGCCCGGAGATGTTTTGTGACAACCGGCCAGTCACAATACGATCATTAGGCTATTTTCCAGAGTGTAGCACCCCGAGACGCCATATCTCTGCCGTGGCCGCGTATTTGTCCCGTCTGGCAACAAGATTTCTGCACGCTGGTATTCTACTAAGTTGTAGGTAGTCTCCGTACTAGGTAAGTACAAATCCTACCGTATACCTCCAGGAGAATTTGTAGTCCGAACGGCGGCTATAACCGAGGCCATAACTTAAGCGGAATACCGCCGTTGATTCCAGTCCTTCTAGCCGGAATTCCCTCTCTCTCTCTCTGTCTCCCTCCTATCTCTCTCCCTCTACCCGGTGCCGGTACAATTGTGGATATCAACGGCGACATGACGTCCTTTCATGTTGATGCCTCGCCGTCCCGGACAGACGTACTTGTAAATGAAAGCGTGTCGATCGAATCGTCCAACGGTATATAATTAATTCCCGTCATTTCACCTCCCCTCTAGTCCCCCCTACTCTCTTTCTCTCTTTCTCCTATCGGCCACCGGTTCGCGAAAACTAAATACACGCGGATTCGTATTCCTCGCGGGATCTGTACGTAACCAGGATTGTGTGTGTGTGCGTGTGTGTGTTTTACAAGGCTCACTTTGAATTAAGCAAACGTTTGCCGCATGCGCCAAGTTCTCGGGCAACGTTCGCAAAAACCGTCTCGGTAACAAAGTCGCTTATGGTAGCGCCGATAAGAAACTCGTACTTGCCGTGGCGTGCCACTCGCATCGCGGCCACGTGTCTTCCGATTGATGCTATTTATCGATAGAAGAAACTGGAGCACACGATGCATTTCACCGGGAAACAAGAAGCGCGAGCTGCCGCTCGGATAAACAGGCTACCCCTTGTTTCATTGTATCGAACCGTACAAATAATAACGCCGGGCTAATAGGTACTATCTCTGATGTTCAAGAAAAAAAGAAAAGAGAAGAAGAACATGTTAACAGTTCGTTTCGGATCAGGACGAGGTTGAACTCGGAGCTCGGGTTTTTCCGTGCTGATTTAATTGTTTGCAGCGAATCGTATGCTCCGAGATTTGTGCGGACGAACCGGGCAAGAAGTCGATAGGAAAAAGGGGTCGTTGAGTCGTTGTTCGTCACGGACTGTGGATCTTTGTGTAAGATAAACATTCTCCACGTCAATTCCACGAAGTTAAGCGAAAATATATTTTCTCTTCTTTGGATCATCTTGAAATTTCGAAAATAATTTCACTGTCTTTAATTTTTCTAACGTCTATTCAATTTTGTGCCTGACCTATTCATTTTTATTAGATATGCATGCGGCAATTTAGTCGTGTATATCGAAGGTGTACCTTAAAAACTGATTTCTCCTTTCTTTTCTTCTTTCCCACGAGAAGGATGCTAAAGCTAGATTATAGTGTAAGAAAGAGGAATTACTAAACTGCGGATTTGATGCATTTATGACAAAAATTAGCAGATCAAACACAAAACAATAAATACATTTAAAGAATTCGGGAATATTACTGTTCTACCATCTTCGACTCAGTAGACTGCGGATTTTATGCATTTATGACAAAAATTAGTAGATCAAACACAAAAAATAAATACATTTAAAGAATTCGGAAACACTGTTCTACCATCTTCGACTCACTAGACTGCGCATTTTATGCATTTATGACAAAAATTAGTAGATCAAACACAAAATAATAAATACGTTTGAAGAATTCGGAAACACTGTTCTACCATCTTCGACTCACTGAACTGTCTCACAATTACTGCAGACAATTTTTACTTTGCTCAAAGATCTGCAATCTAGCCGTTACCAATGCAAAGTCGCATCTGTGAATGAAATAGGTGTTACTTGTGTGGATAAAATTCGCCCGGCCGTCGACCTGTCAAACAGATTTGAAGAGCAGAGTGGATCCGCGTGTCGGGGCGAAGACGATCGAACGAGAGCCGCAGCGATAATGAGACCGCGTAGCAAATAAATTCGCGCGATTTCGCAAGAGGGATATCTGCATGCCGATAGGGGGAGGCAGCGTTGAATCGTCGGTTGCGGCACGCATCCCTGAATCGCGTTGCACGTTGCCGCGGGTTTGGTTTTTACTGGTGGCCGGCGTTCTAATGGGATCGGGTCTCCATAATTGAATTTACGAACGGCTGGTGTGTGCCCACGTCGTCCATTTTCCTCCGGGGGCCCGGTTGACGGCCACGTGACATTCCCATCGCGCGCGGCCACAGGGGCCCCCAGTTCGAAGGCACGAACGTGGTTTAATGCGCTCCGGCTCGCAACACGCGATTTTCACCAGAATCGCTCGCGTATATATCCCGCCGACGCTAATGACGGCATAACTTGCTAACGTTGGACCAGTATTTCTATTAACCGTCCGGGAGCTATCAACAAAACGGTTACAAATTGGCGTGCAACGGAGGGAACACTGAGAGCGAGGGGGGTGGGAGGGGACACAGAGAAAGAGAAGCTCTCTCGGCCCGTTGCCGGTTTAGAATGCTCTCGGAGATCGTGAGTGAAATGTATCGGGCCGCGTATCTCGCCCGGTTGTGTACGCGGATCGGACCGCGTGTCGGCAATTAAATTTAGAAATAGAAATTATAGGGTATCGATGGGCGGCGGTATCGTAAGGGACGCTGATTACCGGTGCCGACGGTAATTGGACCGGGCCCGAGCGGGCCCGACCAATCGAAAGAAAGAGAAGAGTTATTGGGCACAGGGTCGCGATCGCTCGCGCAGCTGCAATTAGCGACACCGATTCCGCAGAAACGATTCCTGACGCCGGAGCACGTACCGTACACCGATAAATTGATAATTCATACCGCTCGAGCGTAATTGAGCCACTTTTTTCCAAATCCGACGATAGGCGAGCCGGTGTCGGATACTATTTACTATTTATTTATTATTTGTTTAATGTTGCTTCAACATCAAAGATAGGTGTCGGATACTGCTCGAGTCAATTCGCACAAATGTCCGGCGACCGTGATCGTGCGAATAAAGCTATTTAGCCGTGTCAGCCATCCGGTGTTCCTTAAATTGTGGAGGAACGTTGTGAACATATTTTCTGGAAATTAATCTGAGAAATAACCATTTCGATTCCGATCGAATAATCCGCACAAGTTGGAAATATTACTAGCAACAAAAAAAAAATGGAATTCCTCCATATTAAATTTGTACAATCTAAAAGAGTACAAACGAGTTCTTACAGTCGCTAAATTATTTTGAGTTTGTAAGACTTTTTGGGCGTGATTGTTCAAGAGTTAACGATTTCACTGTACAAAATCTTAGTCAAGTTCTTCTTAGAACTGTTGCAAGAAAATTTTTAAAAGCCATACAATTGAAATATCACGTTATTCGAAAGCAACCAATGAGAATTGAAATTGACCGATATTCAACTTTTTCAAGAACTTCAAGAAAAGTACCTCATCCTTCTCGTTAGAATCGTTACAAAGGAAACTTTAAAAACCATGCAATTGTAATACCACGTCGTTCAAAAGCAAGCAAAACTAGCACAAAGGTCCGCAATTTATCACTGATATCGAGCTTTCCGCTTTGGACAAAGCGGAGAACGAACGCGAACAACGATACTCAAGGGCAGCAGCTCGAGGGCCGCTTCGTTACGCAGGAAAATAACAAATTCTTCTTAGAATGATTACAAAGGGGGGCTTTAAAAACCGTGCGATTGAAATACCATGTTATATCCAAGAGCGACCAGTCAGAAAGTTGCACAAAGGTCTGCAATTTATTATCGATATCGAGGTTTTCGCCGATGACAAAGCGGGAAGCGAACGCGAGCAACGATACGCAAGGGCACGCAGCCCCGGCGCCATTCCGTTCCGCTGAAATATACGGTTTAGGTATAGCGGAACGTAACGAATGGGCCGGTGTGTCCGCGGTCGTTATTAATTGCGGCCACTGGCTCGCGCGGATACATATTTGTCATCATTACCGGGCGCGAGCTGTAGATATATTTGTACGGGCGATACGATTTAGAAACGTCAGCTCCGTTTATCGTTCTAGCGTCGTCGTTTCGAAACGCTGCAACGGCTTGACATCCTCTCAAGTGACCCGAGAGCCACGCGTAAAAGTACCATTTCTCACGCGGCGCGGCGCGGTGCGGCGCGGCACGGCGGCGAAGTTCGAGCGTTCCGCGCTCGCGGAAATTTTATCGAGCGGCTGCAACCGGCGGAGCATCGAGCAAAAAATCGGTCGGCGTCCTAAGTACAATGTGTTCCACGGTTTCTATCTGGTTCCAGCATCGGTTCCGCCGATGCGCGAACGAAACCGAGCATCTTTTTGCCCGATGCGGCGGCGCGGCGGCGGTTATAAATCATGAGCGTTGGCTCGCGGCGAGCCCATTTGATTGCGCGCTCGCGCGTATAAGGGATATGTGCCGGGATACCGCGCCGCCGGTAAAAGTGACGATATAATTTTAGCCGGACATTAGAAAGCGAATTACGAAAACGTCCGCGGCTCGTAAAAAGAAGCGGGACGCTCGTTATGATTAATAGATTGAATTTAACGGGTTCCAGGCGCGCCCGCCACGCGGTGTAAAGAATACGGCCGTGGCGCTCGAATTCCGTGTCCGACGCAAGGAAGCTGTTACGAGGCCCCTGCAGTCGCCAATTCGCCTGAATTTTATAGAGCCGTCGCCGATAAATACTCCGTTATGCTCGCGAACTACCGCCGCTGAGGAGGTTCCGCTTACGACGAAAATTTCCCCCCGTATTTCCCGATTACCCGACGCCATAAATGTCGATTCCTGGACAAAATTGTGCGCCATGTTTCTCGAATTTCTCGAGAACCACGTAGAATTTATCACGAAACAGACAGTGTCGTAATCAGCGTTACCAGATCGAGGCATTTGGAAGAGAAGTAATGGCGAAAGTGTTATAGTTGGAATCTGAGTGCCGTCACGAAGGTATCTATTCCAAATAGTGACGCCACGATTTTTCTTGAGGGTGGAAATACTATAACGATCCCATGGTACGGATCCTGACGCCACTAGTTACCCCCGCTATTGGCACATTGGTAGGATAATTCTCGGAACAAGACGTCACGTGTACCTCCGAGGAAGTTTTTGCGGCTGATAAATCAGAATTGCAAAAGGAATTGATCATTTAGTCCACGAGCGTAATTTCCCGGTCGAATGGGAGCGCGTTGCCGAGCCGCGAGAACGGGAGAACGATAAAACCGTGATTCGCGGATTAACGACGACGATAACTACTCCCGTTTTACGCAAATCGCCCGCCGACGAACCGACTGCGTTCCTTCGCATGCATCTCGAATGCAATACCGATCGTTTCACACGTGTTTAAGGCGGTGAAGTAACGCTTTCTTAATGCTGGCCGGGAACCGAGCGGCCCATAGAATTCGTTTCGAAGATAAATAACGGTTCCGAGGCTCGATTAAACTATTTAATTTGTAACGCGTTCGCCGATCGAACCGCTCCACACACGCCGTTATGGATCGTTCCGCGGCGTTTTTACTGGAACCACCGCCGATTGAGACGTGTAAAATAATTCTGCTCGGGTTTTATGCTCTTTGCAAATGGCATTCTTCAGAAATGTACTCGAAGCGGTAGGTGCTTCGGCGATTGTCCACGGAGGTGTGATTCGTGTGAACTTGATTGAAAAATTTCGTTCGTTGGTGAAAGTATCGTTGGATCAACGCACGGCTATTTGTATGTATTGTATTTATAGTAATTCTACTGAAAATCTGCGAATGATTCCAAACTATTCGACTCCATTATAATTTGAGAACGCTGTGGGCAAACATTTTGTACGAGCAGCATATGAAATGAATTATTTAGAATTATTTTATTTAATTTTGTTGGAATTTATTTTATAAATGGAACAAAATGAATCTTTTACTTTCTTTAGAAGGAAGGATCATTTGAATCGGCTTTAGATATATATTGTATATTGTCCCAGGCATGGGACCCTCGATCCTCTGATGTTTATATTGAACTGTTGCTCCTCTGTTTCATTTTCTTGTTTCATTCGGGACGTTTCTCTCAAACAGTAAAGACGTGTCTGACGAAGTGCTATTAGAGAACTTTTAAAATACAATCTCTATTCTACATACTGGAGAAAGAGTGTGCTTTGATTATATATACACCCATATCCCATTAAATTTTATAGCTACGATCATTCGAATGTCCAAAGAAGCAAAGAAACTTATTTATATCAATATTTATATGGTGTATGGACCACACTATGCTGAGTAAAAAAGCCTTGGTAAACATAGGTGAAAAGGTTAACCGTTTCTGAGATATGAACGTTTTTGTTTGCTATTGAATGGTATACTGAATCCATACCAGAAAAGCGGAATTTTCGAATCTGGTTCGATGTTATGCGATAAACGTTTGATTGCTCCACGGAGGATTTTCATGCAAAATAAAAATTGATTGCATAAGACACGGAACAGCATTTTGAATTTCTTTCAATGTTTTTTCTTATTTTGCAGTTGATCTACTCGTTTTCGTAAAAAATGCATAAAATCCACTGTCTATCGATCGGAAATCGGTTGGTAGAACGAACTGCATAGATTTGTCGTTTTCGATAAATTCGATCAGCAGTTTCGCGGCAAGGAGATCATTGAAATTGAAACATATCCGTAAGCGTAAACGTCGCGACGGAGTTTGCACAGTTGATAGAACGGGACCGGCCTCGCAACTCACGTATAACGAGACGACTTTGCGAAACAAAAGATCCTGGTCCACGCCGCGCCGGTGGACACGAGGCCGTTGCATTTCTACGAAACCGCATCGCAGAAACTCCTCGCTATGCCCATAACACATATCATATCTTACGATCTTTACGAGGGAGCTGATCATTTGACGACGGGCTACGGAGCGAATAGTGTTGCAAGAACGTGGCAACAAACTTTAGCCTGCCTATGAGAACGAACGGTCTACTTGCGCGGCCGAGAATTAGTAGTCTTTCAAAACTCATGGCCGATCGCCGGGCGATAAACTAAACGACGCGTTGAAAACTTTATTTACACTGCGGCTACATTTACATTGTAACGGTGACAGTGATCATTTGCAAAGTACTGCGAAGACACGGCTTTTGTACTTTCAATTTTTATACGGTTCGATCACGTTTGAATTGACACTTACGATTCTGTGTAGAAATAAATTTTTCAGAAAGAAATTCAATGTTGCGATTATTTCACATACTGTGATTTCTCTATATATGTCACCGAGACCTGGATGATAAACGTCGCGGAATTATCCGCACTACCTGAGGGGCCACGAAGCTCGAGAGGCCTCGGACACCGAGAAGTGTAAACATAACACGGCTCCCGAACGGTACACGACGCTAACGAGTCCCGTGTTGTTAACATATATCGAGAATTCACTGTAATTAGGACATTCGACTGGCTTGATATAAATTCACGAAGTTCATCAAGATAAATCATTGATTCGGGTAAACGAGATTCCACAGTAAATATGATCCGAATTATGTCGTGTTTGGTCTCATTTTAATCAGAAGAAATTGACGAATGTGTTGATAGAGGATTGACGAAAACAAAAATTAAGAACAAAGAAATTAAATTTATTTGGGGGCTAAATATTTTTTTAAATTGTAAGCGTAGTCGGATTATGTTAGCAAAGAGCACTGCGATCATTCGACTCGGAAGTGTACCAAGAAACGTTCTTCCCAGCTGCCCCGTCCTGGGAACATCGAAAAGGAACTGGTCGAGTCGGCCGCGCCGATTTCTTCATAAAGGACCGCGGGCGCGTGATGTTTCGATGACGTCCGGCCGTGTTTGATGACAAGCAAATGAGTAATTTATTGCGCTCGGCTATCGAAGAGTTCTGTTTTTTTCTCTCTCTCTCTCTCTTTCGCTCGGCAGTGTCCGTATGTCGATCGCGAGCCAGTAATACGTCCTCTATCTACGGGAGCTCGAAACAGCTTTTCAGGTTTAGGAGCGAGCCCGTGTCGCGTTTCCCACGGCTGACGGTGTAGCGGGAGTTGCATACATACGCACATGCAAGAAACTCACCGCCATAAAATGTTCTTTACGCATTTCGCAGTTCCCGCTTAGGCGAACGACGAAAGGGAGCTCTCGCGAGCGTTCCGCAATTTTTCTATCGGGCCGCGTTCGCCGCCGTTCTCCGATGCGAGCCGACTTATATTTATTTCGTGTGGCCCGACACACAGAGCCCCCGGAGGAATTGCGTTCGCGGAATTGCGCCGGGCTGCACGCGGATCCGCGAGTCGCCGCGTCCCGTCGTGCATTTTATAACGCCGCTGAACTTTCGGCCGCGCAGTCTCCTCTTTCGCCCCGGAGCCATTGCGCAATGATCTCCCTCGACGAAAGAAAGCACGTTTAACGGAAAGAATGGAAAACGCACGAACGAAGAAAACGTTCTACGCTCTCCAACAGGTTCGCCTCGTTCCACGCCGAGTACCAACGCAGACGCGGCTCTGCTTGGTTAATGATCTACAGGGAACCGCTTCTCATAGAGTTCACAGTCTTTCATTAATTCCGTACCCTCTTTCTACCGTTCTACCCACTTTTCTTTCACCGACGAAACCAGACCTTCCGAATCTACATAAAAATCTGTTCACGCATTTATGATGAAGATTATATACAGTGTCTCCCACGAGCATAAAAAATTGGACATTCCATTTAAAAAAAAACAACAAAGGTGACCTCTATATCTTCTCTACGCCTCCACTTGCAAGAATATTATTTATACCATATTATGTAGTTTCTTAAACCCTACGATTTCTGTAAGTAACACTTTCTCGTATTGTTCAAATAACCAAGATATTCAAGTTGACGTTGTATAAAGACGTTGTACAAACTTCTTCTACAAGTGATTGTGAGTTGGAGATGTTTGCACAACATCTGTATTTTATATCATTTTAGGCTGTCCAAAAATATATACTCTCTATGATAAATGTGTGAACAGATGCCATTTTAAAGAACAACGTTCAGAATAAAAGCCCGGTAAAATGAGGAACGCTTGTTGCACCTCGTTGTCGCCGCACTGAAATGAATATTTTCGTACGACGACGGTTCACGAGAAAAACATTGCCGTCGTCGCTGCTGCAAATTGCGTGGCATTTGCAACTGCATGCAGCTCGGTTCGTTCGGTGTTTGGCCAAGTGTAAACACAGCGTACCGAACGAATTCAGTTGCACAATGATGCAGCTCTTGGAAATCAGTTCACTGGCACGCCGGCTGTAGAAAGGTGCACACGAGTCGTCGTGTCTGCGATTATTAGCTTTACCTTAACCAGTTACTCGGTGCACGACAGAGGACATCAAGGTTGCGCATGAGCAGCGTCGTTTCCATGCGATTCGCAAGATGGATTTCTCGTTTCCTTATTCCGAAAGGATGTTTCGCGCGTCTCGCCAACAACAAACGAATTTCGCTAGACTATCGTTTGCTTTATGATATACGATTACGCCTTTTGTTTTTGAAATGATCGAACTAGTTCCGATCGAGCCTCCTGCGCTCTTTAACCGAAACGTTTTCGATATGTTCTTCGAATATTGTGAATATTTGACAATGAAGAGCGGTAAAGGTGATAGGATGTGATCGGTTACGAGCCGAGAGCGTATAAACCATGTTTATAATTTCCGAATGCGTCATAAATTTTCGGCGAACTCTTAAAAACCCGCCACAGGCACTCGCGACTCCTGATGACTCAATCTTGCGTATTAAAATGAGCATAAAAATCTTGGCTGCATTGTGCGCGAAGTATAAGCAGTTATACTTATTTATTGGTCGTTAGCGACCGCCGACTGCGCGCGATGCGGATTTCTACGGCTTCTCGTCAAATTCGATCATGAACTCGTTCATCACGCTTGACCTGCCAAGTTCCTCTGCATATCTCATTCAATTAGCAGTGCAACAGGGTCACGCAACGTCACGCGTCGATCTCGAAAAATATCTACGAAAACGGATTCTTTCGATTACAGATCGAAGCAATCAGCGACCGGTACGAACGCGATTAAACGTCTCGTTAAACGTGAACGCAGAATTTAATCATATCCGAAGTGCTTCTTATTATGCGTTTGTATGTCCGCACGTTTACCAACACGCAGTTATTGATTATAGTAATAATGCAGAGAAAGGTGGCTGAATGAAGCAACTGTAAGACTCAATTTGCTCGATGAACTTGCACGAAACAGAATCGAATCGCTATTTAGTACTTGCTGTCCATTAAAGCGTGATTAGCTGTACTTTGAGGTTAACAGGCTGTTGGACGCAGCAACGCATTTCGCATTTGCTGCGCGCGGGGATTAGGTGTACTCGCTAACGATGTTACTTATTCGCCTGGTCCATTCGACGGAAAGAACGTTTTCGCGGTAGCCGTGCCTGGAGATACTCAGGCCCCGACTTCTCAGTTCTTAAAACAATTTTCTGAGATGCGCGTCGATCCTTATTAATTATTTCCTACGGCGCTCGTTAGCCACTGCATAGTTTCGATGCATATCTTTGTGTCCCGGACGTCAATTTTATAATCGTCCGAGAGGTTCATAGGAATTTTGCTGAACGAATCTTAAAAACGAATAGGAAATAGATGCCTGAGTAGTCGACATGGGCGTTATGGTTGTCGGCCATTTAACAGCACAACAACTGAATAACGAATTCATTTCTATGAAAATAAAAGAGAAGGATGAGGAGTGTCGATGCTTTGCTGTTGAGTGCGCATTTCAATTGACATCTTAAACAAAAATAGACTGCTGAATCACAAGCACTGGACCAAAATGTCCTATCATCCTGAAGACACTTTAGCCCTCCTATCGATCCCCGCAGAACTGTTATTGGATCCTGTGTAGCGGTCGACCGGCAGTGATTGGGCGTCAGAAACCAGTGTGTTCCCCGGCGGGCCCGATTAGCGACCGGCCGGCAACTATTTAATAAAGGTTTTTCGTGACGCAGTTTAGGCTTATTTCTCAATTGATGCACTTGACGCACGATGCGTATGCAGCTAAATCAGCCAATCTATAGCGCCACTCCGGCCCGTTTTTAACAAGATATTTCCGTATTGTCGCGTTAACGCACGCACACACGTACGCGAAAGCGTCTCGACCCGCTCCTGTCCAGTCATGTCAGCGCTAAATGAACCATCAGGGCCGCCATAAATCCTCGGACTATCAGATGAGTAGCCACGGACTTGCCTGTCCCGGATATAACGAGGGACCACCGCCCAGCGTAATGGAAGCACTTCTCTGTCGACGGTCGAAAGATACCTTCGAGATTGGACCCACGGGGCCCTTGTCCAAGCCGGACGCGGTCCCAACTCCACCTGATCGTGTACCCACCTTCACGCTAACTCTACCATTCCGACATACAATTCTCTCGAATTTCGTTCGCTTTAATCGACAGAGTATTATGCCACGCCGTTTGACGGACATTTCTCCCGTTCGGAGAATCTCACGATTTCTCTCGATGGACATGCGCAATTTCAAACAACCGGAAGCCAATCGAGACTCTGCGATAGATACCATTAACAGTCCCCGCTGAACCCAATCGTACCAAGGAATCTTTTACGAGCTGTTTCATTTATATCGGCCACGCGAAGCATTTCTGTTATTCGACCCGCTAATAAGCTGACAGCCAGCTATCTGCATGCGTGCCGTTCACGAAGACCGGGCAGTAAGATCGGCAATTTATAATGCAAACTTCTTTCGTTTCAATATTTATTCGTACTTCATCTTTTAACACTACCAGTATTTGTTGGTAGTGTAGGCTACAATAAGATAGGGTAGGCTACCATAAGCTCGGATAAGCAAGGATAGGATAGGATAGGATAGCCTAGGATAGGCTACCATAGGCTAGGATAGGCTACAATAGGCTAGGGAAGGCTACCATAGGTTAGGATAGGCTAGGATAGGCTACACTAGGCTAGGGTAGGCTACCATAGGTTAGGATAGGCTAGCGTAGGGTATCATAGGCTAGGATAGGCTACCATAGGCTAAGATAGGCTAGGATAGGCTTTCTTTTCTTTTCTTTTCCCCAACGACGCGAATGGTTTCCCTGCGAAACGCACTGTATGCATTCGTCGGAGAATTTTCTCGCCATGAAAATTAAGGATACAGTGTTTACACGATACATGTCCACCACACAGGTCTACCCGGGGACAAATATCGGCTAGAAGATATTATTCTTTGACACACTGCCGAACGTAGTAAAGGACAGCTCGAGTGACCTCGGTCGTCGAGAAGTGTAAACATACCACGGGTTGGGTGTATCGGCGTGAGACCACTACTACATCAATGACAAAGCTTCTTTATTTTCCGTATTATGTTTAAACTTCTCGGCGACCGAAGACACTTGATACCCCGCGGCAGTGGGGATAGTTCTAGGACTTTTATCGGCTAGATATTTGCGACATACTTCGAGTAAAGACTGTAGTAATGAAGGATTTTTTTCACGCACTAATGGAGGAACCGTGTTGTGTTTGTGGGACGAGTTTCCGGTTCGGAACACGGGGAGAGACGATAAGTCGCATCTTCGGCGAAATCAGTCTAAGAAACTCGACCTGGCCCAAGGTCGGATAAAGGCGGAGAACATTGTTAATTACAGGGCCGTGTGCTGGTATCGATGTGGCTGCCGTAGGAGTAACTCGGCCGAGTGGCCAGCAGTAAAGATGGCATCGTGCACACTAACGAGTAACAAGTGGCGTGACGTTTCAGTTAGGCTTTAGTTTGCGATGTGTGCGCGAGACTGAGAAGAAGATATCGGTATGCCACGACCGGCCACCGATCGCCCTCACCTTCGGGGGCTAATTAACGGTGAGATTCATTATCGACACCTCGTTGCTCCGCCGGCCACTGTCTTAATTTAAGGCTCAACCTTTTCCGTCATTTCGGTGCCGGCCACCGGAATATCTCTTCATAGCAAAGCACGAAACTTTGTCGACAATAAACATTCTAAACGTGCTGCCTAAGTATAAATAAAATTCAAATCTAAAGTCGCACGAAGTAGAAAATAATATATTTTGCACAGCTCTATGACGACTTAATTCTTCGGAGAACAAGAATCATCTAGTCCATTATGCAAAGCAGAAATTTGTTCGGGACACGAATAACAAATGGTCGTCAGTCGGTGCCATCATTTGTAAGCCACAACTTACTTTGCATGTATGCATCTACGGCCTGCATTAAGTTAGTTACGCTTAAATGCAAATTGACGTGTTAATCGATCTGTTCCGACTTTGGAACTCTGTGTATAATGAATCTCCGCGCGAGATCGACCGTAACGAAAATCCCGTGACCGTATCATCGTACCTGTGTTGAATCTATGTCTCTCTCTCTCTCTCTCTCTCTCTCTCTCTCTCTCTCTCTCTCTCTCTCTCTCTTCAACTTCCGCAAAAAATCTAGACTTGATTATCTCTAAAACGAAACTCACATTTAAAATTCGTAATTGTACGGTCAAAGTTTATTCTACCCAGCTCTAGGTGCTAACGAAATTATTTTCCTTCAACCGAGAAAAATTAGTAAATATTCGAAATTGGGAATCTAAACACTCACATTAAATGAAATTCGATATGACCAAAAATATCATTCACAACTCAGCTCGTCATTCGTGTAAAGTCAACAAGGAATGTTTCGTATGAATTCAAAAAATTTCGTATAAATTAAAAAAATATTTTACTTCAATTTCTAGAATAGAATTAGAAACACGTGATATATCCGAGACGTCTCAGTTTAAACAATTCCTTTCTCCGTTTTACTTTAACTTCATAAAGGTAAGTAATTACAAGAAGTTGTAAATAATTATAAACTCGTAAGCCAGAAAATTCAAGCGAATGGTTGCGAACAAGTTATCGGTTTGAATGGGTGTCCAATGGAGAATGGAGAAAATTGTTTTGAGTAATTTGCGAGATTCTAAGCTGATAGATTGATTAATTGCATAAGTGAATCATGTGTGTCGCACAGCGGCTGCGCACGGTAGTATTTCGACGAAAGTTCAAGCAGTTCCCTCACACCATCGGCGGCTATTACATTGTCGGTAAAATGATGGGAACCCCCTAAGCATCCACTCAAGATTCTATGGCATAACAGTACCAGAAGGTAGGTGTTCACCTGAGATCGATGTTGAATTTGTGCCCCGGGCTGATCGGCGAACTCGTCACAGTAGATTTGACTCGATCGTGACCGACACTCGAGCCGGTGGTAGCTTTCAGTTCTCATCCTTCTTTATGCTCGAAAATCGAAACGTCTTCTTTCGATTGCTCGGATCGAATTTGAAACAGATTGCAACTGACCAACAGGATGAATCGGCTGAACGGAGATTATAACCCTTTGACGGACAAACTCGTATTATCTATCGAAAATAGCATAACACGCCCGAGGCTCGAGGACCTTTCAGGTTCGAGGAAGTGACCGCGTTTCTTGTTTTGGCGTAATCGATATTCTCTTTAGGAGAATTTAAGATTATCAATGCATTCTTTATGACTTATTAAAATTAGTTAATTAGTAATTAAACTTATTACTTATTAAATTGGTTTCTATAAAATTCCTGTTACTTGCAATTGGTGCAGAACGTTTTTATTTTGGCTAAACATCTAAATAAACAATATTAATGTCTGTCTTAATGCTAAGCTGCTTTATAGTTTTTACTTACACGGCTTTAAAAATGGGCGAGTTAACCCTTTGGACTCCTTTGTCGAGTGTGACCCGACATTTAACTGGTGTTTACAGAATTCCGGAGTACAAAGGATGAAAGTGTGGAAGTAAGAAGTAAAGAATTGAAAACACGTTACACGGATTAGAATAAAATTTTTCAGCTTGTAATATCGAGTTTCAGTAATAAATAATTAAATCTAATGACAAGCCAATATGGTACACCTTCTGATAGAATTTTTGGAAGGACTACTCATCGGCCTCCGTGGCGCAATCGGCTAGCGCGTTCGGCTGTTAACCGAAAGGTTGGTGGTTCGAGCCCACCCGGGGGCGTTTATTTTTTTCCCTTATGAAAATACATGGATGGAATCGAAAAAACATATCCATATCAATCTACAATAGGAACATGAAAAGTGCTCTTTTTCACTATACATATCACCTGATTTTCATTAAACTTCCTCCGTATTTAAGTCACATAATCTCCCTATATAAAATTACGTTACTCTCTTAATTTCTTTATGTTGTTTTTTCCATCTACAATTACTAGATATGGTGTGCATAACGAATATTAAATTAATAATACTTTTTACAAGCATAATCAAATGATTCTTGCCACTCTGGCTGGAAGAAGCAATTCAAATACTAGCAAGAATCATTTGCTTCGTAAAATCTGTAAATAGCGCCGCTTAACATAGTGACCGAACACTCAAACTGGTAGACAAATGTTACCGATAGATGATATTCTCGCTAAAAAATGGTGGCACCATCTTTCACAGAATGGCAGAATTTCTGTTTCACGTAAAGTTTGGCGAATTAATGTCAGATGGCACTGCTATTAAGCTGTGAGGACCACGGGCACAGATCTCGCCTTTGCCAACGATATACTCCAACCACAGACGAGGTATAGGAGCAGACTAATCACCATATGGGATTTCGTGTCTCACGATCTGAAATACCGACATTGTTAACAACAACTAGATTTCTTACGCCCTCAAGAGAGTGCTCACGCTCGGGGTTTTAGTGTCCCCACTTTTCCTGCATCATCTTTGTAGCCTGAAACAGAACCTGCATCATCTTTTTAGTCAGGAACAGAACCTGAATCAACTTTTTAGCCTGGACCAGAACCTGTACCATCTTTTTAGCCTGTATTAGAACCACCATCATCATTTAGGATGGATCAGAGCCTACATAGAAGAGCCTCTTCTAATGGTCCGCTTCTAATGATGCAGATAAGATGGTGCAGGTTCTGGTCCAGGCTAAAAAGATGATCAGGTTCTGGTCCAGGCTAAAAATTAAACTTAGGGACAGCACTATATCGGCGACACTAAAATCCCGAGCGTGAGCATCTCATTTCCTCTCTGATAGACACATTTAGACAACTCTGGAATAATGTAGAAAAATTGATAAACCTGATCGACACCTAGGGAAAAAATGATTGGATTTTATGTAGTTGTTTAATCGATTTGAAATTGATCCTCCGGAGAAATTTATAAACTTTTGAGGGCGCAAATGAAAACTGGAGAATGAAAGTTTAGGACAAACATATTCAGGATTGGATAAATCCTTATTTATCTTAGTATCAGTATGTTTAGAGTTGTATTGATATATACACATATTCATATACGAGGAACAAATATGGAATAATTAGCAGTTTTATTGCAATATATTACACAGATTATAGTGCATCACAATGAATAATTACATTTGCTTTCCCGATGCCGAATGGCGTTACAACTAGATCTTAGGTACATATCTTAGGAATTGTAATATTACATCTAGTACAACCTATATGATACCTTACAGAAAAAAGTCGCGAACTTACATCCACTTCTAATTACAATATAATACATTTTCTCAATTTAGTTTGAAATTCCATTGGGTGAAAGTATTCATGGTAGACGTGTAAACATTGGCTCCGTCATCCGAACGGTAGTGCGCGCACGATTGTACATGTACATACATACATAGAAATCTTGAATCTGTTCAAACGAAATTTGATTCGAATTCAATTTACTTATAAATACACGAGCAAACATTTCTCTCGTCGTACAGATTACCTTCTATATTTATTATATTGTCGATGCTAACGTAGAAAATCACAATGACCGCCATCGAAGTCAATAAAACAAAAGCTACGGTTTCCCATTATCCAAAGCGATTACTTTTCACGCAATGAAGCTTTCTCGCGCCGTATATTGAGGAACGGACCAAGGTCTTTACACTTTTTTTCATTTTTTCATTTTTTTTTGTGTGTATTTTAATTTATGTTCCTATGAGATCGACCTTCGTATATACAGGAATCGAATGCAGTACGATAAAACAAATATATATGTACAAAGTGTTCCTTAAAATCTCGGGCATTTTTGGATCATTAATTCTACATGTTAAAATAAGAAAATAACTTGCTGCTGCGAGAACACTTTTCATTATTATAATATATAGAATTCGCCTGTCAAAAATGATCCATATTTTCAGAAATACCTTGCTTGTAACAGAATGATTGGGCTGTTGGTTTTATGCACTCATAGAAACAACTATAGAACACATGGTCTTGGGAAAGTTTAATCCTGGAGGCACACACTAAAATATCTGAGACCCCATAGAAGTTCAATTTTCTATAAATCATTTCACTCGTGTCTCGTTTAAGCTGAAATATTTCGCGAAGTCCGTTACTTAACTAAAAATATATGTACACTCGCATGGGGCTATACCCTTTTGTTGTATTTTATACTTATTAGAAGGTTATGAATGTTAATGCACCTTCACATCTGTAAAAATATATTCACTAAAAACACAATGTTAACACCAAAATAGACAGATTTTATGTTATTTCGTAACTGCACTCTTAGGTATAATTACAACTGCATGGAATCCACAAGCTTCCAATTAATGTATGACTTGTACAAAACGGACTGTAAATATTGTAATTTGCATAAATATTCGCAATACGAATGACGAGATACAGCAAAATCTGGTAAAGTAAACACAAATAGCAAATACAATAGTAGACGTTCATACTTTCCACTTTCAAGAACAAATCTCAACGTTTGAAATTAAACAAAGACATATTTGTCCAATTATTCTTACTTTTACTGAATATTGTATATGAATTCTTATAGCATATCTCTATAAACGCACAAAATTCACAGTCCAATCATCGTAAAGAAAGGAACAAATAAACAATCCCAGGATGCACGTAAGGCAACCACTTCACTGTTCCTGTTTATCAGGTTCGAAATTAATCCCTAATCTTCTCGGCCACTTCGAATTCACAATTACGATTAATTTAACGTCGCGTTATTCTATCGCGTTGGTGCATATGAAACAGTCGATCGCAAAAATGCTAATCAAATCTCTTTGTTCGTGTTAGAGATGTCTTAATTCTTAACACACATGTCCAGGTTTGGCAAGAAGTATCTAAAAAGTTAACAAAATATCCAAAGAGCATAAGCACACGAACTTTCCACCTTCTCTTCTTTTAACTTTTGCAGAATTGTTTGAAACGTTGATGATGTACGACTATTTTGAAAAGAGTACAATAAAAACAATAACATTAACGTGTACCAAAGAGATTGTAGGAATCTTCTAAATAAACTGGATACAAAAATTGATGGTAATTATTCTAATAAAATTACGAATAAACTACAAAATAACAGTAGAGCTATTTGCTTCGAGGAGGAAATCGGTGGATATTTAAAACAAATAGATAAAGTTGACGATGTATGAATTATATAAATTGCAATAATTGGCAAGCGTGTATCAAGGGAATTTTGCTAACTTTTTCCACTTTTTGCATATAAAAATCGGCGAAATTGTTAATAGTTGACGATGAATATTTGCTCTGCTTGAACGTTACAGTTCACAACGCCAGCTTCCTGTGCACCAACCCAAAATTTGCTTGGCTAAGTGCCCAGACCAATCTCGAATCTGTCGCGATTCTTCCATCGAGCAGACACAATAGGATCTTCCGGTTAGGGTCTAGGGAGGTGAAGCTTCGTTACATTGGTTTCCCCCGGTGCACCTCGATCACCGTTTCCGAATCCCTCAATCTCGAACCTCTTGATCCTCGTTCGTCGAACGATGAACACGTTCCCGGTCGGATGTTACGCGATATCTTATCACGTGACGTTGATCTCCTCGTCCTCCTCGTTCTCCGTTTGTTCTTCCGGTTGCTGAGGACTCGTCAGAGGACTGACGTCGCTCAAGTCCATTCTAGGCCTGTCACCGTCGGCGTCGCTCAAATCCGGGTTAGGGTTGTTCTTGTTTGGCAACGTTTGTTCCCGCGAACCACCGGTTGCTAGCAATTCTCGCTCCTTGCTATTCCTCCACTTCATTCGCCGATTTTGGAACCAGATTTTCACCTGAAACACACGTTCAGAATTTAGAGGCTGCTCGCCAATTACACGCTCGACTTTCCACGAAAACTCGATCGCTGCGCTAGCTTCGAAAATTGTTTAACACGTTGCCACCAGTACTTGTTTAAGCCGATCAATATGTAACAACTAGTAGTGTATTTTCTTTCTTAAGATTTAAATCAATGTAACAAAGGAAAATTACTGCAAGTTTCAATAAAATTCAAACGGACATGTTGATGAACGGAAATCAGAAATTCTCTTGTGTCTTTCAAACAGATTCGTATCAAGGAAAATTTGATTATTACATAGAATAGTTTACTCCACTTTTCTTGATATTTTTCTTCGAGAGTTGAACAAATGGAGATTTTGAGTTTAACTGGAGATTTGTTGCGACGAAGTCCACAAATTGGATTCGCAGAGCAAGCTATAGATGATAAATTAAACGAGCATATCAGAGGCGAGAAAATTACACGAATCTGCCGGCGATTAACTCGCCGAAATTGTTTTCGTATTTTCATTTGGCGGGCATGTGCGCTTGACACGATGCGGAACCCTAACGATCTGACGCGTTAATATGCTCTTTGGCAGTAGGGTAAACTCCGCTCGGATTCTCAATATTATGACTGATCGTTCTTTGTCGCAGTAATGCGATTCTTCGATCGAAAATGTCAAATTATCCCGTAAAATTATTAGTTGAATCGACTGTTCCTTCAGATAAATCGTAATTAAATTTATTATAGTGCTTCATTACATGGTAATAAGGAACACGAAACGTTAAAGAAACCAAAGATAGCCGCAACATCTTTTAATAAAAATTAAATAAATGGTAAAAGTTGACTAAGTTACTGAAAAGTTAATTGACGCTACATGAAGTAGTATGACACGTTACGAAACATGCGCTCCAGATTCACGCTTTTTTATTAGTTATTTAATCGCAAGTTAAAACTCTCAAAGCTAAAACAAAATTTAAGTTGAATAAATTAAGTTGAAAGTTCAGGTTACGACTATAGTTCAACGTTTCTCAAAGTTACTCTTCCATTTTGTTTTAGAGATAGTAATACTATGTTCAGGGTGAAAAATTCCATTTCCCGTGTGTTAAACTACTGTAAACGGAAAGATTGTAATATTCGAGGCATATAAATAAATGCTTGAACGTTCATACATATTTTATAGAAATCAAGAATTCCCTTGAAGCTTGTATTTTCTTCGGGGAAGAAGATTAGGGGTAATATCGAGCCGAAGACGTTGCTCGCTTAGGGTTGAACACTCCACCCGAGAACGCTCGAAAATCAAAACCAGAGGGGATCATTTCACTGCGTGAATACATAAAAAGGCACGTTTTCAGCGACCTTAAGCACCTCCGAATAAAACTCGAAAAAGTGGGAGTCGCTTTCCAATAAATAATTGTTTGCCTTTCGATAGCTTACATATTTCTTAGAATAAATATGGTGTCGGTATAAATATGAAGCTAATACAGATTTCCCTCAATTAAATTCAAAACATTCACGGCTTCTTTCTTTGTCAACTTGTAAATTTCTGAGATTCTTCGAGCACAAGTAAACAAGGGAAGTTTAATAATAAGAATTCATCCTTCGGATAAAATCATTCTACCGTGCATAACTTCGTGGACATCCTCATCCCCTCGAAAAGAATATAAAATACCAAATACCTCTCTTTCCAGCATTGTAAAGAGTTTCACTTGTGTTAAGTCTGACGGTGCAGTAGGGGATTGACTAAAGTTTAACGAGTTTTCCACTTGATGTGGACCGAAACAAAAGCCTCGATGAAATAAACAACTTCTGGTTCGACTGCAATTTCTACAAATTGGTCGTCAAACACTTCCATTTGCATAATTCGTGCTTACAATACGTTCGCATAATACGTACGCGCAATTACATTCCTGTCAGATATAGAAATATGTACTCGAACGGTTTACTCGGCTGTTAGTACATTTATATCGGGGGGCCAGAGAAACAAAAACAGAAAGTCCGATTTATAATCCTCCACATTATCGGGCGAGATACTTTACAGAATATCAACTAATTTTCGGAACGCGTTCAACAAGCGTGTCTGCGCTTGACAACCGCGTCATTATTAATATAACTCGGCTCCGGCGAGTGTGCCGGTAGGAAATTAATAAAAACGTTTATTATTTTTTAATATCTTATGGGGCATTTTATGGACCGTTTCCTGTTCACGTTGGTTCACGGCGGGTCTGCGTGCACCTGTCACGCGAACGAATTTCATGCGTCAATGCGCTTTCCGGTTGTCGTTGTTGTTGTTTTCGTTCATTTTTTTCCCCTGTTTTCGAACTCGTACACGACCGAAGTTTCCATTAATAATGGATTTTTGCACACGTAACAAGCTTGTCTGCGTACGATCAATCGCTCCCGAATTTGAAATCGATCGGGGAACACGGAACTCGGAACAGTAT
Organism: Halictus ligatus; assembly: GCA_028454255.1. NCBI lineage: Eukaryota > Metazoa > Arthropoda > Insecta > Hymenoptera > Halictidae > Halictus > Halictus ligatus. Next base: position 9,457,883 of record CM052132.1, on the reverse strand, counting down.
CGATACAGATTTTTGTTTGCTTGAACAGTCACGAGCAATGAATTTTTTATTTATCAATAGACGAAAGGCGTATGGTAACTCTGTTTACGTTCAACTAATTTCTAAAAATGCGAGCTACGCGATCCTCAATTGTTATTACGCTTTAACGTACTACCGAATAACCAATCTTTGTTTCAAGATAAATTCTTATTTGGTTCCTACATCTTGAAATTTTTATTTAAGGATGGCAAACAGACTGTCCTTGATAATGATGGAGGTTATATAATAAATTAAGAAATAAGAACCTGATTTTACTACAACGTTTGTTTTAGATTTCAAAATAATTGATTGCTTATGGGTCCCCCTAATGTAATTGAATAACGTTGTTGTTAATTTAGTAATAATCATTGTTATCATTATTCGGCGGGGTTGGAGGGTTGCTTCGTGGTCCGGCGAAACGTGTCGAGTGCACGAGAGCACAGGCGTCGCCGACAACGACCAACGCAAAATCCGGAAAACAGTTTAGGTAAATCAATCCGCGGCGGGGTGAAACGGTTCGACGTCGCTTAAGGCTACGCTGGTATAATAAAGTGGCGAACAGGGTGGAGGATTAGGGTGGCGCGAAGCGGAGGCGCGCCGGCGGAAAACGGTGGACGGGGAACGACGGTGCCGCGCCGGTGGAAGGAGAACATTTTCAGGAGGGAGTTCATGTGCGTTTGACGTTGGCCCGTTCAGCGGTTCGGTAATACATGGTCTTTAATATACGAAAATTACGCACCCTTTCTTTGCCGCCCTTCGTCGCCGCCGCGTGCATTCACCGGAGAACGAGAGAAGAAACGCCGAAAGCTGCCGCTGAAAGCTACGGGGCCGCGCGGCGAAATTGAAAAACACTCATTCCATTTTTCGCGAAAAAATATCTCATACAGTGGCTTAATGAAATTTTCTACTTTGACGACAGAGAATTTCGAATATTCACAATCCGTGCCGGTTCCTCAATAACGTGCACGCTCGCCGACAGCTGCGAAACAAGTCTTGCAGATCCATTCATCGCACAAATCTACATTCTTCTATTAGCTGAAAACTGTGCAACGAAAGCACGGTATTACAGTTAGCTGCTTAATACCGAATCTACCACCGTTGGAGAAATACTGAAATTCTTGTGATGAACAATTCTGATTGTGTTGTCCAATCGGTTTTTGCCTGCAATTTTTCAGAGTTGTCTCGCAAGAAGTGAGATACGATGACAGGGTAGTTCGGAGGATGAAATTACGATAGGCAAATCATTTAAGGATCAATAAATTTCAACGACTTCGGCGAATGACCCCAGGGAAACGTGGGCGAATTGAAATCACTGATTCATCGAACAGGGGGAAGGGACCGAACGTTTTTCCTGCGGAATCTGTGTTTAATGCTCGATTAGGAGGCGAAGGGGTCGTGTGAGGGATTCCTTTGTTCGGAACCACTGAAAGGGTTTCCAGATTTTCTGGGGATGTTGACATACTAACGTCGTACGTTTCGTTTAGTCAAATTTTTCGCGAATATAAATGTTAATCCTCTATTAAGTCGCTTTCCATTTGATAGCGAAAATTTTAACACTTCTTTGTCACCATAGAATTTCTTTATTGAGATTTTGGAGACTTTTTGAGTTATTATTAGACTGCGGATTCTATGCAATCATGACAACAATGAGTAGGCATATTTTAAAACAGTAAATACATTAGAAAAATTTTAAAAGACTGTTACATTGTTTTCAACCTATTAAATACGTTAAGAAAGAACATAAATTTCTATTTCACTCCAGTCTGTTGCAATTCATGTAGGAAATTTTTATTTTGCATAAATATCCGCAGTCTAGTTATTATATATTTCTTATATGCTATATAGTTGATAACCTTTCACGTTAAACAGTTGAACTTATATAAATATTATAAAGAATCTAATTTTATATCACAAAAGTGATATTCCTTCAAACAACGATACAAAAATTGCCAAAAATTAAAGAGAACAAAGTTCGTCTCAGAGCGAAGTGAAATTAAATAAAAATTGTAAGCAAAGTATGCACAAGTTGGAAAGCCTGTAGTAATCGCGCGGGTTATTAGAGAATACGATGACGTCGACGTTGAAAATCAATAATAATTGAATACTTTAGGCGAAGATATACAGTGTGACGCACAATTCTTTCCCCGTCACCAGATGTGGACGAGACATAAGGGAGGATCGTCGGAATACAGATTCGAAATTCCAAATACGGATTTCATCCCGGAAATTACGAAATGATGCATTCCAGGAAAATCAAGGGATTCGTACTTCCGATCCACCCCTACTCCGGCGTCCTCCTCCCCCCGTCCCGCCACATCTTTCTTCTTCTCCTTTTCGTTTTACGTTTTGTGAGTGGCGACGGTGATTGATTGTCCCGTCAGCGGCAGACAGGATCGGGAAACTATAACAAAAGTAACAAAGCGGCTCGATTCCAGCGCGAAAGACGCGATGCTTTTCGGGGGAGTTGAATTGTTCGTTGTTCACGGGTCTTATTCGTTCCTCCGTCGCGTTATGCTTTCGGCTCTCGATCATTTTTATGAGTTACGATCGTCGTTGCGCAGCCAGATACGCGACGATCCGAGCTCTGCATCGAGATTAATCGGTCGCAGCTTCAAAAATGAATTCTACTCGTAAATTGGGATCTTTCTTAATAGACTGCGGATTTTTCTGCAAAATAAAAATTATTCGCGTCGATTGTAAGACCAACTGATGAGCTCTTTCTTTAATCATCTTAAATTGCATTTACCCAATTTCTGCATAAACACATAAAATCCTCAATCTGTTCATTACGTTTACTAATTTAATCCTACATACTTTGAACACCTGGAAGCTTATGTAGAGTGTTGCAAATATCGCCGGAGCAGCGAAGTGTGAATGGTTAGGTACTTTCATGGAGTGTAAATTTATCATTTTGCAAAAGGTCTGCAGTGAAGTTGCAAAGAGCGCGTTTTCTTTAAGTACAGAATAAAAACTGTTCTGCGAGTAAATCGTCGATAAAAAATTGAATAGCCGACGATCAAGATGTTCACCGGTAAAACCCGCATAACTTGCGAGACGAGCGAACACGAGGCAAACATAATAAATTCGCTCATAAACGGTTAATTCGCCCGTCCATTAATACCACCAATCCGTTTCATTCGACTCCCACCATTTATCTCGCCCTCTCTCCACCCCCACCGGACCCCTCGAGATCGTTAACTTATTGGCCACACTCTCTCGCGTTTTTCCCGCCCCCTAAATCCTTAATGATCCGCGTCACAATTAAACCTGTCGATAGCACGACAGCCGTTCGCCTCGAAAAGCGCAATATCAATCGTGTCGCCATAAAATCTCGCCCTCGCGATCCTTCGTTGCTTCTAAATCATCCCCTCGGCTCGCTGAAGGGACGAGGGAAAGAAGGAAAGAGCCGAAGGTAAGAAAAAACGAAGGCGAACCCATAAGGCGAATAATTCCTCCCCTGGCCTCGGGGCGATCGTATTAAAAAGAAACGAAACGTTTAAGCGGGGCGGGAGAGCAAGAGAGAGAGAGAGAAAGAGAGAGAGAGAGAGAGAGAGAGAGAGTGGCATGGATGAACGCTCGTTCTAAGGATCGCCGGTCTCTCTGTAGAATCCAGGGCATTACGACGACATCCGAAACGCGTTATATAGAGTGGGTAATCGGTAAACGATTGGCTGCAGCCACCCTCCTCCCGGTCTCTCCTTCGGTAGCCACCCTCCAACCCTCTTCAACCCTCTCTCGCGCTGGCTGCTCCAAAGTTCTCCTCCGTTTAACTCCCTTCCCGGCGGCCCACGCGACCGCCCTTACTTCCGCCTATGCCCACCCCCGACTCACTCTCATTCTCTCTCTCTCTCTCTCTGGAACACCCTCCCACCCCTTCTGGCACCCCCTTTATCTCCCTCTCCCTCTCGCACCCTCTCACGGGGGGCACGATACCTCGCGCGGCACTGGCGCCATCTGGCGCAGTTTAATAAAAGACGATCGATTATGACGTCGGCCTCAGAACTACCCCTCAGCCTCGCTGATTCTCTTCCTCGTCCTCCTCCCGCCGCCAGCATTTCCAACCCCGCATTCTCCACCCTTCTTCCGTATCCTCTCGCCCACCGTCTCTTTCCGCGCTGCTCTCCTCGTCATTCTTTCTCTTTATCCACCTGCAACCCCATAATCATCCCTCTCCTCGTTACTCTCCGGATCTATTTCCCCTTCTAGTTTCTTTTTCTTTATATTTTTTGGTGCACCGAACCGTTCTTTCTCTCTTTCTCTCTTCCTCTCTGTCCCGGGATGCAGCGTTCTCCGTCCTTCTGGATTTTGCATCCTTCGGGAGAAAGGGTGGTGGTTGCCACATCATTTTCTTTTCTTTCTACGCAGCGTGCGCCCTTCTCTTTCCTCTGCCCTCTTCTTCCTTTCTCTACACTGTTTCTCTTTCTCTCGGATTTCATCCCTTTCCGGGAGGGGAGGGAGGACATCGAAGGTTTCCCTGTTCTTTTTCACAGTTCGTATTTATCTCTTTCTCTACCCTTTTCTTCCTTCTTCCGTGCACTGCGTTTCTCTTTCCCGCCGATCTCATCCCCTTCCGAGGGGTGAGAGGGAGGAGATCGAAGGTTTCCGTGTTCTTTTTCGGAGCGATATTCCACTGCTCTTTCTCTCTTCCTTTTCATCCCTCAGGAGAGGGTGGAAGGGAGAGAGGAAGGGGGGACGAAGGGCGCAGCGGGGGCGGAGAAAGAGGGGAGAGCGAGGGAGAGGAACGAAGAGGGCTCGAAGAGAGGGATTTTTTTCGGGGGTGAGAAGGAGGGTTGGACACGGTCAACGGCGGAGCGAGTGGAAAACGTGAAAAAGTACGGCACGAAGCGCGATCCTGCGGGCGAAGGGTTGCCTGATGTATGGAAAGGAAACCGGCTCTTAATGGAGGGGGTGCGAGAGCCGCACGGAGGTGGAAATCGGCCGTACGGATTTATCGGCGGGTCTGCGTTCTATCGGTGATGTTTTAATTGAGCCCGGTCGTTGATAAATGATAGTGTTAATCCGCTGGTCCTTGAATCTATGCTGCGCTTAATTAGCTCTTTTTAGCGGCGGCCGACCGTGTGCCAGGCTTGTTGACGCGTCTGACGTAATTACCGCCCCCGCCGGATACGACGCCAAGACACTTTCTGCTTCGAATCGATTTATGCTATTTTGCCGGGGCGTTTTAACCCTCCCGAAAGGGAGCTTCAACGTTGGTACTGTTAACGCTTAAATGTCGATGACAGAAGAGCGCGATTTTATTCCAATTCAAAAGTACCGAACACCATTCAGTTTTAACACATTCCATTTAAAGTCTTCATCATTAGACTCACTTGTTACTAGACTGCCGATTTTACGGGTTTATAACAAAAATCGGCAGGAGAAACTTAAAACAGTAAAGGAATTAAAAGTATTTCAACGTTTTAGCATACTAAAATAATTAATGCAAGAAATAAATGTTTATTCAGCTTCCTGCGATGGATAAAAGTAATTTTTATTTTGCATAAAGATCCGCGGTCTATTTATTATGAATACAAAATTGCTGTATTTGTTTTATTAACGCTAGGCTTACGGAGCACTAAAAATGACTATTTTACAATATCTTATAAAAATAACACGTGTAGCCATTTTTTGAATAATATATACCCAAAGAAATTAATTTGTTAAGTAATTCCTCATGGACAGTTCCTCATGGACATTACAATCTCAGTATTCGTAAATTAAAAATATTCCAATCCGTCATTTTGACGGGTCCGGTAAATCTAGTGTTAAATACATTGAACTCTTCGTTTTGAGAAGATATCGAGATGTTATTGTATCTAAAGAATGGTATCGAAATGTATCAGAATCTACCTGAGAAATTAACACGTTAACTACCACATATCATTCCCAGAGATTCTTACAAAATCAGAGTAATTTAACTAACGAAAGCGAAACTAGAAATTGGAAATGTATTACAGAGGATGCTGTTTTAACCCTTTGAATTCTAAAGATCTTAATAAAATTCGGTTCATCTGGATATATCACGATAACAATGAATGTCTAAACCTAGTCAAAAATCACGTGTTACGAAAAGAACTAAATATGTAACTCGTGTGTCTTGCATTCCCTGCAGAACATTTTTATATCACATTGGCTATATTCCGCAGTTTAGTTATGGTACGGTAAGGAGTGAAATCAGAAGCTCGTTATCCGTGAATAAAGAATTGGCAAGCAAGGTATCGGCGGTCACGTAAAGGAAGGGGACGGAGGGGCGCTATTTATCCGTTATAGGCCTATCAGATTTTATCGATACGGGTTCACGTTCACGCGAATGGAGGGTATGAAAAGAGAAGGTATCCCGGTATCAGCGACGGTTGCCGTGCGTTTTAGTTGGGGGTTGCGAGTCGCGGATTTCGAGTCCGTCTACGTGCCAATGGTATAACGGGCTACAGCTGTGAGTGGCTACGTCCTGGCACGAATGGGAAGCGATATTTCCAGACGGAATGTCGTACCAGCAATACGGACGCATTCGCGCGTGATGTGTGAAGATGTCTGAAGGCCGATTTAAAGGATACGTGACAACCTGAATCCACCGATCGCCCTGATATCCTCAGAATCGTTCCGGGACCACGATCTGGCGCCGTTTAAATATTATACGACCCTTCAATCTTTTTCGCATTCGTTACTCTTAGAGGAAGTCAGACTACAAAGGAACAACACTATAAAATATAAAATCAACGAACTAGAAGCATCGTATCGACTCGACACATGTCTTATTGTTTCTTGAAAAACGTTCAACCGATTGCTTTGTTGCTTGGGAATAACGCGAACAATCTTGGTTTAATTTTATCTCATCCTTTCTATGTTCGAAGTTCGAAGATTTAACTACTCGTTTCCTTAACATAGTTTATCGTCCTGCCAAGTTAACACTGGAGGATAAATTAACCTGTGTGCACATTCATCCATTTTCTCTGTTCGAGAAGTGAAAAGTGAAACGTTCAATTTGTTCCGTTTGTGTGTCTTGTATTTCTTTAAAATTTGAAATGAATCACGTCTCACCGATCTCAAGAATGAAGTAAAAAATAGTAGTATCGCAAGCTCTTTCTTGCAAATACGCTTTTAAGAAAACGAAGAATAAACGAGAGTTAAAAAATGGAGAAACTCGAAAAGTTTCTTAACTTTGCTCCGGGTTATCGAGGAAGGGATTCGAACGAGAAATAGCGATACATGATCGGAGCCGAGAATGGACGTTAATAAGGAAAAAGGTGGAACCGCGATCGTTCGATCCGGCATTTATCGGTCGATCGCGGACAGCACATTTGCCGGAAGTGATTAAAGTTGATTCACAAAAGCATGAATCTATATGCATACCGCGGTATTGTATATTCATGGTTTCTTAGTTCGTCTGGGAGTCGGTGGGAGGGGTGGGATAGCGGCGGTTTCTCAAAGTAAAATCCATAATGCATGAAGGTCCACGGGCTAAGCCGAACAGCTTAAACCGTAAGATATTGCGCGACGTTATATTCATGTTATGCCCTGTAAGAGGCAGCCTTTGTTTTTAATATCCAGCGCAGACTGTACGCCGCGGCGAGTTTAGGGGCCGGAGGAGGGGGCTGGCGGGCTACGTTATGACCAACTTCCGGGAGACTTGTTCAACTTTGATCCATTTCAGAGCCATCCATTCCCGGGGAGAGAAAAGATCAACGCCGCGTTCCGCCAGAGGGAAAGAAATTGCCGGGTCACCCAATAAACAGCGTCGCTTCTCCTCTTATTTTAATCTCCTCCGAGTTACCTTTACCGCTCACCGGTATTTTTATTTTAGATACCTGTTTACGCTGTTCGAATAACGTTACATTTTCTCGCAACCGTCGCAACGGGTGCGCATGCAATGCTTTTTTAAAACAGGCGGAATTGAATGTTTCATTGTCACGTGTGAATTTAAATTCACAAGTGCTTTCAACGCAGGACGTAAAGTTAGTTCGGGTAGATTAACGTTTGAAGAATTCAAGTAATGTATGAACATATTATGCGCTATATTATCATTAAAATTGTGATTTTTCTAAATTCTCTCTATTGTGAGTCCATTTGTTAATAATTTTGTAGTGTCACAGCAGCTTCGGTTTAAGGATATTAAATGTAGCAACCTATTAATAAATTCTTAATAAATACAGTGTTTATTGAAAAAGCGAGACCCTATTTTAGTTTAATAATGTCAGCAATAAAGAAAACATTGACAAAGCGTTGGCAAGACAAATTAGACGAAATTAGCGATATAGTTACCACTGTCACTTTCAGATCAAACGACTTGTGAAAGAGAGTGGATTCATAATTGATAGTTTCAAAGATGCTGGCCTGTAGAAAAAGGGCATCCTGAACACACGATTCGAACTTCGCGTAAAAGACGAACGCTACAGCCCGTTCTTTCCCACGAAACTGACACTGACACGGTAGATAGATCGACCATTAGGCTTGTGTTTCAGGAGAATATAGAGTTTCCCGGATTCCGTCGGTCGAATCAATTTGTAGCCATTAGGGGCTGTTCCTCGCTCGAGTTTACTTTGGATAACATTTTGCTGGAACAATCGGCCTGGGTGTTCGCTCACTGAAAGACCATCTCAGTATTTGCCCAGCAGTCAATCTTCTATACCCCGATCACAGTAGAAAATGTTGCACGATCTCGGTTGTTTGCTTCAGAATTTCGGTCCACTTATCGCCTTACAGCGAATTCGTAACATGTGCTCAACAACGTCGACTAACTTATAGTCGCTCGAAAAATTAAGCGTACTAAACATTTTTCATAAACAAATACAAGTCAACGTTTCGTACGTTCAATACATTATTATACTAAAATATTAATTATTTACAAACCGACGATTCGTAAAAATACTGAAGTTCAATCGTACCCTAAGAATATAAACGTTATACTTGAAGATGCAATAGCCGTTTTACTCTCACTCGAGCCAGAGTAAAATGGAGGTATGGTCGACTAGCGCGGCCATCTTCCACGAGCCACATCGACAAGAGGCTATCATTTTAATCAAATCCCCGACTTAGGAAGCAGGGTGTACTAATCGTAATCTTGAAAAGGAGGAGGCTCCCTTTTTCTCAACGGAGACTAAATAGGCTGTCAGTCGCACCGAACAATTCTTCGCGCGACCTTTATAATTCGTTAAATCTTTAACGCGTCCCGATCGCGGAGGAGCGCTCGCCTCTCTCCTCTCGATGGCAAAAGAAATGAAAAGAATCGCACGAGGGGATCGCCGCGTTTTAATTTCGCATTCTCGGTGATCTTGACGGGAGCTATTCTTGCCCTTGGAGTATTCTAAATTAGCACGGTATATTCGCCAATTTTCCTTTATTGTAGAATAATATCGCCCGTGATCCCGGAGACGCAAAAAAAGGTTGGCAAACCCCACGTGGGTCGCCGTACTTTCGAGGACAAAAGTCCTGTCAGTCTTCATTTCGAGGCGGTACCTTGAGCCGCGTTAATTAATTCAGTAAACAATGTTGTACAGCTTATCCCTGTCTCACAAGATTATCACCAATTCCTGCTCAAAATACGGACGAAGAAAGAATGTTATTTATTTCGTTCAGTTGTTGTTTTAAATAATCTCAAACGAGAAACGACATCATTCGCAGTATATTATTGCAAAACAAACAATAATGTAAAGACATTGGTCAGGATACCGTTACATTATTCTCGACGTTCAAAACTGGTTGAAAGAATAATCACGATCGTCTTGAAATATTTGTATTTCGCATAAAAGTCCACAGTCGAATTGTGACAAATTGAATACTTCTGATAATGTGTTAGTGTGTATGACGTTCGTGTGAACAGCTTTGCGGTTACGGTAATAAGGTATTTGTCGCGTCTGAAAGCGAGATCGCTCTTTACACCGCGAATTAATGCCGGCAGCGTGATCCTGACAGCGCTGCCAGAAGCTGTAAGAAGTAAACCCGTGGGGCGGCGTCGGTTTTGATTATTAAAAAGATAACAAGCCCTCGGGTCCTTCTTTACTTTTTCCTTCGCTTCCGTCAGATCGTTCGTCCGCACGTCCGCCCGACGGCGGGGAAACGGCTTCAGCACAAAAGTGCTTCTTCTCCGTTGCTCTTAATTCCGGCTAATTTAAGGTCGACGCGTTGATGTGTCCTGCCCACGAGCGTTACCGACAGCTCTGACGGGAAAAGAGGGTAACAAGTATCGGGATACTTAGGCACGGCCTTCAAAATTCTTTTTGCCATCGACTCTCACCGCCCGACCTCCGGGGCTATATCAATTTTAACACTCGAACGAGTCGAAGGGTTAAACGCTGAACCACTGAGAGCTCCAAATCGACAAAGTTTTTAACAGAAACACTTCCTTTGCGTAAAACGAATTAAAATATATTTTATATTTCCGTATGCAGTAGTACGCACCGTCGATTTTTATGTACGAGAACTGTAATTGACGTGTACTCGTAGCTTTCTGATGAAACAAGTCACGTATCATTTAGCAGGCTGCGGATTTTTATACAAACTCGAAGAAATGGTTACAGACGGAAACATATTTCTATGTTGTGTGCTGCAATTAATGAAGGAAATTTTTATTTTGCGTAAAAATCCGTAGGCGAATAACATACTGTATAATAACTAGACTGCGGATTTTATGCATTTATGACAAAAATGGGTAAGCACAATTCAAAGCGGTGGACATATTATAAAGATTTAGGGGCACCAGCGTATTGGATTTAGCTTAATAAAATAATTAAAAGAAGAAAGAAATTTTTATTTCGCTCCTGTGTCTTGCAATCAATGCAAATACTTCTCTAGTCTTCTCATTTAATAATAACATACGACATCGAATAAAATGTGGGTGTGTCTGACCATTAACTACCACTTCTACTTAATGCAACGCGATTAGATTTTCTTTAGAGATATTATTGGAAATGATGGTTATAATGAAAGGTATAATTAGCAGGAGGAGCTTGGTATTAGCGTTCTTGTGTGGATTAACTAAAATTCCCGGCAGAGCCAGACACCCTAACTGTGTCACCTTCCATAATATACCCGTGACCCAGCAATTGGTTCTTTTTTGGTCCGTTCTCACGTAGAACCGAGAGAGGAAAAAGAAGAACAATTTCCAAGTTGTTGGAGGGTACGTTGAGTGTTGTGCGATTTGAGGAGCGTGGTTCGCGCACTTGGCTGCTATCTAATATCACGGTTCACCACACAAACGCCCATAAAACCGATTATTGTCTGATGATGGCTTTCTCCTCTCTCCGGAGTTCCTATTTTCTGTTTCTCTTAATAATACCGAACTGCTGCCGCCAGATGCCAAAATTACCTAATCTCGCTCAATTTATCTCTGTATAATATCGATATTTCCACGTACCGTTCTCTTAATAACAACCGAACCCGGAAACAGTTTCGTACAGTCAAACGACAATTTGTTAACGTTTAAATAGGAAAACTCTACTACGTTCTTTGTACGTCTTCCGTATTAGTTGCTTCGTCGAAATATTTAACACTGCATCGTTGAGTTTACGATTCTAGTAGAAACGATATGTTAAAGCGTCTGTATAAGAAATTCGTGACAAACATTTAATGGCATTCTGCTGTGCGCAAGTTACAGAACTCAATTTTTCATTTAATTATCCGTTTGCGTGTTGTCCAACGGTATTTTAACATTCGTAATGGTAACATTGAATGAAATAATTTCGAAAGGTGTCGATCCTTTCATTCTCTGTTGACAATATTTGACACTTACATCATTAAAATGTACCGAATTTCCTTTATGGAAAATAAAATTTGTACATACCAGTTGCAAGCTACAGAATTGAATTTTTGTAGTCTTTTCATTATTTTAAATTGTACCTGCACATTTTTGCTGGAAATGCACAAAACCTGCATTGTAAGAAAAACAAGATAATCTCTCGCGATACAGCAAATTCCAAAATTTGTCTATAAAAATAAAAGCTATCATAAAAATTCAGAACAGCGGGGTCATAAAAGTGAACGAAGCCGTATGCGCGAAGTTCGGGTAGTTCAAAAATTTCAAAATAAGCTCCGCGGAAATTTTTAGATCGCTTCCACGCTCTTCTTTATCATATTTATAATCATACCTGTTTTATGAATCTTTGCCAAGATTTAATTAAAGACTTGTGGTGTACCGGTGGATGATAATAATAAAGCTATTCCAAGGGGGTAGTCTGTACTTTGAGGAGTAGCAGAGGGTAGAGGGGTTAGGCGTGGGAGGGGTGAGAGCTGAAGAGAAGGCAAGGTGCCGTTTCACTCAGGTTCAAGCTTTCACTACAGTTTATGACGAGGGTGGGTTTAAGAGGGACGTCGAGGGTTAAAGGGGGATGACTAAAGTAATTAGTGATGGTGAGTGAACCCACCCTTCCCCGAGCGTGTCCGCGTCTTTGTTCTTTCCGGTTCCTTCAACGACACGAGAACGTTGGCTCGCCGTAGCACCGCGTTTTTACACAAGTATTCAATTCGGAACGTGTGTTTCTCTCCGAGTATTTACCTTTGCATGCCGCGATCGAATGATCCAACTCGTTTATGCATTTTTAGCAATTTATATGGTAGTTTTAATAGACTGAAGCAATGCCAGCGATTTAGGTAAACAAAAAACAATGAATTTAGCACATTTGCAACGACTCCAATCACCGATTCTGTATAATTATTGCAACCCTTTTTTGGCTTAACGACCCCTCTGTCATTCTTTATTTATACAAGATTCATTCAACTTCCAAGTCTAACAAAGAATATTATTAAACTTAATAATAATGTTATTTGCCAGGTTTCTATTTGGTAGTACCGCATAAATGTCTACGGTAGTCTGCGGATTTCATGCATTCATGAGAAAAACGGGTGGGTGAAATAGAGAATTAATAGAACTTAATAGAACAAATCTGAAAGGAATACTAGAATTATTAAAAGAGAAAAATACATTTCACACAGTTTCTAGATACGATAACTAGACTGTGGATTTTTGCCAGCACTTTTTGCCAAAGATGCATAAAATCCGCGGTCCAATAATAACATGAAAATAACAGTCTTCAAGATCCTTTAACCATATACAAACACGAAGAAAATCACAGAATTCGCAGGCAACTAAAACCAAATTGAAACCGAACCGAGTCGAATCACCGGGACCGCTAATCGGGAATCCTGCTGACCGACGCCGGACGAACGAGGTGTTGTCGGACTCAATGGAATCACCGAAAATCCTGAAGACTGATGACACACCCTTCGTCCATAACCGTTTTATTACGTCAGCCTGTGAAATCGGGCTTGATACGCTCGAAGCTCGACTCGTAAAAGAAGAAGAGCTCCTTGAACTCTCATGGCGGTATATAGTACCAATTGTTCCCCGAGGAAAGCGTAAAGAGAAGAGAGAGAGAAGGAGAGAGAGAGGAATATCGAAGAAGTAGCGGTGAAAGAGGGAGAATCTTTTGTATGCGGATGGCGGATTCGCTAGGATCGTCAATTTACTCGCGAACTCGAAAGTACCGGTTGGTGTGCCGGTACTGGGCACACGCGTCTAGCCTTGTTCTCTGTGTGTGCAAGGTTTCCTCTCTACGTACGCTCCTGGGTCCTTAGATTTTCTCGTAAAACCACGGCCGGAGTGGGCCTCCGCCAATGGCGGCGAAGCCATGGCGCTCGAGGTGTGAATTATACATGAGAATATATCCTTCTATACCCTTTCCTACCATCGCCGTCGCTCCCTCTTCCGCCGTTTCCCGGCCGATCTCCCTCTATCCGACCCGTTTGCTAACCAATGGTTATCTCTTACCCTTATTTGCGCCTCATCTGCATATGACCATATGCTCGTCTCTATGCAAAATGTATCATCGTGTCGCCACGAATACAGGGACACGCGGAGGAGTTTCTCCAAGGACACCGGTTCCATCTTATTTTTTCAGCTGACGCGGTGGTCCTCCGAGGGGATCCTTCTAATTGAATTCCCGGTCAGATGGTTGCCGAATTTGTCTCATTACAGCGATATGCGTGATCTGCACCCCGTTCATCGGAAAATTACTACATTCTTCGAAAGCTTTTGTTTCACCATACACGGACGACGCTCCCGTCTAATCTCCTCCCTGTATGATCGACTATTTGTAGTGTTACAGACGTTATCATAATCCGTTGACGATTTCGACTTTTTAATATTTCTTCGAAACTATTTTTAATTTCAGATAGTAAGCAATAATGGATAAGAGTGCATCGTACATAATAAATCTCGTTTAATATATCTGAAAATTCTTGCAAAGTCTGTACAATGACACCATTCCCGAAGGCTTAAAGTGGTACTGTGAATTATAAAGAATTTACGTGTTCAATATTACAACATAAATTACAGTGTACAATAATAATAATTTTCCTCGTGAGCACAGGACGAGTTATGTACAAGTTAGTTCCTTTTTATTAAATAAGACACGCTTGAGATGAGCTTTTTACCATTTGCTTTTCACAAAGACCCATGGTATTGGAACGATAAAGACTTGTAGCACATATAACGAACCTTACTACTTGCTGTACTTGTTCTGAATAAGACCCGTGTATTTAACATCCATAGACAGAATAATAACGTAAATTGTACCCACACGTAGCCAAGTAGGTGCACATTTATATTATATGAGCTCTGTTTATAATAGATTAGGTATCGCCACTTTGAATTAACGCGATTTTACGTCCGAAGTTTCGCTCAATTTTTCATTTTTATTTGCTGAGATTGACTGTATTTTTATCTGATTTTTACTGCAAGTTGAGGGAGGAAAAAGTCGAAAATTTTTCCGGTAGCTCAAGAAGACTCGCAATCGGTGAGGAAACGCCGACGACGCGGGCATTGCTATTGCAAATCCCGGGTAAGATCATTACAGTAATCCGTACCTCAGAATCGCTCCAAGTTTCCATCGGAACGAGTTCGCGCTTTTCGAAGTCATTATCGATGTTAACTGAAGTAATTAAAAAGTCATTCCCGAAGTTGTTACGATTCAGCCGACAACCGTAACACGTTTATAACGCCGGTTTTCTACAAGCGTTTAAACAGTAACTCTTGGGCACTCAGCGCGATCTTGGTTAATTCTAGGAGGATGTTCTCGCCATTGATCCCTTACTTCGTCGTTTCAACACTGTTTTACTTGCAATTACCGCGAGTGGTACGAGTCACCGAGTCGTTTTACTTTGCTTGCTGCGGAGGCATCATCGAAAGACGATCCTCAAGAACACAAACTTTCAAGACTCATGACATACATAGATATTTACTTTTTTTTCTTACTTATCTAACTTAAATTCATGAAATGATTTTCCTATTTTGCATTTGCATCTACTCATTCTTATCATGCATCAAAGAAAAATAGATTACCGACAAAATAATCCAGTTGAATCGACACATTCAGACTCGTTTATATCTTCTTTCTAAAAATTCCGTGTTTATTCGTTAATCGTCTAACGGTCCAAGTTATATCGATAACGGCGAGTTTACGCTTTCCACCGTGGTTTTAGTATAATTATACGATTGCCCCGGCGATCTCCCATCGTTTAGCAAGCGAAAAGGCTGAACAGGCTCGGCCACGAGAGATATCGTCGTTTCGCGTCGACGTATGTACATAGGAGAAAGAGCGGTGGCGTAGGTGTACATGGAGTTAGGAGGTATAATACCCCCGGTTTGGGGTTAATCGGACGATGCCAGTTCATTAGCTGCACACGTGTACTCACACGGCCGCGCGTGTATACACAGACGTCCCGACGCCGTCGCTAGCAGACCGGCCCCGCTGCGGCGACGCTAATGAAACTAAACGATGCCCAGAAAATGGCACTGTAAGTTAGTTTCATTTGATTTCATGAGCATAGTTCGCCGATTCCCGCCGAATACCGACGCGGAAAACGCTCTTGCCAATTGCCCTCTTTTTCGCCTCTTCGACGGCGGCATATAAAATGTCCGATTCGTAACAGTGATTTTAAGCAAACATAACTTTTCTCTAAATGAAACTTATTGTTTTGTCTCGTATTTCACGAATTTACAGAAACCAAAAAGTGAACTAAAATTATACACTGAATTTGCACTGAATGTACTAGAAATTAAAATAGCTGTCACTAATTCTGTTTAGAGAATGTTCATTTCGTTCATTATCCTTTAAGAATCATTCCGGATGCCTGGGGAGGAAAAAGGTACTTGCAATTCACGTCAGTTGGGAGTTCACAAAAGAACAAAGTAAATTGCTCGTCGACAAGGGAAATTATACGAGCAACAATGATCAAGTCTTTTTGTCGATTAGAGCTATTTGGATAAATGAAAACAGCAGATCGGTTTCCGTGGCTTTATCCATCTGCGACCGTTGCACTAATTCGGTCTCTGCTGTATTCAGTTGCTGTGGGTTCATTCGAGTCCCAAGCATTAGTCTCTATCAATCCGTTGAATAGAGTCATGATAGAGCAGCAGCTCCGTCGGTTAATTAAATGCTCTCCGTTGGGAGCAGAGAGTTTCATACTTCGTTAAAGCGACAATTAGTGCCCTAATAAGGTCATTAAGCACCATATATTCCGCGGCTACCTTCTCTCCCGTCTCGCACGAATTAATTCCTCGATTATGCGGGGCTATTAGCATGAATTAAATGGCATAATTCACGGCGTTAATTAAATAGAAAGTAAATCGAGCGAATTTGTTACGGAAACAAAAAAAGTATACAAGGCGTGTTCGATCGTTGAACGTTTTCGAACTTAGGGGACTCTTCGAGTGCGACTTTACAGCGTCGAACTATGAATAATAATTAGCGGTGTAATTTGCTGATAATTACTAAACACGAACTCCGACGGCAAAGAAGCACGCAACACGGCTAAATTAGAAATTAATGCGCTGTTAAGATCGTTTAACGAGCTATCGGACATTACGTTAACCCCTCGCACGGTTATCGGGCAACCGCTTGACCGTGGCACGCCTGCGCGCATTATAATACGCGAAAGATTACCTGAATGTGACATATTGGATACCATTATCTTGTATAACCATTATAGTGGGCGATCCTAAATTAATGTTACGGAATTGATGGACATATTCTACACCCCATGATTATGTAGCAGCACGGTTCTGGCAGACACACTTCTTCCAATTACTTGTTTATGGCACACGATCGTGTTCGGTGTAAAATTATTCAACATGGTCGACATTGTCATAAACATTGTTATTATCTGTACAGCAAGCTCCAAATACGATAAAGCGTACACATTATGTAGTAGTTAGTGTAAATTATTGCGCAACATAATTTTGGCTAATCAATATTTTTTAATGGGAGCTTGTTCTTGTACATTATTCTCTCTCTGGAATTATTGTGGATTTTTGGAGAATTACTATCGCCACCATTTTTACTTTTATCAGGGTGAAGAAGGGTATACAATTATTCCTATCATCTGTTTCATTAACTCACTTGCCGTTAACTTGCCTTTATATTTGAACCATACATCAACTAGTCTAAATCTTATTCTTCTTTTGTCTAAGAGGCCTGTCAGAAAAATTCTGGATTGAAATATTCACAGTCAAATGAGAACATTGTAAATCGTCGAATACTTTTCACGGATTCTAGTATGAGAAAATTACGGCTCGGCAAAAAAATTACAGAAAGACTTCTGAATAAGAGGTGGCGCAAGTTAGAAGTGAGAATCCGACGAGCGCATATAATTGCAACAACGTATGAGAAAACGCCAGACGGAAGGCACCACTTTTCTGACAGAAAGTAAGAGGAATAGCTTACCTGCGAGTCCTTGAGGCCAAGTTTCTCAGCGAGCTTCTTACGGTCCGGCTTGCTGATGTACTTCTGTATCTGAAACCTCTTCTCAAGTCCGCGCCTCTGAAGGTCAGAAAAAACTGCCCTTCGCATCATCCCTCTGCGAGGCTTGCCTCGTGCATTCGTCGCCCATGGAAACACCAAGCCTGTGCCCGCGAAATCACCTACACCTTGGATCGCACCTGGGAAAGCTGTTCCTCCGCCTGGAGCGCCTGGATGATGGCCTCCGGTCCCGGACCCAGCAGCTGACCATCACACACAAACCACTTTTAGAACGACGACGTTAAACATAAAATCTTGCACATTAAGGGGTATTTAAATCAGTTTGTGTTGCTTCCGTGCGCAATGAACTTGTTTAAATAAACGAACAAATTACAAGAATTGCAGGATCATTTTACCCGACCCTGTATCTATACAATTTGGTATTATCGTGTTTTTCTGTGATGCTTCCACTCGTGTATTTGTCACGAACTTGTCAGAATACAATTATTTCTCCGTATACGTCGCCGAGGCCATAGACGAGGATGATAAACGTCGCGGAACTATCCCCACTACCACAAAGTATATATCTCGAAGCTCGAGAGACCTCGGACGCTGAGGAGTGTAAACATCACACGGTATGTCTCCTGGACGATAAACGGCACTGGCAAGACCCGTGTTGTTGACATACAGTCGCGTCGGTATTTAAATTGGTTTCTTATAATGCTCCTTTGCAAAATGTAAACGTTTTTAAGCTTTGACCTCAGAAGTATAAGGTCTCATTCTTGATATCCGTCCATGTAAATTTTGTTCACGAATACGAGATTTAACTTGCGTAATGGATATCGGCACTGACAAAGTTTATTTTATTTGTCTTTCAATAATAAAGGGATTTTTTGTTACTTCCTTAACAATTTGTCGATCTTGACGAGCAGATGTTTTTCTCTTTCTACCTGTTCTTATCATATTTTCAGGTTTACCTGTGTTTTTTAATTTTGCACATATTTTCCGAACGCCCTCTTTGGAGACTCCGAACTCCCACAGCTATTTGCTGCAAACTCTTTCCATCCATTGTTCTTTTGTAAATTTTAATTCTCTGAAATACTTGTCATTCTCTAGTTTTAGGCATACTACAAATAACAACTATTTATTATTATAGATATTACATGCTAAAAATATTTTATAATCAGCCACGTTTACTAATATAATTAATGAGTAATTATACTCATGAATTTGTATTCAAAATAAAAGATTTGTTTGCGTCAACTTACTTTCCGACAGGCGAAAATTTGACAAGAATTTTAGAAATTTGTAATTACTACACTTTCCGCGATACTTTCGTTTTGAAACTCTACAATTGACTGTGGCACTACCCATGCTTACTGTAAACAGAAGCAGAAGACCAGGAAAGTCAAGTACAAACCAGATTTAAAAAAAAAACAGCATCGCGTACTCCGAATTCAACATCGTCAACTTAAATACCTACGCGACTATATATCGAGTATTCACTGTAAATACATTTTGATATTCTGTGATGTTAGGAATGTTACCGTAATCTGTGAGTGACAAACTTTTTGATATTTTTCATAATATGTGTAATAATTTGACCACATGTAAATAATTTAATCATTTTTACGTTAGGGTCTGTACTATGTCGTCCCCGAAGGGTTAACACCTTTAATTAATTACAATAGCGCGAAATGTGGCGTGGTAGTGAACGCGTTGAAGAAAAATGAAACTATAAAGGAAGCGCACGATGCTCTGCGGAATCGACGAGCCGAGCTCAGCGAAAAAACAAATGCGAGCAGCCGAAATTTATTGGTCGTATATCAAAGAGCCGCGGCTACACGGCCGGTAATTGAATCAAAGTCATCTAATAACGAACGGGCAATTGAATCTCTAGATCGTATCTGCACAATATTGCCAAGCTGAGCATGACGGTATTATCTGCGCCGATGATATTTGCACGCACTTGTTGCATGCGTGCATTTTGCTTGTGGCGGTGCATGTACATAATATGGTAGTGCTTTCACTGCACTTCATATGCACTCCATGTCCCGTACGAGCCTACCTATAACAAGATATTCGATAAACCGGTGCCCTCCGTGCACGTGCCCACGTTCATACGGTTTGGCGCCATGTGCGGAAGTTTCGGTTTTAAATGTTCATCGAGACCGTGTTTCCGCCTACCGTCCGGCTTGTTTATTAACTTTTCCCTCTGGTCTCGGACCCGAAATAATAATGACAAACATTTTCAACGAAAATTACCCATCTTCCACCCCCTACTCCACCCTCATCCGTTTTATATTCGCTTTGACGCCTGCTCGCGACCAAATCGCACGGACCAGTGATTATGCGATTTCTATTGGATGTTCGCGAACGTTACATCACCCTTTATCGAACAAAACAACGATATTAACAAACAGATTTCGACTGCTTTGTGCATGAAATATTTTACGAAAAACGGTGTCGAAGATAAATTTGTTCAGTCGAATTATGCGACTTAAAAATTGTCTACATCAGAGAAACAGGAGCTAAATGAAAATTCCTTTTCTTCCAATCATTTGAATAATTTGAAAATCGATTTACATAAATTTTGCTATCTACTTTTTTCAATTTCATCCACTCATTTTGCCGTGTGGTCATAACGTTTTGCACTGATCTATGCAGTCTTTGTAATGTGTGAAATAGATTCATCAATTTTCGATCAACGTTTTACAGTAACAATTAAAAATAAGCTGACGTTTCAATAGAGAGTTGATTGCCGGATTGATCCGGCCCCGTGCCGGATTTACTCGGTTTGTGGGTTTAGTTCTGTGATTGAGAATTGTTTAGTACTTACCTGTCAGATAAGGTCCCCTATAGAACAATTGTTGGAGCGTGTGCTGCGCGTTCGGTGGTAAATAACGCTGAGGTGGTTGATTCGGCCTGTGGTACGGATGATAAGCCGCTGGTCTCGCGATGGGTTTCGCTATATTGTAACTCGCCGAATTGTGCAAATTTTGGAGGAACGCTGGTATCGCCTCTGGTGGAAGACTTTGAAAATTCTCTGTAACAGAGCAACGTATTTTATCCATTAACAAAAATTCGTCAACGAACCACGAGATTATAAGACCTGTTCGGGTCAACGTAGATTATTACGTGCACCTTGATCGAGGGCGTACAAAGAAACAATTTCTGCAGAATACTTAATTCGATGTAAACCAGCCGCGTTTCGTAGGGACAGGCTTGCCGTGAGGCGCCGAAGGTTCCGGATTTTCGCACGACAGAACGCACAGATCGTTGTATTCCTTGCGATGCATAATTCGAGCTGACACCCCCGACTGAACCCTCCTCAACAGCTTCGGGCGGAGCCCGACCTCTTGTTGACGCACGCTTCAACACCTCCAGAGTAAATACTCGGATATTCGGTGCGTAAGAACACCTTGGTTATATTTAATCTTTCGTGGTTTGGAATCCGTCTACACGCGTGACACGTGACTCATTTAAGTAGAATGGTTTAGGGTCTGATAGAGCTGTACCTGTTCTTATCTACTATACTAGAGGCAATTATCACTCTACCAATGGAAATCAATTTTACTACCTCGAAATATCCGTACTATCCCATTGGAATCGCACCCTAAGTTAATATTTTCTTTTTTTTTTTGAGAATATCATTATTTCCCATTCTTGTCCACTATGCCAGCCCATTAGAGGCACTTATCACTCTAACAATAGATATAAATTTTTTAATCTTGTAATAGCCGCAACATTTCGTTGAAATCATACTAATAATCTTATCTTCCTTGAGTATATGACTTCCCGAAGAATAGACGACACTGTGCCGCTAATTGTAAGCCTCTTCGGCAAGTCTGCTTCCTACAATTGACATGCACATTTCGTGTCTTGCACAAAGATCCGCAGTCTATTATAAAATTTATTTAACTGTCTCCCCCTAAAGGAGAGACCCCGATCCACGAGCCCACAGTACTCGATGATCCCTTATCTGCTTCACCCCAGCCCCAATTCTCGAATCACTCAGCCTCTCAAGTGATAAACTCAAGTTAATAGGACCCCGGGGTTACGAAACTAACCAGGCAATCGTTTACACGCATCGACAGCGCCGAAGAAGGGTTGACACACTCGGATAATTTTTAACATACTTTTTCTTCGTCCCCTGCCACGACCCGCCACGCCCATTCGGCCAGGGCAGAAAGTGACGTGTTTGGAAAATACTAAAATAATGGAGGGTCTACGGGTTTACGGGGACCAAGAAGCCAGACTGAAACGTGGAAGAGGAGAAAGATAAAGAGAGAGAAGAACAGCGAGAGGATTGCCTTGCGTTCGGCCAGACAATGCTCGAACAATGGCCCATACACGAGGTCCTATTGTGTCGGCGTACCCCATAAAATACTCATCGCCTTTTATCGTTGTTTTCGTAGCCAGCCAATAAGAGGAGCGACCCGGTAAGGATCGCAAGCCCTGGGCCAACTAATAACGGCTTAACCCCCAACGGAAACACTGAATGGGAATCGTTTTTTAAGCTGCTCCACCTCCTTCGACTCCCTTTTCCGCGATGTCTCTCCCTTTCTCGCTCTCTCTCCCTCTCTCTCTCTCCCCTCCGTTTCTTTCTCTCTTGCGCCGAAGATTAAATCCCTGGCTCGTCGAAAGTATCCGGAACAGGCCGCGTGTTGTTACAGTTGTAGCGGTCTGCGCGGTTTTTTTTCTCTTTCCCGTTTTTAATGCCCGGGCTTAAAGACCCTCCCTTATACCCCAGCCTGAACCGACGCGGTCGCGATACAACATATCGGTGGTTATTCTTTGGGATTAGGGTATTTGATGCATTATTAAGTAGACACCGATGCAGGTTTCCCCGTGAATGGGGAGTCGAACGATTTATGCGCGGCAGGAAACGACGCGTTCACCTAGCACGCTACTCTGATCGTCGGCGGAGATGATGGTTCGACGGCTTTCGAGCTTCACTGGCGAGCAAATTGGGTATGCCGGTTCGTTTTCGTTTATGGTAATTCAGGCTCGTTCCTGGAGCCTGCCGCGGAGGCTCGAGGATGGTCGGATTCTGTTACTTTTACTGCCTACGGGATCTTTCGTCGGGAGAAGTCTTAGAGAACGATCGAAAACCAACACTTTTCGCGAAAATGTTTAATCAGTGATTTTTAATTTGTTGTATTGTTTTCTCCGCAAACAGAACTTCTTCTTTCTGAACGGATTCTTATCGGGAAAAGAAAATCTATATTTATTGGGCTGTACGTATGAACTAGAGTATAATATAATACTGCAGAATGTACTATGATATACTAGAATACGTGTACTAGAATACGCATTGCAATGTAGAGGACTTATGAGGATCTGCAATGACTAGACAGCTGATTCTATGCAATTATGATAAAAATAGATGTAATTTAAGACCTATCAAATGTATTATTTTTATTTTTCTATGTCCTTATGAATGGATTTTTAAATAAGAAGAACTAACAGACTCTTTGAACTATGGAATATCAACATCATAGTATGTATTGTATTTAGAATTTAAGAGATGATGCTACCTTTTAAATGTTAACACTCTCAAATTACCTCAGAGACTATTATAGCTGACTGTTTTCCTTTATAACGACCTAACTCTCCTGTTTTTCCACATTTCAGTTTTTAATCATCTCCGGTATAGCTCTGGGGCTAGTAACTTCCTCCTAACTGTACGGCTTTTGTTTGTCATGACCTAGCTATTTTCTCTGTTTTCGGGATAGCTCCAGGGGTAGAAATTTTGCAACTACCAGTTTCATCCACTGAACTCCAAACTTGCCTAACAAGAAAAACACTCACTTATTTTCGGCTCTCAAACGAATCGGCAAAAATTCGAATAGAAAACAGAGTAAATTCAGTTACCGTCTCCCGTTGGAAGAATCGCAAGGAGCAAATAAAACAGGGAACACGGGTTACGTCGGTTCGCGTACACGGGTTTCGCGTGGCGTCGCATTCGCTATCGAAAAATATCAATAATAGCGACAAACAACGGGGAACAACGAGGCGGACGGACGCGGGAGCGTGGCATTGAAGAGGAACGATCGCAACCGATCATTGACAGAGAAAGAAGGAAAGAGAGAGCGAGAGAGAGAGTGAGGGAGGGAGAGGGGCGCGGAAAGAGTGCGAGAGCCTGGTAAATCGCACAACGATTGGCGAAAATGCTATTCGAAATTTAACGTCGCTCTCCCGTCAAACGCCCATCCACTACAGGCTTCGCACACCGTCCCCCTGTTCGCCGCCGCCCCCGGCGCTGCCCGCGCATTCGTTCGTGTCCGTCGATGAATTTCGAGTTTGTTGCCAATCACTTTTTCGCGCAATTATTTCACAACATTTCGACATGACGTACAAACCGACCGGAGCGAGCGATAGTACGATGGGGTGGGTTTTTCCACGGGTTGTTGGTAGGGGGGCAGAGAGGGGGGGGAGGACAGCTCATGGACGCTGGAGGGTCTATCGGAGGCGATGGATTCACACAAGAGGCGGGGGGTGTGTGAGAGGGAGGAGGAGAAGGGGGGAGGGATGTAACACATGCACGTGGCACGGTCAATGCATCCGCTATCCGACAAATGCATGAAACCCCACCCCCCGTATTTCGAGCGCACCAAATTTCCCCGACTACTCGCTACCACCCCTATTCCCCCCCCCCCCCCAAACCACCCCGTACCACCCCCGACCCCTCTTTCTCTCTTTCTCTCTCTCTCTCGGTACTTGACAACGTTCCTCTTCTACCGATGCGTACATGCAATCCGCCAATGTTAAATGCAACATTTGCCTCTCCACCTATCTACCTTCATCCTCTGACGGACCATCTCGCGCTCCTCTCTTTTCAACCCTCTTTCCACTCCCTCCCCGTCTTCGTTCCTCTTTTTCTGTTCGTCCCTCTCCCTCTCGGCCTCGCCGTCACGGAACTGTCTCTCTTTCTCTTGCCGTCGGTCTCTCGCGTGGTCTGGCGTTACGTTTATGTATTTATCGTACGTGCATGAACTTTATCGACTCGTGTCAATCACACGTTAGCGGTGCAGAAAGTGGGGTGGTGAAAAAACAAAATAAAAAAGAACGCTGGGGATGCAAGTCCAAGAGATCGCACGGTTGATGTACATTGAAGTGGTCGCGATACCGCGGCTTTTTCTTTCGGCAAATTGGCGGAAGCAGCGAGATTCGATGTGTGGTGAACGGTTTCGGATCGTCGGCCAATGGGAGGATAGAAACGATAGGTTGAAGTATTTTTGTTATTAAAAAGCCGCGGGACTTGTTAAGACCAGTAGTTTGATGACGAAAAAGAAAGTGCAGTTAACAATGTGAGTAATGCGGGTGAAACTGTTAATCAATTGAAGTGTACCTTACTTCGTTGGTATTAATTGATTCCACACGAGAAGTCGTTAACATTGTTTTATTATTATGGTGCTCTCAAAGAAACAATTTTAATGTACTTTCTTCCCCCTCGAAGCAGAAACTCTCCCTTCCATACTGTAATTAAAAACTCAATTTTCTGCGATCGTAAATCCCGCCGTTTCGTCTTATCAGAATACAAATTATTAGTTGCAATATAAACAATCCACCTAGACAGTGAGTACACGATCCAATCAAACTGTTTGGAAAATATAACGAAGAAACTTAAGAAGAACTCAAAGTAAATACGATTTGAACGCAAAAGTCGAAGAATTGTTGAGAATTGTTGATCTTTTATGTAAAATTAGAATTTTTAAATTGAGTGACAGCCAAGACCTCCGAGAAGAGATTCAATTACGTTCCGATTGTACGGGAGTGTATGCAAACGATTGCACCCGTTTTCTTGCAATTTTAAATTTTCCAGATGTTTTACGATAATTTATGATAAACCGATGTACTCGCTGTAGCAGACAATTGGACAACGTGTCTCGAATGGGTCTGTAATTCAGTCGTAGCTATAAAGGGAAACCTTCGGCAAACGGTTCGCCCAATTTCGTGTTCGTCGCCCGGCGGAATTACTGTGAATAAGGAAACGCGATAAGAGGCACGGTAATACATCATTGGATCCTGCCGCTTGTCTAATATTATAGGCACCAATCGTAAGGGCTTAATATTGGGGTGAAGGTAAGTGGCGGACCAGCTGACGTCCTGCTCCACCCCGCACGCACGCTGCGACTCGTCTTGAGGGTGTGCGGATGAGATTTAGGGACCGACGACAGAAGTCTGCTAGCGACACTGATTTGTGGTGAGCTTTGTTTCAACACTCTAAATGCTGCCGCATGACTAACATTCTTCCGACGCGGTCGTCAATTCGTAAGCCGGCCTATTGTCAAGGCGAATTTACAATTCTTCGCTTTAGATCATGAAAACCGGAGTATCGGACTCGTCGTTGCCTATAAAACGTTTTTTAAAGGCAATTGTTTTTAGGGCTGTAAGTATTCCTAAACAATTCAATTAACTGTTTTATTCATATAAATATGATTTGATAATAATTGTCCTCACGATATTTTGTGACGAAATATTGTCTAGGTAGAAACAGCGTCAGTGTTCATATTTACAACATCTCAAATTCTCTTCTTTGAAGAATAAGTTAATCATTTTTGTTTTTATCTAGGGGAACCTTAAGTATAAATATTATACTACTGGACGAAGTATGTGGAACCTTTTTTAGTATTGAAAACTGTACAACAAAGCACAATTTTAATGTGGCACGATAAAGATTTATCTTGCTAAATATTTAAAATAAGAGGCAATCTTTCGTCGTAATATTGACAAGATCAAGTCCACGCGAGTTAAAAATAAACAATTGAACTATTATAGCAACAAAAGATTTTGACGCAGGATTTAGCTTCTTGAGAAAACTATTTCCAACGGCAGGGCCTGGGTCATCTTTAACCCAGAACGTTAGAAGCGGCCCTGTTGCGTTAGAAACGAAAAGGACGAAAATGTTTACAAGAAATACCACCGAAATTCTGGTATTACTTACTTACAAGAATGAGAAACTGCCTTTATATAACTACCTTTATAAGGGATGTTTCAACTTTGGAAATATTCATTTTGCTAATTGACTTCGAATGTAATTTTAAGCAAACTAAAGTCTTACATTGCTTCGAAAGACTATTGACTATGTGTTGTTTATTTAACTTTTAGAGGGGCCGGCGTTTTCCCATTGGGAACTTGAATTTCCTTTATGAAAAATTTATACATATACAGAGTGGTTAGTAACTAGTGGTACAACCGGAAAGAGGGTAAATCTACCTAAAAATAAAATAAGTCGAAAATGTAGAATCAAATTTTTTCTATTCAATTTGTCTTATTGAATAGGAGTCATCTGACGCGTCTGTTCACAACCTACCGGTTCTACTTCTTACGAATGCTAAACGCGCTGACGGATTTTTTCGAAAACAAAGCCTCATACAAGAAAATTCTATTGTACATATTTTTCGACCACCAGTTACTGACGATCCAGTATACGCAACCAACATTTTACGCCAAATTCCCTTTGTGCACGGCCGCCACAGTGGCCACCACCCGGCACAGTAAAAATTAACAAATGAGCTCAAATACAAGCTTGTGCCCGGATCAGTCTATTCCAATCAAATATTAACACTAAACCTACCGAGCACACAACATATAAAATTGGAACGTCTTACAGAAGGGAGAAGATTAAATTTATTTAAACTTTGAACGTTTTTCATTATAATATGTGCTTAACCAAAGAGGTCAATTCAGTAGTTTCCTGTGAAAACGTTTTTATAATTTCAATCATTGTGAAATAGAGAACCGGTCATTTTGACGGTGGTGGGTTTAGTGTTAACATACTAAGAGACCTGATATTGACCAGTTTGACGACATGAAAATTTCCAGATTAATTCCACCCGAGTTATCCGGAAGCCACACTCGATCGAAATGCTTTTTTGCGAGAGACCGTTCTGAGTAGCTCGTTAGGAAGTCGAGCACACGTGGCTGCGAAGTGAACTGAACAATTACCAGAATGCGGTCGCCTGTCATGATTGCCGCCGAGTATAGCGTTGACGCTGAACTTGAGCTGCGGCTTCTCCTTCTCCTGGATGGTCCTGCATGCGGGTCCTAAGCACTGCTCGTCGCCGCAGGAGCAGGAGGCGGTCGTTCTCTCGCCTATCCTGTCGACGACACGCTCGACCGCCACCTCTCTCTTCCCTTGGATCGTCATCTCGTCGGACGTGTGCATGACGTTTCTGCATCCAAGGTCGTACCGTCCGTCCGGCTGTAATATCATGACGTGATCGCCGCCAAGAACTCCGTCCTCCTTCTCCCTGTCCCCGTGAAGACCGGCGTCGATCTCAATGCCGGCGGGATCCTCGTCGTTGTTCGAGTTGCACGAGTCCATGCCGGAGTTCGATCTGTTCTCGATCCTCTCGTTGCAGAGCCTCTCCATCGCGCACAGACGATCGACAATCACGTGGCCGTCGATCCTCTCGTTCTCGACGTCGACGTACGCGATCTGTCCCCGCTCCATACCGTCTTTGTCGCGCAGGATCTGCATCCGATCGTTCTGACGATCGACCCTGCCGCCGGCCCTCTGATGATCCCGACAGTCGATCATCGTGTTCTGTCGATCGGCGCCACGTGCGCCGGCCGACGATCTCTGATCCAGCTGCTGATCCTGCCCGCCGTTCGGCGACATCTTCTCGCGGGAGATCCTCAGGCTGGCCTCGCACTCTCTTTCGCGCTGTCTCGCCACCAGGCTGGCCGCCCAGTTCAAGGTCAGGCTGGTCAGATCGGCGCCGGGCGACGCCTTGCTCTGGAGCAGGTTCTCCATCAAGAAGGGCGAGGTCATTGCACTCTGTTGCAGATTCTTCAGCATCGCCGCTGACGAAGGGAACATATCACGGCCCCTTTTGTTTACCCCTCCCCCCACTGCGATCCTTCTCCTCTCGATTTATCGCTCTCGATTTCCGCGGGCAAGCACGATGATCCCTCTTGGTCGTTCAGCGTGTCAAGACAGAAGTCTCGGGGAGAGTGTGCAACATCGAGTCAAGAGCTCTCGTTCACCGATTCCATTTGCTGAGAGTGTTCGAAGATCGTGCGCACTGAACCGGCGGATGATCTATCTTCCTCGGGCACGTGTTACCGTTTGACAAACGCGTGACACAATTTCAACCTGGTTCTCACCTGGGGGTTGCGAACGTCTACGAACTACCCGCGCCTCGGTACCGGTAAAACACGACTGGTCACAGGACGGACGACGTCGGAACAATGTTCACAACGATCCCCGGGCTCCATTCGCACACGTGCGCTCGCTGGTACTCACCGCCGGACCACGATAACTATGAAAACGGTGAGC
Source organism: Halictus ligatus (assembly GCA_028454255.1). Taxonomy (NCBI): domain Eukaryota; kingdom Metazoa; phylum Arthropoda; class Insecta; order Hymenoptera; family Halictidae; genus Halictus; species Halictus ligatus. Next base: position 9,428,846 of record CM052132.1, on the reverse strand, counting down.
GGAGGATCGATCGCTTCACACGGAATGAGAGAGAGAGAGATAGACGTGCAGTTCGGTCACTGAAACAAACTCGCGGGGCGGCCGTGCACGCGGGACATTTCACAGCAATCGCGGAGGGAACTACAATGAAGTCTCGTCATAAGTCAGTTCGCGCGGTTCTGGCGGCTGACAATTAGACGAAATCTACACTTGAAATACACAGGGCACGCTGGAAACCCAAGGGTCACATCCGTCTGCAAGTCATAAACCTATGACCACTGACGGATAGTGGCAAGAAGGCTGAGAAAATTGTCTTTCCCCGATACAATGCTGCACGTAGAAACGGACAGCGATGATCGAGAGCGGGGTATACCCCGCGGTGGTGTGAGTAGTTCCACTGACTCCCAACCGCGAGGTTGGCACTGACTGGCAACGGAAACTCACTGTACTGGCGGAAACTGTCAACGAAACGGCACGCCGGGAAGGAACGTGCGATTTCGGCAGCGGAATGTCAACTGGCGTGCACGCGAGCGTGCGGAGAGACAGAGAGAGAGAGGGCGAGAGAGGGAGAACCGGCCGAACTGGAGCAAGAGAGAGAGAGAGAGAGAAACCGAGAAGGGGTGCTCGTCGGCGGCAGCGCAACGTGAGAGCGTGCAACCCTCGAATGAAAGCCGACAAAGGCATATACCTAGCTCACTTGCCCCCTCCCCAGAGCAGGGATTCACGAAACAGCCCCCTTCAACGTATAGGCAGCGGGGCTTATGTGTGTACATAGAAAGGGGGGCGCAGAAGGAGGGGGTAGGAGAAGTTGGTCGGAGGGAGGAGGGGGAGGCAGGAGTGTGTTACTCTATACTCGGGTATAGCCGTCCCCCTACCCCTGGCGGAGTTCCTCCCCTTCGTAGGGTGGCGGCGTCTGCTCTCTATCCCCTCTCCCCTCCGTTACCCTCTTAGGTGAGATAATACAGACTATAAGCCGAGCAATTCGGGGTTTGGCTCGCTCGGTAATGCCGTAATAAAATCATACTCCCATCAAACGGCGCTGCGCGCACCCCCGTTTAAAGGTGAACGGGAGGCGGGTAGGCACGGACCCGAAGAAGGAGAGAGCAGGGTGGAAAAGCTCAAGCCTAGAAGAGGGGAGAGGCAAGACGAGTCGACTCGGGGGATGAAAAAAGCTAGGAGACTCGCATTCCTTTGCTCCTAACGATTGGATTTTATTTGACGGAGCCGACCAACGGACCGTCCAATCGCTCGCTTCGAGGGTAGTCCGTGGCCACGCCCACTCACCCCCCATCGCCCGCGCGATGCGTTCTCACCCTCTCCGTCCCTCTTTCTTTCGTCCACATCGATCTCTCGCTCCTTCCACCCTCTGTCTTTCTTCTTCGTCTTCTTATTCGCCTTCTCCTCCCCGTTCCTCCTCTCCTCCTCTTCATACTCTCCCACCGTTTGCTACCCCTCACCCATGCCGCGGCCGGCCTGCATTCTTGCTACGTCCTTTACGCTCTTTTATTCGTTCTCTTGTCGCGAGTAGGGGATCGCCGAGCGGTTCTCTCTACACCCTTATCAACATTATTATCTCTCACTACCATCCACGCGCGACGTGCGTGTATTGTTTTCGTCGGTGTGCGGTCTGGTATAACGAGAGACGCCTCTATCGGCCCCGTCGCGCCGCGCCACCCTCGCGTGGCGCTGTGTGCGTGTACGTGTTGTACGAGATCGTTTCGCGCAATGCGATTTTCTTGCTGGTATAATTACACCGCCAACGCTCCTTTGGCCCGGCCACTTCGCTACACACCGCCACGGAACCGCCGCTTTTAATGATCCGACCGATTACGCAACCCGAGAACGATCCTCGCCGTTATAATAATAATAATATTAATAATAATTGGACGGGGGTTCGACTTGGCGATCGTCCACCGGCAATCTTCTAGACGGCTATCGTGGTTCTATCGATTTTATGGAGCCGGCGATGCGCCGACGGAGATAATGTAATTAGCAGAACCACCTTTTTAAGCGATTCCACGTCGAAGAATTCGGTTCGATGCGCCCGGGAAATTAGAATAATCTCCGGTTTATTCAATTATGTGCTGGTTAAGGCGCGGCGGATCCCGTCCATTCACACCATCGTTTCCCTTGTATTATACAGTGAGTTATAAGTAGACCGTAGGTCTTTCGAACCCAATGAAAATTTGTTTTTCCCTTTGATCATGTTCATAACTTGATGATAATTGGACTGCGAGTTTCATCCGTTTATAGTAAAAATGGATGAATGAAAAATAAAACTGTGAAGGTATTACAAGAATTTCAAAATGTTCAGGAATTAAAAATGAAAAGTGAAATACATTTTTACCTAGTTTTTTTCATTTGTTAAGATCGACCTAGAAAACTTTTGTTTTGTATAAAAATCCGCAATCTAATGATGTAATATAAATTCGACTTCCGTCGGCAATCTGGATCGTTTATGTTCACGACTAATCTGTTCATTATTCCAGTCTTTCAAAAAATCTAAATAAATTCTGGAATACGTATTGAAGTCTCTATTTCAACATATTAATGGCAGGAAATGAATATAGGAAAGAAAAAGTATAAATTTTTATTCTTTCACACTGTTGCAAAATAAAACTCGTCTGCATGATACAGTAGAATTCTTCAATTCTTTAAATGTTACCAATGTCTTATACCCTACCTAATCACTTTTGCTTTATAAATACATAAAACCGGCAATCCAGTGATCACAACGAAAAAATCCTCAATCCACAAACGACGCCTTACCGGTACGATTTATGATCCTCGCGACAAGTACTCGCAAACACTTCGGACCTCGAAAAGTGGTTTCTGTCCCCCATATCGTCGCGCGCAGCCACGCGCCGTATCCGTCAGCCTGAATTCGGCCGTTGTCGTCCTCTCCGGAAATGTCGCGAGGTTTAATTAAATTAACGAGCGTCGTTCGCGGTCTCCACTTGTCCATCGCGGCCTATGTTCTCGCATTTCCTGACCGGACATCGCGCACGGATTTTGAACGATCGCGTCGAAGACATCGAATCCTCCGAGGGGGATGAAGAGAGTGGGATGAAAATAAGAGGGGCGTTCGACGTGATAATAATCGGGCCGTCGGCTTTCGCCGCGTTTCCTAACAGGTCATCGAAACACGGGGAAAATAACAATAGTCGAGAAAGAAAGAAGAAAAAGCGAAGGAGAACGGCAGCACCGAGCGTGGAGGGGGGATGAAGTAGTCGAGAACCTATTCGGGGGCTTAAGTAGAATCGTCTACTAGCGGCGAAGGGTCGTGAAAACAGGGTAGCGGGGGTGGGGATCTGGGGGTGGTGGTGGCGGTGGTGGTGATGGTGGTGGTGGTAGTGGTGGTAGCATCGACGGTGGTTCCCCGGCTTTTTCTTACACGGTTTTCCAGCCTCTACCTCTATAGCGGCGTCCACCAGCGGCGTTGCCCGGCGCCACGTGGTGGTGGAGGGTGGGCCGCAGCCAACGGGAGCGTACCACGAGCCACCCTTTCCTCTCGATTCCACCCCTCCGCACCCCCTCGCGGAGGATGGTATGCCACGGCCACGCCTACCCTTCGGAATCACCTCTACCTCGTCGACGTCACGACTTATCACCCTCTCAGCGATGGTGGTGGCCGCCGCACGGGGGTTGCCAGTCGGCGCGGCGCGGCGGGACGCTCGAAGAAGAGGAACCGACGCGGACGGAGAAGGAAAAAAAATATTGAAATGAACATCCGCGGCTTTTCAAGAGTGGGGAATCCCGGAATTATTATAAGAGTTTCGCTCAGGGGTGCGAGAGAGGAGCGAACCTCTGCCCCGACTTATATAAATTGAAGCCAGATTCGGCCTCTCCGCCCGCCAACCCCTTATCCTGGAGGGGGAAAGATTCGTTTTGTACCGGAGGCGGATAATTATTCATTCATCTAACCGCCTCGGAATGGGATATCAAAGTTTCAGAATGGGCGAATAATAAGGTTTTCGAGCGCAAACTGTTTTCCTCCGTACCCGGTAATTAATTGACCCCCCGGATCGTTTCTCTCGCTCGCGCGACGATCCGCTGCCGTTTATGAGCGAGATTAGTAGTCGATTCTTCTGCACATTTAGGTCCTCATAGACTCGATTCCGTTAACGGTGAAAGTATTCCATTAATGTCCAAAAACTTAGGTATGCACGTTCGATTAATCGAGTAGCCACTTTAGCGCGACAAAGTTGAAGTTACATTTCCCGGATAATTAACAACGGTGACGCAACTCGTGTTTCGTTTGGACTTGTCCGGAAACCTCGCAGTTTTGCTTCGCATAAGCGTTCTAACTCCGATCATCGTCGATAAAATATTTCTCCTGCCGGTTTAATAACGATCAAGTTTCTCGCCGCGCCGCGACCCAATAAGAAGAACGCGATCGTTAAATATTTCTTTCTTCCGGCGAATTTGCTGAATCCATAACCAACAAGCCTCAATTAACCTTTGTAATTAATATACTGGTAAGGGGAAGGGGCCAGTGTCAACGGGACGGAAGCTACGAGCCTCCCACTCTCGCGAACCACCCGCCCCCCTCCCGATATTACCCTAATTTGCATCTTTGAACTTTCCTAGAGTCGTGCCGGGAACTTCTTTGCGCTCCGTCGCCGGAATAATGCTAATAAGGGGGCCGGATCTTACAAATTGATATTTAAGCGGTAAGTTCTACAACCGATGAGCCGCCGGGAAACCGGGATCAAATTGTTCCCGTCAACATGTAAAGTAGCAGCGATAATCCCGGCGACTCGTACGAAGTTCAATATTCGCCGAACAGAGACAATCTGTCTCGGGGAGGGACGGGACCGAGTAGGATGAAAGTCCCGGAGACGAAAATAAAAATAGCTCTCGATTCGACACGTTTTTCACGTAACGCAACAATTCCGTCGAATATCGTGAAAGGGAGGAAAGTCGGGATAAGAGGGAAGCGAAGAGGGGGGCTCTCCTCGCCTGGCTAGGATAATCGTGGGGTGGCTAAGTAATAATATTATTCTGATAGGGGGCAGTTATAAGCATATGACGCCACGGACTTACGTCTTTCATCCTATAAAACTCCGCCCCCACTCGTACGTGTGTATCTCTCCCGTCGTAGCCGTTCGACACATCGGACGGACAATCATACGCCTGTGTCGCGTTTATTGTTGTACACATTCGATACGAGGAATCGCGCGTGAAATCGGCTTTATTAGACGCGTCCGCCCCTCAATAACGCGGCATTAAGTACACGTATCGACTTCTATACGTCGTTCTAATAACTCGTTATTGCTGCGCCGTAACTGGGGCGGCTCTCAACTGATTTCTGTCGACGATGGAAATGTTACGGCCGATCTGGTAACTGTATTTTCAAAAACCGATTTTCTCTGTAAACGACCCTCACCATTAAACGGACACTTTGAACGACTCTTTCAAAAGGAGAACAACGAGGAATTTAAGAAAGATATTAAATCAAGTATTACATATTCTAAGGAGTGTTTTGTTTCATCCTCCAATACACGGGCGAATAGAACCCTTAACATTGAGTAGATAGAAAATCTTTCACCTGCATTTTTATTAATAAATATTGTTCTTTTTGGTTACAATGGTGTTATCGCAAAATACTGCTGCAAAGAAAGAAAGCGAATATATTGTTTGTTCCCGTGAGAAGAACTGTAACAGCTCGTTGTCAAATTAAAAATCGAAAGATTCCATTAGAGCTAAAAATCAGAAAACGAGTGTTCTTGAGTACACATTTGAGATAAGCAAATAAACTAATGTAAGAGAAAATCCGAGACTTTTTAAACTACAAATAAAATGGAGAAACACGGTGGTTTTCTCATGCAGCCGACAAAACGCAATAAAACTATTCCCAACGTTCTCCTTCCGTCGGTTTCCATTTCCTTAAGTTATTCAACCGAAACGCGGGCACCTTAAATATTCACGAGTGCAAATTTATCCCATTAGTTCGGATCATTAGGAGGCGGGTTTTAATTGTCCTCGTACACCCGGGAGCGGCGGACTCGCGTGTTTATTTTTCCGGTAACAAACGATCGAAAGCGTACAGAATTGTGAAACCGAGCGCGGCCTAGCGCGAGAAAGACGTATCGAGTGAGTAAGTTGTTACAGAGGTGGGTGGGTATATAAATTGTCACCTAACAGTCGCACGTAGGGGCTGTCGCTACGGGCTCGAGATTGCTTTGTTTGGGATAAAGAACGGTAGGAGAGGAAGTCGGTGTAGAAGGATAATAAAGAAGAAAAGCGGCGGAGGGAGGGCGTGCGGGCGGCCGGGGGGTCCGAGGGACGCGAGGGGAAAAATCCGATATCTCGGTGAAATGAGAAGTTCGCCGCTATATCGATGTACATACCCTCGTATACACATCCTCAAGAAGAATTCACAACTTCTTTCGTCCTGCGTTCCTCCAAAGCCGTGCTCGCCGGGATCATCTTGGCACGTAACCCAGAAGACAGAAACCAATGATCGAGAAGATAAATAACGATTGAAATTCCCTGTGTTTTATGTGCTTAACAGCTGCTCGGCTCCTTCCCAAAGACGAAATTTCTATCTTCAATTTGACCACACAGCTGCGCGCTGAAATAATCATCCGTTCTTGTATGAATTTTATCAATTGTTCGTGATTTCTGATTCCAGGTTTTTTACCATTTCTAGGAAACTTCGATCGTTAGTTTCTGCCCGTGGTTATTTAATAACCTTTCACAATACTTTTCGGATTTTTTCGAAAAATAAAGGCTAGCTTGATTGCAATGGAAACTATTAAAAAATTAGTGACCGTTCTAAACGTCCTCGGTTGTAAGTTGTAAAAGTCTACCGATCGACGGTTAAATAGTCGTCGATAAGTAATGCGTTGATATAAGATTGTTCAAACCGATCAAGAATCAGTAAAAAATTCATTGAAACGAGTCGTGGAACGCGAATATGTGTTATCCGGAAGCGTACCCCACCCCATAGCCGACTACATCGGCGTCCACGGCTTTCGAAAAACGTCCTATTCCGCGAAGTACCGTTCCGCAAAGACTGTTGCAGCGTGCGGTGCTCGCGGCGAGCAATAACGCAGATTTATTTAAAAAGTCGCAGGTGTTGTGCCGCGCGGCGACTCGCACATCGGCCACATACGTTAAAAGTCAGCGGGAAAGGAGTGTCGTATTCGGCGGTCACGTATGTCGTTCAGAAGCGAATGTAACGGAGGTGGGAAAAAAAGGAGAGCGGGCCGTTGGCCGAGCTGTTCTGAAAAGATCGACGCTGGAAAGGGTGAGAAAACAATTTCCAAGCCCGCTCGTGCTCGGCCTTCGAAACGGCGCGGCGCTCGACGACGCTCATAGACACGTTCCGTGGCGATTTCGCAACGACGAGCGTCACGGGAGCTTGTGCGAGACCTTGCGAAACGTTGCGGAGCCGTTCGAAACCCTGCAAACCGTTCCGAGGCGGTACAAAGCGGAGTCCGGCAGTCAAAAAGCCGCTCAAGCTGCCTTTAAAAAAGCTTCGCGCGTTCGCGAGCATAGTTCAGGCTGCAAATCGGCACCGCTGCGAATGCTTTTCCCAGTCCCGTCGTGTTTCAACGCCCACACCCCCGAACGTGCCGACTCTTTTATGAAACGATCCAGGACGGATTAAATTTTTGAATTATTTACAACGCACCGCTTCCGCCCACGCCGTTCAAATCGCTCGCGAAACTATTCTCCGGTGATGATTGGACATTTCGGAACATTGAAAATGGAAAATGTGCCGCTCTTTTTGCTGAAAACGCTTTTAACAATAATATGGTTGCCTCCTGCTCGTTTCTATCTAACGTTTCTTTCCGCGCTTTGCGGTCCAAACAACTTTTGCCATTTCGTTCTAACAAATCCGCATTTATTTGTCGACTGTAGGAAAAAATTCAAGATTTCGTTTTTGGAGAGAATTTTTTAGAAAAATAATTGTCCGAATTAATTGCTGAATACAGATGATACATTCCGAAATTTTGAAGTTTCACTAGCATTGATTAAATAATTTTTATCGAATTAAAATTTTGGGGGTCGATGTTCGGCACTTGTAGCGTCAAAGAAATTCGGAAAACATCGTGGACGCAATCATAGAGTTTGATCCCCGGCTAATAAACCGTCCCGAGTTGACTAAAATCAAAGTCAAATAGAACAGTAGATCCGTGTGCCGGCGCCCGGGAAGTTTCATAATTAATCGTGGCGCATCATAAATTGCGCATTAGAAACAGGCATCGAGCGGTCCCGATTTCGTATTAATCTAGCTGGCGAAGTCGCCCCGGCAGTTTGTACTCGTCCGAGGAAAATGAACGGTGAAATTACAGGCTGTCCATTCTAACGGGGGTGTATCAAGGCGCCGCCGTTGCAAATTGTTTCGCCAGCCAGGAACCTTTCCAGTTTCCGCTTGCTGCGGGATGTGTGTCCCGTGTGACACTTGAACTCTCGGCTGCACACACACCAACGCTCTTAAGTATCCGGACGTATCGTACAATCACACAGTAATAGCACAGAAATGGTAAATGCTTCTAAATGTCGTAAATACTCTTTGGCATTAGAACAGATTCTAGATTCCATTTCTGGCAGACAATAAACTAATTGTAAATTCCATACAGAGACAAAGAGATAACGAAATCGAAATTGAAAAGATAAAATTTATTATAGCAACTACACCTTTAACCCTCCTGCCTCCTAACAAAAATCAATTTTCTCTAATAAGACAAACAAAAATTAAAATAGTGTTTCAGTCGACGTGTTAATTCGCTTGAAGTCCGCGCTAATGATTAGACTGCGGAGTTTTAGGCAAAATAAAAATAATTTGCATAAATCACAATAAACAGCATAAAAACATCTTTATTCCTTTAATAATTTTAGAAACCCGAGGGTGTATTGACATTGTCAAATCTTTTCTTTTAATGAATGTGATCTCCAAAATGAATGCACAAATGAATGAGTCGACGAGCCAATCAATGACATCAATAAATGAATTACTTATGCTTGGGACTGCAGAAGGTATAGGGTGCAGAACTGTCCGGATACTTTTGTGCAGTGATGTACCCTGAAGAGCGACCGGTGTGCCGGAAAGAGACGGCAAAGTGAGAAACGAGAGAGGGAGAGGGAAACTACAAGGAGATAAAGGGAGAGAGCGAGAGGGGTGAGCGAGAGGATAGTACACAAAAGGAGGGAAAGAGAACGCGAGAGAGACAGAGCAGAAGGGTTCGTGTTAATTAATAGCACGTCACACGCGTTGCCCAGCTAAAATCTGTCTCCGCCTCTGGCTTCAGCGTAATATTTCCCGTTTCTCTCTCGCTCCCTGTCTTTCGTCCCCTTTTGTCCTTTCTGTCCCCGCGTTCCTTCGCCGTTTTCCGGCTCCGTTCCTCTTCGGGGCGCGTTTCCACGACGCGGCGCGACGCGACGCGACGCGACACAACCGGGTTTCACACGTATCCCCGTCGTGTGTGTACACGCGAGCCGGGCGCGCAACCGGGCACGAACAACCGGCGCTGTTCTTGCCATTTCGGCATCGTTTGACACACGCGAAGGATTATATGCGTACCCGCTTTACGTGTTTCATTATGCAACTTTCCGCGCGCGAAATTAATTACGCTGTCACCGCTCGAGAGCCGCGTTACCCCGTTACTTACGCCGTTACAAAGGGGAACAGCTCGTAAACGAGTCGAGAGAGTTTAATCGATGATGTGCCCCCTTTTCTGCGGGACAAGCACAGGCCTCCGCGACCCGGTCAGTTCGTGATTCGACTTCTACACCACCGTCTCCGGAAGCCCAGCCTCCCCTTGATCGAAACACGTTTCTGATGAAGGTGGGACACGGTGGTGGTGGGTGGGTCCCTCGACGAGGCGCGATCAAGAATTTACGGGGGTGCAGTAAGTGGAGAACCGGGCAAGTCCATTTTTCAGTAAAACATTAGTTTGTCCTAAAAGTTTGTTTCCTTTTTCTAATAAGATCTTTTATTGTAGATCTTCTAATATATTTACAATTTTGTATTTGATATATAGGGATTTACGAATATTACGAGACAAGTTTTACTATAACACACATTTGAATGGATAGAATCGAGGATCCTCATAATTTCAATACTTGGTCTTGATAGTTTTAGCGTTAACAGCTTGCGCTACGATTTATTTTGTTGTTACAGTAATCCGAATTTCTCTGTCGCGCATTTTCTAAGAGAAAAAGAACATTCCTGCCTGCTGGAAGTTTATGTGTTTTCCGGTTCGCTATTATAGCGCGAGGGGTTAATATCGTAAAATTGTTATTTGATTTGAAACGTTCTCCGTTTCTCTACGATGCCGTCTTGAAACGTTTTTTTTTTTTTTTATCAAAGCTCTTTAGACCCTTAAATGGGTCCATTTCACTTTACAATGTGGTATTACAATTTAACAGGTTGGTATTACAATATTGGTAGATATAATTATGATTTAAATACATAATTTACAATCTCTGAAATACAACTGAATATAACTGCAAGCCTTAATATTAGGTTCCGCTACGAACATGTCAATGTTTAGGGGTAATCGGTAGCCCATTTTACCTAAAGATTTCAAAAGTTTGAGCCTTTGAACGTCATATTTTTCGCACTGCCATATGACGTGGTTTAAAGTTTCGTCACTTTGACCACACATACACATACCGTCAGAAATTATGCCAACGACGCGGCTAAATGATAGTGAGTCTTGAAACGTTCGCCGGTCTCGTTTGAAAATAAGCAGCGCTCATTCCCGGGTAAATTAATAAAACTACAGACGAGCGATATCGCATTATACACCGCAGTTTAATTAACCTCTGCGGCTCACTCATTCGCTTAATATTTTGCGTTCGTGGAACAGCGAAGAGGGTAGGAATTAATTAAACACAGGAAGAACCGGGGAGTAACTATGAGTCGCGTCTGTCGGTTAGTCTCTCGTTGGAGAGAGTAAGGGGTGAGCGGCCGAGTCTGAGGGGGGAGTGAGATTTAAAATGCGGTTTTTCTGCCAATTACACGCAATATCGGGTAAGCGAGAACCGACCGCGATGGATACAGGACGGGGGGAGGGGGCCAAGTGCTAGGATGATGCGGTCCGCAGGCCTTTATCGAGCAGGACACGAACGGGGATTCTGTGGTCCATTCACAGCATCCGCGTTGACGCTTTGATCATTTGTTTCATGGCGGGCGATGAAAGCGTCGGATGAAGGCGATGACAGCTAATGCGCTGCGAGGGGCTCGCCGCGGTGTTTTCACGGCGGTCAAATTCGAGTTTTCCCTCTGTGTCTTTCTCTCTTCTTCCTTCCTCCCCGACCCTTCCCCCCCCCCCCCCCCCCCGGCCCTCGCGCACGTTCCGCACACGTTCTGCTTCGGCCCCGCGACTTTAAATGACATTGGCCCCGAGCCCCTCCCCGCCCCGACGCGACAAAAACGCACCGCGTGTCCACGATTGTCGTTGACACGTCCATTAGAGAGAAAATAATATCGGCGAGTGTGAACAAACCGCGGGGCACGTGGAACCACGCGGGCTTTTTTCTCCTTACTTGATCGCTGCTCCTCTTCGCGCCGTCCATCGCAAACGAATTCCGACGCAGACCGTTTTTATTTTCCACATATGTAGGAACAGGATTTTTGTAAAATGTCTGCCCTTTATTAGAATAGCGCGGCGGAGGTTACAACAGTAATATTGCGAAAAATACAATAAGTGTGTCCGTAATCGTAATCCTTATTCGTAAGCCGTTAATCGTGTTCGTGATCGTAGTCCTCAGTCGTGTTTCCGTAAAACTGTACATGCCGTCGCGCTTCGCAAAAGATGCTCCGCGCCCTCCGCGACCTGCCTTTATTACCGTACACACAGGTGCGATCGAACGCACCTACGTGGGTTTTGTACCCGTGACCCTGTTGGGGTACGGGCGATGACACGGCCTATGTTTACAGGCCAGTTCGGTCCCCGGCCGTTTACAATATACCAAAAAACGCACAACATTGGGTATTCGGGCGCGGGGCGTTTGTTTCGGCGCGAGGGCAACGACTCGGTCATTCCGACATATAAAATTTCAAGAACTTGCTGTTGCCGTTGAATGATCTATTGAATAGTCCTCAGCGGCTTGGACTGAAAATAGTTGCGAAACGATCAGATCGTCAATTTCATATGTCAAGATAGCGGACCGATCGTGCCGTCGATAAAATAAATAGAGCAACAACCAAGCGAGCTTTACCAACGGTTAAACTCGACTGTATAAATTTCGATCGAACTGCGATTCCAACGCGACCCCTTTCACGCGCCATGCACTCTGAAAATCTCCGCGCAAACCTTCCCCGGCAGGTAGATATATCGTTTTCCGGACGACAAACAATTTTCCTCGCCGCGAATCCGTCGTCGATAAATTCAGCGGTCCACGCGCGCCGCGCCGCAGCGCCGTAGGAGCTATTATATTCAGAAAGTAGAAAATCGGTTCGAGTCGCGGAATCCTTCGCGCGCAAGTTCGGACGGGGGTGGGGACCGGTGATCGGCGATGGAGGGCGTGGGGGATGAAGAAAATCGTAGAATCAAATATCCGGCGTGCTTTCACGGTACGCTTCCCTAATTTGTATTGCGTATGGCAGCGGTGCCGGGATATTAGGGGCAGTTATCGCAACGTATTGCTCCTAATCGTTCCACCGTGGCGGTGTGGAGCTACTGAGGGCGGCGGATAGAGAGGCGAGCGTGAAACAGAGAGACCGTACGGTGGTGCGGAGGGGTTGTTGGAGCGTGGGCGGCAGGGAGAGCAAAATGGAAAGAAGGAGGAAGGAAAGGGTGCGTCGAGGGGCGAGCTCTCTCGCGAAAGAGAGACGAAAAGTGGAGGGTGTGCACCGGTCGTCTAGAACGGGACGGGACTAGGGTGGTCTAGAGAGGGAGAGAGAGAGAGAGAGAGAGAAAAGAGGGGGAGACCGGAGGGGGTGAAAAGTGGAGACGAAAGGCAGAGCGAGACAGAGAAAGGGAACGATCGGGGAACAGAGCGTGCACTGGTGCTTTTGACAGGCCGATGAATTGAATAATCGCAAGTCGAGTCGAGGGGGTCCGCCGAATCTCAGTCCCCAATACGTCGGCGTATTATAGATATAGATACCCGTGGCCGCGCGCGCGTTCGTGTGCGTCCCCGTGGCTCAGGGTATACACCGTACACCGTCGGAGCTGATCACGGATTATCAGGTTTGTGGAAACAAGCCTGCCGAGTCGAGGGTTAACGATATTATCGCGTACACCCCGCGCGCATAGACACTTTGACGTTTCTCGTCGATCGGCCCTCCGCTTGTCGGCCAACGCGCCGTTTTCACCGACGACCTGGGTCCACGATACACCGCAATCATAAGAACGACGCTAGCATGCCCAAGGATACAGACCGGGGAATTTGTTTGCCGTATTCATTGGTTGTTGTTCCATCGACGAGCGATACGATTGATCCGCTATCGATGAAATTCTTTGGAATTTGGAAAATCTCGTTCGGGGTCTTGTCTGCGGCGAGATCACCGTGCACCGCGTGTCCCGAAATGCTATCGTTCGATTGTCTTTTTGTTCAAGCGGGATTCTAAAAGGGGCATGTTTCATTTGTTAGATCCGGATTCTATTTACTAACTCTTGTGCGTATTATCTGTAGCCTGTGAGAACAACCGTGAAATACGGCTGTGCGACAAATGTATTTTCCATAGGATCAAGAACAATCTTAATTAACTGCAACAGGAAGAGGATAGTTCATGATCTGAAAACTGTTTACAAGCTAATTTCTTATCAACCGATAAAAAAATCGGAAATCGTAGTAACAGGAGTTAATCGTAGGAACAGGAGTTCATTTTAGAATTGCTAATTTACCGTTACTACCGCGTAAAGATTAAAACCTTTGAACCAGGAAATATCAAAGAAGCTGAACAAATTAAAATTCGATTTTATAACCCAGACATACGCTGAAAAGTTTATGCATTAAAATTTGATTGAAACGCACGAATAATTAATTTTCTGCTTAATTTAGTAAACTCTTTGATCATAGACGTGAAGTATATTTACTCACGAATTCTAATAGAGTTCTCTGGAAATAGAATGGTTTATCTGTAAAAGATGTTCTACTAATTCATAAGTATTCGATATATTGGCAAAGATTGATCGCGTGACCATTCTGTACATAACGTGCGAGTAGTGTGTATACTGTGCCCTGGAATGAAAATAAATTGGATTTGCATAATGCATTAATTCGTTGAACGCGAAGATTCGCGAATCACGCGGTTCAACAGTTCCTGAGCTGTTAGCGGGCGCCTGGCTCGCACGTGGCCTCTTCACTTTTGCCGCTTCTGTTTTGAACGTGTACCCTGCGGGAGGTACCACGATCCCATAATGCGTGGGGCTCGATTTCTTATTGTAAGCACACGCGAGCGGGACTAGAACATGATCGAGCAAGCGAATCTGCTTGCTTTGAAGTCTATCGCACGCAAACGAAAATACTATCGGATGAACCGGAGAGGGTCGAACGTGTCAACCCCCCTAACGTCTTTCGCTTAACCTACTGACCATTATCATTAGACTGCGGATATTATGCATTCATGGCGAAAAATCCGTCGGCGAAACAACAAACAGCCAACATGTCAGAAGCATTAACAGTTGTGTTGCTTTCATCTTATTAAAATTGTTAGGGGAAGAAATATATTTTTATTCGATCTGACCTTTATGATGTAATCGATGCAGATCATTTTTATTTTATACAAAGTTCTGCAGTCTCCGTTACGTGTGATCATGTTCGTGCAGATGTTTAGAAACTTCCTCGGAATGTTTTCAATCCGAACATGTTAGTTCAATGTTAAAACATTTTCATTTCTGATTTTTTTTTTCTTACGGAATTTTTACCATCGTAACAGTTTTCTGTTTGAAATGACACCAAACACGACACAATTCGGATCATGTTTTCTTATATAATAAGTGATTTAACAGAAGCTCGATTATCCAAACTGGGCAGTGTTAGATAAAATCTATAGTGATTTGTACAGTAAATCATGTTCTACATACATGGATCACTCCAGATTGAACATGTCAAATACGAACAATGGAGAACGAACGATTCAGGTATCGGTTCGGATAATCGAGGTTCTACTGAATCGTCGATTAAAGGAGCAAATATGATCCGAATGGTATCGTGTTTGGACTCGTTTCAATCAGAAAAAAATCACAGAAATGTCGCTGAAGGTTTGACAAAAAAAATAATGAAAATCAAAAAAGTTTTGTCATTGGATCGGTGTTGTGGGATACAGGTCGCGTTGGCGAGAACAAATTCATCGCAAATATCACGCACAGTTCTTTCGCGTATATCAAGACATTATTGTGTTGCGGAAGAAGGTTTATGCAGTAAGCTAGTACAAGTGGAAACGGCGAAAGATAAAATCCAGGGAAAAATGTATAGGCGCGCACTCTCGGCGGCAGATTCGATCCCGGTCGGAAGGGGTTGGTATGCGTGTGTGTACCGTGAAAGGCGATATGTTACAAGCAGTCAGACCACGGTTTAGGTTTAGGTAGCGGCTCCTGGCTCGGCCCGGATACGTACGGAGAATGAGAATGGGTGGAAACCAGTCAGAGAGCGAGCCGAGCCGAGCCGAGGTGAGTCGAATCGAGTCGAGTCGGGTCGAGTCGAGCGTCTGGTGCGTTTGACGTTGATACCACGATAAGATGAAAGAGCCTCGAAGCTTATATCCGACCTATATGACTGTATTGTTGCGCACGTCTAAGCATAACGTAATGCGGTGCCGATACACGCTGATATATATTTCAGACGTGATATTTGCTCTTTATCCGATGGGAGCGGGATAACGGACCCCTCCGGGGGATGGCTGAAGATATTCCCGGAACAGATCGGAAACAGATTCGATTGCGATCCATTTCGTGATGGATCCGGCAATTAAGGGACTCTTCTGGTCTAAAGCGTCGTTTCGCAGGCCTGGCTCGGAGTTTGTAACCAGCAAAGAGCTTCCCTTTTTAACACGTTCGCGACCAGCATCTATTTCAACGATAGCCTTTATGGTTACAATATTTTATTAAATGCAATCTAATCTCTTGTAAAATATTCATGTGATTCACGAAACGTCACGCATATGTGACACTGGTCGAATTGGTTATGGTTGATAATTTAGACCGTTTTCCGATGCATAAAAGAAGAAAGAATAAAGTGAAGATTCTCTCTTGTGACTTTATCATTCGTAATAATTAGACTGCGGATTTTATGCGTTTATGATAGAAATGAGTAGCAGCTGCAACATGAAACAGTAAAAACATGAGAAGAATTTAAAAGTACGGGCACATTATTGTCAACCTCTTAAGATTATTTAGAAACTAAATGACTCTCTCGTAGGCAATTTTAATCTTGCATAAAAATCTGTAGTCTAATCATGGTAATAGGTACATTGATATAATTAAAAATAAGGGTGCCATTAAAAAGCAATCCTTCGTTGCCGAGAGCTTTAAGTCTGAATTCTTTCATTTTGTATTCTACATTATCGATAATTTCTTTCATATTATATCCTTCCTCATTCATAGTCGAACCATAGCATATTATTACCGAATATTTAGACATCTCTAACGATATTTCTATGACATTAAAATAATAGCTTATATTGATTTTGAACTGCTGAATCCCGATCGATACTTTCTTCGTTCGATGAATATTAACGAATATGATATATATATATATATGAACTGTTGATACTCCGCAAAAATCGTTCTGCACGGCCCGTAATACGAGCGTGTACAACGTGAAAGTCATTTAGCAACTCGACGGTGAAATTGGTATGTACCTCAGACAAACCAGGCGTAAGCGAAAAGCTAAATTAATTTATCCAAACATTACTTTACACTGCTCCGGCGCTGTAATAAGCTCAGGTAAACTTTTATGTTGAATTTAATTAAATAGTTGCCTCTCCACTATGCGTTTACCGTTGTCAAGATATTAAAGAACAAAGCCTATGATTTGTTTGGTAACCAGGCTCGCAACGGTTTACTACTTTCGTGTTCATAATTCTCCAGCGAGAGAAAAAATTGTAAACGGTGTCCCGGTAATAATAATGCATAAAAACAAGATTTGTTGAGCGAAAGTACAATTTGATACGATGCTATTGTGCAGAAGGGGTTGAGAAATCTCTTAATAATAAAAGGTTCATTAACCGATCGCGAGTTTCGAGGCGAAGATGATAACCGCGTTAGAACGGTGATCCGATCTGGAGCTCGAGTTACAATAAAGTTTTGCCGTTTGTCAGTCAGAGGGCCGACAATTCGCGCAGACACGCGGCGGAACAAGAGGAGCATCGTCTCGCGGGAGGGGGAGACCCATCGGCGAATCGCATTTAACCGGTATTTAATAGGACCACGGAACATTGGTTAAACAAGCAGAGACGAGACCGGCCGGGCGTAACGTTACGCAGGTGGGCAAAACGATACTGAACGAAACCGACAAAAAAAGAAAGAGAGAACGGGGAAAAATAAAGAAAAAAAGGGCGGACGATACGCAAGCGCGAGGCATTGCATTGTAGAATTGCGCGTATACCTAACGTCCGATTCACCTGTTTTCCGGCGTTTCGCCGCGCCGATTGGCTGCCGTAGAGCCGTGTTGTTTCGTTCCTTCGTTTTTCATTCGGTCGGTCGGAGTGAAAGAGAGAAAGAGCGTGGGCGGTTCGTTTATTTAAACTGCAGGTGCCAGTGGAAAAATGCAGTCTCCGGTACCGCGAACCACCCCCAACCCACGCATACACAAACACACACGCGCGCGCGCGCGCACACAGACATAGACGTACACAATCGTAACCCCGGTTTGTGCAGGTAGGTGCACGGGAAACGTAGAAAGAGAGACGTACACATCGATGCAGCCTGCGGCTGACGAGCGACCGAACAACAAACGCCACCAGGAAAACGTGGAACCGCGGCTGATTGCGGCTTGAAAATCAAGCCAAACCCATTGTCGGGACGTTCTATTAGTTTTCCATTTACCCGTGACTCTGCCCCGCTCTCGTCCTGTCAATCTATCCGGCTCTTTTTTTCTGTATCATCTTAATCCCCTCATTTGAATCGCGAGAGTATCGTTCCGCTGAAAATCCCCGAGGTAAATGACCCTGTTCACGGGCCACGCCACGGTTTCAACGACGACCGTTTGCTGTGTGTGTTTGATGAAACAGTTACGAATAATCATGTCGTTAGAAAATATTTTACGACGTTCCATAATGTATTCAACAGCGGCGAGCCGTTTCTGCTCATTCTTACTTCGGCTATTCGATGTTTGGATTGAACATTGGTTTATCATCATAAACTGTTTCACTCAGAATAAGAAATTGTGCGCAATAATGTGCACACCGTCCTCTTTCATTTAGCGCTAACACATTTTTCAGTTTTGAACTTTCTATAAAATTATATACATTATATTTATTATATTTATAATTATATACAATTATATACATGTACTTTCCATTGTCCCGCACATATTAATAAAATTAAGGGGGTGAACAAATAAATTCGTCTTGGCTACATGTTCTATAAAGAAAATATACAATTACATTGAAAAATTGATGGTGCCATTCTTTTCCTTATATTTATCGTTTTCGGGAAAAAGTTGGACAGTAATTGCGACCGTCAACTATTCAATCATCAAGTGTAGCATAGAATTTGGATTTTGTAAATTGTTAAACTTTTTTACGAGAATAATGTGATGAAAATGGTCACTGTTGAAGGACTTAAGCAGCTGTCCGAACGTTATGAAACATCGAAGGAGTGCGATCAAAAAGCCATCGAAATAATATCTTATGGAAGTGTTCGCTCCGCAGAAGACCCAGAAACTGGCCATTTTCTATCCTCGTTCGTCCCGGGACGTTTCTGTTCGTGAACTGCCGGCCATTTCGAATCGCACGATCGGAAGAATCATCTGCAACAGATTACAAGTAACATCCGCTGATAATGGTCCGATCGGACTGCCCCTTGGAGTATCTTGAAGGACCCCACGGACGAGATGTTTCATGGGAAGGTCAAACGTACGGTATTATAGTTGCTATCTATCTTCGCGTATGTATGTCGCATGGCAGTCAGAAACACTCGTCCAGAAACGTCACCCGCACGCCAGGTCTATAAAGGATTTCTATGGATTGGTCGCGTGCCACCAAGTGTATGGCCGAGATGTATGCAAGTAAGAACCGCTGTCTGCGTTTAATCTGCCAACGATTACATTCTGAATTGATGTAAGTGGGCCCCTTTCGCCGATCGTACACCATACTATCGACCAAATCACTGTCATCGATAAGTACGGCCGCATGACTGAGGCAGATCAATAGTTACTATGGCCAACCGGATTCCCGTTGATTAGCTGTGCAAATTAATTTGTGGCCTCCCGCAATCAGTTGCAACTTTATTTTATTTATCCCCTTCACTTCTCCCCTTGCCATATTAGTGATTCATTTATTACTTGCAAAATAGAAGCTGAGGGAGATCATTTCCGAGGGTAGAATATGCATATTTTGATCGTTTGGAAATTGTCAAATAAATTCAAGAAGAAATTAATTTCCCAGCAAGTCTAAGGCGAGTCTAACAAATTTTCCCGGAATAATCGTGAGAAGGAACGGCACGAAAGTTATGGCGATCTTGGGGAACCAGCGAGTATAGAAAGCACGGCAGCTTGTCTCCGGGCGAGGCGACATTACGAGCATCATCCGGTTCTTTACATCGGCAATAAAAAGTTTCCGCGGCATTAGGTATCTTGTCTCTGTTTCGTGAGCGTTACCTGGCCCGCGCGAAAAGCTGGTTATGCTAATTCGCGAGATCCGATGCGGGCCCGGCCTCGGATTCGTCCTCGTTCGCTTTTAATTACCGAATTATGCGAACCGAGAAGGGCGGGGGGTTGAAACGGAAGCGCGGACTGTTTATTGCGACTGGCGCGAAGAACACCGGGACCTTAATCGTTCAATCGAGCGAATCGCGGACAAAGAGCTGTCTATTCTTCCGGACAAACGACGGCTCTTTCATTGCGGATAATTAATGTAACGGGAACGGTGTAATTGCTTGTTAATAGGCGTTGCACATCTGCGTCGGGACATTGTCGTCCCGTGCTACGCTGACACCCTTGCGAATTTGTCAAAACTACGCGAGGACCCGACGACAATCGACAACTAGGTCGAGTGCTCGGCGTGTTTACATTTTTTCCCATCGGTGTTTCCGTATCCAGCACATGCCTAAGCTGTTCAAAAGATTGATTAAATTGTAACGCCCCGTTTCTACATATAAAGCTCCATTGTAGTCTCAAGTTTTCGTTGGAATATTCGGACAAGAATGTTTTTCTGTTCAAAGAGACAAACCCAATAAGGTTTTTAGCAATATTTTTAATAAAATGATGTGTTGTTATCTTTATGCATTTACACGAAATACAAGACGGTTATGATATTTCTAAATTAATCAAATTATTAAAAGAGGGGAATACATTTTCTTTGAGCTTCTGTTTCTTACAGTTAACTTAGAACATTTTCAATTTATTTAAAGATTGTTATGTGGAACATTTTCTAGTTCTATCAAGGTTCTACAACTACTGTTCGTTCCCTTATAAACGTTGCATCGATATTAGTGTGTGAGACAGATGTAAACCGAGCTCGTTGTTATTATCTTATGAAAATAGTCCAGCATATTACGGTCTTGCGTAGAATCGATGAATCTTCGAATTACGCGTTGAATTTTTAGAGAAACTAGAACATCCCTATGGATTGAAATTAGTCTGCGCGATTTGACACAGTGCTTTCCAATCAAGCGCGCCCGTTTATGTCACCAGCATGTGCGTCAAGGGGTTAATAGTCGCTCGTTGAACGTCTCAGAAGTGGAATTAATCAATTTAAATGCGCCGGGAGGGTATGTCAGGTATTACACCTAGAGTAGGCTCAGGTTTTACGCTTCTGACCCAGTCACCAGGATTTGCAGCCTCGAGTATGAACGTTCATTTAAATATCTTTGGTGTTAACGCGTTACGAGAACATTTGCGTAGAGAGAAGAATCGATGGACACGTTCTTGTTATTTTCATAAAGTAAAAATAGTCACTTTTAGTTATCCGGAAACCCAGTGTCCATAGCAACCGCGTCAGAAACGACCCGGTGCGTGTTACTTTAAGAATTTCGCCGTATAAATTGGAACGAGTTCATCTGGATCGAAACGAGCTCGAGCGAATCGGCGAGATGTATGGAATTTCTTTTTTCGGCGAGAGCGAGATGATCGCCTTAAGAGTTTGTTCAATTCCATCGCGCCGCTCTGACGTGTGCGCGTGTGCACACAAACGGCAACGCTACAAGCACATTCGACAGAAAGGCTACGGACACAGAGAAGCAGTCTTGGACCTTATACAGCAAAGCTATGCCCCGTGCAACGCGAGTTGGTTGGTTCCATTTGAGTCAGGGTATCGAGGTGTCAATAGCAGCTGCTATGCTACACACAAGACCCCTGACTACGGCACCCCCTTGTTGTATTCACTTCACTTCTTCACCCTTATCTACAGCTCGGACCTGGATACTGGAGGCATATTCATGTCCAGACGGTAAACGAGCTTGAACAGTCACTAGAATTTTTCCCTACCGTCCAGATTTTCCTACAGTCTAACCATATTCGTAGTTATATACAGCGTGCCCCGTAACTGATGGTACAACTGAGCAGAGGATGATTCTACATGAACAACTGAGTCGAAAATGTAGAATAAAATTTTTTGATACAAGGCTTTGTTTTCGAGAAAAATGAGTTTGAAAATTTTTCTAGTGCGCGTGCACTCGGCTTACTTGCGATTCCACTGCCTCGCGTCTGGATATCTCGGAAATTGCCTTCGTACTTCTATATATGTTTACAAACATGAACGTCTGAGCTGGCATAGTAGGTAACCAAATTATAGGTCCTTATTTCTTTCCGGGAAATGTGGCATCGGAAGCATATTTACATTTTCTTCGAAACGTGACACTACACTTTTCAAACTCATTTTTCTCGAAAACAAATCCTTATAACAAAAAATTTTATTCTATATTTTTGACTAAAATTTTCATGTAGAATCATCCCCTGCTCGTTTGTACCACCAGTTACGGGACACCTTGTATATTTCGCAAGTTGAAGACACTAATTTGAAGCATAGGCAGGTATTGTACGTGTTTCTCAGAGAAATAGATCGTGCGTCAAAGTGTTAAATGCTGGAAAATTCATGAAGTCTGCGATATGTCGGCGTTCGTCCTCGAGGGGTTAAAATATGGAAAAATAGTAGACAGCAATGAGAGGACCGAAAGTAAGAAACGAAAATCAATTATTTCAGTACAGAGTTGCCAGTGACCTTTGACGTTGAAGCAACGTGAAAACGAATAACATGTCTACAAAAAGCACCTTCAAAAATACGAATAAAACATTATGAATTCCATTAATGAGAATTGTAAGAATGGTTCCGCTCTCGATAATAATTTCGATAATGATAAAATAATCCATCTGAGACGAGTCAGATTCAGAAAAAATTCGGGGACAATACAGTCGAATAAAACCGTCGAGCAAGCTTGACTTAGCGGAGTTAACAGGTTCGGATGGAATCTCTCGATAATGTGATCCAATTAAGTGATATCTGCGGCCGTGTACTACAGTCGGTTAGGTGGTTGGGGGTAGCGTGATAGGGGTGCATCGGAGCGGTCTATGCAAGTAAGTCACTCCATTTAGCCCAGGATAAAATGCGGTTCCTCGCGGATGCAGCCTCGCACGGTCTCTCGCAAGGTGGGTGGAGCGGCCCCGTTGTTTTTAAGCGTCGGTGACTAATTGGTGATGTCGCGGCCAGGCGTTGAGACACACCCCTCTCTCACTCTCGTCCTCTTTCGGTGCTCACCCTCTCGACCACGCCACCGACGACCCTCTTCTCGTCGCCTCTCTTCGCCTCTTCGCTTCTCCGTCTCTTCGAGCTCGTGCAGACGCCACCACCTTCCCTTTCTCTCCTGGCTTTCGTGCGAGCGCCTCCTCCAACAACAGCAGAGTATTAACGCGGCCCCGATGCTCCGCACACCTATGACGGAAAATTTCGAGTCTTCTTCTTTCATGCCCGCTGTACGACAACGCGCGTTACAACGATCTGCGGGGACAATCGAGGGGCTCGACACCACGAAAAGGTCTCTGGATCATTTTTATTCGCCAGGTAATAATAGTGACTTGATTATATTTAACCCTTTCTACTTTGCTCGCGGCCACAGTAATTTCTTACCTTTACAGATAAATAAAGTAAACCCCTTCGTCTCGAATAGTTTGCTTAAAGGAAAGTCAAATTGATATGCGTGCTTGGGTAATTATTCCAGCGATCAGCCATTTAATATTGGAGAAAATAGTTTTCTGATAACACTTTTGTAATATTTAACGAGGCCATTACATTGTGAAAAAGTGACAAACACTTTTCAATTATTTTCACTTGTACGTGCGAACTGATTAATTTGTCATTATTGTCAAGCAGACGATTTCTTAAATCTGTGAGCAATGTATCATCAGTTTTTAGAAACGTCCAAGAATGTTTGAAAATATTGTATACATGCGTTCAATACAATTGACTAGAAAACTGAAAAAATTCTTCTCAAAGTATATGTGTGGCTCATACATAAAGCACACGATTAAATTCTTAACAAGATCATAATTTCATCATATGTCACCGTCTATAGTAATAAGATTCATAAAGAAAACATGAAAATGAAACCCTGTGTCACAACTCCACTCGCATGGTCCATTAAGCCCGAGAAGATCAAACAACCATATCAAAAATGCGCCTAATAAACTACCCATTTAGATGGCACATTAATTACACGTACTCCATAGATTCCAGTCAATTGTACACGGAGCAGTTCTCAATACAGCACCATTTGTAACAGAAGTCGGTTAGTCTGGCGCATTTGTGGGACGCCGGACGTTCACGGATAGGCGAGCTAATAATGGCGGTCGCGTCAGGTCACCAACAATGAGCTTGGCTGGGTGTGAGCAGATTTTACCCCATTTGCCCGAAAAAAGCGCCAGGAAAAGTCAATGAAAAAAAAAAGTCGATGTACCACCGTTCGCACCCCTACGGCTCCGAGGTACCCCACCAGTTTTTTCTTTTTCACGTTTTTGGAAACGATCGAAAATTATGCCGCCCACTTTGTCGCCCTCTTTTTCGATTCTCCTTTCACAACGGATCGAAACGATCCTTTTTTTCCTCCGCGTGTGCGCTGTGTGTGTGTGTTGTGATTTTTTTCGGTTCAGTTAGATGATTTTCAAGCCGAAAGATCGCACGGCTGCCAACGTTCATTCGGCATTGTACGAATGGCCCGTGTCATCAGTCATCTTCTTCGGGGTGACCGACAATAATACGGCATAATAGAATCGGCATAATGCCATTGGCCTTTCTGGCTGACACGATGCCGAGAATTTTATTATGACACATCGCCTCGTTGTTACGTTCGCCACGTAATTCCTCGCTTTATGATGGATAAATTAACGAGACGATGGACACTTAGGCCACACGTTCACGGGAAACGAGAGAATCGACACGATTGATCCGCGGACACGAGCTTTTGAATATAGACCCCCCGTTTGGTTACCGATCTTATTATTATGTACACGCACTGTTACTCCAGTCGCCTATTCACCAAAACTGTACCAGGTTGTAGGCTTAACGTGTATGCTTGCATTTTTATAAAAATAAAGTTTTTATACGTCAATTGCAATCTGGAGGCGCTAAGTAAAAATTTATTTTGCTCATTCATAATATCTATATGTTAAAAATTATATGTCGACATTGTTAAACTCTATTTACTGTTTTGTACCATTTTAGTACACCGGATTTACCCTAAATCCTTAGCCCCAAATAGTCACCTGACTGCGGATCTCTATGCAAAACAAAAATTTCCTTCTTTAATTTCGAGATTCTCGAATCAGATAAAAATTTGCTTCTTCCTTTGACACTGTTAGGAGGACAAAAGTAACGTATTAATACTCCTCGACTATTTTAATGTTTTCAACGTTTAAAATTGCAGCTACCCATTTTTGTTATAAATGCATAAAATCCTAATAACCACAGACCGCTGTGATTTGTTTATGTATTTTCACAGAATGGCACACGGATTCGTAGATATTCTAAACTTGGTTTACCATTGTCTCTAATAAAAGAAAGAAAATAGTTATTTTCGATTTGTAAGTTACAGTTAGACGATGTCCATGCGTTGAAATAATAGATGCAACGTCAAGTACAGATTCGTTTAAAGATCCTAGCGATCAGAGAACTGTCCGATCACAATAAATCCCGTTCAATGCACGTTAAATATAATCCCCATAACGTTGCGCCCTCTTTTTTTCCTGCCGGAGGCGTCGGGGTTACTAAAAGGCACACTCCAATGTTTGACCAAGCTGTGCAAATATAAACGTACATCGTGTAGATCGGCACAAGAGGAGGCACGATTCGAATGTGCTCCCAGCCTCCCTGTTGGCAAACATTTTAACAGGATTAGAACACACTTACCGGGGCTAATCTGGCCAAATAGTCCTATGGGAAACCGCAAGGTTTAAGTAGCTGTCATAGAGTTGTCGGTCCGCCGGTGATTTACCTTTTTTCTACCTACGTGTGTTTTCAGCGGAGAAGCCGGGCTTTTCTTGGAAAAACATCGAAAATCTTCGGAAAAATAACAGAAACAATAATATTTCTCAAAACTGTTCTGTAGCTGCGAAAGATCGGGGCCAATTCGAAAATAAAACACACAC
The DNA here is from genome assembly GCA_028454255.1 of Halictus ligatus. NCBI lineage: Eukaryota > Metazoa > Arthropoda > Insecta > Hymenoptera > Halictidae > Halictus > Halictus ligatus. The sequence continues at coordinate 9,403,163 of CM052132.1, read as the reverse complement.
GGGTTATATTTTAAAATGGCAGTTTCCTTGATCAATAGACTGCGGATTTTTATTCGAAATAAACATTATCTGCTCTCATTTTAAAGCACAGGAGTTCAACAGAGCAATTTATTTCTTTTCTTGATAACCCTATTAAGTTGGAAATAAAGTAACAGTATTTTTACTTTTCTGCATTTGTTCTACTCATTAATGTTACGAATGCGTAAAATCCGAAAAGTATTAATCAATTATATGGTTACCGCCATTTTCTGCAATCGTCTTTCTACGTTTCCGAAATAACAATACAAGAAGAAATACTAGCTTGTATAAAAAAACTTCATGTACATTTACATACATCATGAACACTTTTTGTTCGCTTCAAGATTTATTTTGTTCCCTCTAAAATTGACTAATACTCTTGGAAAAGTGAATAAATTGATCACGTGCCACTGTTCGATAAACAGTCTAGTACTACTAACATTCTTCTTTATCTTTTCGCATTTTACAATCCAAGATGAATAAAATACCCTGTAGAATCGCAATGTTAGAACGGTATTTTGCGAACCTAGCGCACAATTTACAAAAGCAACTTTCTCCACGCAGATCATAAACAGTTGGCAGAGTTCCGTTCTGAAAAAGTTCTCCTATTAAGAAGAAGGCAAAGGTGTCAGGGAATAAATGTCTCCCATAAATCCGCCGTGCGGAGTTACAACGGTGTAACGTGTTACTACGAATTACCCGTTATTATATCTAATTTATTTCACAATATCTTTCGCCTCTTGCTGATTTTATGCTTCATTTCCACTGTTATAGGATTAATTGCTGCACCACCACGGAACATGGAAACACATGCATGATTTCACATTTATACGGTCCGCGTTCGGGCACGCTCGGTCGTCAAAAATGTCACGGGCGAAATGGTACAAAGTTTTCTAGTGTTATTAGCGACTACCGATTTCACACGCACTCTGGATTCGTCAATTGTTTCTTGTTATCATAGTACTTCGCGTTTCTCAAATTTCTGTTTTTAGCGAAATGCCGACTAATGTACAATGCGATCAAATATATTCAAATTCTGAAATTATTTTTCGAGAACTGCGAAATAGTTTAGCAAAAGTTACAGCACTCATAAGAAGGGAAAATGCTATTTATTGCAATCTTTATACACAATACAATAATCGATATTGCTCAGTTGGCAGCTATTTTTCATAAAAGCATCGATAATCACAAGATCTTGTTATTTGTAAAAAAAATCGCAGTCTGTGCCAACAAAAATATATTGAGGTTCTATGCAACGTAGCAAGAAACAGGCGAACGTACTCGTGGCGTATCAGCGAAGCCCGATCTTCTTGCGGGTCGGTCTCGGTCCGTGCGATTTTTTTGCGAAGTTTTCGCGGCGGGTCGCGATGCGCCGTTCATTATACATTCAAAATATTATCTTTACATGCGCGTCTGTTGTGTAATGCCCGGGCACGGGTAAAAGACTGTTGCTTACAACGTGTTTGCTTAGAATAGCAATAGTGTCAGCCCGTGACGTGCTCTTTGTGACTGTGACGTCCGGATGCCTGGCTGACTCTGGCTCCGGCTCCGGCTCTGGCGGTTGGTCGGTTAGTTTAGTCGTCTCGTGCATATGCATGCAGACGTATTTGCCTTTCCGGCGATTCTAACTTGTCCCCGAACTTATACAGCGAATTACAAAAAGAAAGTGAGTCTCGCGCCCGAATGTAAATTCTTTATTGACCTTATTGCGTGCATATAATCGGGCCGCTATTTGCACGAAACGTTTTAACCCCCCACCCCCTAGTGCACGGGTGAATAGAACTCCGCGCAGTGTTGTCTGCATTTCCGTTGTTAATAAATATTGTTCTTTCCGGTCGTAACGAGGTCGTCGCTTTATCGCGAAACATTCCTACGAACGAAGGAAGCGAATTTATTTAAGCAGTAATTTCAAGCAGTTACACAGAGAATTACCTATTCATGGAGGTTGACGATTATCCGCGGAATCGTATAATTGCTTTCTTAAATGGGCAAAGGGCAAATAGAGTTGAAGGGATGAAATCGACGCAGGGAAATCGGTGTGCCCTTCTCGCCAAAAAAACGTTCGCGCGTCGACCCGCCGATGAATATAATAGCGTCTAATGGAATATTATCACCACTCGCAACTAACTCTCTCGATTCCTCCGTCTCTCTCCCTCTCTTCTTCGTCGGGGCCGCTATTGGAACACGCCTGCTGCACTCGTAGATGTCCATTAATCACGGACATAAGCAGCCGACTAATTGTTGGGTTTCAGGGAGAGAGGAACGGACAGAGTGGAATGGATAGAGAGGCATAAAATAACGTCCCTTTATCGAAGGCACGCAACGCACCCCTTACACACGACGGGCCCTTCGATTCACCCGTGGAGAGAGAGATCGGGAGGATCACGCTGTGAAAGTGATCGTGATCGCGCGACGGGACGTGACTTGTCGATTTCACAATCGTTTATTATTTCTTCCCGATCATCGACTGGCTACCCGTCTCCGCCGTCATGTCGTACGTCCACTTCCGTCTCAGAAGCTACCCGCTCAAGTGGCTACGGACAGGGTGCACCGGGTGAAATCAATGCATAATTCTCCTCCTCGACTAATCACGCACACCCACATAATCGAACGAGTTTATTGTTTACGCTCGATTGAAACCACCGCGCGGTGGGGCCGTCTCTATAAAATAGGGGCAGAATTTAGCCCCTTCTGCTATTGGATTGTTCGAAAAGTAATTTCGTTTACTACTGAACCTTATTCTAAGTCGCAAAATCATTGTACATATTGACACTTGGACATTTCGGACGTCATTTCTTTTTGCCGTCAAAAATGGCAAATCAAAGTAAGCATTCCCGTCACGTTTCGCTTTTCTATTAACGCAAACTAAAAATACAGTGCAAGCAAGGAGAAAGTTGTGTGCCGTTTAGCTGTAAAGTTCTCTGCTTATCAGACAAATTTGTAGTTCTCCGGGCGTTGCGATAGGGGAAAAAACTTCCCATAAAATTGGGCAATGATTTGCGAAGCGTTTAGAGGCACGGGAAAACCGAACCGTCCTGTCCGGAGGACAATCGCAGGAATGTCAGCAAAAGGTGCGATGTGTCTATAGGCACGAATCAACGGCGTAGGTCGCTTCACTATAATCCATCATCGCATGCCTATTCGCGGAACAGAGAGACGATCTGTCATCCACTTTCGTCTCGTTGCGTCAGTCCACTCTACCCGAAACATCGGTCCTTGCTTCAGCCATTTAGCCGAACTACCCTTACCACCCTTTTCTAATACGCACTCTCCCATTACTCCTGTTTCGTATTTGTCAACTAAAAATTCCGTCGAAATAGAAAATTCTAAGATCTTGATGTTCACGTGAAATTGTTAAAAATTTATCCTGGATGGCGACAGGCAATATTCAAAATATCGATTACGTGCGATTAGACTGCGGATTTTTATGCAAAACAAACATCGCCCACATCAGTTGCAGGATATAAGAGCTCCACAGAAGACTCTTTCTTTTTTTAATAATCTTAACAAGTCGAAAATAATATATTGGCATTCTTAAATTTTTTTAATCTTCTTACTGTTTTAAATTGCACCAGCTCGTTATTGTCTTAAAGACAAGACGATCCGGTCTATCATCTTATGCGCGGTGTGCTTGTACAAGGCGTAATTTTATTTCTTGTCAATAAAATAAAATTAATCGGTAGTTACACCTCTGATAAAAATTGACGCGAACATGCGCTTTCGGTCCTGTCTTTGGTGCGACGATGGGGGTTCTACGGTGCTAAATGTCAACGAGCCAGGTGCGCGAAGCAACAAAGTCGTTCGCGAAACAATCGATCGAACGGTCTTCAGGCGAGATTCTCGAAGAATGCTCGGCAGTCCTGGGCGACGTCGGAGTAGAACGAATCAACGTCATTAACGCCGGCCCGATTTCAATGCGACGGATGTGCATCGAGGCGCAACGATCCCGGGCCCGGTTACGCATTCATCTAATGACAAATAGATCCCACCTTTCGGCAGAGTCCGTCGAAATCTGCACGCAGCCGTCCGCAGACTTGTTTTGCATACATAGAGAGGCGACGCCATTAAATTCATATTACCTTCTAAGGGCGAACGGAGAACCTCGCACGCCTCGACGACCGCCATTCACCGGCGATCACGTCCCCGTGACAATTTTTATCTTCGCCGATCGTTCAGAAATTCATGGCGCAGACTTTGGCGCGCGTTTGCCAAAATAAATAGAACCGTGTTGGTACACAATAGCCCGGCAAACAATTCTTTCTGTGGCGGAAAATGGAACTTGTTTTATTCATTATCGAGAACTTCCGATTTGTTTTGGTTTGTTTTTGGTTTTTTTTTATTTGTTCGACCGTCAGTTGCTCGCACGACTACCGATGCTTCTTATCTGAAACAAATCTCTCCGGAAACGGCTACAACGGAATAGATAACATAACCATGAGTTTATTAATGTTTTATTTCTTCCCAAACTTCTTGTCATTTACCTGTGTCATTTTACAAGACTTTCGGGACAATCTAATTTTTTCTTTCGCGGTGCTGTATACAAGTTCGATCGTGTACACCGGCAATATTGTTTTTAATTTAAATACAGGCTAGTTTAACCGTGAAATGTGATTTAAAAAATGCACGCTGAACTTGTATCCGTCCGAGCCGCTTATGCAATTATTTCGTAGTACCGTAATCGCTGAATTTATCGTTTGTTGTCCCGCACCGATCTAGATCGGCCCGAAAATCACGGAAGATATATGACGTGACGGTCGGTAACAAAAAAATAAAAGGAATAATCGTACATGCGGTCGCGGCGCATTACGGAAGATCTCTGTGTGTAGGGTGTGAGGGTGACCACGTTTCATCCCGTCCCATCCCACGTTTCATCCCCCCGAAAAGTTCGCGCTTAATATTATTAAATTTAAGGACAATGCCGGTGCCCGTGGCACGCGACGTTTAAACGATTTTAATAACATTTCACGCCGGATTTTTTTAATAATATGATAATAAAGGGAAATGAAAGAAAACGGCGAAGGGATTATTATCATTCTGTCACGGGGACTCAGTCCGCACTTCGCTGCCTCCATCTGCCCTCTGTCTCTGTCCTTCTCCCTTCCATAAAGCCAACCATCGACCCAACCTGTCGCTCAAGCAATCCTCACCGCCTACCATCAGCGGAACTTCTGTGTCACTTTCATTTTAATATTCGTCCAAGAAGAAATTCAGTATCTTCCCTCCCGTTGATCCAAGCGAACGACGTCCGTGGTCTCTTCACCGTTCGATTCCTCGCAAACTGGTCACTTTATTGCTAGACCAGAAGTTAATAATTGCTCGATGGCTCGGCCGTAAGTTGCTTTCCAATTACAGCTGTTTAGGGACAGATAAAGACAAGTTCTCGGAAGAAAAGTTTTTCAACTCGAACAAAACCTATAAAATATCAATATAAATATTTTTCTTCCAGAGGGATACGTATTTTACAATCATTGCTACAAATATTAAATTCGTCGGATAGTTAAATGCATTTGATTCTTCATTGGTACGTTCATAGACCAACCCTAATATTCCAACTCCCTATAAACAAATTCATTTTTGGTGGTTATTTAGTACGCTTTGTTTCGAATAAATCCATTTCAATTTCAATCTAATTACATTCAGACAATAGTCTGTTTACACCGTCCAAAATGTTGTATATTTGTATTTTCACAGTTGCATTTAATACTAGATGATGTTTATTTAAAACCGTATTAGTCGACGGTGAGGAGTGCAATAGGACAATGACGAGAAATAAAAATCTAGAATAGAAAAAGTAGATATTTAAACTGAATATGTTACGATTCTGCGGATACGTAAAGCTCGAGACAGTGAGCGTGTTAGAGTTGATAAGAATGAAGTATAATGCACTTTCTAACGACCTCTCCACTGTCGGGTGTGAGATATTAACCCCCTCATTAGACGGAATTTTCTCGAGCACGAGGGATCCTTCGTTTTCACCTTCGAACCACCGTAGCCCACGTTTCATGGTGCCGTTGTACTTTGTATGGGATAAAGGAGTGGTGCTCGGCGAGCGCGGCAAGTATTATGGGTTAAAGAATGGGGATATTTTACGCTCGGTAAAGCACAGTCCATTGGGCAAACCCACCCCTATCCATTCACAATAGATAGGGTGGCTAGGTGACCTAGGTGTCAACCCGAACTCGTTTCGTACGGGTGGTCTCTCTTCGATACTCTTCTTTCTACTTTTGTCGAGTCGAATTTCACCACCCGAAAAGGGGTTGGCTTAAAAATTTTTACTTAATGTATTTCGTACAATGCAACGCCTCGCGCCTTCCTTAGCCCCTTGCCGCATAATAACGAGTCGGACTCGCGATCAAGATTTCAAATAAAATCTAAATACGAACACTTTAGTTTCTTCTAACCTTTTAACTGAAGATGACGAGTTAGTTCGTCATTACCATTCGGAAACTATTCATTTTCTTTTCAATTCAACGAATAGCTCTTTCGCTTCGTAATATCCATATTTGTCACAAACCGTATTGTATTTACGTTGATTATGCTCAAATTGTTGCCACCTCAATATTATCTACTTCATTTTCTCATTCACTTTTTGGACAAAATGCTTTTCTCTTGTAGTCAATATTTAAGCATCGAGTAAACACAGACATACGATAAACACAAATTTTCTGCGCTCTTCTGTGAAATAATTAAGGATAAAGAAGCTCTGAAAGAATGAAGATCAATTATAAAGAACAAGAGGATTAAGTTTGGGTTTGTATGCATTATTGTTCCCGACAGTCAATTTTGTTTATAATTATTTGTCAAGCGACACTGTTATAGAACGAATTTTCTTCATTGCGAATCGATTCGATTAAAACTCTTTCTTAGTCGACATTATCGTCCGCGAATCAGCTCGATCATTCGCGAGGTACAACCATCGCGTGGGCTGTTTAATCGCTCGTTTTTTCTTTTAGTCGTCCCGGGTGATAATTAGGTTGTTTTCCTCTCCGTCTCCGTGGAAATTTCAGGTACTCGGTAACCGAGAAAAACCGTTGGATGGATGCCCGCGGTCATTATCATTAACGGTGCCGACACGGGCCCGTGGAGTTCCCCGTGGCTCAACCGAGCAGATAAAGCTACAAAATATTAATCTCATGTCGGGGCGAATGTATTTTTCAAAATTTCAACGTTGCCCGGTTCCTATAATGCTCCAATAGTTAATGCGGGACCATTAGTCAAACGTCGGGGCTCGTGCACACGAAAAGAGAAATTTCGATTTTAAATCGCTACATTTATCATGCAAGCAGGCGCATATGACACCGTTCTGATTTTATTTTGTTTCTCTTTCTTCGTCTCTCTTTCCATTCCACGCGACCAACCCCGACCGAACACTCTACCCTCCCCCCACCCCTCCATAAACCGCCCCCTGACGCCCCTCTTTTTCATAGTACAACGTATGAGCTACTGGTTGCGAGTTGTTCCGTGTTTTTCGAGTTATTCCGAGAGATTAGGATATGATACAACCGGTCTACAGGGTGATTTGGAAAAAATGTCTACTGAACATGCATCTGTCTACAATAACCAATTATATGGTTGGAATATAACGGTACAAACGTCTTTTCATTTTCTGTCAGAAATTAATAATCGCTCGACTATGATTTACTCTCCAATTGCACACGTTTACAAAATATCGAAATTAACATTTTGCTACCAGAGCGACGAGTATTTTATTCGTCAATGCTAATCGTTGAATAGTACATTTGAAAGTAGTTGTTTATTTGTAATGCAAATAATTCAGAGCTCAGAAAGTGTTTGTGTTTCTCTCATGGACGCTCGATTGCTCGAATATTAAAGCCACGTATTATTCAACAAATATTTTAAATACATAAATAAAATTTATACCATTGTTAGCTGGACAAAGTACCCCGACATTACATTACAGTACATTTTTTCGTTCTGGGAAAAGTGATAATGCGGCAAAAGAAAAAGTAAAAATTTCATGGTGTCCGAATGTTAATTTCGCGCGACAACGCGAGCGTGACTTGTTGACGATTGTGTGAATGTACTAAACGTGTTAGGATCTAATAGAATGAAGAACAACGGCTACAATCGTAACAGCAAGTGCATAGATGAAAGATTTAATTCGCCGCCGCCATCATGGCGCTCATAATGGTTCGGTTAAAAGCCGATTGACCGCCGCAGACAGGCAGTTAATGGTCGCGAATGATCTGTTCGGCCATAAACAGCGAACGTATACATTTTGCAAAAGCGTCACCTATACCTAATCTAAAAGCCATACTAGTCTCATAAACTACATTCTCATTCATCCTTCCTCGTAAACATCCTATCAGAAAATAATAAAAACGCCGAGGGAAATCGGTCCCGATTCCGCACCCGATCCCATAACATGCCGGGGCCGCTCGTAAATTTTCGACCACGTTTTTACTCGCCTATTTATTTCTCCTTTGCAGAATCGATCGCGGCGGTATACCCAGGTATCAAAATCGAATCGTCTTGTGGGCCCTCTGGCGCGTTAAATCCCTGTGAGAGTTCCGCTGCACGCGATAATGTGCTCCGGGTCCATAGGAGAGTCTATTGTTCCTCCGTTGTTGCTGAACGATTACTTCCGAGCGTGTCAAAGCGAGCAACAATTATCATTTTACCAACCTTCAAACAACTCGTCCCCTTTGTGTTTTATAAATTATTAAACGTTCAAATAAGGTACAAGTAAATGCACTCGATTTCATATGGACAGACGAAGAACATTGCATACAGGCTGTCCCAAAAATGTTCTTCCTTGAAAGGGGTGATCACTGAGATCATTTGTAATAACATTTTCCTTTGCGAAAATGTTCCTCGCGGCTCTGTTCAAGAGCTATTGACGAAAAACGTGCACCAATCAGAACGCGGGTACAGTAGAATGTTTTTCGTTAATAACCCCTTAACAAAGCCGCGGACGACATTTTCGCAAAGGAAAAAGTTACTTCAATTGATCTCAAGAATCACCTCAGGTACAACATTTTTGGGACACCCTGTATAAAGATGTTATAAATTAAATGAAGCGTCCGAATTCTAAACTAAAGAATTTGAAATAGATCAGTATGACCTATCTGCTAGTTCTAGTATTGAATAATACTTAAAAGTGTCGTGTGAATTTTGCGCATTTCGTGTTTTTGCGTACAAGATGTGCGAAATCCAAATTTTGTTTGTAATATCTGAGCATAATAAGAGTAACTCGATAGACGTTTTAACGCTGCAAGGGGCGGGTATAGCCGATTTGTTTCGAGGGCTTTGCTCTCGCCGCGATATTAATTATTAATTACCGTGTATAATTACGCAAGCGTGCGCTTCTTTGTCGACTAATTTCTGAACAGAGCGTAAACCGGATTTCCCTTAAATGAAGATTAAACGTTCACATGTGAGAGAGCGGGCTGCGAGACGCTCGCCTTTGATCGCTACTTCGCCACAATTGCCTGTCAGTGCAGGATACGCTCGATACTCCCCCGCGATCAATTAATTACGGTTACCACGTTAGAAAACTCGGATCCACCGTTGCTCGTCGATCATTCTCATTTTCAGCCGGGTTCTCTCGTTTACCGAAGCCCGGCGCGCGTACGCCGTTTACGATACGATTTCGAAATGAATTTGTTTTGTTACTATTTCCATACATCACGGTGCACCGACGCGTGGCATTGATAAACAAATGTATAATGGTGTGAATATTCATGATCGGCCGACGATGGACAACCATGACACGTCAGAGCGGTTGGTCTGCGTCGTCGACGAAGACGCAATTATTTTCTGCAAATTTCCTATCGCGAAACATATAATTGGGCTTAATACCGCCAAAATGGCAAACGTCGAATGAACTTTTTACAATGAGCATATACTAGCTCATCAATTTTCTCTATATTGTGCAGAGTTAATCGTTTTTATGTTTTATACGATTTTTTGATGTTTCGTTTAACTGTCCGGGTGTACCATTTTTCCACTGCCAATAATAGAGACCGGGGCAAGCTGATACAATGTAATTATCCGGACACTGTGTACATGTAGTACAATTACCCTTTCGTTTTTGTAGCAATGAAGTATTATATAATATCTGGAGATATTATACAGAACGTTATATTATAAACTCTGCATTTGGCATTAAGTAATTTGAGGAAAAAGGCGTATGGTCCTTTTGTTTATATGTGTCACGACGAAGGTTCGAGGAATATTTCAGCATACTCTTTTTTATGTGATTCAATCGAGGAAAACTTGGGAAAATAAGAAACTGGAAACATGTATCAACTTGCTCCGATCTGCCCCTACTTTTCACCTCGGCTAAGAAACGGTCGGCACGGACGAGGACTCGGTAATGAAAACGTTCATAATAACGACGAATTCCCGAACGGGGGTTTTCGCCTGTAGAGAACGTTGGCCCCGTGTGTACCGTACACATTTAATTTGCATCGTATAAATCGTGTTTCCGGTCGAGCACGCAACGCAAACACGCGTTATGTGTACGCCCTCGGTCCTTCGCCGCGTTTTCGATTCGCCGGCACCGTGGAGGAGAGAAAGGAGAATCGACGAGCGCGCGCGCGCGCACACCGCTTTTGCATGCTGCGCGCCGTATTGTAACCCCGGTAATTTATGATTCGATAAATAAATCAGCCACGTTTTATCCTGCCGACCCTCGTGCGATTCGTGCGCGCACACTTGTAAGATGATTTCGGGGGTTACGCCCAGTTACCGTCCGCGGATCACCGAAAGGGGTAGTCACCCCTTTCCTTTTTTCCCCGTCTTTCGCTCTGCAAACACTTCGATGTTTTGCGTCTACCTGTGTAGAAGTACAGCCAGGTGACTACTTTTTCGCAATTTTTCAACCATTTCGAGGAGCCCCCGATGAAATACTGTAGACCGTAGAACGCGGTCTAAAAATTGTTCAACCTACCGAGCACTAAAAACCACCAGTACCAGTAAAAATTTGCAGATCGAATTTACTTATTCGCAATTTTTAAATAATTTTATGTACAGTAGAACTCCATTTGGTACTTGTCAAAGAAATCAAAGGTCAAGATGTTAAACTAAAAATAGAAGTAAATAAAATAGAAGTAGTTAAGTTTTGTTGGACTTAAAATTGGTGGATCAAATTTAGTTTTTTATTTAGGATAACGTATTTTATATTATATCAAATCTTACAACTTATATTAAATTTTTATATGCTATAGTTTAGGATGTAGTCTATTGGACTGCGATATAAGAAAACTGACATGTGTATGCAAAATTGTATGAGAATGAAGAGAGGAGTCCTCACCAATGCAAGGCAACGTAATGAACAATGATAAAATAAAATGAACCAGAAATGGTAGCGTTTTATTTCATTCTGTTGTTAGTGGCCAACTAATATATAAAAGTCTTGGCTGGGGGTATTTACGTGGAGTTATTGCGAGAAGTAATGGACGTTTCAGCGGATGGTCAAAAGGTTTATGGCCGATTAATACCGAGACTTTAAATAGTTTGATGGGAGCACGGAACCCTTTCTAAGTTGGAATACTGAATAAACTGGGCTCCATTTGAAACGCGTGCGGGGGATTCTCCACGGTCGCGTCCACATGTCCACCAATTAGACACGCTGGATAAAATCACTGTTACCCTGCAAGGTCTCCACGCAATTATTCATCTTTCGCGTCAACAGACTGCTTTATTCTCTGACGCCTTTCAGATAATATTTTTTAAATAGAACTATAAGCATAACGAACCCTTTGTCCCTTATCATTTTGGATTGAACAAAAGTTTCTGTGAACTACTTCGCGATGTAACTTCAAAAGTACGTACCATCCCGGACACTTGCAAATTTTCCACTGGGCTATTTCTTTCAACTTCGAATTATAATAAATTAATTGTATGTAAATAAGAGAACAACATCCCCATTTTGATTCTATCATCTAATAAAGCCTCTTTTGTTGTTCTTGCGTCAAACTTCATTTTAAACGACAAATTTGACGAATTTGAGTTTATTCTATGAAAGATCATCAATAAATTCAATATTTTACAGCTTATCCTAAAGACGTATAAATAATTCACAGGCAACTCGAGACACGCTTTTATGTCATGCAGTTGTTAATAAACGTCGAACTTGTGTTTCCATTGATCAGAACTACCTGCCTACTCGCTGCACAACACTAGCCAATATATAACATGCTACAAGTAGAATCTCCTTTAATATGATCTCGATGAACGCCCCTGTTACCTAGCCGTGTTGTGACAATGTTTAGGGAACGTTTTGGGGTCTAACATTTGTGTACGGCCCCCCTTTTTAGTCAGTTTTCATTGTACGACGAAAACGTATCGGCAATTGACAAATGGGAGATATTAATTTTAACGTACGAAAAATTTCACGTGACGTTACCGTCATGGGACACTACTACCCTCATTCATCGCCTTCACTATACTCCCATAGTACTCCCATAATCCGTTGGACACGTCTAAATAATAATCAATTGTTGCACGAAGTAGAAACTTTTAAACCTGAATGTACAAAATTTCTCGTTGATCCAAATGATTATTTTTAAAAATGAATGTTGTACGCTTCAAGAAAATGAATTGGTTATCAAAAATATAGTAGTTAATAAGAGAAGCACTTAATAATAATCTGAAATGAATAAAAATATTACTATTACGTCTTCTGGTCTAGAACCAGTCGGTCGTTTGTACTAGAACTGGTCGGGTTTTAGTACAAATCTAGACGTGACAATTTATACATTTATTGCAAAAAAAGATTAAAAGAATTGAAGAATGTGTTACTCTCGACCTGCTCAAATTCTTAAAGGTGAAAGACACTCCTAAGTGACTCCTCTTCCTTGCAACAGATACAAACAATTTGTATGTCTAGTTATTAGAAATATTACTCTTTTGTAGGCGAACGAATTTCTTATGGCCTACGAGTGAAGGGAAGTACGGCGAGAAATTTTGAAAATTTTCTCTATATATTAACGATTAATTCGGTGAGAGTAAAAATCGAAGTATACTCTGTCACAAGCCGGGCTCCAGCTATGAATGAAGCGGATAGAAAGATTGGCGATTTCGTGACGTAATGCGAAATTCGCCCAAGGCGAGCGCCGGGATTTTTTGATACACGGTGCAGTAACGTGGATGCACCTGCGGTCAGGAAATCGAGAAAATATCTCCTCGGTTCGGCGATCGGTTCGCTCGGTCTTTTGTGCGCGCCGCTTACTCCGAACGGTATGAAAATCAATTATTTCGTTAATTCGTGCGTTACATTGGCTGTCACGGAGCCATCACTGTGAACGACAGCGGCCCAAGGCACTATTTTTCAATTCCCAATGTCGCCCTACCTTTTCGAACGTATTTCCGTCTGATACGCCGCCGCTGCCGCCGCCATTTTGCGTCCTGATCCCGGACTCGAAGTACCTTCTGTACCCCGTTAGGATTTCCGTCCAATAAACACTACTCTATCGTCTCATTTATCAATTCCTTTAAAAAATTCATCCTTTAAGAAATTATGTCAGACCTACGAACTACGCAAATCATTTTATTTTTCGATGCCCCCCTAAGTGCATTTAAGTTTAAGGGGCTCTCCTGGTCTGGAGTGTCATTTTGCACGCCTTGGAAATTTTTGCAAAAAAATCGGACAACTGTTTTGTATTGAGGTTTTCCACACACATTTTCTAGTACTTGGGTATACAATTTTTTGAAGTCGAAATACTTACAATTGTAGAAGCTATAGTTAGAGGAGTATATTTACAAAGGAGTACTTTATTGGCTGACACGATTTCAGCAGTCCTAACACAAAATAGAAGAAACATCAGATTACCGGTACATTATTTACAACCTACTCAAATTATTAAGAGAAGAAATTAATTTTTCTGTAACTCCCCTTTCTTGTGATTGTCGCAGACAATTTTTATTTTGCACGAAGAACTACAGACTAAACATAAATATCGCCAGGCAATAAGTATTTTCGGTGGGGTACATACAATTTTGGGGCATAGTGTTCGAGCTTGCCATTCCCGAAGCGGAGCGTACAACGTGTTTGGCAACAACGATTCGTAAAACTGAAGGAAATCGGCGTGTCTCGTAACGTTAATAGGCAGACCGAAGGAGAGATTATTCGTAGCCGGGCGGATAATGTAAGCCGGCGAGCACGCCGCTATATGGATGGGGGTCGAGGGTGGAAAACGAAGGCGGAAAGAGAACGGACGGGAGAAAGAGAGAAAAGGGGAGAAAACAGATTTATATTTGAAATTAGATTAAGCTTCTGCGCTTGAAAGCTATATAAACGTCCCTCTACCCGCCGGTGCGCCGTGTACGTTCCGCGTTCCGCAATCCGCTAAGAGGAAAGACTCAATAAACCAACCACTCACTCTTTCTTCCTCCATCTTTTACCACCCCGCCTCTCGCCCCCTTCCCACGGTCTCCTTCTCCTTCTCCTTCTCCTTCCGTTTTCTGTATTTCCGGACTATTCTTCCATTCTCCCCATCTTCATTTTTATCAATAAAACAACCCGCTCGTCTTATTTCATCCTCCACCCACCATTTCGCGTAGCACGACCGTAACCGCGCGTATCTTTATTCCCTGCAAACATCCCTTCGCGAATTCTCGACATACATCTACCTTCGGATATTGAACGAGAACTAATGTTCTGCCGATTTGCGTGGTCTACTTTTTCGTTTGAGTCTTGATTTAACCATAGGTAAGGGCACCTGGTTTGATCTTTAATTTTTGGACCTTCTTCTCCGATAAATTAATCCTCTGAGTAGACCCAACGTCTAACAATTTAAATTGGTTGCTCAGAAGTCAGTAGTTAAGTGAATGTTTTGCAAGGCTGAATCAAAATGGATCCGAGTTCAGATTATCAATAGATGCTTCTCTTTTCGTTTATCACGAGATGTGTCTTATATGATTTTACATGATTCCCACAGCATTTGCGTGTATAATAAATATTGGAAAAATACTTTTACGGTATTGCCTATCTTGCCCCATTTGCAATAAAAGCTTCTTTCGTTTAGTGGATAAGCAGTCCATGCACCTCACTCCATACACATGCCTTCACTTCACTCGTTTTTATTTCCTTTCAGAAACCATTTTCTTTCCATCTTGAATTTTTCGCAATTTTATTATATCCCAGCTCCTGAATTCGCCGTTATTGTTTGAACTCGCTACACCGGAAGTACTGTCCGCCATATCACATTCAGCTAGTACAAACTTTCCTGGTCGTAACCTTCTTCTTTTTTTCCTGCTCTTTAGAATCGTGCGTGGACTTTCTTTGCGCAAGAAACTTCATAATTTCGTCTTATTTTTAATAGTCTTTTTCTACTTCTTATTTCGCCGGGTTCACAATCTGCACGCCTTTCGAGTAAGAAATTGTAACGGGAAAGTAGAGCGGAAAGAAAGGGCGCGAGTGTTTCTAGCGAGTGGATTTTGGGGAACTATGATGACAGTAAGAAAATGAAACTTTTAAATTAAATGGATGGAACAGGCTTAATTGAAAATTTTAACTTCTGGTAAATGCGCTGCGGTTACAATAAAATTACGGCGTTTCATAAACGAGTCAGTTGCTTCTTAACATATTAATACTTGCTCCTATTGACTACAAATTATTATGGAACCACGATAGCAAAAGAAATTCAGTATGCATTAGTAAAATTATGCTTTAGAGCTCGATGCTATTGTATACTATACTGTAGATCATAAATTGAAAGTATACTATTTACAAAAAGTATTCTTTACTATACGAAACCACAAAAAAAAGTTGTGTATAAACTGTTCGGCAAAAATACCACTTATAAATGGAAACAAAAACTTCGAATAAAAAGAGATCACAAGTAACTGTAAAATATTTCAATGGTTTTCGTTTGTTCACTAATTAACGATGCCCTGAAACGCTTCACATTGGAGTTTGCAACGTTCCTGGTCCCGCACCATACCCGTATCCTTGTGGTCCAAAATTTCGGACATAACACTCTAAATATCCAAAAGAAACGGAAATAGAAATGACACAACAATTCGCAGTGTCGATGATCGTCTTACTTAATGATAATCATCGATATGCCACAAACAAGAATTTTCTAGGTTGAAAGAATAACAAAAGCAGGGATATGCAAACTAACGTTTACAGTAAATTTCTCCGCAATTTTCCTGATACGTTAATGGCTCCAACGGTTTCCTACAGCAATAGCAGCTGAAGCATATATTGTGGTAGGGTATGCCAGACACCATCTTGAATAAACATCAAGATACAAATATTCTATAAATGTGCCTTGCAAGCGACACTCTAAATCACTAAATGCTGCGATATACATATACATTAATTAATAGAAAACTGTATAATAATTGTTTAATTACTTCACATTACCTGCATTTCAGCTTGGTACACCTTTCGCCCGCAGCGTTGGCAATCAAGTCCTCCCCCCAAACATTCGCAAGTGACTTTCGGTCGGCAGCATCCACCCTCGTTACAATCTCTGTCGGTACTGCATCTTCTTCGGCTCACTCGGCATGTGGGACTTTTCGATCTGCATGAACAAAATAAACTGTGGATTTTCTAAATTTCGACAAAATCTAGTAGATGAAATTTCCAATAGTGGGAAGATTAAGGGGGGATTCTCGTGTAACTGGTCCGAAAAATCTATTTTCTTTAATTATATTTTTTAAAAGTATAGCACCCTAAAAAGTTATAACGATTGTAGGAGCATCCTGTTTGTTCCTTATACGATTTTATAGAAAGAAAGAACTTTCTACTTGGTTCCTATTTCTAGCAACTGATGAAGATGTTTATTTTGTGCGAAGATCCGCAGTCTACACATAAATTAGTAGCTCCAATGCCACCAGTGTCTTACCGGCCACAGCAATTCGCACCACCGCCAATACTGGAGCAACAAGGTGAGCATTTTCTACAAGAACAAGATGATTGCGGGGGACAAGATCGTGGTGGAGAACATGGTGAACATGGTCTGCAAGG
The DNA here is from genome assembly GCA_028454255.1 of Halictus ligatus. Lineage (NCBI taxonomy): Eukaryota > Metazoa > Arthropoda > Insecta > Hymenoptera > Halictidae > Halictus > Halictus ligatus. The sequence goes on along the minus strand of CM052132.1, from coordinate 9,386,200 downwards.
AGTCGAGCAAGGTCTCGCCGGCATACAGGTCTGCCCGGGTTTTCCACAACCACCACGACATCCGCCCCCGCAGCATCCACCACCCCCGCAACCCTGAGTCTCCGTACACACTGGACGACATCTAATAATCGGTTTCTTGCAGATTGGTCGTTGGTTCGCTGGTGGACAGCAACTCGGTCGCTCGTTACACGGCGATGAACAGCTCGAACAGGAAGGGACGGTGCAACACAATTCCGGCTCTCCTAAAGAATGACACTTATGTCTTATTTCAATAGGGGAGCGAGGATATAATGTATGGTTCTGATCCACATCCCTGGCAAAAAAATATTCAATGCAATAATTATTCGTCAAATCCTAAATAATTTCTGTAAGCGAAGAGGGAATTTTTCATTTAACACCAATGTGCTTTTGTTTCTCTGTTTAATGTAGAAAATTTGTTCGTTAAACAGTCGAGATCATCCCCAAATGCTTTGCCATGCTACTTCGATTCTTTACATTATTTTATACTTGGCAAGGAGACAAAAGCACTAACGCGCATACAATAATGTTTTTCGTTTTCGAGTATTTTCTGTCAGGGATGGTATTAGCCGTGAAATCGTAGCTGTTACTTTTCCCACAGTGGCAAGCAGTCTCTATCACTTTGACTACGCCACATGAGACCTTAGGTCGAGGTCCACACGGTGAGCATGATCCCCCGCAACCTCCTCTCATACGTTCGCTATCGTCATGCCCGTTCGACGAACTAGGACAATTTTGGTAGGTCATCGAGTCTTCTCTCGAGGACTCATCGTCCTTTTCGTTCATTGTACGACTCGGTCCGGGATTCTTCTCGATGTCATTGCATTTGTTTAACGTCTCTTCGGATTCGTTGCAACACTCCGAGGCGCTTCTTTCAAAATGCATTCTGCCAGTCCCCTCGGTTTCGGTTTGACTTACATTAACATTTTCGTACCCGCCGTCGTTTTTACCAGCCGGATCGTCCGCTCGCCAAATATCGTAAGAACTACGATATTCCTCGTTACTATCATCATTGCAACGGAACCTATGGCGAACATCCTGCATGTTCGTCATGCAATTCGGACTGTCTCCGCGTGTATCCCCGAAGACGACGTCGCAGAACGAGACTCGTCGTCGGGAAGGCAGCGGATTGCGAGGCGGCGGTACCGGCGGATACGCAAATTTTCGTCTTGGCGAAATAATGCTGTTATTGGCGCTAAATTCGCAAGCGGGGGCGGATTTGTTAATTTTATTATTCCAGCTGGCAGATGGCACTCGAGTTTTGTCTGTGCTGGAAATATCTACGCTTAGAAAACTTTATGTTGCTGAACTGTCGGCCATACTGGAAGTTCTAATGCAAAAGAATGATAGAAACCAGGGATGCACAGACCGCCGGTTGGTTTACTGATAACCCATCATGTGTTATTTTAACTTCAACCCTGTGAGAACGAAGATACTTGAAACACTCAAAATAATTTGTTTCAAAAACTAAACGAAGAATGTGCTCTATGCTTTCGTTATTTAAACAGTTAAATGATTCGTGCGTATCTGTGGGGGCTAGATAAATGAGCCTGATGTTGTCAATATGGCGACGTTCGTCCACAAAGGGTTAAAAAGTCACACAGGTAGTTCTAAAATAATATAAGTATGATTAGATAAAGCTAAATAATATATGATGGAAAATTGTCATGTCTTTTTGCCTCTTGGTCTTAACATGTCTATGCATCCCTGATACAAATTTTTTAAAAGAGGAAAGAATATGACCTGCTTATTACAATCTACAATACTGATTTCTTCGAACCATTGAATATGAAGACATCCAATTATTCCCGCGCTTACATTCAAATGTTTTCGCGAACGTGATTTGATTAGAGACTACCTAACATTATATGTAAAACAATTAAAAAGCGTTACATACCTTAGCTGAGCATCCGCAATGTCGATTTCATTATTACTAAGCGGCGGATTTAGCTCAGATAGATCTATATCTTGCTGAGCTTCAAAACGACAATCTTTCGTAATATTATTCTTCTCGGACTCCGAAGACGTGCTGTTTGAACGAATTGGCACAGATAAATTTCAATAATGAGCTATTTAGTCACCCGATTCGAAGCTTAACTAGAGCACCTTTGGAGCCAAGATACAAATTGACTGATCGTGCAAAGAATAGTATTCATTGACAGTAATTTCGTAAAGTGTAGAAATGTAAGAATAATAAATTTGAACCTGCGAAATTTTGAATGCTGCCGGTTATACCATGTAGTTACAGCAGTAGGACTAGGTGGAGGATCGCAAAGCGTTGACATCGAATTGGTAATACTTAGATTGGCGCATTCGTTCTCGAAGAAATGCTTTTTCTCTTCTTCGAAGGAAACGTATGTTTCTCCAATTTCGCTGCCGCCGCCACGGAGTCTGCACGCGTCTGATTGGTAATGTCGTTTTCTACTTAGCAACACGTTACCGATGGAACTTTCAACTCCGCACGAACACCTCGATGAATTTTGAGTTGGATTTGCGGGCAAAAGAATTTTTGGTAGAATTTGATGATCATTGGCGGAATGGAATTGACGACCGTAACAATTCTTGCAAAATAATTCACCAAGGTGCGTCACCACGTTACAGCTATTGAGCAGTTTTCGACAGTTACCTAAAGAGTTTCAACATTTTATCATCCGTGAATACGAATAAATAAGGGAGAACGTTTGAAAAATATTAATCGAACGTATAAAATGTTTGGAACAGACAATACTAACGACAAGAGAAGCAAAAGGTGTGCCAAACTTTTCCAAGAGCTAATTTTTCTTCTGCGAAGTAAACCTCGCGATTACAGCGCGGACAAACTCCAGGCATTTATCAATCTAAAAGGCTTCTTCTTACAATATTCAAAAATGCATACCGCAGAGATTTTAATTCGAATTAATAAACACGATGCTTCTAATGATCAAGGTTTGTTTGTAATCGAGGTTTGCTCCATTTGCCGCCTTAAACGGGTCTCGGAGATTACAAGTGATCAGCGCATAATTGCGGTGAATGCAAAATTTCGCACATCCAAAATTAATTCAATATGTAACCGCTTCGATAATTTCACTTCAAGGAAGACATTTATTAATGCCGTTTCCGAGTTTTAGTAGTTCGCCAAACAATTAAAAAATGTCAAAGATTAATAACTGATCGACGAAAAACAAAACACGGTTACCAACAGATGCGAGAAGGTAACACCAAGTATTTACATATATACTTATAAGGTACGCGATTACTATTTCGAATTGGTAATTAACATATTTAAAAGATCTGATTAGTTAATTAAACAACTAATGGATCAGTTTAATTTCATTAATTAAAGTATGTATCTCAAGAATTAACGATTCGCTACAAGAATATATGAGTCAATATGTAATCACGATGAGAAATACCTTTTCGAAAGTATTGTGAATAGTTAGGCTTGTGTATTTACGCTTGACACATTTGAAAATAAGCGCGATCTCTGCATACTTTTGAATCGAGAATGTTGTAATTCACACACCATATTGGCGAACCTATGGTGGAAAGCGTAAACGCGGATTTGATAAACCTGTAGCAAACGTCAAGTCGCAACGCAAGTGGTTCTCCAAAGAGGTTAAGGGGGCTGCTCGGTAGAAATGGCAGCGATAAAGGGCCTGGGTAGAAATATTCCCTATCTGAGGCAACAATTCGCTGCCCTTTTAGGAAATACCAGTACCAGTGTCAAATTCATATGCATCGTAGTCTTGTTCTCCTATTGTCTTTCTTTTTCGTCGGAAGCAATACGTATTCTGAGTGTGACACCAGGTTACTTACTGACTCCAGCTTTTTGGATCTGGACGGCGTTTACCTTTTGTTTCCTTGAGATACATTTTTGGGAAGTATGCGTGGACATTGTCACAGTGGGACTCTGCGGCAAATTAATCGAACCGCTATGGGGCGCGATGGAAATGATGACTTTCTTCGCGATAGTTAATGTTGGCGTTGCTGTGCTGTCAGCCTTATTTTATTTATTTTTGTATATGTGTACCAGCGATCCAGATTTACTGTTTGGCATACACATTCATGGATTAACTGGATATATCGCAGGTATGGTCTTTATAAGAGACAAACTTTGTTGAATTCTCTGTTATCATTGGACATACTTACTCTTTTTGTACTATTAACACATAGACCTAGTCGTAGACCTATGTATGCTTCATTACACTACTACAATTATTCAGTATACTAATAGCATTGTTATGTACATTTTATTCTAGGTGTAACGGTAGCTGTAAAACAAATAATGCCAGATCATATTTTAGTTAAGACACCGATAGGAAAAATTACGAATAGAAACATACCGTTGATGGTATGGATTTTGGGCGTGTTACTATGGCTCTTTGGATTATTGGAAAGCACTAATCCAACTATGTTTCTTAGTGGGTTATTAGTATCATGGATATATCTTCGATTTTATCAGAAACATAATAATGGTACACGCGGCGATATGGCAGATAATTTTGCGTTCGCAAGGTAGATTATATGTTTATATGGTTCAGACAAGTTTGAAGTTTGTGAACTATTTCTATAACAATGAACTTTCTTACAGCTTTTTCCCTAATGTTTTACAACCACCAATAGCACTTGTAAGTAATACAATACACGGATTCTTTGTACGTATTGGACTATGTAGAAAAGTAGTTAGAAGATTCGATATGTCCAATGCTCCCCCTGGATTGGTTATAAATCTTCCAGGTATTGACCCACACGACAGTGATAGGAGAAGGTTTGTTACGTGGTTTCATACTTAGAATAACTTCTTAGCATGCAGCTAAATTATGGAATTTTGTTTGCTTACATTATTTTTACAATCTCCGTTGTGTTGATCGTTTCAGGCAAATAGCATTGAAAGCCTTAAGTGAAAGGTTAAGTAAGGATCATGCAAAGCCATGGCAACAAGATCGAGCCAAGAAACACTCTCCAGTTCCTCCTGCAGTTTCAATTCCAATTCCCGAATCTAGTACACCTAAACCCCTCGCATCCCCTCTCATTCCGCAAGTTAGTGTAAACATACATAATCACACCTCTACTAACTCGTGATTACATCAAATAGACTGATTTCAATAACTCTATGCATAAATATGATAAGAAACGTCTAAAGAAACATTTTCTGAACCTTATTGAGAATATGGCTCTATTCAATGAGACAAATGTTGGTCATAAGAAAGTATTTATAATAACATTTTTTATATTGCACGAAATTCGATTGCATATTAGAATTTTCAAGTTATACCAATAAAGCAATCGAGTGATGCTTGTCTCTTGATAAAGCCAAGGAACAAAATATAACACTGAAGTGGTGCCTTGGTATTCATAGATTTCTATTAGTTCATGTATCCATCCTTGAGAATCAGTCCTTAAAAATATAAACATCAAGTTGATTTGTTCTTTGGTGTTATCAAAACAGAAGCTAGAAGAATGATTAAACAATGCAATTACATATTTGCGTAATAATTATAAAAAATCATTTCTTTGGATTTGTTACATCTATAAAATTTCATTGCATTTTTCTGTTAGCATAGGAATTTGGCACATTTTTTCCACATGCTACTTTTTTAGCAAATTTTCTTAAGCAATTCACCAAGTTTATCTCTGTTGATTATAGCGCCATATTAATAATGGTACAACAGTGTAATCTTTAGAAGATTCTTACAAACTGATAAATATAACAAAATCAATCTTTCTATCTTGTGATTCTATTTTCCAATAAAATCGTGTTCTTTGTTGCTAAGAACTGTAAACTCTATTTATGTTATTCGATACAATCCGTGCGTGATAAATTATTTAAATGCTTATAATAAATTGCTATACAATCGCAGCTTTATTCCGACTCTAATACTGTTCGTTGACAATTGGAAGATAAAAAACATTACTGATAATTAATAACAATAATTGACTTCCAGTGCAGTACTACGCAATATGTTCACTAGAAACAAATCTGAATTTGAAGAAAGATTATTTCTTTCTTGATCTGTTATTTAAGGAAATGTTTTATACCACCTATTTTGCCATTAAATATTCAATACGACGTGAAGACGTTATTATACGATACATACACAAAAACACGTTAAAATTGGATGATTATAAGTCAAAAATACATGCATCATATTTAAAAATCATATTGCATCATCGTTCTTATTTTAACAAAATGAGAAGATACTATTAGACTATTTTTTTAAGATATGCAAATTTTATTTTATACAATTAATTCCTTTTCCTCTTCTTTTAAAAATTATTCTGATTATATTTATACCTAAATATATGCCCCAAAACAAATTGAAGTGTATTTCTGGCAAAATATTATTTTAAATTATCTCTATTCAGTCCTTGAATATATGATACTTATGTATGTACACACATATTATTAGGTTTAAAGTTTGATTAATTCATTCCTTCGATTTTTTAAACGTAGCACAAAAATAATAATTGAGCAGTTGCTTTTTAATTACAAGTATTTTAAGTATAATTCATTTACTTATTATGACATTCATTTTTATAATACCAGCGTGAATAATAATCATTTTACTTACAACAAATGACTGTTGTATCATAAATGCATATTATAAAATCTTTGCCATTTATTAATATTTTGAGGTAACAGTTAATAAACTTCAATGCTTCAGTTTCCTCATAATTGTTTGAAAGCTATATATAAAGGTGAATGGAAAGTAGTTGGTATAAATGTATAGCATTGTGGATACTATTTGATATATTAACTGGTTTGTAAATAAAAATGAGGAGTGATGTAAAATGTGAAGGGAACAAGACACTATAATAGAGATACAGTGATTATAGACATATGGAGTAAGATTAAAAAACTATTTTTATGTATGACACGAAAATATCTTTTGGGAATGTATGTTGCGCAATATTTTGGCCTTCCACTTAAAATAAAACTTATATACAAATTTTTAAGTACTTTCGTTATAAGGTTTTTAGTCAATTAATATTTATTATTATAAGTATGACTAGGGCTGAGAAAAAGCGAAAGGCCAAAATCACGTGTGTGGATAAATGATTATTTGTTGATTTCACTAAGTACATTATAAGCAAGTAATGTAATAATTACACATTTATGTACATGTTATGTATAATGAACTTTGTACATACGTTGAAATCGTTACTGTCTGTACAATATTAAATTCTACTGAAAAAAATATTTACCTCATATTTTCCTATACCGCATGTGGAACAAAGTTATGAATATTAACACCACATATGCAGTATATAGTAGAAAAACGTATTTGAACTATTGATATTCTATTAATAGTTTAATTTATAAAGTTATAACTTATAATCTGTTAATTGTACATAAATAATAAGTATAAAACATTTTCATATGAAGTAAACTCTATCTTTTTCTTGCAAATCCTTTCTCAAAATCTAAAAAAAAACACTTAGAACGGGATAGTAAATAAACGTACTCGTAGAATTAAAACAACTTTATTGCTATAATGTTATGTATAAGTATATCCATTTAATGCTGCGTATATAATTCTTGAAAAGTATAAAATATTTTAAAGTTAATTTTCCCTAACAGTAAACAGCATCTATACAGAAATGGTATTTCTTACCATTTGTAATCGCTGTATATTATCCACAACAGTTTTATCACAACGTATACGAGTTCGTCTATAGTCATTTCTTTTACCTATAAAACTGTTGCTGATGCTGTGACCATTGACTTTGAGGAGGTGGAGCTTGCTGTTGAGGCGGAGGTGGCCCATACGATGGATCTTGTATATACCCTGTTGGAGATGGCCTTATCGAAGTTGGCGTTGATGATACATATTGTTGTTGCTGTGGCGGAGGTGGTGGAACATAAGATACTTGAGCAGGATGTTGCGGCTGTGGATAGTACTGTTGCGTCTGTGAAACTGGGGGTGGTACATTATATCCTCCATAATTAACTTGTGGCGGGGGAGGATAATAATGATGACTTTGTTGTGAATGTATGTCGTGTGACGTTATGGATGTATCTTGAATAGGTACGGTTATTAGATTTGTTCTTAATGGAGCGTTATTCGATGGTGGCGGCGCAGAACTTTGAGGGTAATTCTGCATCGATATAAGTGACTGTGGCCTATGCTGTTGCCTATGCTCCACTGGTGTCTGACTGACCATAGAATTCACTCTGGGATCATTCCCCATTATTGGCTGAACCATATGCGATTGCACTGACTTTATACGAGTATTCTGCATAGCCACAGATGGAACTTTTGTTAACTCTATTTCTGACTTGGTATGCACATATTGAGGAGGATCAACTTGCATCCCTTGAACTTGTTGCGGCGGAGCTGAGATATGACGATGATTTATATGAGCCTGTACAAACCATACAATGGAGTCTCAAAATTAAATTATTTTATGTAAATTGAAATAAGTTCTTTGAAATTACCTGTAGATCTCTTTGACTAAGATATGTCCTTCTGCATCCTGCATTTCCATATCTAGTTCCTCCATGTGTGCACATGAATACAGTACCTAAACCAGTTTGTTCCACTCTGGAAACTTTCTCCATACAACGTGGACAAACTTTGTCTTCCCTTTTAGCACAAGACAAGCAAAACACGTGTTTACAAGGTATCTGAAACATTTATTTTCAGTATTTCTTAACGTTAAATGACACGAGGTACACACAATACACAATTTTGGTTACGTTACTTAAAAACTTAACCAGCAATTATTTCATAATTTTTTTAAGTCAATGAATCAAGTTTTCTAAGTTAATGGATTTTTCAATAATAGGAATAGCAATTTCAATTGTGACCCAACAAATCGGTAATGGAATCTAATTATTTCGTTTGGAATTATTATGTACAAGAAGAGTTTTAAGCGTTTTAAGAGTTTTTATTGAAATGCCTATTAATAGGCTTTTGGTAGATAAAGTTGTTAATACAAAAGCATTGCTCACCATACGTCCATAAATGAGGATTGGTTTCAAACACTTGTCACAACAGTGTATCATAGGATTTAAAACTTTCTCTCCAATAAGATTAACTCTATGGTCCCATCTTAAACGGAGCATTGGCTCAGGGGGTCCTCTGTTGATAGTTGTGAAAGTTGGAGCCTCCAGTTGCGATATATCAGCCTCCAAATCAAACTGTTGCTCCAAGGGAGGTTGTTGCACTGGAGGAGCTTCATGCTCTTCCAATTCTGCCCCAGCCGTTTCTGCTGGAGTCTCTTCAACTTGTTGAGTAGTATCTTCCTCATCGCTTTCAATAACCTGACTCGGGTAATTAAAGTAATAGTTATCTCTATGACATGCATTAAGTGAGGCTTTTAAAACAAGTCACCTGAAGAACTCGATTACTATTGGTGATAGAAAAAAATGTGTCAGACGAAACTTACTTGGTTTCAAGGAGGAGCATAATTTCATGTTAATTTTTTATAGGTGGACGCATAGGTGACATATGAGGGTCAACTCTGTTTTTTTTTTAATGGAATGATATATTTTTCTATGTACTCATATGTCCTCTGCATGTCCACCTACAAAAAAACCATTAACATAAGATTATGCCACCCTGGAAACCAAGCAAGTTTCGTCTGTTCAGGTTACCTGTTTTAGATGCTTCATTCTGTACATATATTAAATTATAAAGTAGCACGAAGGCTATCTCTCACTTAATAGCTCCGTACATGAACACCAGACCAATGTCAACACATTCATTCCTATCAAACGGAAGGAAAAGGAAAAAAGAGGAGTACAAATACTGTGTTGTTATAGATAGGTGAATATATTGACATTTGAAGTACATATATTAATATAAACATGTTGACGTCAGTCTGGGGTCATTTATGTGCGGTGCTGTTAAGTAAACAATAGCCTTATAGCTTCTAATTTTCATCAGTAACAACAAAATTTACCTTTACTTGTTTTTTAGATCTACCTCTGGCACGACCTCGTGCTCGACCACGTGCTCTACCACGAGTCCTACCTCTCATTCTTTTACCACCATCTTCCTCCATTACTAAAACAAGTTCCCATTAATTATAAAATTAAAGAACAATGCCAAACATCTAGTACGAATTGTTTATTCTATTTCTAAACATAAAACTTAAGAAACTATACATATAAAAGGTAATTACAAAATGTAGAAAGAATGAGTAACATAATCAAAAGTATTGAAAATTATAAACACAATACGTATAACAATACCAAACTTATTGATTTAATATTTTACATACGTGTATGATATAAGTAAAACCTATATTATAGGTTATATTTCTAAGTCTAAGTAGTGCAAATCCAAATTTAAAATTATACTTGCATTAAAAGGATTTATTGAAACAAGTGACGCAGAGAAGTCGGATTACTCACATTTAAATGGTAATTATAGGGAAAAATATTTTACACTACTAGACTGTACAATATTTCACAGTAAACTTCGACATTTCACATAAATGAATGAAGAACTAATCTGTTGCTACAACCTTCATTGTAGTAATCCATGTGACGTATATTGTTGTTACCTTGGAAACGACTCTACGCCTTACGAATCGCAGGAGCGTAGGATACTAATTTTTATAATAAATATTGGAAAATTATATGATCGATACTACTCTTAACAAATTTCGTGTAAAAATCTTCCTAGTTTTAAGATATAAATGTAAAAATAGTAAATAAAAGTAGAAAAGATTTATACACATACATTTCTTATGTTGTGTACCGTACAACACTTGCGTATAGTTGTAGATAACTTCACAGTGATTCGACGGAGGGAGTAACTCCAAAATCGAAGAGTTTCATTAGTTTTTTACTCGAGTGACTTATTCTAATTTTTATCATAGTTTTGAAAAAATGTCTTGTTGTTCAGGTGACGACGATGAAGAACAACGACCAGATCCAACACGTGTACGAGAATGCACGGATATTTTTTGGCTTTGTTTCTTCATAGCATTTTGGTTTTTTATGGTATGTAAATTTTAGTACATTAATTTGATGATCTTAACCATCTGATTGTTAACCATTTTTAAGAATCTATGTAGATAAGTTTCCTTTTTTCAAATGTATATCAGTAAAAGTGTATTGTTCAGTTTTACTTTGAAATAGTACGTAATGTTGAAAATGAAATAAAACACTATTCATTATAAAATATCCATCATAAAATGTAAATGTTGTTACTAATGTGTTTTTCTGTTTATGCAGATATTAATAGCAGCTTTTGCTCTTGTATATGGCAGTCCTTTGAGACTCATAAATGGGTATGACAGTTTTGGAAACACTTGTGGTATGAAAAATAATCCAAAGTTTGGTAGCATGGAGCTTTCCGGACAAGATACTAGTGACAAGCCGTTTGTATTAGCATTCAATTGTCATATTTTACATACTGAATTATTAATTCTATATAAACTTAATCCATGTTATTTACTAATATTATTATTTTAGATATCTGTTCTTTTTAGACATATCCAATGTCTCGCAGTCTTTAAAAATTTGTGTGAAAAAGTGTCCAGATAGAAAAATGACATCAATGAATGATATATGTCAATTTTATAAGGAAACAGGATCACAACTATGTCATGATAAACCAGGAAATGAGTTTAGTGCCTGTAGTAATGGAAACAAAGAAAATAAAACAGGATCTTGTCCTGGATTCCCAGTACATAACAGTATACCTGTTCTTAATCGTTGTATTCCAAAAGCAATTAAGGAAGTAGAAGAAACTATAGTTGCCAATTTGTATGGTCTAATTAATTCGTGGGATGTTATAGAACAGGTATTGGGAGATTTGTATAAAACATGGAGAGAGATTTTGGCTTTATCGTTCTTGGCCTTTGGTATGATCTATTATCATCTTATAACTTAAAATTTGGTTTCTTACGGTATATAACACAGTCAAAAATTATATGCAACTCTGTTTCAGTTTTATCTCTTTTTACGATTGCCATCTTCCATTTATTGGCATCTATTGTAACATGGATTGTAATTGTTCTTGTCAGTATTGCAACCACAGGTAAGCTACTTAATAGTAGATGGTTTATAGTTAGTTCATATGTTGCATAAAAATTTTTACTGTAAGTAATTTTACTACTTGTCCAGGAAAAATTGAGAGGAGAAATGATATTGTCTATCCCATAATTTTTCAAGAAACTATTTCATTTGAAATAATAAAGTTTTCAACATTGATATGCAATTAGCAAGTTAGTGAAGTACAAAATAAAAGCATTTCCCCCTATATAGAATCCGATTCATGGAGTTGGTTAGAAAACTGGATGTTGCATTAATAATGTGGAGTTATGATTTTATTATAGATACTTTATTTTATGTTACATTTTAAAGTGCTATTAAACATTGCTTTATTTATAATCCGCTTATTGAATTATTACAGCCGGTACAGTTTTATTATGGTGGACATATATAGAAATTAAAAGAACTTTAGATAAAACTGATCAAAATCAACTACTTGAGGAATCAGTTAGAAATGAAAGAGCATTCCTGGTTTTCTCTATTGTTGCAACAATAATAACTGTATGTAATTGTTAATCAGTTTAAAAAAAGTATAATACAATAATTTTACTTTCATCATTTATTGAAATATAATAGATATCTCTGCATTTCAGGTCATTCTGTTACTTCTATTGAGTATATTACGCAAACGTATTGGATTCATGACAGCATTATTCAGAGAAAGTGCAAAATGCTTGGCAGAACTGCCAGGTTTATTTTTTCAACCTTTGCTTACGTTTACTGCCTTAATATTATTTTTCTCATTTTGGGTAACTGTAATCCTTTGTCTCGCAACTGCAAGTAAGTCTTTTAATTGTTCAAAGAAATTTTAAAATAATATACCTAACATACACAATAATTACAGATTATCCTGGAACAAAATCTGTCCAAATGTATAAAAACCACATATTTGATCCCTTAAATTTGAGTTCAATTGGAGAGAAGAGCGCCATTATTGAAGAAAAGAAAATTGACTTCTCATTGGGTTCCTTTAAAAGTAATGTATTAAATTCTTTAAATATTAGAATCATTACTATTTCCAAAATATTTCAGCTTTTACTCTAGTGGAGTACGTTGATCCAACTTGGGTGAAGTATATGTGGTGGGTGTATATCATAGGATTGATATGGACCTCTGAATTTATTATTTCTTGTCAAGACATGGTAATATCAGGAGCTGTTGCTCATTGGTATTTTAGGTAATAATATTAAAATAATATGTAAGTCACGTACACTGCAAGATATAATTGTATGTATATGTATGATCTGTATTTATTATTTTAGAGGAAAAGATGCTAGTATGTCTCCAGTATGCTCTGCTATGGGAAATTTAGTTTATTACCATCTAGGCTCTGTAGCTTGTGGCTCATTCCTAATAACACTTTTCAAATTACCCCGTTTAATTTTAACATACCTGCACACTAAGTATATTTATTGTAAAACCTATTTTTTAGAAGACTATGTTTTTTTAGTGCAGTTTATAATTTACATTTTCTTATAGATTTAAGAAAAGTACAGAAACTTCTCCATGTGCTCAGTGCGGTTTAAAATGTTGCATTTGTTGCTTCTATTGTCTAGAAAAATTTATTCGATACATGAACCATAATGCATATACCGTTGTTGCTATAGAAGGGACACACTTTTGTAATGCTGCTAAAATTGTATGTTATAATTTCAATCATATATTTTATTCACGTAGATCATTGAATATATTATTACTTGAAAATGTTATATTTTTCACTTTATTACTTTTTTTTTAGGCATTTACATCACTCGTTAGTAATGCATTGCAACTAGCTGTAATAAATGGAGTAGGCGATTTTATCCTATTCCTGGGAAAATGTTTTGTCACAGCTGCAACTGGAAGTATTGGATTAATATTTTTGAAACAAGATCCCAGATTACATTTTTATGCTGCACCAATCTTTGTTATTTGCTTTTTTTCATTCTTCATTGCTCACAGCATTATTTCTCTTTATGAGGTATGGTGCATGAATTTTTCATACAAATTTCTTATATGTACTCAATATTTACGATTTTATGTCTCCTTATAGACAGTGATAGATACGCTGTTCCTCTGCATTTGCGAAGACAAAAATTTAAATGGTGACAATGGAAAATGGCGTCAATCAGCGCTAGCACAAATTGGTTCGAATAATAATGCAAACGGACAACAATCTCAAGAATTAACACCAATGAATACATAAGTATCAATATTAAACACTCAGCATTCTTCCGACGCTTTTACACATTTTTGAACATATTTTATAATAGCTTTTAATAACATTTCTACATTTTACGATTATAATCATTTTTATGCAATTTTAGATTATACATAAAGCCATAGTAAACATATTCTTAGCTGCTTTTAAAAATTACTGCCAGCTATTGCTATAAAATATTTTAACTTTTAATAATATTTCAACTATTGCAAAGCACATTTTACATATCATTGCCATATGTAATAGCGAATTTTGTCATATGTACATTCATAATCAACTAAGATTCATTTTTTAAGTAAGTGTTATAACACTCCTACTCATTGGATTATAACACGATTGCATAATTTAATATTTTTTTAGAAGGATTTTCCATCAGAAAGGTATTAATTCAACAGAATATGTTATACCCACTTTTTTCTATAATTAGTTGTTACATTTCTATAATTAATTATTACACAACATTCCTAATCTATACATTAGTGAAAATGATTATGATATTGCTTATTTGTACATTTAACTATTGCTTAAGAAGCTAATAGGTCTTACGAAAACACTACTCGTTGCCGTCACAACATGAAATCTATGTACAAAGAACAAATTTTAATCATATATTTTTTCTTGACTTTAAATGTATATTTTACATATATTTTTGTAATACAATATTAAGAAAGTAAGTACTTCAGTCTATTGACCAAGAAAAAAAAAGTACTTTAGTCTATTGACCAAGAAAGAAAGACGTATTTTTCCTTTTAGAATTTTTATCAGTATTTATATTTGTAATATAATGCTACAGTAGTAACAGAATTTTCTATGTAGTTTATATTACAATGCAGTTTTGTGTTGCATATGTAAAGTAGTTACTCATTATTTGTTTACTTCTTAAAATATACTACAAATTTTAAAAGGAGTTTAAAATTGTAGTTCTAAAATCGTAAAACATGGTATCATTGTTTCATTGTTTGTAAATCTTCAGAATATATACTCCGTCGTTGTGTAATGGTACTATAATTCATAGTACATAGATTCGTGCAGTACAATGTACAAAATATATTATTTCTTCAAGTGTGCTTTTCAAATTAAGTACAAGTGCGTGCCAGGATATTTAATAATGTTTGAAATGATTGATATTCATGGTTTATACATAACTAACATAAAATACTACATAGGTGATAACAATAATGAATTTACTTGTTTAATTTGAACGTTTTTGTTTCAATGTATTATTATTTTCTTAAAACCACAATGATGTATATAAATCAGATATTGTTACTGTGCAACTTTTCTTATAAATATAAGAAAAAGAATGGAACATTATTATATTTTTATATCTTTTGTAAAAAGTATACTGTTTCACAATATAAAGATTGTACAACGAAAAATGTATTTCTAAATTTGTATGACTTGAGCTGCTGTTTATAATCTATAAATATTATATGCAATCCAAATTGCTCATAACACAATGTGCTTTTCTTAATCTAATTTACATATTGTAATAATAGCAAAAAATAAAAATATACTGTTTATGACATATTTAATAAAAACTTTATCAATATTCATCAGCATAATACAAAATATTGTAATTACAGTGGGGCCCCGAGTCATGTTCTCTCGGTTTAATTGTTTCGCAGTTACAGCATGTAAATATAAACTTTAAATCTAACCTTTTCTGTCATTTTTGTACATTTGAAAGAAAATGTATGTCCCAATCTAATAGATACATGTATATATGCATACATACATACATACATACATGTGTGTCTAACTTGTGTATCCCAACTTACGTCGCCCACTCTAGAACCAATTAGTACGTAATTCGGGGCTCCATTGTATAATTATTTCATTAATTTTTTGTTTTCTTCTTGAAACTTGCTTTATTTTTCAAACTTGTTTTCTTCTTGAAACTTGCTTTGTTTTTCAAACTTGTTTTCTTCTTGAAACTGGTTTTGTTTTTCAAACTAGTCTTCTTTAATTTATTTTCTATTTGTTTTGAAACATTTTTCTTTACTTTAACTTTATTAGTTTTACTTCTTTTGACTCGTTCAGTGATTTCTATTATTTTTGCTTCCTTTTCTTCTAATTCTTTGGCTTTTACTAATGGGTCACCTTTGAATATCTCATCAATTGGGTTCAGAGAATATGATTCTTTTGGCTTACTAACTTCTTGAACCAACTTCTGTTCTACCTTGTTTATATATTTACCAGCAGCTTTTTTATTTATAGATTGGCGAAACTATAAAAATGGTAATAAATTTCTTACTGTAAATATACTTATAATATTGATATGGAAATAATTGCTGCAGCATACCTTTGTTGGTGAAATATAAGTCGGATTTTCCCAAAGTGCTTCTCCTCCAAAACTTCCATTATATATTTTTACTGGATTTAATACAAATCTTGGACCAATTTCAGCTAAACCACCATCTTCAGTTAAAATTTGAAAATTTCTAAACCATATTCTGTTGTCTAATATACTAAATGTATACACATGATCATAAAATGGTTGACTCTTAGGGTGATGGTTTGGCACACCAAATATTTGAATAAATAATTCTTTTAAGAGACTATAATGTGGTTTACTGGCAAAATTTTCATCAAATGATAACAAGGGACGAGAACCCTTTAAACAATTTCCAGTCATTTTTAATTCTCCCATTGTATAGACTAAAATAAAAATATATTATTTGTAATAAAGCTTATAGTTTTTTAGTTTATAACATTTTTATATTTTCATTGTTCTTTATTGACGAAAAAGCTATTAATTAATTTTTAAAAAAGCTGTGAAAGTAATTCTTCATTATGTTCTTAAGAATATTATACATACTATTCTCTACAAGAAATTTAGCGCTTGGTCCATCAGAGATATTAGAAAACCACATGTAGAGATCCCTTTTTCTTCTGCCTTCAAATAATATTGTTTTATTACAATTTTTCATTTCACATATTTCATTTACAACTTGTAAATTTTTAGTGCGTTCCATTTTTGATTCTGGTCTATGATGAGGCATGAGAGTCTTCAAATCATCCATAAGATGACGATGTCTGTAACTGATTCCTCTAGTAGCAAAAACTAATACCCGTTGTTTGTTTATCCATTTCACCTAAATAATCAAATAGAGTTACATTTATGAACTTAATCACATTTTGTTTAAGTTGAACTTGTGTTCGCCTAAATATGTTATAAATATAGATTAGTTCATGTAACATAAATACAGTTTCAAACCTTTCTCGCAGACGATTCATCCATAGTTGCTAGATACAGCGAAAAAGTGGCCGCTCACGAATAAAATGATCAAAGAAAATGTCTGCTTATGCCGTATCTACTTATATAAATATATATAGATCAGTGACAAGTAAAGTAAAGTTAACGTCAAAAAAACATTTCACACGTGTTGTACACCACAGAACAACAAACATGCATAGGTGTGCATCTGTTAAACAATATAACAAAACCTATACAATTTCAGTTTTCGTATTTAATATATGATAACGTGTGTAAAGTATGTTATAATGTTCACGGAGTTTAGAAATATTACATTTGTTTATTATATATTAATTAATTATAATATATATATAATCATAGAGGGCATACCAAAACCTCTGCTTTTTTTGAACAGTCGATATTACAGAACTATCCTTATATCTCGTCTGTGATATCATTCAACATCATTGCCAAGGCGCCAGGCGCCACACACCTGAAATTAAAATATCCGTGTATGTATAGCATGCATGTAATTGTATCTGTTGCATTTAATCCAATGTAATCCAATTTAACCAATATTAACATTCATATTTGTATTTTAATTCGTAGATTTTTTTTATTAATATATAGATGCTTACATAAACACATTTACTAAATAGTATCATTTACGGAAATAAACTATAGCTTTACATAATTTGTTTGGCAATACATAAATGACTTCTATTGCGGATAAAAATATTCTCGTTTAAGGAACATTACATAGTCAGAATTAAAACTCATATATAATTGATGTTGACAGTGATGTTATACATTTAGTAATAATAAGTATCTTCCCTCACTTTACGAATTAAAGTATGAACGTGTTAATTATATTATCGTAAAATAATAATCTCAGCAGACATGCTGAATAATAAGATAAGTAAAAACAGTAGATTTATCAGGTCTCTGGGGAATATGTTAAGCAGTTTTCAAGAAACCATCATATAAGATGCAAAATATGGAACTTCGAATTATTTTTTCATTTATATTAGTTTTGGAAGGTGGACTTTCTTTCGAAAATTGTAAACCTAATATAGGTAGGCAAAAATCCTTACCTTTCAATTTACCACTTTTTAAATATATTTAAAATAAAGCAATTCCAATGATATAATTCAATCATTGAAAAATATATTATTAGATTTAATCAAAATATTTTTAATAATAATGATGATATAGTAACATTATATGTGGCAAATTAATATCTACTAACACTGTTTTAGCAATTATTGGTGGAGGCATCGGAGGAGCATCAAGTTCCCATTTTCTTTCAGAACTATTTCAAAGTAATCTTAACATTGATTTGTATGAAGCAAAGACAATTGGTGGACGTTTAGCTACAGTACAAATTGATGAGAATGAATTCGAAGCAGGTGGTGCAATCATACACCCTCAAAATAAATACATGCAAGAATTTGTTAAATTGCT
The DNA here is from genome assembly GCA_028454255.1 of Halictus ligatus. NCBI lineage: Eukaryota > Metazoa > Arthropoda > Insecta > Hymenoptera > Halictidae > Halictus > Halictus ligatus. The sequence goes on along the minus strand of CM052132.1, from coordinate 9,367,327 downwards.
TGGTACTTTACGTTATGTAACATTTTTTATAACATTTTTCCTTATCTTTATAATCAAATTATCTCTTTAGGTTTAGAACATAGAACGTCAACTGATGGTAATAAAGTTGGTGTTTGGAATGGTAATGAATTTGTCTTCGAAGAAAGCAATTGGGAAGTGATATCTTTTGCTAAACTGCTTTATAGATATGGCATTGAGCCATTTAGTCTTAACAGGTATGGATATATTACTGAAATCGTTTTCAAAAATGTACTAATCAATGTTACAATAATAGTTAATTTGATTATCTTTCTAACAGACTTGTGCAGTCTATATTAAATGATTTTGCAAAGATATACGATCTGCAGGATGCTGGAAAATCATTTGAAAATGTTACTGGTTTGTTATCAGCCATGAATAATGGATTTCCAAAATTATTACAAACATCGATAAAAGATTATCTTTTAAATCTTGGTTATTCAGACCAAATGATAGATGAACTTGTCAAGTCAACACTAGTTGTAAATTATGGGCAAGATACTACTGTTCATAGTTTTGTTGGTGCTGTATCTATAGCTGGAGTAGGTTTCAATTTGTGGTCCGTAAAAGGAGGAAACAAAAAGGTTTTTTATTAATTTAGATGTAACACTTTTAAGTAACAATATAAGGAGGTAATAGACACAATGGAATCATACATACAAGTTTTGGTACAGAAGTCAACCAAAGCTGTTATTACAGTAAGAAATAATTTTTTTTTAACCAATTTTAGAAATTTTTGAAGTGCTAAAACATTTCTTGGCCTTCAAACTGTAGCTATCCATTTAGTGTTTACTATTTCATTATTATTTTTACTTTTAAGTACAGTTAATATATATTTAATATACTAATATATTAATACATTCCTTTTTTCATCCATGTGGTGCTGAAATATTTTAGGTACCTGAACATTTAATATATAGAAATAAGAATATAAACATTATACCTTCGTATGTTGTAAAAATTATCAATGCCCCAAAAGAAAGTGGTAGGCAATCATACGAAGTGCATTACCATAATAAAGGTATAGTATATCATTAAATATTTCATAATATCCCAATTGTCACTTATTACATGAAAATTTTAATTGCAGATAGTACAATTACAATGAAATCTGTATATGACATTGTAATTGTTGCAACCCCACTTACCAGTGATCAACAATATCCCATTACTTTCGAAGGATTTCCAAATAACGACTTCCATGGTGCAGAAAAATATCATAAAACTATAGCTACCTTTGTTAAAGCTGGCTTGAAACCACATTATTTTGGTTCAGCAGAAGAAATAGATACTATTCTTAGTTGTGAACCTAATAAGACAATAGTTAGTTCTGTGGGCAGATTAAATTCTGTAGAGGGTTCAATGAAGAATAGTAAAGTTTGGAAAATCTTTAGTAACACACCCTTAAAATCAGGAGTTCTGAATGAAATGTTTTCAAATGTATGATGTTTATAAAAATCGGACGCAAAAGTAAATAATAAATATAAAAATATTTTAATCATTTTCGTTTCAGATTGATGAAATAAAGGAAATTTCATGGAAGGCTTATCCTGAATACTCAACATATGTCCACGACGCAAAATTTAAATTACACAATGCACTTTATCATGTGAATGCTATTGAATGGGCAGCCAGTGCAATGGAAATGAGTGCAATAAGTGGAAGAAATGTAGCAATTTTAGCGCACAAAGATTTCAATGAGAAATTTTACTACAATGAGATTAACAAAATGCAAACTACTGTACCTGCAAATACACCGTCCATCGAATTGTAGCAAAACAGAATAATATTGTTAAATGTTCACATATAGATATGAATATAAGAGAATTTACTTTTGTAAGTAATATGATTGTTGATTGTTAATATGTATACAATTTATATTAATAAAACTATCTATCCAGTTTATAACTTTTGATTGAAATCACAAAAACCTTAAATAACATGTATATAATTGTAACTTTGTTTATATCAATCACATTATATCAAATAATGATTACAATTTAAGTGCATGCAATTTTGAAACTATGAATTAATGTTTTTTTTTCATGAACAATTAATACATACTTACACAATGGTACAAATACAGTATATGTATACATATGTAAATACATATATATGTGAACGCATTTGCGAAAGCTTTCAGTCCACGCGCCATACATATGTATATGTATGTATATGCATATACATGTAATGTAACCGAACTCCAAACGAGCTTGCAAAAATGTGATATCAGTGAAACTACTATGATTAATCAAGTAGAAGACCGTATATCAGTATTATCAATAGATTATTACAAAGTCATTCGTACTATTTGTCATACCAACGCTAAATATATAACTTCTACTGTACATTTACAAACCTTCTAAAACATAACCTATAACGAATCTTTGGAGGAATTACACGAATGTCAATATCGTCTTAAGCGGTCAAACTGAAGATGTCATAACACCGGCGAGATAGCGTTTGTCATCGTCCACGTATATATGTGTATTACGTTCATTAATATTTACGTGTAGTAATATTTTATTTGAAAGTAAGGTGTAATGCACCCTTTGTCTATGGTGTAATGGAAAATCATTCCGTTCGTATTAATTATACGCTAATACCTCACGATACTGAGCAACCATTAATACATGATAACCAAACTATACAGCTGAAAGAAAGCAATAAAAAATCGGAAGAAATAATTGTACATACGAATAAAACCAAAGGCGGTTTGTTTAATTCCAGAGCTCTGATATTTGTAGCATTATGGTTCTTCTTCAGTGGGTGTACTTTATTCTTAAACAAATATATATTGTCTTACATGGAAGGGAATCCTACAATTTTGGGTAAATAAATGGAAAAATTAATACTTAATATACTCAATATTTTAATTTTACAAATTGCCTATTGCAAATGTTACATTTAGATGATTTTATTTAACGCGTATGTTTCTTAACGGAATATGGAAAATTTCATTTATTTATACAGGTGCCTGCCAAATGTTAATGACAACAATATGCGGTTTTATACAAATGTATTTTCCATGTGGAATGTATAGAACAAGGTCCAGAATAACAAAGCCAGCGGGTTTTTATAAACATATGATCTTGGTAGGATGTACAAGATTTGCAACAGTAGTACTAGGATTGGTATCACTCAATTATGTAGCAGTGAGTTTCACGGAAACTATTAAAAGTAGTGCGCCAATTTTTACCGTCCTTATTAGCAGATATTTATTAGGTAAGCATCACTATCATAGTTTTCTATCTTAATGTCTTGTTTTGTTCTATCATCAAAAATTTTTTCATAAATATCTTGTGCATATTCAGTTTATGTGTCCAAGGTTTTATAGTTTAAAAAATAGTTTTCAATTCATTAATTTTTACTGTAATTGATTAATCATTAATAACATTATTTACAGGAGAACATACAGGGTTATATGTAAACTTATCTTTAATTCCTGTAATGGGTGGTCTGGCTCTGTGTTCAGTGAATGAAATCAGTTTCGATGTCAGAGGATTTATTGCTGTTATGGCCACAAATGTAACAGAATGTTTGCAAAATGTTTACTCCAAAATGTTAATCAGTGGCAACAATTTTAGGTACACGTGAGTATTATATTTATTAATTACATCTATTACCATAGTAGTGTTCTATATAAACTTCACTTACTATTTGAAATTGCAGTCCTGCAGAGTTACAATTTTATACCAGTTTAGCATCAATTGTGGTGCAAGTACCAGTGTCAATTCTACTATTAGACTTACCAACACTCGAGCATTCCTTAAGTTTTAAATTATTCACAGCCTATCTTCTTAATGGAGTGTTCTTCCATTTTCAAAGTATTACTGCATATGCATTAATGGATTATGTTAGTCCTGTAACACACAGGTACGTTACCTAACTTTATATTAAGTTAGATAAATAAGTTAAAATTGCATATTTTGTCTCTTGTAGTGTGGCCAATACAGCAAAAAGAGCTTCTTTAATTTGGGTTTCTGTTTTATTATTTAACAATCCGGTAACTGGATTATCGGCTTTGGGAACATGTTTGGTAATAGCAGGAGTATTACTATATAGTCGAGCACAAAAATACGATGGACTAAACAAAGGAAAATTGCGACACAGTTAAGAATTAATTTTTTATCAATACAAATCTATAGTTAACAAGGATTTATATTCGATTAAAATAAGCCATTCTATTAATCACATTATTTCACACAAAGAATTCAAACGACAAATTATTTAGTACATATAAATTTTGATGATATTGTATTTTATTCGTTATTAAAGTACGAAAGCGGAAATATGTTTTGCATTCTATTTTACATTTTATAATACTGAAAGCTTTAATTGAGAATACTCGACGGTACAAATTAACAAGTTTATAAGAAATTACGCTAAACATCGAATACTATGTAAAGATAAAAATTTAAGTATTGCATAATGTAGAATTTACATTTTAATTTATGAACATTTATATATCTGTTTGAATCTCTTTCATTATATATAACAAAAAAGTCGAATTTTTAATAAGCCATACTTGGTTTGATGTAATTAATAGATACTAAAATATTAAATTATTTGTTTAACATTAATGGTATAAAGCGAGTTTATAAAATTTATTTAAATAGTTTGAGTATCTTATTGTTCACAATTCATTCCCTATTTTGTATACAGGTACATTACATTTTTTATAAATACCACAAATCGTATGAAAATACATTGGATACAACATTGGGAAAATAAATGTCTACATACATACAATGGAACTGCATTGTGTTATAATCCATATTTCTTTCCTATATATATTATTTTCATTTCCTATATATCATCAATATAATCTTTTAGGAATGTTAACATTTGGATAAAGAGTAAACATTATTAAAATTTTGTAACTTTGAAGTATCAAAATTTATTAAGTTCGAATTTGCATAGCAGTTCTATGATCGCCTTCACAAAATCCTTACTTTGATAAATTTACTGACAAGCTTTAAGGGCTTGATCAAGATCAGCTAAAAGGTCACGTTCTGTTTCAAGGCCAACAGATAAACGAATTAATTGATCAGTAATACCCAAGTTTGCTCTCTCTTCTTCAGAAATTGAGGCATGCGTCATGACAGATCTATCCAAAAAATTTCAAAATGAAACCTTCTTTATAATTATATATATGTATATGTAATGTATATAGATATAATTACTATTCACTCACGGTAATTCAGCAAGGGATTCAAAACCACCAAGAGATTCTGCTAATGTAAATATTTTCAATGACTGTAAAAATTTCCTAGAATTCCCTTTAAGATAGAATGAAACCATTCCACTGTGACCAGTAGTTTGTTTAAGGCTAAGCTCGTATTGTGGATGTGATGGAAGATCTAAAATTAAGTTATGCTGTTATAAAATGTAATATAACGAACTAATTTAATTATATGGCAAGCTCAATAATGTTATATATATATATATATATATATATATATATATATATTATTGTAAAGTAAATATGATAAGATTCTGTATAGTAGATACATACATGGGTGAAATACTTTTTCTACATAAGGATGCGATTCCAAAAATTTTGCAACTGCTAATCCATTCTTCATATGTTGTTGCATTCTGAGTTCTAATGTTTTTAGACTTCTATTAACCATATAACAATCAAAAGGTGATGGTACAATACCTAAAGCTAATATAATAATTGAACGATAAAGATTAATTTCGAATAAAGGAAAACAGTGCAATGTATAAATTGAATAGTGTAAAATTACCGTTTTGTAAAAATCTAAGTCTTTGTGCAATATCGTCTCTCCTAGTTACTGCTGCACCCATAACAATATCTGCATGTCCATTCATGTATTTTGTTAGAGAATACACTACAATATCTGCACCCAGTTCTAAAGGTTTCTACAATGAGAATAAATATAGTACAACGTCCATAAAGAAATCACAACACTGAATGAAAGTATTGCTCACTTGGAAGTAGCATGTTAGAAAAGTATTGTCTACCACTATAATAATCTCAGGATACTTGGCTTTTATTGTTTCACATATGGCCTTGATATCAACAACTCTAAGCAAAGGATTTGTAGGTGTCTCCAGCCAAAGCATCTAAAAAATAATATAGATATATAAATATTAAAAAAATGTTGATGAATGCATAGTATAAGGAGATTGAAAATTTTAAATACTTTTGTATTTGGTTTAATAGCAGTTATAATCTCATTTATATTAGTTGTATCTACAAGTGATAGTTCAATATTATGGGTAGTTAAACATCTTCGGAAGAAACGATTGGTTCCGCCATAAATGTCATCTCCAGATAGAAGATGATCTCCTGATTTTAATAATGAACATAATACTGATGTAGCACCTAAACCAGATGCAAATGCAAATCCATGCTTTCCATTCTCTATAGCAGCTAAACAAGTTTCTAAAACATTTCTTGTAGGGTTTCCACTTCTAGAATACTCGAAACCCTAGAACATTACAAAATAATGATAAATAATAAAAATATGTTCAAATAATCAATATTGTTATATCAAATTATAGTAAAATCAATATTATGATATTCGGTTTCTATATCAAAAAACTTACCCTATGTTGCCCTGGTCCATCCTGACGGAATGTTGTAGACATTACAAGAGGAGGTACTACTGAACAATGAATCCATTGCAACGGATCTTGTCCAGCATGAAGAGCTTTTGTTGCAAAACCCTCTTCCGTCGACATTCTATTAAAATGGTCATTATTTTAATTGATAATACTTAACTAATATTCGATGAGTTTATTCCTAGATCATTAAAATAAAATCATCAATCTCCTTTCATCAGACTAATATTAGAAAAACATAATCTATATAATGTGATCAGAAATTTAAAAAATATGAAGATGACCAGAAAATTATTTATTTAATCTAAGTATATCTCATAGAGTATAAATTATTATTTGTATTTAATTACTGTAGGTCGTAATTCATCAAACATAAATATATTTAAAAAATAGAAAATACAATATAAAAATAATGAAGTAGACTTACCTGACTATAACTGGTTAACAGTACAAAAATTACAAAATTCTTAAGTTAGTAACAACAGTTCACGTTTCTGAATAATAGCCCGGCACGGCACACGACACTACGGGTTTATATATTACGTATATGTACTATATACAGTACTTACACATACGCATGTACATATACATAGTGTATACACGTGGCAGGTGCACTGAAAAGGATTACAGAATTGCGTCATGTGAAACATATGTACTGTCATCTTCTCTGATACAATATTGTGTAATGATTTTTATTGTACATAATGTAGAATATGCAATTTTTAATAAGAGGTGAAAAATTTTAAGCGGTAACCAAGAGGTATAAAAATTGCAATTTAGGCTTAGTTCTTAAGTTATTAACAATTAAAATTGACCAATAACAGCATGTTAGTTTTGTATTCCTACATCTTTTGAACTAGCATATATTTGTCTGCAATCCTCTTGATATGATAAGCGTGCTACTATTGGCGGATCAAGGAGATTTTTAGTTGTCAATAATTGGAAAACAAAGCTGAAATTCAAATTTTTTATTCTTGGTTTTCTCAAGATAAAATAGACAACCCTTGAATTTTTTTTCATCTGCTGCCTAACATCCGATATTGTTGAACTATAATATTTAATATTGAAATTTACTAGAGATCTATTGGATTTCTTTTTAAAATGAATAAATTATACTGAAAAATGCGTGTTAATTCTGTAATAGAAACAGCAATAATATAAAATTTAGCAGACGATACATGTCAGAAATTTAAAAAAGCTATTGGTCTGTTTTGATAGGCAACAAACCATTCGACCAATCCGATGCGTTCCCACCATAATTAAATCGATATTTACTCGATTATTCGGCGAGCTATCAACCTCTTGCAAGTGAAGTTTCTCCGTTTAACGAATTATTTTGGCCCAGACATCGAAGACTACCTTTGAAGAAAGTACCGTTTTGAAATGAAAGAAAGAAAGGAAATTATTGCATTATTGCTGTTTTTCATTATAAATGTCGTACGAAGCGATACATTTTCCAACACTGTAAATCGAGAGAATCCGTGTATTAATTTGTGTGAAAAAGCACCACTGTCTTTTACAAATGTACATCTCTTTCTATGCATATCAGTTTTATTCTGGCATCCTATATATTACGCATAAGTGTTAACCATAATGTGACATTTCAATTTCAGAGTAAATATGTCAAGTCATGTTGTCAACGGGGATGTAGATTCTATAATCTAGTTGACTTACATTATGGATTTGAACCGAACAATATAAATGGTACCAGAGATGCCTGCGAAGCCTGTATGTAAACGTATATTAGTATTTATTACAGTTCTTAAAGATCAATTTGTACTATATAATAGTTATTAGATCACCTGCTGTAATAGTGTATGATATATACTTCATTATTTATCAAAACTATTTTGGAAACTTTCTAGTCATCAGTAGATATAAGTAATACCTAATATATCGTATACCACTTATTCTTATATCAAGGTTATAGATTCCATTTTCACACAAAAGAATATTTAAATCTTCTCTGACACGTTGTTATTGATAACTCTCCTTAACTTCAATGTGTCCGAGCAATACTAATATTTATTTATTTTTTTATAGCATGCACAGAAGCATATTCATTGCCACAAGGTCGATATGCTTGCATTACTGGCTGTGATTTTATGAGCAGGCAGCGTGTTTCAGATCTGTTAACAATTTTTACCGATGCGATCTATGTAGACGAAGGTGCAGATTCTAATACACTCTTAATGTTGCCTGACATGCCTGAAAATGACATTTTAAGTGATCCTGGTCTACGCAAAGAACTTTTCCCAGGATGGTGGGATTTAAATGGGTTTAGATTGCCGCAGACATATATTAAAACTGTTCCTTTGGATGCCGGGGTAAGTTTTATATTGAGTAATTGAAAGGAATATTTATATTAGGGCTTCCTATTTCATGTGTAATAACGAATGCAGATTTTAATCTGTGTAATATTAAATACATAGGTATCCGTGTATATTAATTTCATGAATATTCATGTATTTATATTACACGTGTATTTTAATACACTATAATATAACGTTAAACACTTGAGCACGAATTTATTGCTGCCTTGCATTACACGGTGAATAAAATGCATAATTAAACATGTATTAAGAACAGGGATGAATACTTAATTTGCAAATACATAGTTCACGGATTCCATGTACATGCGTCCCTTCAGTACACGTCCAAAATCATAGACTCTAATTTATATACTTAAAACTAGAAAATGTTGACACAAACATATATGAGAATTGTTAGCCTTATTATATCTACATGGAAAGTTGTGGGTTCTTTCTGATCCTTTATCAATAGAGTATCTATTATTATGTATCACAGTATAATATTATCTTTTTATGTTATTACCTTCTGTAGTTTTGACATAGTAAAATTTCCATTATACCGATTGTGTGATATTAAATCATTTAAATTTTTTAATTTAATCAAAATGTAGACTGTAGATTATGGTGTACCGTCAGACTACTCTGGTGAAAATGAGCAGTCAGCTTCAATTCCTGGATCTGATTGGCTTCAGTGTGTCTCGCAACATATTGGTCTACCACAGTGGCTTTTAGGTTCTTTTATTATAGCTGCTTTATTGTTTACACTTTGGCTATGTGTATATTGCGAAAAACCCAAAGAATCTTATAAAGAGATGCTTATCGAAAAGTCTGACACTTCTCCTGCTGTGACACTGTACTTATCAGAAGTACCATTGCATAAACAACCTCCTCCTAAATACTCGGAGATTGTTGATGTACCAGAATTAAAATTTAGCTAAGTGTTCTAACACACTAACTTTTAAATGGTTTTCAGAACTATTTAAATTTAAGTATATCAATACAATTTTGAATAAACTATGTTTACATTACGTATAGTAGTGCTTAACGAATATTACGAGCTATTAAAAGAGTAATTGTGCTTTCTGTTTCAAAATAACATTGAAGTTTTGAAATATACAAGAAAAGAATCAAAATAAATTATAAAATAGAATACAAAATATTTTCTGGAAGAAACTTATGGTAACATATATACAGTAATATATATACTGGAATTATTTTATACAAATTAATACTGTTTTTTATAAAAGCAAATAACGATTCTTACTATTAACTTTTTTTCCCTATGAAAATAATAACAAAAACCATCATCGAATAATAAAGAAAATGCACAGATGCAAGACTGCAAATTATGTACTTTGTTATCCATTTAATAAAAATGAGAAGCTTATGTATTTATAACTGCATATTATTTTTCTAAGTATAATTTATTAATAGAAAAGAGTATTCTAACTTTGATGTACATATAGTAAAATATTTCAGTGTATATCTTTTTATATCCATAGGATACTTATTCATTTTGTCTACTTGTTTAAAAGATGTTCTATAAATTTAATGTTGCTTAATATTAAAAGTTTAATATTGAGAGGCATATTCGACTTTATACATCGAACAGATTAGTAATGTTATTTTATTATTTGCTGTTTTGTATTCATTGCATTTATTATTATGGTACAACAAAAATTCCAATTTTTTATCCACAAAAATGATTGATATTATATACGATTTAGAGTATTGTTTGTAAATATATATATGAGTTATTGTCTCGAAAATTCCTTTTTGCTTCTATATTACACACAAAAAAAGTAAAGTATTCCAAATATGGAACAACATAGTACAATGCGCGATTCAAAATAGTTCTGAATATTCTGTGCTCTATTTTACTTCAGTGGAATTTTAGACTGTGACACAGTACATCACATAATACATAAATAACAGGTATATTGTAAACATTGAGATACATTGTAAGACTTTTCCATAACATACTTTAGTCATACTATACTGAAATGTATAAACTCAATATTTTCTCCCAAAGTGTAAATTGATGTGTAATTATATAACCAATGAAAGACATTACTTATATACCATTAACAAAAGTAGTAATGTCTATATCTTCATACTAGTATTTTATGAATTATTAAATGTGCAATTCCTCAGAATTTAATGTGATTTAAAATAATGAAGGTGTGATAAAGTATTTACACAACTACCAAAAATGATAAAAACTTTAAAACTGAAATTCCATTGATATTGTCATAATATTTTATATCCGTTGGGCTAAATATTACTTAATTTCTGAATATACTGTATTTATATCGATGTAAATATTATGAATACAACATTGCAGGAATGCGTAAATTGCTGTTATGAAACATCTAACTAACTAAATTTTGACAAATGAGTTATTATAATCAAGGATGAGTTGATGGATATATGTTATATAGTTTTGTCATATTAAGAGTTTAAAAAATTAGCCTTTCTATTCAGTATTAATAAAATTAGAATGTTATGTATTTTTATTTGTTTAAAAAGATTCTATTAGTAATAACAAAAATGTTCTTATGTGTATTATGAAAGTAATAGTAATAGTATTTTTAATTAAAGGCAGAGTTAAGTGTATTACCTAGTATGACATATATTGTAAATACTAATATGTTTAATGTATAAGAAAGTATATTTCAAACCAAAGTATCATGTTCCTTATATTGGATATTGACAAATTTACTGTACTATTAATAAATATTTGTTATCTTGCTATACATTGTGAAAAATAAAAAAATAATACAAAGGTGTACAAACATTTATTTATTATTTTCCTCGTACTTGAATTGTTTTATTATAAACAGAACAATTTTTAGAATTTTCGTTGTGAAACAAAAGATTAATGTTAACATGTAACAGGCGAAAAAAATCAGCACCTTTTAGAAATACCGATTACAATCTATAAACAAAAAGAATACATTCTGCTAACATTATACAGGGTCTTATGTATAAACGGTAAGCTAAACAAACTGTCCAGTACAAAGGTATTTGGACAGAAAACAAACAACATCGTTCACTTTTTAATGATTTTATCTTATTTTTTTATAATAAAGAATTATTTTTTTAATTCAAGATAACTGCGATATGTACAATATGAAAAAGTATCTCGAATCGAAAAAATATTCGTAATCCTTAAATGTAAAAAGAATTTATCTGTACAGTACACGATAAGTTATCAACCTTTTTCAGATGTTATCCTAACTATTCAAGTTTTTAAAGTATTTACAGCCAATAAAGTTTTGGATCGTCTCTTCTCACTTGCAGTTTCAATACATGTCTATATATTTTCAATGCTGGGCCTAGGAGTAGATCAAGCCCACTTAAAACATCAGATCGTTTCATCAACAGTAAAGAGTGACCATCGATATCCTAAAGCATATAAATAAAATATGACAGTTAATAAAAATATTTGAAATATATAAGTTAATAAAGAAAAAATAGAGATGAAAAATTACCTGTTGTCTGAATACTTCAGCTTCCTTTGGAAAAAGTCTTGCAAAATACTGATACACTTGTTCAGATGTCCAATCTGAAGCATCCGGTATATTTGGATCAATTCCATCCCTTGGACCATCATCCTCCATTTGATCAGAAGACCCTCTGGCAGGTGAAACTTGAGGACTTAAAACTGGAGGTAAAACAGGTGGATTCGATGGTGTATCAGGTCTATTAGTAACCAGACTAATATTCTGGTTTATACTTGGTTTATACTGCTTCTGAACGCAGTCGTTACATTGCCATTTTGAATTTGATTTCGGTAATATTATCCGTGGAGTATGACAATAATAATGATAAGCTTCGTCGCAGGTAAAGCATGTTGCAAGTGGACCCTGGAATGAAGAAAACAAAATAATGATATATTTAAAAAGAAAAATAATATTATAACCCTTAATATTAACTTACCGCATCAGAAGTTTCACAACATATTGTACAACTTTTACAGCGTTCACACTGCCAGTTACTACCCACCTTTTGAAGCATTTCTTCTGGACTATAAATGCAACTCGGATGTGCTAGAAGAAGCAAATTTGAATTCAATATGATGTGATAAATGTAAAAAATTTCTTATAGTATCGTAACAAAATAAATACCTCTGACGGTGCAATCTCGACAAGCAACCAAGCTTTCTTGCTTTTCTTTGGCACAAAGACTACACTGCCTACAAGGTCCGTCTTTGACAGTGGGTTTAGCAATGTCTTGAGATTCTTGAGACAAAGTAGACTTATTTTGAGAACCAGGCTGTCTTCCACGTTTCCGCTTTACAAGATTATTGTCTGATGGATCAAATACTTTTTTTGCTCTCTGCAATACACATTTTCAATTGTTTCAATATCCATTGTACATTTATATAATACACTAATCGATATCGATTACACTTTTAGTTATCAAACTAAATAAGGCATACCTTTCTGCGGGCACTGCGAAATCCACCAACATTAACGCTCGACGGTGTAGGCGAGGGATTAGTAGAACTTCTTCCCGCATCGTCGTCTTCCCGTTCCTCGCTAAGGTGTCCAGTCTCGTCTCTTTTCTCCTTTTGTGAATTCGTCTCTTCTTTATTGTCTTTCCGATAATCCTCAAACTTGATCTCTATGTCCATAGGATCATCTGTTCGAACGAGTAGGCGCTGTTTACGCTCAGCCTTCGACGATCTTTTGAGGTTATGTGACTGACTATCCGTGGTTTTCGATTCTTCCTTTCCATCTTCGACAGATGTTTGCGAGGGTTCCTGCGATTCCTGTTCCTTCAAAGAATCATGTTCCACTGACGATTCGGTGTTCTCGTTCCTTCCAACGATTATTTCAAAACATTCCTCCTTTCTGATTTGCGGATCAGGCTTTGGGCTAGCTTGACGCGAGGATCTCGGCGTGTTTGACCTAGAGTCCGTAATCGTCAAGTTTTCTGTCTCGTCGAAATCGTACAGGCCGCCCGTCGTCGATGAAACCGTGTGTAATTCCTTGCGTCGCGCGTTCCCATTCTCGAGGGTAAAAGATTCTCGATGTGTTGGTTCGGCGGTAGTTGTCATGTCAGACGTCGCCACCAGCGAGTAATTGCCGTTCGAGAGACGCGTCAAATTTCCGCTAGCTACTTCTTTCCCAAGAAAATCCTCGACCATACGCCTGGAGGTAGGATTCGAGACTCCATCGAGCAATTGCTCGATCAACCTATATGCTGGTACACCCTGATCGAGGTAATCCGGCTCTTCTACGACGAGCTCGGCGACGGCGCCCGCCACCATCCCGGAGTTTAACTTCTCCTTCACGAAACCCTCCGGTCGATTTTTGTAAAGTTGCAATCGCGACCATTTCGAAGCGTTTCGGTAACTGGTGTTACCTTTGTAGTCCACCTGAATCACCTTCTCCGCTTCGATCAATCTATGAAGATCGGCTATCGTGTCCCGTGCGTCCACCGAGAATTTCCGCAATAAATAATTGCAGATGCGGTCGGCGTCGGGTCGCGCTTTACGGCGACGCAACTGATCTATCGCCTCCAGGATCTGCTCCTCGTGGAGTATTTGTGTTTCTACCCGGTGTTGCTGCATTGTTATACGCTGGTAAATCGTCCCGTGATATAATGCGATATTTCCAGGTATATGTTTGTATAATGTTCGATAGTTCCGTCAAAACGATTCTCGCAGTGCTTTCTACGCGTTTTTATAGTGTTTGTATCATTCGCGCGCGATGTCATAACGACCGACAAGTTTCTATATTTTTCTGTGCGTATCCGCTTCGTGTGTATCACTTCGTTGCGCTTCGCTTCGAATTTCGTATCAACTGAGATTTATCCTTCCGTTGATCTTACCAGCAACGAAATTTACTTCTTTTAATCTGTCACGCGATCACTCGAGCATCGAAAGCATCGTTCGGCTGCATTTGAAACGGTGCGAGAGAATAAAAGGTCGATCATTCTTGCGGCAAGACGCAACAACACCCGGGGACCGTTTCGTGTATCAAGCGCAGAATCACGTTTATACGTAAACAAATTCGAGCGACGTCTTATAATAAAACGTATACGCCTCGGCGTGCATGCCCGTATACGTGTTACGATTCGTTTTCGTTCTTAATTCAATGAACGCGTATTCGCCTGTTGACGGCGAAGCGGCAACACAACCAGAGAAACTCGTTAACGTGATGCAATATTATCGATTGCACGGATCGACGAAGTCAATAATGTGCGAAATCTATGGCGCGTGTAGAACGCGCGAAATGTCTGTTTAACGTTTAACGTTAATCACCGAATGGAAAACGATTCAACGCGATACCGGATCGTAAGCGAATGAATGATCACTTTCTATCCGTTCGTTTCGCTACCGGGAGAGGTTTTCGAATAGCGAACCGCAGCTGCGCTGATCCATTGTTGGACTGAAGCCGAGAGGTGCACAACGATGACGAAGACGACAGCGGCAGCGGCAGCGGTAGCGGCGGCGGCGGCAGCGGCAGCGGCGACGACGTCGAGAGGCAATCTGACAAAGTCAGGTCGTCCGCCGCTGCTGGATCGAACATCGAACTGCAGCGCGACGCATTTCACACCCTTTGCACGCACTTTCGATGTCGGTATACTTTGCTAGCCGCGTACGACGTAACTTCCTTCCGGTAATCGTGAGACACGATTTAAAATTCGAACAAATCGTTATCGAGGTATCGCCGTGCCGAACAAAGGGAACCGTGTTCGTACTGGTTCCGTTCCACGTCTTTTGTTTCGCTCGTGAAAATGCTCCGATCCATGCACCCATAAATAATGCCTGCTTCACGGGGACGAAACGGGAAAACCGGGAAATAATTGCACTACATACGTGCCAAGTGACCGTCGAATGTCTACGCCACGCGCCAATCGTCGAACGACGGATACCTCTCCTTCTGCACCGATCTTTCTCTCTCTCTCCCTCTCTCGCTTTCTTTCTTCGCCCCCCCTCTCTATCTCTCTTTTCTCTCCCTCCCTCGCGGTGCGTTCGACAGACACGTTTTCCACGGTGTTGGATCTCGCTGTTAAGCGCGCTTCGCGACAGGCCACTTCGATACACGCGACCAAACGACGATTCCACGAGTCCACAATCCTTTGCGAATGTGCATGCCACACTTACGTGTCGTGCTTGCGCGTTTACGTCTGCGTGCGTATACGTACCACGCGGGATATATCGCCGCCGGTTGCGTTTCCCCGTATAGGTCCGCGGGCAACGCGTTGACACTGTGCACGGATCTGCTCGATAAATCCTTTGTCGATCTATCGTTTTGCCATGCGTTATGAAGATATATACAATGATTCCACGAATGTCGATAAGCTTTAACGATTGTATCGCACAATAGGCACCGCAGCACACCACCGTACCCGCAAGACGCGGTCTTTTGCCGAGGTGGCCTCGCCGCGCGCCAGCCTCCTCTCTTTCTCTGTTGCTCCCTCCCTCCCTCTCTCTCTCCCTCTCTTTCTTGTTCCCGGTTCGACCGGCCAAAATTTCTCGGTGACCCGCGACTTGTAAAACTTTGACGCACCTTTATTCGGGCATTATCGTTTGCAGCATGGATGCGATTCCCTTTCGAATATCGTTACGTTGCTGGTACACTGTCCCGAGCGTCGCGTATTCCGAATGTAACGCAACGCGCGAGACGCGCTCTTTTTCTAGAGGCGGCCTCTCGTGCGCGCCGCGCCAGCTCTCCTTCCTACAGAACGCCCAAAAAGATCGAACTCCGTGCAAATCGTAGCGCACTTCACCTCACTGATACTGACACCTCCGGCGATTCACAAAGAATCGTTTACACCGACGAGCAGCCTTTTTCGTGGCCGCCGCGGCGAATTATTTCGTGAAAACCGAAGAGCGCCAAGCCGGGTGCGGCTACACGCGAGTGTGGACGGACTGCCGCTGGAGTACGGAGCACGCGGAGCGCACTTTTTGCGGGGACGGGTCCGTGCAGGCGCGGCGATACCTTCGCCAGCACCCCTGCAAGGAACCGGCTTCTGCGCATCGCTTTCACCGAACGTAATCGTTTTTCCTTTCGGATAATTTTACACCGTGTCTAGAGAACGGTTCCCGTAGAATTCTGTTTCCGGAGTATTTTAACGTTCGCCTAACCTGAACGATAGAAATGTCACTCTTCTACGCGGAGTATTGATTCCCCGTTTCTTTCGTAAGATTTGGTACATTTACTCTGTTTAAAATTTGATGTCTTTTACGGACTTTAAATGCTGGTCGTTGTACCATGATATTAAAGAATTTCATGACGATATAACGGTACTGTGGATTGCGAAATGAAATCCCCAGTATCCATTTTGTTTGCTGATAGAAATGAAAAGGAAAAGCGTGATTTGTCAATGATTTACTCGTGATACGCCACTGCGTCTGTGCTTTCAGAAACGACCGTGACGTATCGCCATTCCCTAGCGCTGGTGTCCTCGTTCCCGGCCGAGTAGCTCCCTTTCGAGCCTGTTTTCAGATAGACGGATCTGACGCAACAGATCATAAGAAAATCTTAAAGTTACGTGCGGCACGTGACGTGTTTAAATATCTTTTCTTTCCAATCGATTGTTTTAACAATACTCGCCTTATAAATACGTAGATTTATGTTTTTCAGTGGTACTATACCAAACTTTCTACGTGTTTAATAAGGAAACATATACATAGGAACAGTGGTCTGGTAAACTAATAAAATTTGTATATTTATTTTATAACATAATGCAAAAGAAGGGATACAATTCTCTTTATAGTACCCTACTAAAAATAATAATCGCTTTATAGGTAAAACAAATATTTTATTGTAAAATACATACGTACAAAAATTATAAAAGTAGAAAGTACTCACGCCAAATGTTTAATTACAATTATCGTTGATAATAAAATCATATTTTTCATAAGTTAAATATAGGCATTTTCTTTTTCTGTTATATTATTACCAACACTGTGCCGTCGAAGTTTTGAGATCTGTTGAGAAATAAATTATTGTAAATTATGCATATTCCTTTAAATTGCTTGATCATAATAAGACATAGTGTATGTATATATATACCAAATTTTTTGGTTTCACTTTGTGTAGGACTTTATTATTATCTCTCAGAGGACTTTGTTGCGTATTATTACCATTTCTCTTTAAAGAAATGGGCGAATTCTTTTGAGAGCTTGACACTTTACATAATGAACCTTGCGGCGACTCGGCCAATCGTTCATAACGATTAACGTCGAATGACGAATTTAATTTTTTATGGATAGGAGGAGTCTGAGATCTTGGAATACTAGAATCGACTGAATTGCGCTTGGGAGTTGTCCTTTTTGGTGATGGTATCTTGCCAAACCTTAAATAAATAAATCACTGTTGTAACTCTTATGGAAAAAATGTAAATTTAAATAAATTAGACGTACCTTTTTGGACTGTAGTTTGCACCATTACTGTTATTAGCATTGACACGTGTAGTTACGGGCGAAATATCACATCCAAAATTGCGCTTATTTACGTTGTTACTTGTTTGCGACGGTATTTTCCTGGTTTTTGAACTTTGAGCGTCCGGTGTTGACGAAGCTACGGGTTTTAAAGGCCGCGTAGGTTTTTTTATTGAAGTTTGATTAATCGAATTAGGTGTACTACTAATTATTTTATCAGTCTTGGGTGGTGTTGTGGTATCAGTGGACAGATTTACTTTTTTTTTAATAGAGTCTATAAAATAAAAAATAAAAAATGTTTTAAAAAAATTAACACTATTCTTTTTTAGAAAGCACTGTTTCAATGGTTATTGTTACATCGAAATACCTCTCTTTTGCATGTTTCCTATAGGAAGAATAGCTTTCATTGGACCTTTTTTGTTTATTACGTCTCCGCCAACTTTCTTTTTTAACTTATTTTTAACTACTCCAATCACCGTAGACTTTTCTTTGTCAAAATTCGTAGTTGTAACTGACTTTGTTTCTTTGTCTAAAAGTAAATACATGTAATTGATTACTTTCGTATAATAACTTACTTACGCTTAACACATTAATTTATTAATATTACCTCGTAACGAATTATGTTTATTATCATTTGTGATAATTTTTTGATTCGATACCGGACCAATGAAGCCAGGATCACTGGAAAACCGTTTCGTAACTTGTTTGAGTTGACTTGCACCTTTTCTCTTGGACAATAATGGGCTTGGTATAGTCTTAATTGGTGGAGTTTGAGATACCGAGATACTTTTTCTCGTTTCAGATTTGTTGACTGGCTGTTTCTATGAAATTAAATAAATGTTTCAGTTGAATTATATTTGTGACGGTTTCCTCATATTAAAATACTTACCTTCGATTCCAAATCTAAACTCAATCTGTTGGCGGATTTTGATAAAACTGAAGAATGCGTTTTATTTTCATACTTTAATTTAGCTGGTTTCGATATTTGCTCAATTTCAACATCATTATTAACCGTTTTTTTATTTTCATTTACATTACCGTTACTAGAAACCAAACGTAAAACCTTTTCAAAATTTTTAAGGAAATTAACTGTAGAATGTTCTCGAGGTTGCCCAGTGAGTAATTTTCCTATATTTGTAAGAAGTTCCATTACGTCGTTCTCATTTAAAGAACTACTACTTTCCATTATGCACGTACTTTCAGTATTTACATTTTGAACATCAGAATCTTTTTCTTTATTTTCGTTACTTATAGTTAATTCGTAGTTTGACTCCTTTAATTCACTACTAATTTCTTTTAAACATTTTTTACTATTAGCAGAGGATTTATCAATGTCTGAATGGTTACTATTTAAATTTTTACCAAATGCTGATTCTTTAACATTCTCTGACAAATCGCAGGTAACATTATTTTCTTGACTGCATTCCATATTAGTTTCTGCTACATTTTTTATTTCTAAATTGCTGTTTGATTTGTGTGGGCTTTTTGCTAAATTATTAGTTAAATTAAGATAAGTAGTTAATAACTCGGTGTTACTTTCCCAATTGATACACAAAGCTTTCTCTAAATTCTCCAATAATTGATTTGCCTCAGTATTATTTTCCGTTTTAATCAATTTTTTAAGATCCAATAAAAGTGTTGCAGCTGATACACGATTTTCAGTAGGCATTGGATCAATTAGTTCCTTCTCTAAATCTTTCATATTTTCTGTAGATTTATTGACAATAGGTTTTTCATTCGCACTTCCATGTAAAACACTATCTTTATAATGGATAACTTTTCCATGGTCTGAATTTACATTATTTATATTAGGAGATGTAGGCAATTCAATTAAATTATCAACTTCATCATCAAATGCTGGAACTAACTCGGATGCCCATAATGGATTGTTGGTAATCAAGTCATCAATGCTTGCTAAATTATGAAACAAATATTATAGATTCTTAAATTATTATTTTCATATCTTATTAACTACAATAATATAAACTTACATCCTGAACTTGTTTTTAAAGCCATCTCTTCAAAAGTTCTAGCAAGAAGTTTTGCTTCATGGAGTATCGATTGATTGATTTTGTTCCCTTCCTGCAAATTTTAAGTAAATATTACTTATTTCATTTCTGACGAACAGTGGAGAAAACTTACAAGAAATACTGAATCCGATGACGTGTCTGAAATAGAACTCTTACATTGGTCCATACTAGAATTTGATTCTGGTGAAAATAAATCAACATCTATTAGCCTGTTATTTGTATCACATTCCTCTTTTTTCTCCATCACAGTCACACATTCTTTAATATCATTAGAAAAACTAGAAGTGGTTTCATTGTCTTGGTTCATAGTATTTTCATGAACATAAAGTTCTGAAGTTTTTGCTTTAAGTTTATTGAGCCGGTCTGTTAAATCAGATATAGAAGACCTTGTTTTATTTAAATTATTTGCTACTGGTTTTACCAAACCCTTTGAGCTCGATACTGTTGAAATGATTTTATCTGTATCATCCGATTTTTCAGATGAACAGCTTTCCAAAAATGTTCTATTCAGCGTACCATTTGATAACATTAATGATGCATTAATTACAGGAGAAGTAGAATTTAATGTAGCTATGGAAGAAATACTTGTTAAACTTGAAAATACAGAACTTCCAGTGCTTCTGCTTTTAAAAAAGGCTTCATTTAAAACATCAAGTGGAGATAATATGCCACTTTTGTTTTCCTGTTCAGTTTGTATATTTTCTGTCATTGATGTCCAATTCAAATGCTGTTGCCTTTTTGGTAACACGTTCTCACCTTGTGAAAAAGAACGTCGAAGATTTGGAAGTTTTAATAATGCAACCGATGATGGAATAAAGTCAATATTATTTATATCTTCCTTTAAATTTGTTGAAATTTTATTTGAATTATCACTACAGATATCATTTTCTTCTTTGAACAATGTATCATTCATTATTGATTGATTTAAAATTGACAAATTAGTATCTTCAATTTGTATAGTAGGTATAATGTCCCCATTTTTTAAAGATGATAAATTAAGAGGAGTATCTGTGGATTTTAAATCATCGGTTTGAATGTCAAATTTCTTCAACTTAAACTCTGTACCTTTGTTAGATATTTTATGGACAAGTACATTTGTTTGACTTAGTTCTTTGTTAATTGAAGCTTCATCTAGTGTCTTGTTCATTTTTAATTTCGGAGACCTCTTCTTACGTTTGAGGTCATAGTCATCAGTAAAGTCAACAGAACATGTCTTGGATGATGGATTTTTTTTATATTTTGGTTTAAGTGCCTTTTCCAGAACTACCTCGAATGGGTCATCCTTTTTCTGGATGTACTCTGTAGTTTTATGCAGCACCATATCGAAAGGATTGTTCTCTAAACTATCACGTTTTCCAGTCACCAGAGAACTTGCATTATTAATACGACTATTACAATTGCCGTTTATCGTATCTGTAGGAACAGGTATTAAAGGTGATGCAAGTCTACAACTTATAAACTCCTTTCTATCTGGACTGTTTAAATCTATAAGATCGCACATATTTAAGTTTTTATGCATTGGCATTTCTTATGTTTAATTTCGATAATAGTATTAAATCCTCCTCGCATAAATTAAATATTACTTCGTAAAAACTTAATAAAATATCATAGCATTATTTGATAGAATTAATTGCAAACAATCTTATCACATGTCTTCCCACACACTCTCTTGAAAGAAGAAACATAAAAGAAACTTTTTCTTGTCCATGAAAAGCATTTATTTCTTACAAGTAATCACTATGAACAGAAATTACTTGTTTTCTAAAACATTTATGCACACACAACACTAACGTCTAAGGTTGCCACAGACATTTTAAAAATGTCGATTCTGCTGCCCCCTAGCAGTGATTGGATATTGTACGGTTTTTCGCGCATACGCGTCCAAAAGCAGTAACGTATCTATGTTATAGAGAAAGTAGTGGGGTACTATTATTGACGGAAAGATGTCGGAAAAGTACAGGACGAAATGGCCAGACAAGCATGCTACAAATTTTTGGTAATTTATTATTAATGTTTGATTGACATACACATGTTATACATTCATTGTGGCAAAATCAGATCATAACAAATTTTGTGAAATTATACGGGGTGACCAAGGTACCCAATTTTATCCAAACTTTTTACTTTACTGACGTTAAAATCGCCGCGCATGCGCGAAAAACCGCCCATATCCCATCACTGCCCTCTAGTGATAATATCAGAACATTAAATGTTACATACATACCAACATGCGTATGTAAATACATATATATTTACATATCACAACGAATATTTACACTATCTATATTTATAATTATATTATATTTAAAATTGTTTTCAATCGTATCCTTTTAATATTTCAACTTTTAAAACGTTGAACTATATGAAAAATATAAAAAAAAAAATGAAATAAAATATATTGTAGAATAGATGATAACAGTGTGTATTGTCGTAAATCATATCCCTACTCTTTAGGATTGTTTACGCTATTGTCATTATTGCAATTATTTTATATATATATATTTGATTTTTTATACTTGATTTTTTCATAACACTTGTGAATCATTCCTACATTTACCTACTTTAATCGATTTTAATGGAAATAATGCATTATGTAAAATTTTGGGATAAAAGAATGTACGTAAGTACGTAAAGGTACGTAATATATCATAAAAAATACATATGTTTGAAAACTGAAAATTGAAAACTGCAATCTACTACCAAATGGGAAATCTACTTGCATTTACACGTATTTCCAGTATGCTTGTGCATTGAAAAATGTGTTCTCGTTATTTAATTCAGCACAAAAGAATCATTACACGTTACCGGTTACGACAAAGCGAACGTACTAGTCATTCGTTTTCAAAACATAGATATATGCAATAGCTTCCTATGAAATTTCTATTTTGAATTGCAGATCCTATGTTGTTCCTTCGCGGTAGAATTTCTAGTGAAAGCAGTCTTTATGATTAACGCGCTTTACAACTGATAAACTATTTCCCATTGGTACGCTGATCGAAGAAAAGGGCAAGCAATTGGTCGGTGGCACGAGTACGAGCTCAAGCGCGGCCTATCAGAGCGCTCTCTTGCGTTTACTAACGCAATATAAGGATGTATGTAAGGAGGTTGCTTCGTTAACGTTGGCGTCACCGCTAAACAGTTCTTCCGTTGACTGAGGCAAGAAGATTGGGCTTCGGTAGTTTTTTTAAATCGCTTTGAGCGTCTTTCACGGACACGGTGTTATCGTGCACCAAGTTGATGACTCGATAGTGCGAGGGATCAGTGATAGTGCAATAAAGAGGATCAAATATCGTGAGAAAATGTCAACGAAAGCAGCAAAGAAGAGCACGACGGGCTCGACCAGCGGCGTGCAGTCGCCACAATTCACGTCAACGCCGATCGGTCAGAGGCCGGGTAGTCCTTTAAGCCCGACGCGTTACTCTCGCCTTCAAGAGAAGCAGGATTTACAGAATCTAAATGACCGATTGGCCTGTTATATCGACAAAGTGCGACATTTGGAATCTGAGAATTCCAGATTATCGCGGGAGGTTGAGACCACCAAAGAAACTATCACCCGCGAAGTATCCAACATAAAGGTGATGTATGAGCATGAATTGTCGGAGGCAAGGCAATTGTTGGACGACACCGCAAAGGAACGAGCGAAACTCGAGATTGACACAAAACGATTGTGGGATACCAACAACGAACTAAAATCTAAGTAAGTTCCCTCTTATTTCGTGATTTTCTTCAATTAACATGTATCACGAATGTATTAGTCGATGCACTATTTCAGTTTTACGAGTCTGTTACACAAGACTCTGTGTTTGATTAAATATTTTAGTTCGAACGGTTAGTATAGGATAAATTGTCACGAATTTGATACAGTGTGTATACTAATCCATGCTTTGTACACACTTCGTATTGTAGTAGACTTTTCTATAGATTTCTGAAACGTATGTCAACAGATTATGAGATAAGGAAAGTATTAACAGAATGGGTTTATGCTCCAAAGGCAGGCACAGCAATTAAAGAGTTAAGAAGGTCATTTTTATATGATAAATTATTCTTTCATATCTCTAAATATCTTATCATGTATCTATGTATTTCAAATGCTATATTGTACAATAATTGTCCTAGCATAATATGTGGTAATTAAAATTGCATTTTATGCTTATGCAGCTAAGTTTGCTTACGTTCTGTTGGTTACAACATCAAAATATTTACACATTATACTTACTTCATACTTCTATAATTTCCTGTTTCTATATAGAGTGGTTACATTAGTATCACAAATGTCTGCATGAATATTTCATGAGATGCATGCCTCTGTTTATTTTGTAGTAGCATTAGTTTGGTATTATAACAAACTTATAAATAACTTGTGTTAATAATAAATCATAACTTTGTAGACTATGTTCTATTAATATACTTTGTATTTATTTTAATTGTTCAATTTTTTAAAATCTATCTTACAAAATTATTATCCTAATTGAAATTCATTTATTATTAATTATTAAGTATACACAAAATTACTCCAGTTACTTTAAATTTAATGTAAATACAATAAGTTTTGAAATATTTGAAACAAGTATGAATAGCGATTTATTACATTTGCAAGATACGCTAGTCATAAAAAGTATTTTCACACAAGCGTATCAATGTAATATACTCATTCAAAAAATCACGGCATATGTCACGTTTATCGGGACGAACACAATTGATATTGCTGCACTCACAGTGTGTACCTGGAAAATGCTGAATGATAAGAATTTTCCAGGTACACACTGTGCTATATTTATAGCGTGCGTTCAGTTTTATGAATGTTCTCTGTCATATCGACAAGGAAAAAGTATTCCGAGTAAAATAACTGGTTTTGTATCGTGTTATTTGGTTTAAACATATGATTAAAGTATAACTCGAAAACATGCAGAAGATAGCAAAGTTTCCGTGAAAGGGTGTAACCATGAAATTTTTTGATATTTGGGTGTGCCTAACTTGAAACGTGACGTTGCCACAACCGATTGCGTCACGCCTACTATGCGGCGGTGATGTCATCTTCAAACCGCGTGTATAACCTCGACTGAAAACATTGACCTCCTTTCAGAGAGCGTTGAGCAATCGATAAAAATACGAGTAGAATCCTGAAACAAACGGGAAATATTATTTCCTATGATCAATGAAGCGGCGCGCGACGGGCAAAAATAAGACCGTATGAGTTTTAGTATACGAGACCGTGTATGTGTTCAATATAATATATTCGATTCAAACTAAATTTTACATTGTCGTATTTTAATAGACAATTATAACATAACAGGTTGTTAAAAAAAGAAATATTTCCTCGAATAACGGTTAAATCCGGGTTAAAAGCGTGCGGCCATCTTGGGTGACGCCGCTAGGGGTTCTGTCAACGAATACCCCCCGCCTTATTCGCTTTTTTGTGTCACGTAGCCGACGCTTCATGAAAATTTCTGCATCTACCGTCAGAAAAGCTAAAACATTTCGTAGTCTTTGCATCTTTGTCTTTCTCACTTTTAATTCTTTATTCTCAGTTCTACTTTGGACTCGCGATAATTCAAAATTACGTTGGAATAATAATTTAGTTATCTGGCAGATACTATCGCGCGAAGCGAGCGTGCGACACCAACCTTGCATCTGTAGCAGTCGTGAAAAAAAAAGACGATTCTCGTAAAAGGAATAGCGATGACGACAGACCGTATATGTCCTTGTATAAATGCAAACGCGACATTTCTTTTTAGCAAAAATTTAGACATGCGTAAAATTTATGTTGAATTAATAAACTGCTCCTCATAAATGTCGATATCGTATAAACCTACATTTGTTTTACCGTTTCTTACACGCATCATTATTGTTACGTAAATGTTTCGTATAACAGTGGAACATTACGCGAATCATTGTTTTTCTTTTGTTTAAACGATACGAGCAGATAATATGTATTGATAGGCTGTAAGTTTTAGGGTAACGGAATATTAAGACGAACCGAGACAGTACGACCGAAAAAATTCTCGATGTGGGTCGTTGCCTGAAATAGAAACACGCAAGCTTACCTCTTCTTCGTGACTGCCGGAATCTCGTGAATGATCGAAATTTTGTTACAGCATTCATTCCTTTTGCGTACGGTTTAAATTATACACAGAATTTGGTGGTAATAGAAAGACCAAAAACATTTAAATATTGTATATGATATACGTAATGTATATGCATGTACATGTAATAACATTTCTTTTGTTTTCATATTTTACCGACATAATTTAAGTTACAAGGCCTTATCTTGAATTTATTGAGGTTTAAAGTTTAATCTATAAGAACATTGGACATACTAAATTAGATTGTGATATCAAATCTTTTATTTATGTTATTTAATAACTCTTGTAAACATTTAATCATTTCTTTCAGATTGGATAAAAAACTTGTGGATCTACAAGTTGCAGAGAGAAGTTTAGTATTATACGAGACTCGTTATAATGATTTGCAATCGCAGTATAATCATTCTCAAGCAGACCGGAAAAAGTTAGCTGACAAGGAAAAGGAATTGGAAGATGAAGTAGAAAAATTAAAAGCATTATTAGAAGATGCCCGTAAACATCTTAGTGAAGAAACTTTACAACGTATTGTTCTGCAAAATAGTATTCAGAGTCTGAAAGAAGATATCAGTTTCAAAGATCAAATTTATCAACAAGAATTGACAGAAACAAGAACAAAACGACAGGTTTGTATTTTAAAACTAAAGTAATAAAAGTAACTAGTATTTTTTAATGATTACTTATATAAAATATTTATTTAATATACATTTTCTTGATTTCATTTCACTTATCCTTTAAATATTATAAATTTGTTTAATTTAGGATTCATCTAATTTATGGAATATTTCAGATTGAAATTTCAGAAATAGATGGTCGTCTTGCTGAGCAGTATGAAGCCAAGTTCCAAAACTCTTTACAAGAATTGCGAGAACAATATGAGGGACAGATGCGAGCTAATAGAGAAGAAATTGAATTACTGTATGAGAATAAAATAAAAAATTTGTCAGCTCATGCTCAGCGCAACAGTGGAGCTGCTAGTTTAGCTGTTGAGGAGTTGAGACAGACAAGAACAAAGATCGAGGGACTTAATCAAAAGATTAATGAACTTGAAGCAACTAATAATGCTCTTAATGCACGAATCAGGTAATATTTATAGAACACATGTTATAAGTTTATGTTAATTCATTGTATGGATTTATAATCGTTATATAATATTTTATGCAGAGATCTAGAAAATCTGCGGGAAAATGAGAGGACACGCCAAGCGGAAAATTTGGCATCCCTGGAGGCAGAATTGTCACGTATACGTAATGAGATGGCTCAACAACTTCAAGAATATCAAGATCTTATGGATATTAAAGTAGCTCTTGATTTGGAAATTGCCGCATACCGTAAACTTTTGGAGTCTGAGGAAGCGAGGTATTATAACATTAGTTTATAAATATGATACCAATAATGTGTACATAATAATTAATGTTCCAAATTCCAGGATTGCATAGCTAATCGATTTCGTTTAATTTCACAGATTAAATATTCATCCTACGCAGTCAAGTTCCGCAGCACCAAGTGGTAGAAGCACTCCTTCAAGACACACACCGCTAAGAGGAGGCAAACGGAAACGTACTTTGTTAGAAGAAAGCGAAGAACGCAGTAGTACTGATTACAGTATAAGCGGATCTGCTAGAGGGGATATAGAAATCACAGAAGCCGATCCACAAGGACGATTCGTGAAACTTACTAATAAAGGCAACAAGGTAAGATAAAAATAAAACGTGCCATTCACAATTGTTCTGTTTAAAGCAAAGCATTTCAATGTTACTATTTCAAAAGTCATATATACGTATGTAATGGTTACTTCTTGTATTTCAAAGAAACATGATCTCTCGTTCGTAAATTATAAATAGTTTTGTGAATATATTAAGATGAAAATGGTTACTGTTCCATCTTACAAATACAGTAATATTGATTATATAAATTATTTCTGTTTCCTGTAGGAAATAGGTCTCAGTGGATGGCAAATTATCCGCAAAGCTGGTTCCTTGGAAACAGTATTTAAATTCCACCGTACTGCCAAAATAGAAGCAGGGGCAACAGTAATGGTGTGGTCTTCAGATATTGGCGCTTCTCACGAACCACCATCAAATATTGTCATGAAAGGTCAGAAGTGGTTCACAGCAGATACTATGACAACTGCACTTCTCAATAACGAAGGCGAAGTAAGTCATAATTATTACAATCAATATGTGACTATCGATATAATGGTCATAACAAATGTTAAAAATGCCTTACTTTGCACACAGGAAATGGCCACATCAGAATGCAAAAGGCAACAACTGTCCACAACCGTGTCTCGACATAGAGAAAACTTAGGTTTCCGACCGTCTGAGGAACTTCACCATCAAGAGGTACATAAATAATTCAATTTTGTTGTGTTTGAACCGTAGTTGAGACATTAAAATGCTATATTTCCTTAGAATCAATAGTTATTATTTTATAAACTTCATGATTGATCACAAACATGTAAAGTGAAACCTAACTCGAACGTTTTTAGCGGCCTCTTCGGTTTGGTTATAAGCTTAATTAATGAAGACAATGTGGCTATAAAATATTAAAGTTTTTTCAGAGTATTAGTAAACATTTAATGTATACAATTTGTTTTCGAAAGTATCGTAGTTTATTTCTTATTAGTTTTATTGTTAAATATATGAAAAATAAGTATATGATAAATTCGGGGTGTGTGTTATCAACGCCATCTTCTTATTCCATAGAGAAGATATCTCTACCCATATTAACTGAGCGATCGAATGGTACTGATGGGTCGATTTATGTAAGTTGTTTTCAACTTATCAATCGTTAAAATAGGTGACGATGGTTAATATACTATGCTCTACAAGTACAAGAAATTATTTGGCTTTGTTTTTTTTCTTCCTCACAGCATTTTATTTTCATGCTCACGCTTCACTAAAACATCATGAGTGTTTCAAGATAATGTGATCGTAAAATGTGAACATTTCATTAGTTAACCACATTGTCTTTTAGGTATATAAATTAATAAATAAATATGTCGGTGTCGAAACATCATTGGTACCATATGTAACGTGATGTCAATAGTATTTCTATGGTACATTGCTAACCAGTCACATTGAAGATAGGTTTGGGCGCTAAATTATTTTTATCAACCATATTGAATAATATTTCATCCTATAAAGTTAAAAGCGTAATAATCATGTACATGCGTGAACACATTATAGTGTGTGTATATATTTACATGTTTATATGCATGCACAAATGAACACGCATGATCTCATTTCATTCATTAATCCGCGCTATAAACATGTTGTAACTAATGAACATGGCGTAATAATTGTATGTAGTCGCGTTACGCTGCCTGGGTTAATCGATACGATACGTATTTGATTTATTCTACAGAGATGTGATTCTTTTTTCTGTTCCAGGGCGATCCACGGGGAGATGAGTTCTGTCGCCTTATGTAAAAACAAGTCCACAAAAGTAATCTTAAGAGAAGCATAATCTTAAGAATAACAACAGCACGTTTAAAAATGCTTGAAAGGTACAGGAAGACATTTTACGAGATTCGATATCAAATAACTGAATCTCTAGTTTTGTCGACACACACACACACACACATACACACACATAAGAAATGCATATAAAAATGTCTTGATTGATATATATATATATTTTGCTTAAGAAAATAAAGAAGAGATGAAAAAGAGAAATTCACGACACCACTAGTACTTTATGCAATAATACCTCAAAACTTGTACACGATTTCAGAACAGTTTGTGTATGTATTTAGTATTTTGTATGGCTTGCAGTTATTTCACGCATAAAACATGGGAGAGTGGGAGAAGAGTACGGAATGTGACAATATATATATATAACATTTTCCTGATGAAAATATATAAAATAAGTTTAAGAATAATATGATTTAGTTAAGTAATATGCTTTTATGTTTATAAAAACTTTGACAATTGTAAAACAATTTTATGCATAAACTGATTTAACCTTTTTAATAGTATGTTATAAAAATGTTCAACCTAATGAGACGCATATTTTCGTAAAATAGTTCAATTCGCTTGATATGAGATAACATAAACATCATTTTCACCAGGAATCTTTTTTTTTGTGGTGTGAGAAGTTTTGACAATGATTAAGAAATACAAAGAGTTCCTACTATGTACTTGTTTCGTAGTTCTCAATAGTTAGGATTCATGGGATTAACAGGAAGAATATTTGTATACAAGTTTGGGGTATTACTGTACTTTAGAGATATGTACAACGCAACAAGACAACTATTCTGTAATATATAATGGTTAAATCAAACTTAACAAAATGTTTCACGGTGATTGAAACGATTTATTGCATTTATATACTTGCACATCGTACAAAACATAAATTTGTCGGATACTATCAGAGTTAATTACTATTTTGTTGAATAAGTAGCACCAGAAATCTTTCTTAATGAGACCGAAAAATTTTTGGCGTATCATTTACTTCTACCTAGTCGTTATCGTGCCTTTCAAATGTATAAAAAAAGAAGTAAAGAGGTCCTTTTTCTCAGTAGGTGATAGTATTTATTTTTAAGTACAAAACCCGGATGTAATAGGAGTGTGGTACCTGTATAATATTCAAGCATATTCATTATCAAGGAAATATCTTCTGATATCTACACTACTGACGTTGCTCTTGAGTTTTCCATAAGTTAATATAATTAAAAGAAGTAAAAGAAATTATGTTTAATAGAAATGTATCTGCTCCGTCATCCGGAATATGATTTTGTTAATTGTATTCGACTTTATACCATTTATAATAAACTAATAATAAAAGTCTCTAATTAACCATACAATCTTTGTATTCATTCGTTTATTATTGTTTCAAATGGTGTGTTATCAAATCCAGTATGTATCTATCTTCGTATCTACATATTTTCGTGACCTGATTATCTAGGGCCCTATTTAAGTCAACGGTTTGGACTCTAATTCTGTTCGGTTTACATTGGGTATCCGGTTGCAGTAATCTCCTCAGGGATCTTTTTTTTCTTTTTATGTAGGGGGAACATTCATAGATACCTCTGACCTGTGTGAGTTTTTCGAGACCATGGGATGTCTTCAGAATTTGTTCGGTGCTTCCTCCGTCCACGCACTATTTTTGGACGGCTATAATGTGTGACGGCTACCGTGGCATTCGATGAAAAATATTAATATTGTATCGATAAAGATAATCATAAATATATAATGCAATGACATCAAATAAAAATATATAATTTGAACCGGAATTAATAGCAATCCTCGAGGCATTATCGAGGGCTACGTCCCCTTGACCGAGCCGCGTGTCTCGCTCTTCGTCATGGTCTAAGTTCTCGAGCCATACGAGAGTCGCCCTAATGCGCCACGCGCAGTTCATATTGTACGGGCCTGAGGTGGCTCGAAAACATGGACACTCACGGGGAGCGAGACGCGCGGCCGGGACAGGGGGCGTAGCTTTCGAAAAAGCCTGGGATCGGACCAATTAAATCCCATGTCTAGTCTACTCTGGTCTACTTGGGTCTATCCACACTAAAAACGCGACTAGGGGGCAGCACTATACCAGGGACACCGAAATCCCGGGTGTGAACACCACTCTCATTTCTTCTTTGTCGTAAGTTAGAACTCGGTGACTAGTCTATACGAACGATAGATCGAATGAAATCGAAGTTTTGGATTGTGCTGCTTTCTCGAGATAATAAGCAATTGTGAGTTGGCTGTTGGAGAATTTTCACTTGTCTTTCTCGTTTATACGTGGAAGTTTTTTTTCTTATTACAGGGCACCGACAACGTCAAAAGTGTTAGAAAATGACGGACGATAAAACGGAATTCGTAAGTGTATTCTGTAGTATATGGATATTTCTCAGTGGGCGTACATAACCTCAATTTCTTGTGCCAGTGTATTTTATGTTATATTTAAAGTTCTGCATAATTAATTATTTTGTTCGATGTTTTTGTGTAGGACTGGGGAAACGAGAAATTGCAACGTGCTCAAAAAACAGTAGATGAATCGCCTTATGACCTGGAAGCATGGAGCATACTCATTCGGGAAGCACAAAACAGACCTATCACAGAAGTGAGGCCAGTGTTTGAGAAGCTTGTTACAGTATTTCCTTCAGCTGGTCGTTACTGGAAAATTTATATAGAACAAGAGGTAATGTTTATACAATTTTTCCATCACAAATATCATGTACAAATAACGCAGATCATAAAATAATAAAATCACCATCAAACAATCCATTTAGATCAATGTTTACCTTCTAAGATGAAATTATATTTTATAATTTTTGTGAATGTTTCAGATGAAAATGCGCAACTTTGAAAAGGTGGAAAAGGTATGTTAATATTAATTGTCAGAGTTTCAAAATTTAACGAAAATTATTTTATATTTGCTAAATTTCTAGTTATGTGTACTATTTAAATTGCTCACTTGAAGTTACACACAAACGATCTTCAGTATTAAAATTAAAACAAGACTGTTGAGTGAAGTTTTTCCTATAATACAAACTTATATTTAAATGCATGTTTTATGAATAATAAAGAATAATTTATAGACTTCAAGTAACCACCTTATGAAATAGGAAAATTTCTTACTTAACAGTGGTATATTAAAAAATTTTAATTTGATTTTCTTAGTGCGGTAGGATTACAGATAACAGATTTATTAATCCATTGTGATCGAATATTATCATACAATGTGATTCTGAGCACTTTGCATATTATATGAGGTGAATAAAAACAATACTTCACCATAAGCAAATATTTCATTGATTAATGATTGATCTGTTGATACATTTGGGAGGTTGTTTTCTTTGTTGAGTACTACATTATTACAAAAGTATGTAGCAAATGCATTAAACTTGACATGCCAAACTGTAAAGATGGTATAATGTTCACATACTTCATCTTATGAAGGCAGCTTCCTGAATATAACAGCCTTATATTCCTTCCTGCAACACACTTTTCACTGTGCTTGGATCGTGTTACTTTTTATGGCATAAAATTTTCAGTACACAAAGTGTACAACATTCATTAGTTATACTTCAAAATAAAATAATCAAAAACAAATATTCAAATAGAAGAGTAGTGCAACTGCAATTGTGTTTTCACAAATGATATAGATCTTCGTAGTGTACTTTTTGGTTCCCAAATGAGTTTGAGAAATTACATAACTTACCTTCCCCTTACACAATATTTGAGATATATTCTCAACTATTGTGAAACATATACAGAGGTAGTATAAGGTGATATATGCTTTTAAACATTTTTTTGTAATTATTATGTTATGGAGTCGCAATTAGTAAGTTAAATATTTATGTCACCTTATGTTGCTTCGCACTGTCTAAATTTTTTTGTCATGTTTCGGGATCATTCATTTCTCGATCCCACATAGGTCAAATGTTTATTATATTATCACCCCGATTGCAAAAAATAAAGAAACTTTTTTATTTTAAGGGGTTTGTTTTATGTTACTTTTACAATCTCGTGTCTGAAGAAAAATTTCTTTCTGAATTATTACCGGATAAACTATATGTTTATGTAATAAACCATTTCTATCTTGATGCATTGGTGCATTATTATTTCTCCCGTTATATACAAACATTGTTGTAGCGATTGTATTATGAATTTTGCATCAATAAATTATTGAATTTCTGCTTCCTGATCTTTTCGATGTGATTCTTATTAATATTAGTAATAATGGTTAAATGTATATGTGTATTAAAAATAAAAGACTTGCCTGTTTGGGTAAGTAAGGTGGTAGATATGTTTCTTGCGAACACATTCAAGTGAACTTCATGTTGGTGGTATGTTATCTTTTTATGTTGCCTCTAAAATACTTCTTTTCTCTAACAGCTTTTCCAAAGGTGCCTCATGAAAATCTTAAATATTGAGTTGTGGAAACTTTACCTTTCTTATGTCAAAGAAACGAAAGCCAGTCTCGCAACGTATAAGTAAGTGCCTGTAGTTATAAGGACTTTATAATAAACCATTATGACAATTGAGTAAACAATAACACATTCATAGGGAGAAAATGGCACAAGCGTACGATTTTGCGTTGGACAAAATTGGAATGGATATCCATTCTTATAGTATTTGGAACGACTATGTAATGTTCTTGAAAAGCGTAGAAGCAGTTGGCTCATACGCTGAAAATCAAAAAATTAGCGCAGTTCGCAAGGTAATTAATCCATAGGAACATGTACTAATGTAATGCAACAGTTTTTTTTTTTAACGTTTACAAATTATAGGTATATCAACGCGGTGTTGTGAATCCTATGATAAATATGGAACAATTATGGAAAGACTACATGGCGTTTGAACAAAATATTAATCCAATAATTGCAGAGAAAATGGCAATTGAGCGTTCCAGAGATTACATGAACGCGAGACGTGTCGCCAAGGAATTAGAAGCTGTAACTAGAGGATTAAATCGAAGCGCTCCCAGCGTGCCTCCAACTGGGCATCCGGAAGAAGTTAAGCAGGTATACTTCTCTAATCTTGTTGTAGAAGGAACGTTTCATCAGTATGGAATTCGCATTACACTATGCAGGTTGAATTATGGAAAAAATATATCGCGTGGGAGCGCAGTAATCCCTTAAGAACAGAGGACACTTCGTTGGTTGCTCGAAGAGTAATGTTTGCCATCGAACAGTGTCTACTGTGCTTGGGTCATCATCCAGCAGTCTGGCATCAAGCAGCACATTTCTTAGAATTAAGTTCAAAGATACTAACAGAGAAGGGAGATGTAAACGCTGCGAAAAATTTAAGTGACGAAGCGGCTACTATGTTCGAAAGAGCAACTAGCACGCTATTATCGAAGAATATGTTGTTATATTTCGCACACGCAGATTTTGAGGAAGGGAGAGTGAAATACGAAAAAGTTCATCAAATATATCAAAAGTTTCTCGACATACCCGATATCGATCCCACATTGGTTAGTATTAATTTAAGCTTTTTTAATGTTAACATTTATATGTCTTTTAACGTAACAATATAATTAATACATGTTTTACAGGCATATGTACAGTACATGAAATTCGCGAGGCGCGCAGAGGGTATAAAGTCTGCTAGAACAGTTTTTAAAAGAGCCAGAGAAGATCCAAGATGTAAACATCATGTATACGTTGCTGCTGCATTAATGGAATATTACTGCACTAAAGACAAAAATATTGCATTTCGGATATTTGAGTTAGGTTTAAAAAAATTTGGAGACAATCCTGATTACATACTTTGTTACATCGACTACTTATCGCATTTAAATGGTAAGATGCACGAACCTGCTTGCGAGCAAAATTTTTGTTTCATATATTTTTCTATAACTTTTCGTTTCACATTATAGAGGACAATAACACCAGAGTTCTGTTTGAGAGGGTTTTATCTTCTGGTAGTTTAGAACCGGAGAAATCAGTGTACGTAACCTATATTTAAAAATAATAAATTGTAATTTCATTTTATAATTAACAGCATAAAACTTTCTTTCAGTGACATATGGAATCGCTTCTTAGAATTCGAGTCAAATATTGGAGATTTGGCTAGCATTGTTAAAGTCGAAAAGAGGCGCAGTGCAGTTTTAGAAAAAGTATGAAAATATCTCTTTAATAATAAAATATTTAATTTTTACTTCATGAATTGTTACCGATAATTTAAATTTATTTTTAATTGTAGATCAAAGAATTTGAGGGCAAGGAAACTGCACAATTAGTAGACAGATACAAGTTTTTGGATTTATATCCTTGTACTGCAATGGAGTTGAGATCTATAGGCTATATGGAAGTATCCAGCGTTACCAGGAGCACCGCCGGTGCGTTACCACGAATTCCAGATCCGGAGGAAGCTATAGCATCTTTACCTAGACCTGATTTGTCACAAATGATACCCTATAAACCAAAAGTGAACCCACTACCTGGGGAACATCCAGTTCCCGGTAAGTATTTCTATTAAACCGACCATCCGATCAAAATGATATCGAAAGCTTTAATATTAAATTTTTCGCTTGTTTAGGTGGTTCTTTTCCGCTGCCGCCAGCAGCAGCACAACTTTGTACCATGCTCCCACCACCTGGTTGTTTCAGGGGACCATTTGTAGCGGTGGACTTGCTCATGGACGTCTTCAACAGAATTCAGTTACCAGACCATGGTATAATTTTTGTGTTCTCTATATATTTATTTAATCTAAACTCTCTTTGATTATCAAGCAATTCAATAGTTATTGTGACAAAGATTGTTGTACCTGGTTTCCAGCTCCATTACCGATAGCGGATAACGGATGCGACACAAAATTGTTCGACCTCGCGAAATCAGTGCACTGGATCGTCGACGAGAGCAACGACGGAGTCAGTATCGGATCGAAACGTAGAAGAACGCGCTTAGGTGGCGACGATAGCGAAGAGGAGGACCTGCCGCCACCACCAGCGAACGACATATACCGCCAAAGACAACAGAAACGAGTCAAATAAAACGATCGGGTCGATGAGAAACGAAATAATTGAGAGCAGAGCTTTACCTGTCGTCTTCATGTAATCTGAGGAAAACCTTGATACACGTTGTCATATATATTTTTACATTTTCCGTTTGTTCCGGAACTAGGCGTTTCCAAAGAGAACAAACCTATTATTATCGAGAAGCGTACGTTACGTATAAATACGAAATAACATGCGATTATTAAATCCCTTATGTGACACTGTGCACGATATTTTGAGTACTATGTACTCAGAAGTTCTCTAACTTTACGCTGTTAATTTCAAGTTCGTTCAGATGTGTTCAATCATAAGTACACATATACACGTACACGATTTGTCGAACCGCGATAGAGACGAGGACATAACGCGAAAATGTCCAGGAGATTAAACACGATTGGTTTATTACTTACTTACCCTGCACACTATGGAAACTAGCATATAAATATACGATCGAGATTCAGTTTTTACACCAGTGATCAACGACAATTTCTATTACACGTAAAAAATTATTGCTCAGGACTCGCGAATCTATCGTCACGAGCATCAATCAATGAATGTGATCGGCACAATCTTTACATTTTCAATAAGATCAAACGATGTCTTATCTCTGCAACTATACTGTATGGTAAGAATGACACTATTTACAATATCTATATGGTATACACGGAATTTTGATGGAAATTACACAACATCAAAGACACACGATCGATTCGTTTTGTTCACTCAACAATCTATCTAACGCATGCAGTGCCGAGCGAATGTATTCAAATAAGTGATTCTCTCGTTCTGCTTTTGATTTTCGGAGAAAGTTCGCGTACGTATTCTACAGAGTTTATCGAATCTGTTACTTTATTCTAGATTGAATCTTTTATGAATAGATTCGAAGGGGAGAATGGCGAATAATTATAACAAATGTTTGCCTCGATACATTTGTCCCCAATGTTGTACATTTAAATTCGATCTGTATAATTCGATGTGCAGGACCAATAAATGATCAGCATCCTATCGAAGCATTTTTATCCGTGCGAACACAATGTCTTTTACCTTTTGTCGTGCTTTAAAGTCGCGAGCTCGGGTTTCGGGCAAAAGATGTGCGGTTTAAAGCGCGACATGACGGAGCAACATACAATCATTACAGCGAGGGAGAAAGTTAGCGCTCCGGAACATTTGCGCGGCAGCAAAGTAAATAGTTCGTCACGGCAATTGGTGCCGCGCAAGTTGCAGTTTGTTAGCAGGTATAACTGCTCGATAAGGGTGCAATTAAACTTTGATCGCCATTCCTAGTTCGAGTGGTTGGTAATGGCCCCTCTGGGTTCACGGCAAATTGGGCTGCGAGCCGCGAAAATAGTTGCCGTGTGTCGCCGAGATTGTTTTGCAAACTTTAGACATCGCTGAAATCTGCATACGCCGATGCAACTTCGGTCAACTGTACTCGCGGGTTTCGCATAAAAGGCCCCGGTCGAAATGAGCATAACTACGCCCGTCCGGTACGGATCTGGTTCGAAACTCTCTGTTATTTTTCTTAACACTGATATTCCTATTTTCTATTCTACGCGCCGTAAAATCATTTATTTCTCTGCGATTCCCGCAGCTTTTTCAACTGTAACTCCGAAGAAAATTATTGTTCGTTGAAAAAAAAATTTCCAAACATTCTTCGTATATTTGTTAATAAACGTACCGAGTTTAGAATCACAATACTCGATGTCTTTCTTTTACAAAATTCCCAAATATCAGACCGTCGAATTAAGCAGACCCTTCAACCCTTATATGTATTATATATAGATCCCTCTCTTTGTTATCGTCCATTTTCATTTTACGTTTGATCACGTTCCGTTCGTAACGCGCCAAATGATAACACGATCCCCCAGAATAATCGGAGGTTTTACAGTAACTAAAGCAGAATAATTGGCGAAGCGTAGATCCGATTTGCGAATTGAAAATGGCCATCGATTTCGCGCCGAAATTTGCTAGCTGCGAGTTAAAGCGGTCAGAGAGAGAGAGAGAGAGAGAGAGAGAGAAAGTCGAACTTGCCGCATCGGACTTTGCAATTGTGTGTGTGATTGCTTGCGAGGCAGCCTCCGTTGAGCAAATGAGAAATTCCCATAGTTCTCTAGAACGCACCAGCACGACGACCGGTGCAACGTGTTCCCAACAGACACACTCCGGAATCCTGAGGAATCTCTATTACAGAAGCATAAATCCCCGAACATTTAGTGTGTAATTGTAGCATAGTTCTATTCTCATCCGTCTTAGACGAAGATACCTAACATTTGTACACTTCTCAAACTAGCTAAACTAGCGACATTCCTTCGACGTGACCGGGGTACATCCTGTACAGAGATATCGACGTTGCCGGGCATATTATGCATAGCGAGTAGCAAAGCGAGCTTCATCAAGGAGATTATCAGAATATTTTGAAACTATCTTGAGTATCTTTGATATCCCCTTATTGTATTTATGTACCTAATCTCGACGATTTTCCGAGAAATAAAATGTTCTCGTGCGGCGTTTGTTAGAAAGTCCATTTCGAAAATAAGCTAAGCAGAAAGAATAAGTAATTTTTTAAGCATATTCAATGGCACGCATAACTGACGAGTACGCGGCATTCCCGAAGTCGAAGACATCTTGAAAAATATCGTTCCACGTTTGTAGCTCATCTTTGCACGAGGGTCGCGTATCCGTTTGACTTTTTCCCAGTCGGCAAATTACAACGAACTGGCCGAGACCTGCAATTAATCAAAGGGGAACGAGGAACGATCAACTATGGCACCTCACGCCACGCATATGACTCGTTAAGAAGCAGTTAGCAAAATCACGTATAGCTTGTAACGTTCAGTTAACACGTGGCGCAGAAAGTCTTACTCAAATGGCTGTTTTAATTAAACTTTGACCTATCGCGAGCTTCTTGAATAATTTATGCTCCACAATTGTCGCTGCTGAACATGATCCGATTATAGAAGGCGAATAAAAGTACGGAATGACGGTTCGCTATTGGAATGAAAAATATAGAATAAAATATTGTTGCTAGGCGAAGAGAAACGTATTCAATTATAGGTCGCGAGATCAATTTTTCCAGCAAATGAAATCCCGTCTTGGCGTAATGAAAGCGTTTCGAAGCGCGAGATGGCGAAATATTAGACATTTAAGAACCACACAGGCGTATTATTGAATTGGTACCGAAACACCTGCATCCACGGGTTCA
The DNA here is from genome assembly GCA_028454255.1 of Halictus ligatus. Classification (NCBI taxonomy): domain Eukaryota; kingdom Metazoa; phylum Arthropoda; class Insecta; order Hymenoptera; family Halictidae; genus Halictus; species Halictus ligatus. The sequence goes on along the minus strand of CM052132.1, from coordinate 9,327,242 downwards.
GGTGCTCGTGAGAATTCCCGCAAGCCGGTTCTACCCTCCGGTGTGAAACTACCCCGACATTAGTAGGTTTTCGATGAGAATAGTATACTGTTGCGTATGATGGCAACACTTGAGGAAATTTACATATTTTTCCTTGTGGAATTAAGCTTCACGAGGAAAGAAATTTTTCACCGCAAACGACTTTCACGCGTCTGTCACAAACGAGAGACTCCATTGAAATGTTATAGTCAGCGAAGAACTCCAATAAATCTTATTTAAACCGTCTTATACGATTCGTGCGAGACTTTGCGAATGAAATGTTGGAGATTAAGAATGATTCGGAAAAAAGAACCGGCAGTTTGTAACGAACTAAGAAGATCCACGAAACCATCGAATCGGAAATATTCTCGGAAAAATAATTTATTGGGAATTATAAAACGTCGCTGTTAAGGGGAAAGTTTTTTTTTTGAAGGGATGCAAATTCATGTGAAATCCATGAACGGACTCTCAAAGAGTAATAGTAAAATGGCAAGAGCAGAAAAATTAATTACGGTTGAATTATAGCGACAGGGGACGGAAACTAGCAGTTAATTAGGAAAGGTCTTTGTGACCTTTGATCCTGCCGATGCGAAGCTGCGAATATTCCGGAGCGGTTGATGTAGGGAAACGGAAGCCGGTTAGTTTGGAAAGGAAGGTAATGACACTCGTATTTGCACGAATGCTAAAACGCGGACGAGGTAATAACTATACATATACTGCGCGTACTTCTGCACGGTACTAGACGAACCCATGACAAGCATCCTTCTGTGATTTTTCGTCGTTACTTTTACTCTATCCCATACCATCCCTCAAATAAAGACTTTTTACTGTAACGTATCATCCGACAGCTATAATTTCGACTTTTAAATACGTGATTAAATACTTGATTAAATAATCGTGTTCGTCCGTGCTCCAAAATTGTCGAAGTCCGTATCGATGAAATGTCTTTTCAAGTAAAAGATTTAAAATTGAAGCTGGACATGGATTTGCTGTTTCAGTTCTCCAGAGTCTCCTATGACAACTCGATAATCGTTAAAGATTCACGAAGTTTACCGTGGAAGTCGAGATGGTAGTCACGGGACGTTTATTAATAGGTTCCTCAGTAATTGCTTCAAACTTCGGGGTCCTTTTTAAAAAGAAAAACTCCTGTTTGTCTAAAAATAATAGTTCGCGTAAACTCTCAAGACAATTGATGACATTACGAATTAAATTGCCATGGCTACAGTATAATTTATTAAAAAATTATTTCTTTCCCGTTTTAGGGGTCCAACGTTTATCTAAATATACCTTTAATTTCTCGAGTTTAAATGCGTGCTTGTGCTATTCACAATATTCATGTTTACGCAACTCGTTCCATACGAAATTCCTTAAATTTCTACGTTTGATTTTTCCATTCAATTCTGAGAATTTCTCGATTGAAAAATAAAATCTCATATTCCCACCGTCTCTTCTGCTCGTATGAATCATTCGCAAGGCAAGTGGAGTAAATTTGAGATTTTCGTTGTCGTACGGAATGTGTTAACGAACGTGATTTTGCGATCGCTTTAGAGGCGAGGGTTTCTCGTAATCGCAAGGCGTTCCGGCGAATCGGTCCTATTTGCCAGCGGTAAACTATCGGGGCGTAGATCCTGTCGGACGGCCGTGCGAGATTAACGAAGATTTTCGAATCTGCCCTGGCCATTAATTCCTACAGCGAGAAAATTTAGGGAGGCGTTCGCCCGTAGCCGCTTGAGACGCAACTTAGAGGGGTCTTTGAAACTTTGCTTCTATCGCGGAGGAAGACAAACGACAAGAGCCGAAAGGAGACCCCGGGAACTGGTGGTTGGTCTTTCATAGAACACAAACGCATAATTCTCCCACTTCGCGAAGCTTCGCCGGGAACGAACTATCGCGAGATAGCGTGTAAGAGTAATTTCTTCGGCGAATCGATAAAAATAAAAAGAAGGAAAAAAACGAGGACGGTGAGAAGTCACTTGCCAGTCCGCAGAGAGCCGAATACCATCCGAGTACTTCGTCGACGTATAAATCACCGATCTTGCTCTCCGACGTAAATGATTTTTATCTGGCATCGGGGAGAACGAGGATGCAGGTTACCGAGACGGCCATAACTTTCGGCCGAGGAATCTTCAAGTTCGATAACAAACGCTGCTGCTTCTTACGGAATAATAATGATAATAATTGCTCTAAGTTAGATCACTAATCGAATGGTTTCTGGCAAATAAGACCTCGATTAGTATCCCAATCTGCTTCAGATGTAAACACCTCGATCTAAGCAGATCCATATGGAACTCTATTTACTGTACAAATTTATAATTAATTCTATTGCATATGTTCAAAACAAAGAGACACAACTTCAATAAGTTTTTCTTATACTTTAAGAAGTATGTAAAAATGGTACTTGAAATTGACGTAAAAATTCTTACTTGAATGCGTGTCATTCGGGATTAATAATAAGATGTATTTTCAACTGCAAAAATCGCTTTCTGAGGGGGCAATAAAGCATTTTTATAATGGTCTTCTGTTGAGCTGCATTTCAGCTTGTAACATTCCGTCGATAAAGGGTTCCTGGAAAATATAAAAGGGAAGGAAACTAAAGGGACTTCCGTCGCAATTGCCAGCATCCGAAGGGCGAAACGGAGTACCCGAGAAAAATATAACGAGTTTAAACCATTTCTGTGCGGCGATCCTACGTTTCGCCATGTATGATCTTATACATTATTTGAACGGCGCATGAAGCAATAATGGGGGCCCGTGGCTATATTAGAAGCTTTATCGAGGGTCTGATTCAATAGCGCCCGTCATCCGGGGGCGACATCGTTATCTCTACAATAGCTATCTCGACTATGCCCGCCTCACAACAATGGTGTTTTCTAAGACGAACGGATTGTGGATAGGATTCTCCTCGAAACACCTTCTAATGATGTCTCCGTTTGCTTTCAAATTGCAGAAATCCTTAAACAAGAAGAATACGAAAGAATAGTAAGCGTTGATCAGTTCTGTAGCACCGGCTTAACAACGGTTGTTCTTCGTTGTTGACAATAAGTCGAACAGAAATTGAAACGGTAAAACAATGTGAAAGTTTAACTTTCACGTCGATTCATTTTATTTGTACAAAATTCGGCCCCGATTGGAAAAACCTTTATTGAAATAAATTTCCATCAGTAGAAGCACTCGGTTATTTAATAGGCAGTATAGGTTTTTTAAAGTTTCGAACGGCCGTACGGTCGTGATTTTATTTCGAATAACGTTTTTTCTTTCTCTTTTGCAATCCCGTTGGCGCAGTTTCCACCACCCCTTTTGATATGCATTATTGACGTAATAAACTTCCCGCGGAATATTTATGCGAGCACGCCACGTTACTCTCCGTGAGAAATGCCCGTTCAGGCTACTGAAATTACCAGAAGAAGAAGAACAGTCTATTAACACTCGAGAATCCCGCAGGAAATGGTCAGACATGCTAACACACCGATTTACTCGGATGAGTAATAATGGAGGATTATGACATTACCTTGAGCACTTAGCTGTAGATCCGCGAAGCAAACCGAGTAGCATGCTCCCAACTTCCGGTTTCTACTTTTATCCGCAGACCGTTGTTCGAACTCGCTGCGACCAGACTGTAAAATTTGTTTATTTCACGCAAATGTAAATGGTGCGTATTTTCATGTAATCGTTCGATCTGATACCGTGTTGTACAACTTTTCCAGATATTATTGTCCGCCATGAATACGTATTGATTTATTTTTCACGAGCTTTTTCACAGGACGAGAAGCGTACAATTGTTAATTTATATTTCATTCCACGATTATACTCGATACAGATTTTTATTCCAATACCCTTGTCCAACCTCCGTGGATTCTGGTTTTTATTTCGATGATATCCATACATACGGGAAGCACACTCAAAAATCCCAGTTTCGCGGAATCATCGAATCACGCTAATTAAATTGCACTTGCGTTCCCAAAGGGACTTGCGTCACTTGTCTCGTTCCCGAAGTTAATTTACGAACGGCGAAGCTTGTTTCGATTAGTATCCTTCGAGAGGAATTTTTTTACTGTCGATAGCTTTTCGTGTAACGCACATGACGACATTAGGAGAGTGCAGAGACATTGTTTTCAACAGAGAGACGAAGGCTAAAGAGAATGGACTGGGCGCTGCGACAGCGTTAACGATTATAATAGCTGTTGACACGGACTTGATACTGACGACCGAATAAAACGCGAGAGAGAAGGAGAGAGAGAGAGAGAGAGAGCCAGACAGAGAGAGAAAAAAGCTCGGGTGCTTTTACGCTTTTACAGGACGAAGTGCTTACAGTTTTCGAGCGGCGCATTCGAGCACCGCCGCTGAAAACTTCTGCATTTTCAAATTGCGTATATTCACGAGTGCCTCCAACAGTTGAAAACTCACGCCATGCCGGGAGGAACTTTCGTACAATTTTTTAGGAACGATTTCGTCCTTCTGTCGCAACGTCTCGAACTTTTTCTCCTTTTACGGGATGCAAACACGTTACACAACCGTGCTCTACACAACCGTGCTCTACACAGCCGTAGCTTTATCGGAGAAAATAAAACAGAAAAACGAAGGTGCCTATTTGCTCGCGTAATCCCCCCTCTTCTAATACGATTTCTCTATACCGTCCGGCATTTCCTATACACCAAAAGAAAAAGGAAAAAAAAACAGCAGAATTTATTCGATAAAACCGCAAGAGCTATATCTTGCCCCCTAACTAATCTCTCCTATTTTTTGGCAAAAAATTATCGGTGCTCTTACCGTCTATTTGAACAAATCGAACGATATAGAAATAACACCACCTAAGTAATTATAGTTATATTAACGTCCTTAATCCGCACGGGCCATTTTCCAATATTTTTATAAAAACCCTAACACCCGCTTCAATCAGTTTCGCGGAAAAAATTCCTGTCCATCGCATATTGTATAACAAATTTTAAATATTTATATGAAAGCTCGAAAATCCATTTTAATTGATTTTGCATAATATATTTGATTTCATTGTTGCTTGAATAAGTGGTTCAGCATTCTTTTTGCATTTTTCATTCATCGCAGCCGGTAATTCATTAATGAAAATTCAGATAAATTACAGTTCATTGTACAATAATTTCTTTATTTTGCTAATTGCATTATAGTGTGCAGAACGAGTGTCGAAGCCCTTTTTTATCATCGCCCCGAGAGGGCCGCGACTACGAAACTCGTGTACTGTGACACGGAAACACGCACCGCGATACAATAGTGTTAATTACGGCGACGTTATTTAATTGTAATTACACCGATGCCTGTGTCGTTAATATTAATTACCCAGCCGTGTTCGCGGAGCCGCGTTCGCGGCGCAAGCGCGTCCCATTCTATTAATGACGTGCCTTCCCTTGACTGATGACTGGCTCGTGGCCCACATATCTATTTGTCGCGGGTCAGTAATATTTATGCGGCGAATTCGTGCCGGATTACCTGCCGTGACAGACAGCGACATTACAGGTGAGAATCTACTGTCCGCGGATGGATGTTCTGCTCACTGTCTCCGCGCTCACTCAAGAAATTAACGACCGCGGACTGTCAACAAGTTCGCGACAAACGCACGTACCGTGATTTGCAAACTCGGTGACTTTCACCGCATGGACCGTGAAAATTAAAAAATTAAATGTTCTAACATTAAAAGTGTCGATGAGAACACGAGTCACCTGAAACTGATAGTTTTAGTTTGTACAGGACCTACGAAATATCAAAATAAACGTTTGTCTACACATACAGTGAATTCTCGATATATATCAACAGCACGGGTCTTGCCAGCGTCGTGCATCGTGTATGAGACATACCCGAGTTATGTTTACACTCCTCGGCGTCCTAGGCCTCTCGAGTTTCCCCTTCACGGGGTATACCTCGCGGTAGTGGGGATAATTCACGTTCATCGTCCGGGCCTTGGCGATGTATATAGAGAAATAATTATACCTTGTTAAATGAAATAGAATGGAATAGCAGCAGAAGTAGTAGATAGAATAGTATTTTTCAGCCTCGTAAACTTCTGCGTCATCGATAAGTTCATCTATCGTTCGGCGACCTCGTTTGCGAAACACTAACACCAAAATTTCGCGAACTCGGCGCGGCGATTAGACGAAATGTTCGAGAAACGAAAACTATACGGGGGAACACAAGTTTCACGTCCATAAACCTCGATCCGCACCTTCCACTCGCGGGTGAAGTATTTCGGTTCGGAATAACATCCTATATATTTGTTACGCCACAGATATTGGATGTACGACTGCATAGTACGCAGTAACCGTTACAACAATCGAGTACCGCAAGCTGCATCCGCGTCCTGTTGTTTTATTCGTTCGCTGGACGTGTAAACCGCCCCCGCGTCTCTGACGTCGACGATGCGGCTGAGTCGACAACGCAGAATATCCGGTGGCAGGATTAAAAAAAAAAACAAATATCAAAATAAATAACCGGGGATGAACGTTGTTCTCGAATTGCACGGTTTTGCGCCCGGACGAATTGAAACACGGGCGAACGGGCCCGGCTGCGATCGAATTACGGGATTGCGAGTAACGAATCTGGCCCAGGCTCGAATCATTTTAGCGAGATAAACGAACATTGGAGGGAGGAAAGGACGCGTGCCTCTGCGCGATAATGAAGCGACGTAATGATCAAATTCAACGTAACAAAAAAAAAAAAAAATAAATAAATACGACGAGAATCGCATGTACGCGCTGCGACGGCTATTTACGAGACTTCGTTTTCGGGAGGAGCACGAAATAAATTCCGCGAGCGGTTGCGCTTCCATGCCGCCACCGCTTCTCTAATATTTCCAGGGCCATTATAAATTCCGAGGCAGAAAGTAAGGCGAGCCCAAGATGAATGCAACGCAATGAAAATAGATGCGTCCCATTACGACTCCGTGTACCGTCGACCACGGTGCCTCCTGCACACCGTATTACCGGAGTTATAAATTTCGAACATGAATCGGGGGATGTAGCTCACCTACCGGAACGCAAACCTAGCCCGCGCGCATCCGCTCCGATCGCGAGGCTTGTGCTTTTTAATCCTTCATGCGAGGGCGAGCGCGAGAATCGACAGCACAATGCACGGGTCGCGATATAACGTAAACGGGCGGCTGCTAACCACCGTCTATTTCTATACAATTTGGAATCGAACATTCATTGAAATCCGAACGGCAGGGCGCAATTGCAGCTGATGCATCTACTTGACCAACCAACCGGCCCGGCCCGGCGCGACCCGATCCGACCCGGCCGCACGGTCATCCTCGAGTATCATCGATCACTCTAATACACGTGAGCATACCACATGCACCGCGCTCCATAAGTAACTGGACACTCCCGTTCCTTCCATATTTTTTCATTTCATTACTTTGTCTTTTTTATTAGCGTTTTTATATTGTTGAGAAATGAATGGTGTCGGTTGGTACAGCGGCTATGGTTTTCAACGACGAAACCGCTGAATATTGTTTTGACGCGACGTTCGTTTCGCGCTGCTCGTGTTCGTTTTCGAATTAAGGAAAAGCTGAACTGATTGAAATAGAGGCGTTGTTGGTTTTACGAGTTTCATTCACTGCAAGGAAACTTGACTGTTTCTACAAATTGACACGGCGTTACAAACGGTGTTACAAGCGTTACAGCGACTGCACTATGTTAGAGATACGACGTTCACGTTACGATTGCTGTGTGTTATTGGTATGAAGCTGTCTATGTTAGTGCTTGGCGGTACTTACATATATATACTTCCTCCACGATTCTCTCACTTCGTCATTTTTGGGAGGAGTTTTCGAAGTGGCGTAGGGACTGTCATTGGCGGAATTGAGTTTGGGAGATAACCGCAGCCAACAATAAAACAAGGAAGCGCTTCGGACCTGGCAAGATATCTTGATGTTAAAAACTCGATAAATAGGATGGCGCGGGCTGGCAACCAGATGACCCGCGGACGAAATATGATGGTAAAAATCGGACGCTAAACAGTCGTGTCGCATGGCTTCGAGGATTTATTGTAGCTATGTCATAAACGGCAGTTTAATTTGAATTCGCTGGGTTGTAAACGGACCAGTGGTGTGACAACCGTTTTTTCGGTAGGCACGTGGCGAACAGAAGGCTCGCCTAGGTCGTTGTTTAAGAAGTTGAGGGCGCAGATAGTCCAAGGACGGTCAGAAAAACGTTAAGCGATTGGGTGGTGGTGAACGCGTCGCAACATATATGTTATTAACCCTAGAGTGATCGCGCCCGGTCTCACAAACCGACTTTATTTACTCATAACCGAAGGAGAGATTGTTTATTCATGAATATTTAATAATTTCCATTATTGTACTTCTATTCCTTCTGAATCAAAAACAATTTATTATATGTGTCTTGTTATTCGAACCCAGTAACATTTTTAGTGAGAAATAGCGAGACCACCCTAGGGTTAAACGTATCGAGGTGACAACAGAGTGTTTGCCAACTGAGAATGAAAAATGGTAACCTGGTCAGAAGCAAGAAAAAAAAAGAAATGTAATGTAGGAAATTAATGATAAGAAGATGGTTTGGAATGACTGCGGGCGCGTTTGCATTCAGTATGTATGTGTGTATGTGTGTGCTCGCGCGTCGCGGAAAAGATTGTAACAGCTCGGTGACAAAAGCACACCGAGAAGACTCGCGTGTTTTGTCGTTGCCAGGAGAATTGTTTTATAAAGAAACGAATCGCGTCAGTTAGTTACCAGCCAACCGGCGACCCAGAAACACGGTATCCGCACACGCGCCTGAATCTTCTTGTAAAATCGAATAAATATAGTTTATAGGAGTTGGAGATAATCCTGACTAGTGAATTCCCTCCTTCCCCTATAGTAAGAAAAAAAAAATGTAAGAAATTCAAGGGGAACGGATTGAATCCCGATGGAACAGCAACAATAATTTTGCATACGTGGTACATTTGTGGAAGTTTTGGAGACAGAGTGTACGGTTAGACTTTCCATGAATACCGGCAACGCTCACAACGCCGCTACCCATCGCCGGTGTAGGTTCTTGCCAAGGTATCAGAGTAGGACGTACTTTCTGGAATTCCAATTTCTGAGCAAAATTTCCGTCTCCGGTATGCGGATCACGCGTCCCTGCCACGATCCATGAATCGTCAGGTGACCGATTGACTCCGGATTCTTTCGGTCACCGCGTATAAATAACGACCTACAAAATTCGTGGTTGTCGTCGTGGTACGGTTAATATTCCAGGGACGAAGGACAATCGGCTGCCGGGGATAAGGGACTTCCCTACGGTATTTTCGTGTAAAATACACGAGCTTCCCGACTAATATTCCATCTCGTGCCGAAAAGTCAGATTAAAATCAGTTCGCCGTCACGAGATACCGTAATGTAATTGGCATGGCCGTTTGTGGTGTGAACATCCTTCAAACGGACGCTGAGATGAAATATATCGCGTCTGAGCCAACGAAATTACATTTAATAATATCGCTAAATAATTTTGATGACGGTTTGAAAATGTACAAATTAAAATGGTGGAATATTAGGTGTGCAAATTAATTCGTGTCCCTCAAAACATAATCATTCGTAGCTTCAATTTAAATCCAAACCTTTCGTCCTTCGCATTAGAGTTTTATTAATTCTTTATAAGATGGAGTGAACGTACAAAATGCGATGAAAACTATTTTCGACAATAGAATATGTTATACCTTCAATTGGCGGTAAATAATCAACGAATTCACGAAACAGAGGCTACGAATTAATTTGTACACCTGATAGAAAGTATTTTCACTTTAAATAAGCACGAAAAAGTAATAAAAGCAGGTGTCGCTGTTTTTATATTTTTATTAGAGCCTCGTAGTTGTGTGTCTATCTTTGGAAACAGTGCAGATTTGTAGATTCCTTTGATAGATCGTTCGAGTGAACGTTTTCTTAGAATAGACAGCAGTTGCATGCGCATGACAGATGCAGCGACGGAGACGCATTATTTTCTCACGATGGTCTCATTGTCGGACCGCTTTCAGGTGAAATGAAGTAAATTTTTGCTGTCTCGACTGTCGTGCAATTTCTACACTTTCTACTGTCAATATACAACAAATAACTAACGAAAGCGTGCATTCAGGTTTCTCTGGCATTCTAAGACATGAAAGTGCTGCATTAATGAATGTGATAACGCTGTCGGCATCGAATAGATAAAGCTGATTTTAACAAGAAAAAGCACAATGTATTCCCAACGCGTTCAGTTATTTGGACTATAGAACCTTCGGTACCGATCGCAACACTCGATAAAAAATAAACGAACAACATTCCTCGAATGTTTGGCCAAGCAATTATTGGTAACATCGAGTGCCGCGCGGTTCAATTCGAAACTGATACAGTACAAACGCGTAGACGCGTTTGAAAGCGCATGTGCGATTCATAGCTCGATAAAAGCAAATAGTGCGAAACAGATTCATGTAGGTGGATAAGCCGAGATTGTACACAATCCAGAATCAATATATGCGATAATTTGAATCTATCGACCCTTCTTAAAAAGAAAAATATACGTACGCAACGAGTATCGCCGAAGTGTCTTACGGATTGTGTAAACTAATGAAAGTGGAAATGTGCATAGTTACAGTCTAGTGATCAAATAATAAAAAGAATAATGTATAATTTCAACTGAAATAAGCGATGATCTAAAGAAGCTTTTTGCATTTGAAAAGCGAATGAAACGCGATAACTCGAATGACGCCTGTCGAAACACATTTGGGAACACTTTGACGCACACTGTACGCGGACAACTGACATGTTCACTGTATACGCGCCAACAGTCAGAGCTAGCTGCGCGCAAAATGTCGGGGAAAAGAACGAGCTCCAACGCGACTTTTTAACACTAGGTTTTCGGGACCCGTCAAAATGACGGGTACTAATATTTTTAACTTACAATTAGTAACCTCTTCCCGTGCTACCTGACTCGTGATGTTTATGTTTGACAGATTTTCAGTCTACGAGTTCTACTCGCGATGTTTACGTTTGTGCCAAAATCTTCACCACAAGCCAGACTCGTTAAAATACGGGAAGAAGTTAAGGTTCTGAAGACACATCCACGAGGAATTATTCAACTATTTCTTCGCACATTCGAAGCATATTCTTGTCATTTTTATAAAGCAATGTAAAATAGTGCTCCGTACACTTTCCGTGCTCCGTAAACCTAGTGTTAAAATATACCGTCCTTCTTTTTGTACACTTAGAATACATCAACTGTAATACTTCAGGAAGCAGATTTCAAATATCACTATTTCTTATTAATACTATGCCGTTCGGTGCGGACGGTATAGCATTAACACGATCAAAACCCCAAAATAAGCTCGAAGCCGTGAAAAAATAATTTTGTCCAGCCAGCGCCAAGAGTGATCGCAATCACTGTTGAGCCGTTGGAAGCTCAGCCAGTGGTCCCTTTTGTTTCCGGAATTAGGGGCGATAGCGACGGTCACTTAAGGGGGCCGGCAGGCATTTGGCCTTGACTGTCACGCTATGTTACACTGTGCCTTTTTTTCTAGACATTTTACGTCTTAACTAAGTAAGTAATCAATTAAAAATGCATACCACCGTGTTTGTAAATGTCTTTGCTTCGTCTGTATGGAGCCTTTTTTTCGATACGAACACTAAATCTCTCGGAATTAAGAGGATCTCTCAGCGGCAGCCATCTTGTGACGTCATACTTGCTTGAGAATTCGAATTTTCTGCCGAATATTACAAATTACTCCACGATAAGGTAGAAATTCGCAATTTGGACTCTATAAAGACGTAGATTGGACTTTTAGGAAACACAATTGACCGCTTCTAAACTGCTCATTGCAATATTGAAGCGGCAGTTTGTCTAGATTTTGACCGTTGCGTACGTATATGGATTTCAAACCACGCCGGCCCCTTTAAGCGGGCAGAAAAGTGGCCGCTTAAGTGTGCACTACGATAGCGCCGGTACGAAGGTGCAGAACCGTGTAAAGGAAGATTGACACGTAAGGCCCCGACGGAATGCAGTCGTGGCTGCCACGGGATCGTCGAACGCGTCCGCCGCGGAAGGATTAATTGCTCGACAGGTCGATTCCGAGTGGGTTCGAGCGTAACGCTTCGCCACCGCGCCGGGATTTCCGGTTGGCAACACGATAACGTTGTTAACGCGTCGGCTGTCAGAACAGGTTCGGAATTGTTTCCTTATTCCCGCGGACGATCCATCGTAACGGGTCTCCCGCGGGCACGAAAACCAGCGGGACAGCCGCCGCGCAAGAAGTACGACCGCGGGCGAAGACGCAGTGCTGGTATCCGCGATGTGTCAGACACGGACCATTTGTTTCGCATGCGGGAGCAACGGCGGGTTAAAAAATTAAGAAGGCCGCACCGCGCCGGCCGGCCGGCACACAGTCGTTAGAGTCGGTGAAATTGATAAGGCACGGAAACACGCGAATGATAAATAGCCATCGCACGGGTCTCGAGGAGCAAAAGTGAGGAAGGAAGGAGCAAAGAAGCGCGCGGGGAAACGGCGGAGGACAGGAAGAATGGAGTGCCTTCCTGGTGCGGAGGGAAACGGCGCGGGAGAGAGAGAGAGAGAGAGGAGAGACACAGGGTGCCGGGTCTAGCATGCACTGCTATTAATCAACCGGTGTTTCTGTTGTTCCCCCGCGAAGATGATGCCCCGTTGCAGCCGCCGCGCCGACCGACCCAGCACCGTATATCGTCGTCGCGCCGCTCGTACGGGGATACCGAGGAACCGGCAAGAATTAAAGCAGCTCGCTCGCGGAATCGGCTGAATCTTTAATTAGTTCTGACAGGCACGTTTCATCCTCGTTCCCCGCGGTACGTGACGAGCCGCGTAAATCAGCTGAAAACTACCCCGTTTGCGCGCGGCGTGCTGCACTTTAAGCTCGCACAGTCGCGGGACGAATGAAACCCGCGGGGTAATTGTTTCTTTCCCTCGTTGATTGCGCCGGAGAATGTAACCGTATCGCCGATCTCCACTTTTATGCTCGGTTTCATTGATTGTCTCACGAAAATTACGACCCGCGGGGAATTGACGGGGCCGCTGCAAGAAGGAGCCGTGCCATAAAATGTTAAAAAATTAGATTTTTAATCATTCTGACAGCTCGTGGTGTTCATTCCACATTTCAGTTTCTTCATTTGCTATAATTACATTTATAAAACTTTGTTCTCTTTGCGCGTATGATTTATGTGCCAGAGAAAGAGAGAGAGAGAGTTCTAAATTTCACCAAATGAGTGCTGGCAGTATAGCTCCTTTTTGCAGCGGATCCCATAATTATTTGATAGTACACGTTTCCTTCTGGTTTACCAATTTCTAAAAATTCTGTGATGCGAGTAGATAGGCTTCTGCATCGGAAGTTGCTTAAGGAGTCTTCCTTTTCATCATATTTTTATCGTAACTTAAAATGGTTGTAAACTTTCATTCTTGATCGCCGTTGAAAAAAAGTTGAAAAAAAAAGAAAAATTATTTTTATGCATAAAAAAAATTGTTAAATGATTTTTAAATGAATAATAATGAATAAAAAATGAATAATAATATGTATTCCCTGCTAATATGCAGTTCTGCCAAAGGAAATTTTCGTGCATCGTCAAATAAAAATGTAGTGAGATGTGCCGACTTGTCCGCACTGCGCGACGCCTCGTTTTTGAGGAAATTGAGATTCCGCGGTTGCGCGTGCCGTTCAATAGGAATTGGCTGATACGTCTGATCATGACCAACCAATTCTACTTCTCGTAAACGCTATGGCACGCGATATCGTTAAACGTTCAAACGGAATTTCCTCGATAAATAAAGCGTCAACTAGAAGAAATTTATTCGTTTTTTTGCTCATTTTTGCAAATATAACCACCCTGTGTATGATTGTGTCATCCGTCTTGAGACACCGTGTATGTGGTTTGTTAAAGTTGCGAACGCGCCGTATTCTGTAATCTTTATTATAGAGCAAGAAACGAAAGAAAAATGGTCTGCTTTCGTGATCCACGCTGTTGAAGCCGAACTGCGGTGAAACACGCGGAATGTTTCAACAATATTTTTGTTTCAGTAGCATCGCGCGTGGTAATTAAGCGGGCGTAAAGAAACAATTTATAATTACTCGAGCGTACAAAGTCCATTCTTAAGCGAAACGTATTTCCTGTGCGTTTCAAAACATTTAAAAGCCGCGCACACAATGGAAGCCCTGCTTGACCAAATGATGCAACTTTAATCTTTTCAAAGCAGAAATACTGTTTCTGTGGCAACGAAGCTATTCCGTTTTCAGGCCAGAAAATGTTCCGTTTTCAAATTTGGCCAGTGAAATGTTTCTACGAATATTTCAATTTGCAGACGCGCACGGAGATTGGGACGAACAACGGTTTCAGCAGGGAAAAAGAGGTGAAGCAATTTCGTTCAATATTTCCTGTCAATTGAGCAAAAATCGTGAATTTATTATATTTTATTACACTTTAGTGAAGCTTCTATTGGAAAAAATAGCTGTTCAGAGACGAAAGATATATTTGTAAGCGAGTGGTAAAAAACTATGATCATTTCCTCGTGTAATTTGCAGAAAACTGTGTACGCGAGGCAATTCGGTTGTTAAAGTTTTTTGCGGTTTGGAGAGCGATGATTATTTTTTCGTCGGCGCTCGCCGCGAAACAAAGGGCACGGAAGCGCAAAAAAGTTCTAGGTCTGCTCTGTTTTCGCGTTTCCTTTGTTTTATTTTCCCGCAGCTTTCATCGCGGCGATCGTTAAATTTTGCTTTCATGAAATAATCCAATATTTCTATGTACACACGAAGCTACAGCTAATAATTCCCTTTGCTTCTTTTTCGTGGCAAGGTAGCAAGCACTGGTGTTGAAACTGCGCCCAATAAAAATCTGTTAACACCGTTCATTGGTCGTTTACAGATAGATTTTTAATCGATCACCCCGTATCTTGTTCAAATCGAATCTTTTCACATCGAGGCAAACGCATCGATTAAAATTCAATCTGTTCAAATAGAAATTGACAGATTGCGAGTGGATCTATTAAAAAACTGCACGGAAAATGCCGTATAACGATAAAATTCACGCTCAAAATATTATATTCTACACCTGAAATTGCTGTAATATGTGCAATTCGAATAGTGTAAATCTTTGTATTGCATTCGATGGTTTAATAAAGCCTGACAAAATTCTCTCCTAATTTCACGAAAATGCTGATTTAAAAATTTCCATTTTATCGAATCATGTTGCAAAAACACCAATAAGAAAATAATGTATTATTCAAATTTTTTTAGAACTTTTGCATGTAGATGTTTTTCATATTTTTATTGGAGTATTATAATCTACTTCAAGGAAATTTACAATCTCTTTTTAAATTTTCTGAAGAAATTAGATTTTTACGTTTGGAGTTCTAATAAAATATAAAAATTGAGTTTCCAGCGAGTCGTTAAAAATCTATATTCGTACAAATATTTCAGTTTTGCTATTATATAATTTTTTAATCAGATTTTTTTTCATTTTTTGATCAGCGATTATTAACAGGACCGTTTTCTCGTGTTTCTAGTTGTTTGCATCTGCGAGAGAGTACGAGTATCCGCAATCTAATTAGAAGATTGTGTTTTGTTGAGCGAGAGGGACCGGGCAAAGCGATGCAGAGCAATAAAACAGGAATAACCGGGCAGTCTCGCGGCACTTTCGCCTGGCGGAGCGTCTCCTGGAAACTTTCATCTATTAAAGATGCCGTCGTTCGACCGCGGAAATCGTCTGCGACCGACAAATTCGTTCCCCTTTTCGCCCGGCGGCGAAATTACACATCGAACTAATAGAAACATTCGCGCAATCGAGACACTTTAAGTGCGGGCGCCGTCTCAAAGGACGCCTTCGACGTCCGGAATTTCCAGCGATCCAATGAAATCGCTTCGGAGACCGGCCGGGACAAGTAGTTTCCCGTGAATTTCCACGCAGACAAAGTGCAAGGGGTTTGAAGGGGCCGGCACGAAACGAAACGAAACGGTGAAGGAGAAGACGATAGCGAAAAAGGGTGGAAAAGGGCGAAGCGAAAATTTCGCGAGGAAAGGAACGAAGGGAAACAAGCCGGAACAATGGAAACAAAACGGTTGGCGGCCGGTTACTTAACGGAATAGTGACATTTAAACAGGGTTAGGAGCGCGGGAACGACCGGTAACTCCCCGCCTGACACTTTGCCTTTATCATTTCAACGGAGTTTTGTTTCTGCATAACGTGCGTGGGATCCTTTCATGAACCCGCAGCGCGGATAAGGATAAAATGGTATAAAATGGTTGCGCGTGTGTGAGCGAACGAGAGGGGCGGAGGGTCGGAGGAAGAGAGAAAGCAAACGTAGCAGAAAAAGGGAGAAACGGTCGGCGCACAGTGGAATAAGAAGAGAGGAACCGGGAGCGTGGGATGAATTTTCTGGCGCGCTTAAAGCTCAAAGAACTCTCGCCCTCATAGTCCGGCCAAAATGTTTTAATTACTCATAACACAAAAGCACCGGGCAATGAGAACAAAAAAAAAAGAGAAAGAGGAAAAAAGACCGAGTGCGAGTGCACCGGAGAAAGGTGAAAGGCGACAAAGGGCCGCCGGTGCGCGGTCGCGGATAAAGAATTAAATTGGAAAATGAATAAAGGAAATGGAAGGAACGTTGCAAGACAATGACATGCACACGCATCCCTCTATCTCGTTTAAACCGGCTCGAGCGTTTCGTTTTCGGGCCGCGCAACACGGATTTCTGCGTATTATGGAAATTTTCTGGTTAGTCGGCCCTGGAAACCGTACGATTTACCGTTCCCCCTATTTTCGCGACTACTTCGGGCGCAGATACCGCGGATTCACGAGCCCGCGATCCATCCGCGCCAAACAATCCCCCCTCCGTTTTCCTTTGTTTTGTTCCTTCCGCGGGACTGCTTTCCGACACGTTTCTTCTTCTGTTCGACCGCGATTCGGCGTATTTTCTCGGCCGACAGAGAAGAACGCGGAGGGCCAAAGGGCCGCGAGCCGTTGTCGCAGCGAATGGGTGAATGCTAATGCCGAGTAGAAAAAGCCCCGATTGAAGCTGTAAGTCCCGGCCCGGTGGTAACGAGTGGCGGATTTGTTCCCGCGTAACGCGAACAGGTATCGTCGGTCCCGACGCTAATGACTTGATGTATTTACTTTTCCGTTTTATTGCATTTAATTAAGACCCCGTAGGATTCCGTTCTATTTGACTCGGCCCGGTGTTCGTTCGTTTCTCCTAATGCGCTAGTTCGTTAGTATTGTGCCCGCGACAGGATCCTGAGCGCGGAGCGCACAGGAAGTTTCGCGACGTGCCCGTGAATGCGGCTTTATGCGCGAACAAACAACGACCGACTAATGAAACGTATTCTGAAATTATTTTTGCAAGTCGGCGCGGCTCTCGCGCGAACCGGCTTGGCTAGTTAATTATGTCATTATTTGTCTTTCTTTTTTTCTTCTTTCGGTAGAAGAAAAGAACGATGCGTACGTATCTCTCCCCGATTACTGCATAGTTCGCTTCATAGTTCGAACCTGTACATCAGCCAGCCGGGAATTCGCCGGGGCAACAGAAACGAGGAAGACATCCGGAACAACTAATTTACTTCGAAACAGTCATCACGCATTCCGTGCCAGGTTTTCGCGTAAAGACTACACGTATTAGAGGAGCTCGAGAGCCAGCCATTTTGCTTCTTCGACGCGCGGCGACTCCTGTTTATTCCATTTTCGTGCCTTTCACGCTCACGCGAGCTTCCCTCGGGGGCCCTCAGTTTCGTCCTTTATTTCCCGGGCAATAAACACGCGGAACGAGGCTTCCGCGCCCGTAAACAGGAAACCCGGCGAAAACTTGCCGAACCGATGGCAGACCGGGCTACGTGACCTTACGTAAACATGACGGCGTGTACGACGAGAAGAAATTCGGCGTATCGGGAACGGAGGCTGCGACCCTGACAAGATCCCCGACCCGGTCCAGAATTGATTAAGGACTGACGTTCCGGAGAACGAAATTGAAAACATTTAAACCATCGATGTTCCACTGGCATCTTCTCTCATTCTTTTTCTATTGCCCAATCTTTAAATGAGGTTTACACAGCTGTGTATCGTTCATTTGCTTTCTGAACGCATCTTGTGCAAGGGTATCTCGCCCACAGCCATGACACGGTCTTCTAATGTTAATTTATACGGGGTCTGGCCGGATGGGTGGCACAACCGGGCAGGGGATGATTCCGCATACCAAACTAAGTAAAAAAAAAGGAATAACATTTTTTCGTTCGACACCCGGTATATGCAGGAAGTAGAATTAAATAAAAAAATAATAACATGGGTATTTCCTGCATTTTCAAAATAGATTTTCACAAAAACGAGGCGTTGAACGAAAAATTGTTATTCTTTTTTTCCGACTTATTTGTACATGTAGAATCATCCCTTGCCCGGTTGTTCCACCCGTCCGGCCACACCCTGTATATTAAGCCTTGACGGTCCGAAAGTATTTCAAGTTTACTTCCCACCAGATCCCACCAGAAATGCAATAATTATGTATTGTACATTAAAATTATTTCGGATTGCATTACGGGTCGCAGTATTTTTTAACGTTTCAGAGGTAATTGGTGTTCAATTAAAACACGAACAGGTCAATTTACAATGTACTTCTCTTTAAATATTGGCGATGTCGTTCTAATAGAATATTCCATGCGAACAAAATGGTATTAAAATAATTAACAAACATGTGATATTCAGGGTGTTTCTGAAATCATGGTACAAATAGCAGGGATTCTACATGCAGAAGCAATCGGCCGATGCGTCCGTTCATGACCGACCGGTTCTACTTCCTGCAAGTACTACCTTGAAGTTGTCTCGGAAACGAGGCGTCGAACAAATAAATTTTGTTCCCCTTTTCAACTTGTTTTTACATGTAGAATTATCATCCGGTCGCTTGTACTATGACTACAGAAACACCCCGTGTACAAAGGTAAAATAATTCTGGCAATGTGGAACATTTCTGTTAATTTTAGTGAAATGGAAAAATTTGATTTCCGAAGACCAATTTCATGATTGCACGCTGTTTAACCCATTTGCATCATTAGCGTATATATATACGCTCAATTGTGCTGGTTACCATCACCGGAGTGTGTATTGTATATGCTCAATTTATTTTTTCTTATAATGCTGAAATTTGAAGTTCTTTCACTTGCAGTCATTTTTGTACTTAAATATAATCTAAACATCCTTTGTTCTAACAAGAGCAACAGTGTATAACTAACAAGGGAATTTTTCGAAGAGCTTCCACCCAAAAGGAAAATGGTTTCCGACAGGTTGTGGCAGTGTCGCTGCCGCGCGTTTACAAACGAAATCCGTTGATGTTTCAGGAAGATAGTATGAGAGTCGAGGAATGTCGAGCGAGAATCAATGAAACGACAAATAATTGATTCCAAGGATAGCGAGTACTGTCGTTACTGTGCTAAGCCGTTTATCGCGTCACTGTCGGCAAGAACAGTACGGTGACTCGTAATCGGGGATAATCCCGGTCGTAAAACAATCTTCAGCAGGTTTACCGCATCGCAAGTATCTTGCTCGAGACTGCCGCGGCGTTCAGGATCGGAACATTAATAAATAAGGGGGATAAAGGGACGGTTCGCGATTCTCGTAATCGAGCGACGGCCGGAACTTTTAAGAGGTTTCGTCAATTCGCTGGAAGTTTCGCAAGTCGACGATAGTTGTCACGTCCGAGGAGCAACTTCCGCAGTTCCCGCTACTTTTCCCCGGGATTCGGAGGGGTGTATTTCAGGGAGGAAGCGGAGCGCGCGAATGTTCTTTCGGCTAAGGGACACCGTTCTTCCCGCGGCGCGGCGGCGGAGTCGATGGGAAGTTTATAATTTGGCCGGGCGTCGCGCGTTCGAGTGACTTAAACCCGGCCCGAGGACTTCGACCGAGAAGCGTCCCGACGCCCGACGTCGCTCTCGGTCCTGCGGTTTTCGAGGGAACTTCTCTCCCCCTGACTCGGAACGATCGATACGAATCGCCGGCTAACGTTAAATTTTCCTTCCGTTTTGGCTCGACGACCTCTTGCGGTTTCGGAGGAGGGCCATCCAGAGATAGTTCCCGCTGCCAACCCCGGGAGGAATCTTCGCCGAGTTTAGGTCAATGTTTTCTTGAGTTAGCCCGGGATCGGTACGCGCCACCGATTGCTCTCTCAAACTTCGCGGAGACGGACCGGTCCGCGTGCACGCGCGCGCGCGAGTAAAATTTTATTCGGACGTAACATGCTCTAAACTGCCGGACGCTTTATACCCGGCCATCGGCGACTTTATACCCGTCTTTTTAATCCGCCGTTGATGGGACTTCTTCTGTTATCCCAGCCATCGAGCCTTAACCGAACGAAATACGCCGATCCGATCGGATAACGTATCGTCTTGCGCGTGCAACTTTTCAGCTGTTCCCTGTTCCCTGACCTGAAGTAATTCTGCACGAGAAAAGATCACTTTTCGAAGCATACTTGCTTCTACAGGATCATCGCGAACCCGTAACGCTCGGCTTCAACGTAAACTACGGTAGAACCTCGCTCGTTGCACGAAACGGCACCGAAAATGCGTCGAGCTTGTGCAATTAAAGAGGTAGCCAATAATGGAGATTCCTATCGTCGATCTTTTTCCACATAGACTGTAATCCCTGCCACGGCCTTCAGAACCTTGTACATCTTGTGGTGGGAGTCGCTTGTTTGCAATGAACGAGCATTCCATGCAACAAACGAAGTTCTACCGTGCTTACTATTCGGGGGACAAAAAGATATGAGTGCTTGAATTTTTGTGTAGTTTAAATTTACAATGGTCAAGATGATTCTTTTCTGTTTTTATTTTTACTTTTCCCAGAGACCACCGTGAAAGACTTCTTTCGGCTGTCTACCTCGTACTTCGGTCACTGAACCGGGTGGAAGTTTGTGCAAATAAATATTTTTACAGGCAAGCTCGCCCAAGCTGACATAAAATAATAATAACTGTGAATGCAGAAGAAAGCTCTACGGTCTAGTATTATTAATCGATGGCCAACGTAATCTTGATCATTTACTATAGCTTATGACGCATGATCGATCTTATTACGGAAGTTTCCGTCACTAAAACTTTGATGCTACATAAAATTTATTATAGACTGCGAGGAAGATGAAATTTTAAGCGAACTATTACAGTGTTTCTCACATTTTAGAGCGTTTCCTGCACACGTACAGATAGGGCCACTTATTTCTCGATCTTGCGTGATATAATAGCAGAGTTCCCGGGCGCTCCCCGGCTCGAAGACCCTAATTTATCGCCGATCAAGAAACGAAAAATCGCGGATGAATCAGACCAGCACGATGTTCTATCATAGAAATTTCCAATACCCCGTGCCGGCGCTGGCTCTCCCTCTTCCGGTTAGTTAAACGTGTACGGGCACGGCTGTTTGAGAAAACAACGATCGCGAAAGGGGAAGAGGCACGTTTCCATTTTATTTTCCGCCATATCGTTCCAGTACTCCGGAGGAAGGAAGATTCGCGCTGAACGGGAATCGCGAGGGGTGGGCGAAACGAAGGGTTGGCTTAGGGACACCCCCCAATACTTGGAAGTTAATTGAATGCAGAATAAACAAGTCTAGCGATGTTGTCAATAACTTGCCAGACGCGCAACCCCTTAATTAAAAAGTTCCTGCGAGACCGGAGACATTGTTCTCTCGAAATCGAATCAATCCACTTTTCTGTGAAATTAGATACGCAAACTTGCTCGTGCGCGCAGTTATCAGATTTATCCCCGCTACTTATTTATCCACGGATCCAACCCTCCGGATCATCCCGCGAGTTTAAACGATGCGAACGATAGTCGAAACTTTCTAACCAAACAACTATTCCGCCGCAAACTCCGCGCGATTCGTTATACTTTCGACTATAGCGTGTACGGTCCGTGGAACAAATGATAGCCGCGAACGGCGCCACTCTGCTCACAAAATAATTAACTATCGTTCATATTTCTAATTTTAAAGTGACCAACATATTGCCCAAAATTAATTTCCTGCAATACGAAATTAGTTGTACGACTCGTAACTTCCCGTATGCATGTGTTTTCTCCTTCGATACAATTTTCCAAGACTAATAATTTTATGATTACGGTTACTCGAAAATGTTCACTTTTGCATTCAATGGGATTAACAATCTTATGTGTTCTATTAACCAGTTAACTGTGATTGACGAGTATACTCGTCAACCTGAAACTCTATTGCGGTGGAGTTAACGTTAATGAATTGTTAGATTCTTATCGAATAAAAAAGTACTTCTTTCTCATTTAGCTTTACAAGGGCTTTGGCTTTTATACCAGCCGCATTTGACCTGTTCTAGACGTGTATATTCGTCATTGTTTGATTTTAATTCCGCGCCGTGAGGAATTTTTCAAATTCAATTCCACAGTTAACTGGTTAAAGAAAGGAAGTCGCTCCTATGGGTCCGGCAGCATTTTCTTGTAATTAATATGCGAAAAATAAACCCCAAAATTGCAGGAAAATATTTCAGCATAACACTAAATTTACCACCACGAATGTTTGAGCATAACAATGCGCCAGTGTCCGGCGTTAAGTGAATCCTACCCAATCGAGAAGTACTCGATTACTTTAGACGGGAAATTTGTACGTAGAGTTTCGACGGCGAGGCAATTTTCGGGTGCGAACAATTGACCGTAATTCATCGCAAGGAATTAATTGAACCGCGAAAAAAGCCGCGGCATTAAATCTTTTCGATTGAGTGTCCGGCTGTACATTAACGTAATGGTTTTTGTTGTCGTCCCGCGGAATTGATTCGCTAATGAAACGGTTACATCGCCGCCGGCGGCGACGTCGTTGTCGCACCGTGCGAAACGATTTTATTAATAAATACCGTTCCGCCGTGAAATTAATGTCATCGTGCAAACATATCATCCATCAACCAGCAACCTTCGGCCCGCGCGCGCGCGCCAACCGAATTATTTTTTAGCGTTCAAATAAGATTGATCGTTCAAACAACCGGGGTGCCCGGCCTCCTGATTAACATGGTTAGGGTGCAGGGAAATCGAACCGTGCGCACCACCCCCGCACCCGTCCCCCCTGTTATTTACGCAATATCAATTTTTTTGCTCGGTCTGCAATACGACCGGGGCACAATAGCCTTAAATACATTCGAGGCTCGCGCACCCTTCGCCAGCGTTCGCAGGAACAGGGATTCCTGGGAGAGGGCAGCTTTTATTTGGTCGACGATGGAGGTAATCGAAACGTTTACCGTGCACTCTTGAAACACGAGCAAAAAGTTTTAATTGAATATGAATAATTAATGAGCAGCGCCGCGGCGGCGGGAGCGCGCAGGACAGGGGATAGAAACTGAAAGGGCCGGCCCGGCAAGGTGCAAAACACCGTAACTGCAAGCAGAGAACTGTCATTGTTCCCGAGTCTCGTGTTTCCCCATTCATTCGGCGACAATGCCGCGAAAAACTTCGATTGAAATTAAAGCGGCCGCCGGTTAACCTTTCCGATACTTCGACACCCTCAATATCGATTATAAAAGAATTTTCTAGAAAGAAAGGAACTCATATTGGGGGTACCCATAAATAATCAATTATTTGTAAAGAATTTGTTTTGCCTTTAGTTCTGTACCGATCGTTGAAGAGGAAACGCGTATTCTTTTGCAGTTTTCGGTAAAGCAGCCTGTGCTCAAAATAAATAAAATGGCGGCGTCCGTACCTTCCGGGGATCATATTCGTCATTGCATACTTTTTCATTTTCATGTGGGATTTAATGCAACGGTAACAACAAAGAGAATTTGCGATGTTTATGGAAATGTATTGAAGGTCAACAAGTGTTAACGTTGGTTCAGAAGGTTTGCTGTTGGTGATTATGATG
This sequence comes from Halictus ligatus, assembly GCA_028454255.1. Taxonomy (NCBI): domain Eukaryota; kingdom Metazoa; phylum Arthropoda; class Insecta; order Hymenoptera; family Halictidae; genus Halictus; species Halictus ligatus. The sequence continues at coordinate 9,303,388 of CM052132.1, read as the reverse complement.
TCTCTGATAGGCGACCTCGAAATGGACGACCAGTTGAATTTGATAATGACACCCTAAAATCTCTAGCGGAAGCTAATCCAAAATTAAGTATACAAGAATTGTCGAGAAGGCTTGGATCCACATGGTCAACTATACAAAGGCGCCTGCACGAAATGGGAAAGGAATATAGGCAAGGGATATGGGTACTGCATCAATTATTATGCGAAACCAACAAGAATATTCGTCGATCAATTTGTACTTCATTGCTATCCAGTGTTCGTAGAGATCCATTTCTTAGCAGATTCGTTACCGGAGATGAAAAATGGATTCTTTTGATAACATAAAGCGTTCCAAGCAGTGGCATTCTGCAAATCAAACCTCAATATCAACCCCTAAATCTAGCTTATCACTTAGAAAGCTGTTACTGTGCATTTGGTCGGACTTTCGTGGCATAATTCACTTTGAGTTGTTGAAACCCGGAGAACAGTTACTGCTGAGTTGTATGGTCAGCAATTACAATGGCTGTATTCAGAACTGTTGAAAAGAGGGCATCTTTAGTCCACAGAAAAGGTGTAATTCTGCAAATTGACAATGCCCGGCCCCATACAGCGAAACTCACTTAGGAAAAAATCAAAAAATTGCAATGGGAAGTTTTACCGCATGCCCCCGTACTTACCGGATATTGCTCCCTCTGACTATCATTTTTTCAGATCTCTGGAGCATTATTTATTCACTTCTGTAGAAGATGTAAGGAGGCACCTTGAGTGATATTTTGCTCCACGAACCTTGGATTTCTGTAATGATAGAGATTATATAATAAATTAAGAAATAAAAACTTGAATTTATTACAATGTTTGTTTTAGATTTTGAAATAATTGATTACATATGGGTCCCCCGAATATTTTTGCTTAGGCTTTGTTTAAGATTTCGTCTCTAAAACCGTAGACTCTGTCAATAGCGTTCAGTTATGATTACCGATTTCTCCTGTGCCACGATTGTTACGGTCCAAATGTTCGAACAGGCAAAACTGAAGCGTACCAGCGACACACGATCGAAAGGGTTAATTAAAACGTTCGTGCAGAAATCGGGCGACGACGCGATCCGATAGTCGTCGACGGTCCGAGTTTTTGGCGAGACGTTCCGCGGTATCATCGTTCCCGAAGATTCCGGGAGAAGTAATCTGCGTCGCGGACCCCGGCCGTTAGAAGAAATTGAGCGAAAGAAGGAAGCACAGAAAAAGGGAAGACGACGAACTATCTTGTGGAAATCTGCGCGTAAGCACCCGAGCCTCGATTCTACTCGTCGAACGAAGACAGTGGACCTTCTCCGAGGATGCTGCCCTCTCATCCGAGAACGTTCGCAGCCGAGCAAAAAGTGGCTGGGATTGAAAACGAAAAGGATTCGGATTCGTCGGATCGTTCGCGGAGCTTCCACGTAGAATGCGCGGAAAGTAAGAATCTTTCGGGGGAATATCGCATGAAGAAATGCGATACATATAATGGCCACCGTAACGTGGAATGGGAGCGTTGCTATATTTTGTTTTCGACTTTTCCGAGACGCGATTGAAACGGATCTGGATTATTTCGAACATTCGGTGATCTGTCAGCAGAGCAGGCGAATTCTGCAAATTATTGTAAGCAAATCTGTATTTGGAAATATTCTACTTTTTACATATACGGAATCTTTTATAAAATTAGCATATGCTAAGGAAACATCTTCTAAATTTTTTAAATATACGATGAACTCAAGATTGAAATTAGGTAACAGTTTTTATCTTATTTTAATGATGTTAGTACGCGAACGTCGAGGAGAAAACCTTTCTGACTTCCATTGTGCTATAGTCAGTGTGACTGTGAATATTCGGGGCAACAAACGGTCGGCTTAATTTAGACGTCCACTCAGAGTTTCTAATCGTTCGGGGCAACGAGCAGTCGCAAACGTCTCATGACGTGACCGTTTGTTGCAGCCAACTACCAAAAAATTTCTTTCTCTTCAGTCACGCCGAAATCGAGCTGACCGTTTGTTGCCTCGAGTTCTTCAATTAACCGACGTACGATCTTGTCAGACGGGCCAAGTCGGGTGATTCAATTGTAACGTCTGGTTACGGTGAAAAAGGACCTACCTCACCGCGAGCAAGCTCTATAAATCATAGCCGCGGATAGCGGGCAGGTTTCGACGTTTCCATCGCGGTAAAAATACCCGCGAACACAAATAGAACGAGCGGTTTCTACCGCGTCGGATCGAATGCCGCGAAACAAATTTCTCGCCCCGATATCAATTTTCAAGAAGAAACCCTTTCAAGGGGGTGCTCTATTCAGCCAGCTAATCTCGAGCACACGCGATCAGCCCAAACCGCATTCACTTGGAGTCGCTGGTCCCGATAAATTCTGGGGGAAGCATCGATGGAAGGAGTCTCGGAAAATATCGTCGGATCGGCGGCGGTTCGCGATCCAGAAGAAATATCACGGTCGATGGGAGAGTACACTCCCAGTCGAAAAGATGCGTTGTGCAGATATCGAACGCGGTGCGTTCGTTGCTGTCTTTAGAAAATTAGGGACTCGTAAAATTTCTCATTTTGTACAGGGAAACTACCAAACTGAAACTTTAAAGTCTGTCTTCGCAATATCAAATTTTTAGACCTGATGGCGTAAGTATTGGGTTGTCGGGAAAGTTCGTGCCGTTTTTCTGCAGGTAGCGTTAATAGTTAAGGGTTAAAATTGCACAAAATCTAAGTAAGCACAATCTTGTCATTTTTATAGGGTAACGCAAGCCGATCACGTTTAGTTGTTGGTAGGCGGTCTTTTTGTAGATTCGGGATAAGGTAGAGTGACTACATTACCGTCAAAAAATGGGTTTACGTTCCTCAAGTTTTCGTCTGTATATAAGAATATTTTGTCGCTGGCGAAGGGCTCGTTCGAAAGAGGAAGGTTCAATTTAGTGCTCGCTGATCAGGAGCTGTCGAGATTATGCAGATATTTGGCAATATAATAGTTAGAAGTAGGCCAAAAATTTTCTGGGTGAAACCGAGAGCAGCGCGCTCTAGAAAATATCTCCAGCTACAAATTGAGTTATATTTTGTCTTGATTCAAAGCGAAAATCTTGAAGCACGTTTCTGGCGTCAGAATTCATAATACCGATAATACAGAGCAAAATTGTGACAAGTTTAGTCACAGACTTAAGACCTGTCGGATCAAGACCAAGACGAATCTTAAGTCTGCAAATGGAAATTACTAATTAAAAAGTCGCGTGACTATCCCGGGACCTTAAGGGTCAAAATTGTTCATTATTACTGAGAAATTAAACGTCCGCGTGTCTTTTTGACCGGGAGTGTATGAGAGGGGGGACGAAGTAGTGGGAAAGAGAAAAATAGAGAAAGAAGGAAAGGGAGGCCGGGGGGTCGGTGCCGAGTGCACGAAACGCTCGTGATCCAATGTCATTTTTACGCGGGCGTCGGTGTTGGCGTCTGCGTCGCGAGGCTCACCTCGGCCCTCGAGCGTGGCCGGGAAAATGGATCGGCCGCTCGATCGGCAGACGTATTTCAATTTCATACGCGAGTGCCCCCGTCATTTTCTCGCACGTAGGAAGCGTCAGGGAGTAATGAAAAATTTACCATGCGACGACGACGCTCCCCGGGTCGCGATGCGACGCGACGCGACGCGATGCGCCGGACCCCGGCACAGGGTTATAACGCCGGATGCACCGACAGTCGTGTTTATGTCACGGCCGTGTTGCGCAACAATGTTGCCCGCCATTTTAAATCGGCCCAGTGTCCTCTATTTTTCACAACGCGCCCCGCGCGTGCTCTTTCGCCCTTCCACCCCCTCTCCCCCGCCGCAGCACTCCCACCCTTTTCACCGGGGTCCCCTTTGAGATTCGTGTCACGTCCCGACACGTCATTATTCATACGGGATCTCGTACCTGCCCCGATCAACAGAGACCCGTTCAAAGGGGAATTAATAAGGACGTTGCTTGGCTCGTAAACACACGCCCACCTATTTTTATCGGCGACATTTTGGAATGTCCGGCGGGCTGTCACAGGTGTGATCGAGGTGAAAATTCGTTGCCGACAGAGAGAGAGAGGTTTATGCTTTTATGGGGAGCTTGTTGACTCGTTACCTTCGAGGAACGGTTGCATTAACCTCTTTTGACCCGCGATTCAGTTGCTAGCGGTGATGACCGGGCATATAATGTAACCATTTAAACTGTTTGCGTGACGACTCTGAAGCGTCACTGAACGTTGCTATAATTCGGAACCGGTTAACAAACTGATAACCATTTGAACATGGCACACTTTCCATTCAAAATACGAGAAAATCGTGACAAAAGAAAATCGCAGAACAATTTCTGAGAGGTAGAGCGAAAGTTCCGCTGTACAGAGACTCATTCATGTAAATGTGGAGAAAATTGTTTCACCCTCCGAGCACGGACTCCCTACTGCCGATGACTATGTCGTTCGGGACCCAGTCATAAGAACGCTACGATTAACACTGGATTGCCGGAGCAAGTCAATTTACGATTTTATTGCTATATTAAACTTAAATAATTTTTTTTAAACATATATTGGTTTTTAACGGTATTATGAAGGTAGATATCTGATAACCTTCACCCAATATACTATTTCTCATCTATTAAAACTAGAAACTAGAAGTGAAGAGATAACATGCTACTTAGTTTCTATTTCTTGTAATCGATGCATACAATTTTTATTTTGCACAAAGATGAAGAATCAATCGTATAGCGAACGTATGATTAAAAATGAATCACACCCTGGGTCTCGGATGCCCTATATAAGAGCAGGCATTTTAAACGAATCGGCGCAGTGATTCCTCGAAGCTCGGATGCAGCCGAGGAAATAATAAAATATTTTTGCAACACCGGAAACCGCGGAGGCGGAAAGTCGTCGGAAACGGAGCTGCGTAGGTCAGCCGGAGTTTTCGTAACGCGTCCGATTGTACCGGAACAATGAGGGTAAGTAATTAGTGGTGTTTCACGGACGATGATAATTAACGAATTTCCACGATCCTGGGGAAGTTTCGGCTCTTACAATGAAATATTCAGGCCCGCCTTCTTCAGCGTTTCCCAACCTTATTTGAGTTCAACGATCCGCTTCATTCAATTCCCGCTCGAATGCCCGCCCCAATGAAATCGAAACAATTGTTTCCGAACAGAAAGAGAATCATTGTTACTACTTACCGACGTATTATTGGATTTCCTGCTCGACGTTATCACGGGCTGCCGGCGGGATTCTACGTTCAACTTAATTGGAGCAAACATTTCTTGAGATCGGCTCCCGATTGTTTCGTTTCGGCGGGCGGGCTCTTCAGGGTAACACGATTAAAATTTCTAAAGTTCTCGTCCCGGGCAGAACCGATGAAACCAATAACACCAGCGGCCCCGTTGATCCGCGCGAGCCGCAACGCCGATGGGTGCAAACGTGGTTATTAACCGCCTCCCGCGCTCGTAGATCGAGGAGACCGGCGAGTTCACGAAGCAGCCAGAAAAACAGCGGCAGATGAGCACAGGATGAGGGGGGGGGGGCTTAAACTGGCGAAAATGGGAAGTTGGATGTGGTCCAACGCGAAGGTAATCGGCAGTCTCGGATTTCGCGAAAACAGTAAAAACCGTCGAGTTGGAACCCAACCAATGGATTCTCTCACTGGTGCACCGTAACTTTTTCCTTGTCCGGATAACAAGTAGCTTGTAAAATTGAATACGCTCGGCTCGCAAGACGAGAGTCTTCCTCGTCCTCGACCTCGTCAAATATCTTGTATCGATGCCGGCGTAACGAGACTCCGCCTCTCCACAGAAACGAGCGAAACATCCTTCGCGCAGGAAACATCGTTTGTACCATCTTAGGAACCACAACGCGACATTTTTTCATTTAAGCCGTTCCCTTGATGATCCCTCAATTCTAAACCCTCGCGAGGTGTCGCGAAAATTCCGTACTCGACGATCGAATGGGAAAGAAAAGCCACGAAGCGTTAACAGCTTTACGATGAACATCTTTGCCGGATAAAGTTTGTTCATAAATTTTAAACGATGCGCACACGATTCCTGGCGTCCGGGCGAGATATAATGAAAGGATTTCGTGTCTATCTGACGGATCAGGGAGCGGTGTTGATAATATAAAAAATTAATTGAGCGTGCGGTCGATCCGTTCGCACGATTGTCCCAGAGCGTAATGTTCGGTTCTTGTTCGAGCGACGAGACCGCGAAATTTCAATTTCGCCGTCGCATCGGAACGAACGGTACGCAATAAAAAGCAATGATGTCTACTGGTTTTCGAGGGGAGCCCGAATATCAGGATTAATCTTCGTTATTCGCGTCCGGGCGTGAAACGCGGGGAGAAAACAAATCTCCGGGACGCCGTCGCATCGCGGGATTTATGCGGCGCGCTCCGGAGTGAGCTGATTTGATTCGAAGCAGAAACGAGAGGGAACGATAGAGATGGTTTTACTTAAGAAGCTTCCGGGCCCACGTTACTTCGCTTAGCTCAGCCGTGGATGCGGTTGGAGTTTCAAGTAAACATCCGGTCGGGCCACTTCCTACCAGAAGCGAAACTCTCCGGCATATCTGATTTTCTAACCAATCGTGGCCCAATAACTTTCACCCCTACCGACACCGTGTCTCCCTCTCTCCACTTCTCCCAGTTTTCCTTGCTCCTCCTGAATTATTACTGGAATACGCGACTTTCCCACCCCCCGTCCCGAACATCCCCGGCCCAACCCCCTCAATAATCTCTAACGAAACTTCGAAAGTCTATTTATTATACCCGATGGTTTTACCGCGATCGAACACCGGCACGTCGCTGCAGTCGCTGACTTGTCGTTGCTGTGTCGCGATCAAGATTTACGTCGGGACTTCTTCCCGATTGGAAATATTTTTCTAGTTAGCGGAAGTCCTGACTGATTCCCCGACTTTACGTCGAATCAACGGGCCCGGCACCGCGGAACGGAAATCGATAGTTACTTTTTTAGAGCCTCCATGCTGCGGTTCTTCTATAGCTCTGTTGATTTTTTTATAATTCGCTACCTTCCTGCGTCCGGGTGTATTATTTCGATTAATACTTTAAGCGCCAAATATCATTCCCAGAGATTCTTACAAAATCAGAGAAATTTAATTAATGAAACCGAAACTAGAAATTTTTAATGGATTTTAGGGGATGCTGTTCTAACCCTTTTGAATTCCAAAGATCTTAATCAAATTCGGTTTATCTGGATATGTCACAATAAAAATGAATGTCTGAACCTAGTCGAAAATCACTGTCAGTCACGTTGACTTGGCAGTTAACGTGTTAAAAGAAATTTCGTAAGCGGGCGTGCATTCGTTTGAACGATTATTTTTTCGTGCAATATCCATGTACGTTTGCGCTATACAATTTTTTACTTTAGAGTACAGACGCGTGTATGATCATCAGAAAAATTAGTATCGTATTCGCTCATAAATCCCCTGCGCTACAAAGCAATCAGTTTAAACTGTACACAGAGAAAGAAACGAGCGAATTTTCGAGAAGAGTGTAGGGGTTCAAGATCTCCGCAAGGCAAAAGAGAATCCTTCGATCTCGGATTTGTGGTGCGCTCTGTGAACCACGTGGGTGTGTCAGGTGGTATTTCGCTGGTCGGGATGTCCCGCAGCGGGTGAAACACGTCGGCGTCACGTCAGCGTCCCGGCGCCGCACTTTTGCCCGGTCCACGGCTGAAATAATAGTAACCGTTATTATCTATTTAACCGGGGCGGGCGGCGCACAATTTAGTGGCGAATGGATTATTCGGGGAGAGAGAGGGTTGCGCGGCTTTGTGCACGCCGGGCGAATCGTGCACTTTACGGCGGGAGCGCGCGGTGCAAGCGGCGATGCAACGGCGGTGCGGCGCGTCCAATGACAATTTTAATGCGCGCATTCATCACGAGTGCCCGCGCACGGCATCGTGGAAGTCGCGTGAACGCGGCCCACCAGCAATGGAATAAATTTGGCGAACTCTGATGCGGCATAAACGGGACACCCCTTCGTCCGACACCCTCTCCCTCCCAACACCCCGATGACCGGATGGCCACCGTTTAAACCGACGGCATTATTCACGATTCACCCTTTCGCCTGTTCCCGCCGCGACCGCCCCCGCAACCGTGCCCACTGCCTCCATTTTTGCCACCCCCAACAAATTTACGCGAATTCACACCGGTTGCTGTCCAACACCCCCGAAAATGTAGGCTGGGAGCGTCTATTACCGTTGCCGCACCGACACCATCCGCTAGAAGTGTGCCAATGGCGCTTCGAAAACGGCGAAAGCAACAAGAAATCGATCCATCACGATCTACCCAAAAATTTTCCTCGTTCTGCATAATTCGGGCAAGGCTCGAACAGTCAAAGGCAACGAGTCATTTTTTATCGTTCCCATAGTTCTATGGTTGCATCGGTTCATTGTTATCGAAGTACATGTGTTTTAGATAAAAATAGTCAAAATTACAGTAGTTCTATATTTTTTTTGTATATTTTGAGAAACATGGATTGATAGTTGCCATGATTCCGGTCCTCCCATTGACCGGAGACAAGGAAATGAAATTGTTCATTAATCGGTACAAATACAGTTGCGGTCTGAAGCAAAAAAAATTAAACATCTTGATTACTCGCAAAATGGTGACATTTTCTATTCGAATTACCGATTTTTTAATAATGTTTTTCGGTGTTCCGCCCGATTCAAAAAATAAGAGAAAAGTTGGCGGATTCAAAGAATTTTGGTTCTGGCGGTAACGGGGAATGTGCTGAAGATTAGTTCCAAATTTCAAGTCGATCGATCAATCCAGAAATATCGTGGCAACCATTTCGACAATTGTGATTTCGAGAGAAACTCAACGCGACGCGAGTTGTATTCTTTAACCAGTTAACTGCGTTCGACGTGTATATTCGTCATTGCTTGATTTTAATTCCGCTCCCCGTGAGGGATTCTTAAAATTAAACTCCGCAGTTAACTGGTTAAACGCCTATAATTCCGTTAATTTTACGAATTCAAGCAACCCTTGAATTCAAACTGCCCTTATGCCCTTGTCCTTTATTACGTGCCCTTTTGCACATATAATTAACATGATTCTTTAGCGAAGCCGAGAATCGTCGGAATACTTGAGAGCCGGTAGAATACTTATCGGTGGCTTATTATCGAGCGCGCGCGCGTACGAGTGCGTGTGCGCGCACAGAGTTAAGTTGCGTAGGGATCGGTACAATGGGCGAAACACTGCTTAAATTCATCAAGGTATTATGTGCGCCAGTTTCTGCCAGGCGGCAGAACGGAATGCCAAGCCTACCAAGATTCGATTAGCGTTTCGGTGCTGATGCGTCGGTAATTAACGCACAGTTGGTGTGCACACAGAAACCATCCGATGGTGCCGACACGTATATTTACGCTCGGCGTTAATGAGCGCGATTAAAATCGCTGAAAGACCGCGCGACACCGCGACAGCTATGCGAGCGGATTTCTAGCCGCGGGCCGAGCTACTGAAAAGTCTGCTAAAGGGTTAGGATTAGGGCCGAAGCCGAAGAAAACTTTCGCGATCTGGATTATCTCTGCTCTCGAGTTTATCGGGACAAAGGTGGTCGCTATGTTAGCGAAACGATAATGCGATTAAATAGCGAGCGCGCGTGCGCGACACAGCGGCGCAGCCCACGCGGAAACCGCGGATTTTCCAAAGTTTCGCTCGCGAAAGCTTTTTTTCTGGCCACTTTCACCTATTGTTTATTGGAACTTTTCTTTCACTTTCAAATTGAGTTCAAAGATGAATCTTTTAGGCAAACTAAAATGTAATTAATAGACTGAGGACTTGATTCGTTTATGACAAAAAAGAATGGGTGTAGTAGATTACAGCAAAAACATTAGAAGAATTTAAAGCTACTGTTATATCTCAGGCTATAAAACGTATTAAGAAAGAAATGGAATTTTTATTTCAGCCTAGTTAGTCTCAATTCGGATGGAAATTTTTTATTTTGCACAAAGATTCGCAGTCTAGTGATGAATACGTTAACTGCCACGTATCATTCCCAGAGATTTTTTTCAAGATCGAAGTAATTTAATGAATGAAAGCCAAATTAGAAATTTTAAATGTATTATAGGGGATGCTGTTTTAACCCGTTTGAATTCTAAAGATCTTGGTAAAATTCGGTTTACCTGGATATGTCACAATAAAAATGAATGTCTAAACCTAGTAAAAAATCACGGTCAGTAACTGACATGGCAGTGAACTTGTTAAGCATGTAATTAACCCCTTGCTATACCCGGAAACTCTGAAAAAGCTGTGCCAAACTTGGCCGCCGGGAAGGTCGTGGACGGAGCCGAGCGGTAGAGCTCAATTGGCGTAATTTGAAACACGACACCTTACGACTCATACTTGGCCCGATATTAAGACCACGTGTGTGACTCGTGATATTCGAGTTTGGCACAAAATTTTCATCACGAGTCAGACTCAGGAAAGTAGTGCAAAGGGTTAAGAAAACGTTGAAGGAAATTGTGTTCAAGGGTTTGAGACTTCGGCTGCTGCGATCAATTAAATCTACTCTTAATTTTGCACCAGTTGAATATTTTCGGAAGGTGCTAAATACTCCCGACTATTCCTCGCGAGTATCGATCCTTGACCACGTGAATTGTTAAAGGAATTTAAATGTTGACAAGAATCGATATTTTAAAAAATATAAGGAGAAGTCGACGTATTAGTTAATTTTTAAGCCGCGACCGTGTTCATTGCCGTTTCATTACACCGTTACGGATTTAAGATCCGATATTACATTCCGGCATGGCAGACTATGCTGTGCCACCCTGGAAGGAGCTATAAATTTTTCAAACCGTTCCGGTGCGACCCGGCCCGTTTAAATATCGGTAACAGGAAACCAATCTACTCCATTCGGTTGCCGGAAATTACCTGCGCCCGTTGCCAGTTCGCGTTAGGTCTAGCCTGATCGGTTAGAAAAAGTAAATGCCTTTTCCACTTTCCGTCTCGCCGCGTTTAAGGGCTGGGCTGCTGTAAAAACTTCCGTAAATTTCTTCGCCGGGCCGAGGGAATAATTTCACCGGGATATCGTAGCAACAACAAAATCGAACGTTTATTTGCGAACGCGTCTTCCCGTTTTGCTCCCCTCGGCGGGAAGCGAGAACCATTAATATTAAAATCGTTTTCAGACGAGGGAACTCGTCGTTCTCGCGCTATCGAAATTCAAAACAAGTTTATGCAGTAAGCCTGGCTTAATAAAAACGAGCAGAGAGAGGGAGAGAAAGGATTTCGAAACTCGGGGATAGGAACGAGAAGGATTTTCGAGATAGCGTATCGAGAATTCTTTTCGATGTTTCAACATGTAAGATTTTTATTGGCAGTCCGAAACGATCTCGGCGCTGCCGGGGTTTGCTTTCCAGAAAAATACATATACGAAAAGGTTATTTTTTTCGGGACTGTTGTTCCGCGACGGAGCTACATGTTAAAATTAAGATACACCGATTTCATCTGCCAATCAGGCTCCACGGTGATACTCGCACCCCCCGCTTATTTACATGGGGCTGAATAAACTTCGCGTCCCGGCCAAACGGCGGTGAATCGTAAAGATTTAGAGTTATAGGTCTGTTTAGAAGGCTTTATGGGAGGGGGTAAAAATATAAATGTCAGCGAACCCGGCGATTCGAACATTCGAGCCCGCGCGGACGTACGTAGACCCATATTCCATCAGATCTGCTGATCCTCCTCGGCAATAGTGCGGCCGTGGTTTGCAAAATCTCCTCCTTCTATTATGCGAAATTGAAACGTGTTTATGGAAAACGACTCCCGTAAATACGGGATAACGCCACCAGGTAAACCGATCGTTCGACATTTTCCAGAAATTAATTCTAGAGCAGCGATTTTCATACGCGAGGCGTATTTCTGGTAGTTAAATATTTACAATATTAATAACTGATGGGCGAGCAGGCCTGGGCAAAATTTCGAGAAAAAATATTTAAAATACTATTTTAAATAATATTGTTTAACGTGGTTCAAATAAAATACTACTTTAAATAGAACGAAGAATTTCGGCAAATAAAATATTTTTATTTTGATAACCAGACACATAAAATAAAATATTTTAATGTTGTATTTCAAATATTTCCTTACAATGAAAATAAGTCGAGCAAACATTTAATATTATATATTATAATTTTTAACATGAGAAACTATAATAGTTAACAAAGTATTATTTGTAGTTTAATTACGAATATCTGCATGTATTATGTTGATAAACAGACGACAATTTCGTAATACCATTACACACAACAAAATATTAGAAAACTAAAAGTCCTACGATATAAGTCTCACTATTTTCAATATTTTCCAAATAAAATACTATTTTTAAATAGTATTTCAAAAACTTTTTCTTGTAAGTAAAATAATTTATTAATAATAAACTATTTACTATTTTCTATTTCAAATACTATTTTACGTCTGAAAACGCCTTGGCGCGTTATGAGAAATATTACAACGAGGAATGAAACGTAATCACTGTTATCATCAACATATTCTGCCAATGAGTTACAAATTTCTTGATTTGATTAGGGTAAGAAGTGAATTTTTTCGATTGTACACGTTCTTCATTCACTAGACTGTAAATGCCTAATCACCTAATGTCTAATGATTACCACGATTACTTTTCGCAGACTGCGAAAAGCAGTCAAAGCAGTCAAGCTGTTTTAATCGCCAAAGTGCGGATTTTTATGCATTTTAATGTCATCGAAAGTGTTAAAAAAATGCTGGAATATAAATTTTTATTTACTTCGAATTTGCGGAGGCTGCTACCGCTGAAAACGAGATTTTGTACGGTTCCGCTTTCACAAAGTTTGTCTACGAAAATGGAAAATTGCATGAACATCGACGGTATAGTAACCAAAAAATAATCATTCCGGCCAACTCCGGTCCACACGGTCCGCGCATAATAATCTGGCTCCGGTTTGACTGCCGTGCAATTCATTTCGGCCGGTGCGCGCAGTTCTTTGAAACGTTTCGCTGAGCCGCGTCGCAAATAATTTTGATAATTGCGCGTCACCGACTAACGTGTGCGTATCGCGCGGTGCATTTCCATCTGAACGGGCTTGGGGGGGGGGGGGGGGGGCGAAGAGGAAGGATTAAAGCGCGGCAAATGGAAAGTGCATTTTGTCAAGCGGGGTCCCGGCCAGCATTCCATTTCTACGTTTCGCTGGGGACGAATGGCAATGAGAAAACATTAGCCACGCAGGGACAAATTGTCGGTCGGGTAAACGGCACGGCGACGGGTAGGCGGGGATGCGTGGATTCGGCGATACCGGCCTCCGCCCACTCCCCTCGCGATATTCCAAACTCGTAACAACGTAAATCACTTAATACGAGGGATCGAGCGGCGTACTTCTCCGGGCCACGACCCCTGAAATTAAGCGATCCGCGGGGGTGGCCAGGGGGTCCGAAAGAGGAGGGTGGTCACCGGCCGATACGACGTCGGGTAGGTATTACCGTCACAATGAGATTCCGTTGCGGCGGGACGGGACGCCGCGACACGCAACGTCGCGGAAACAAAGCGCGACGATCTTGGTTATTTCGTGCCTAAATGCGGCCCTCGCCGAGATGTTTCAATGTGGACGACATAATGGGCCGCCTAGCATGTGGTACTATCGCAAGGCCAGAAGGTAATAACTCATTGTCCATTGCCCCGCGACTCTGCAAGTCAAGTACTGATGATTTCCTTCCGGTGCCTGTAGCTCTAGCCTCTCGCTCGGCGAGCCCGGTTTCTCCTGGGTCTGGCTTGGTCGTTGCCCTTGCGCCGTGTCCGAGTTCGGCGTCGGGACGCCTAGCGCTGATGGGGATATTGCGCGCAGCCCGATGTACCAATCCGAATGATTTACCGAAGGGAACGTTACGTCATCGCCGGATAAATTACTTAGCGTTCGGTCGACGGTAATTCGAACCATTGTCCTCCCTTCCGGGGCCAGCTTGGCTACGAATTATGGTTGTCTCCGAGAAATCGCGGTTGAGCCCCTTGGCTCGATTATCTGCCCGCGAAAGTGCCACGATAAACCCGCAGGCACTCGCGGCCGCCAACGTTGAACCTCCCACGGAGTATACGCGGTTTACGTCGAGGACTCGTGATCATGCGTTAACGGCGACCTGGTGGCTCTAGCGTTGAGGCTGGGGACTAAAAAATAATGAGACTTCGCGTCGCTTGCATTTAGGCGCGAGTGAATTGTAATGCCAGTGATTAGTTCGCGCCTACAAATTCTTTTTCTCGTTGTCATTAAAAAAAAAGTTTGGTGATAAAGGTGTGGTGTCCCGTCGATCCCGGAATTGGGAAAAATCATATCGCGACAATTCCGGAAAACTGGTCTCTTTATTGCGATATGGCAAGACTTGGCTTGCTGTTAGAATCTCGATGTTTCTAACAGATCGGTTTTTGAAGCAGTTCTGACTTGGTTACAATCGTATAGGAATTAGGAAAGCTCGGACATGGGTGTGGTTTTAGGAAGTTGTCTATGATTGGTTGAAGGATGTGTTTTTGGAAGGTGTTGAAAGTGGTGGAAAATTAGGAAGAGTGAGAGTAGAAGGTACATATGGTTACAGGCGGCTACGGCTATAAAACTATAAATCTAGGTACTAGAATGGTTCGTAATTCAGCGTGTGTTGAGTTTTTCTCGGATTTCCCACTACGCTAAATTATGCTAGATTTTTTTTATGACGGCCATGGTCATTATGCCGCGGATGGCTAGTTAAAGTTCACGGTCGTACAGATGTCCCTTAGCAGAGGGTTTTTACGACGGAACAAAAGGCCTTCTTTTCATATTTTCTTACGATGCGAATGGGTTAAGCCACTTAGCAGTTTCAAGAAGTGAGATGAAGAATAATTACTGTGACAAGTCCCACAGACCCGTGCGCCAGGGGGTTGAGTGAACGGTATCAGATTTCGCAGAAATAGAAGTAGGTTAAATATTTGACAGCACCTAGGGTGAAAGAAAGTGGCTGAATTTTTTCCGGGAGGGATGAACGAGGTTTAAGGAAGCGTGAATTAGTAAATCAACGGGCGAATGTATTTTTACCAGGGCGGCGACCGGTATCTATCATCGCGGAACAGGGCCGCTCTTCCGTTCACGTGTCTCGCGGAAACTTATCGGGGCGATAAATTTTGAAAATTCCACGAAACTTGGTCGTATCCTGTCAATCGGTCCGTCATGATCGCGACGGCCCCTCTCTCTCTCCATTCTCCCGCGAGTCGTGTAAATGGAAAACTTTTATCAACGTCGCGATCAACGTAACGATCCAACTTCGTGACGAAGCCTCGAAGGGCACTCGACGCTGGCAGTCGCCTGCCGCCAACACCGGTGCGGCGGTGTTCCCGGTGTTTCCGCGATAAATTCGCATTGACTGACTTTCCTGCCGGCTAGATAATCCATCAAAAGTCTTTCCAACAATTCACGCCGGGGCCTAGCCGGGGCTGGGAGTTCTGGTAACTCGGCGGGAATCATCGCGGAACTTCGCCGCGGCTTTGGCGCGTTACGCTCGCCCGCGTCGTTGTCGTCGCCATCTTTCGCGCCGCCGACGACGGCAACGACGACGTGAAGTGTCGGATGATTGAACGCCCGGGCTTAAAACCTGGAATCACTCGAACGGGGATGCTAAAAGGATTTCGATAGAGGCATCCAGCGTCGGAGAAAATGCGAGGAAACGAAAAAAAACACACACACGCGCGCGCGCGCGCTCGCAGACACGGACGCACAGGCTGGAAAAGTGGTGAGAACCGCTACGACGAACTACTATGGAAAAGAAAAGGGAAAAAGACGGGAAGGAGGTGGAAGGAGGGACAGGATGATGGTGGAACACAGCGTCTCTCTTTTACCGTAGCCGCCTCTCTGAAAATGCAGATGTTCCAACGGCGTCTGCTTCTATCGAGCCTTCCCTCACCTTCTGCGACGTTACCACCGACGGCGCATTTGACAGGAATACGCAATAATCTCTGCTAGCAGTATATGGTGGCGCCTGTTGAGCATTCATCATACCTGTCGATTTCTACGGCGCATCTATCTAGACACCTTCGCTTCCCGCTCTAAATTATCGTGTCTGTTCGCACGGACACAGGCGCGCTAAATGTACAGCTCCGTTCAAAAATTCGATATTGCGAGAGTCGTGGCTTAGAGCGTGGACTCAGCAAAAATCGAATCTGCAAAAAAATTATGATCTCTGCAAAGTAATCGTCGAAATTCTATAGAAGCCTGTCATTTTCTACTCACGTCAACAACCAAAATTTTAACGATGTTGCACTTTATAGCTTCAACGCACATTTCTGTGCCTCAAATGTCAATCGATCCGTGATCGCTAGACTGCGGATGTTTATGCAGTTTTCAATTTTTTTTTTAGGCGAATTTGAAAAAAAGGGTACCAAGTAGAATTCTATTTTAAATTTTGTCGAATCTGATACTCTGGTATTTTTTGGAAATTTCCATAAGCCATAAACGCATAAAGATCCGCAGTCTAGTGATCACCCAAGAACATGAAAACATTAAAGAAGTTTTAAAAATAAATTGAACATAGGCACCCGGTCACTGTGGCATAAGCACATTCTAAAATGCTATGACATGCTCGAAAACACGACAATTCTTTACATTTTATTTGAAAAAGTCAGCTCAAAATTGCTCTAAGAAAATATACCACTTAAAATAGCGCTTTACCGAAAAATATTTTATTTCTCTATGAACAACGAAACTAGGATGCTAAAAACAAAAATAAATAAAGAAACTATATGATAGAAAAGATGCGAACGCTTGGAATTTTCTCTGGTCACTACATACCTACAACTGCATGGAATTGACAAAGGATTGCAATCATGCAAGGCAGTAACGTGCTTCATTTTCTCTCGAACATAGTCGGGCAGTGGTACAAGTATACCGAAGCGCTGGCACCGACGTAGTCCCCGGCATTTTCGTTCCAGTGCCGTCAACAACACGACGGACAATCTTATTCAGCCAAACGCTTCAGCGACTTTCACTGGCTCTAGCTGTTTCATTTCGTTCGGTTCCGGTTTGAATCAGCCTCTAGGCCGACGGGCGTGTATTGTGCGCACCATGGGACGGTTGGTGCAGCCTAGGTGCAACCACCGGTGAAAATATACGGGCACGTTTCCCTGGCGCACAATGTGTCGGTCGAACGAGAAGCGTCGATGCTCCTCTCCTTTTGTCTCCATTCGCCGATATGTTTCATCGGCTTCCACCTAGACGATGTACTTCCAATCGTTCTACTGACATAAGTGCGCGTGTTTCAGAGCCTTAAAAAGCGGGATGCACGGCCGACCGGTTTTTCCGCGACAGCGTGGAGCATCCTTTAAACAGTTACCAGCGGTGTCCTTACTTTTCCCTCGGAAAAACCAACGGCGAGGCGCAGCTCACTTTAGCTGGATTTCCTGCAGCTTTGTGGAGACTTGTATACTTAGCACTCATAGTATTAAAGAGAAACCGTTCCATTTAAATGGTCGTGCGGGGAACTTACAACTCAATTCGTGCAGTCGCTGATGACTAAATTGTGAAAATTCATGCAAGCAAATACATGTAAAACGCGAGCAAATTCGAGGAAACTGAAGTTTCTCCATCTTGATCTCGGAGAATTGGGAACAGAATTTAAAATGCTGCAAACTGAATTTAAAGTAATCTTTAACGCGTTAAATGCCAAATACCAACCCCAGAGATTCTTACAAAATCAGAGTAATGTAATTAATGAAACCACAAATAGAAATGTCAAGTGAATTATAGAGGATGCTGTCTTAACCCTTTTGAATTCGAAAGTCTCCATCAAAATTCTGGATATCTCATAATGAAAAGGAATTTCTAAGCCCAGTCAGACATCATTGTCAGTTATATGTGACTGACGTGGTAGTTAACGTGTTAAATAATCTTGTATAATGGATTTCCGAGGTTCGTGCGATTTTCGGAGCATTCTCCTCGAAAATGTCTCAACGATAATCGAAAATCCGGCGACCCTAGGAAAACGGTCGTACAGCGGGCGAACAAATGAGGGCTTTGTGCTCGGCGGAGGAGCCGATCGGGTTAATTTGACGCGTAAAAAATGGGCCCGTTGACCACGTCCGTTCGCGTCGCGGGGCGGCCGACCGTGCGGAAAAAAAATCGGACATTTTTCCCGCGATGATTTAGCACATCCTTTCCGCGGGTCCAGATCGGAAAACATATTTTAAAACTGAACGTCACGCGCATCTGACGATTCCGCGCCGGCCATGAATTTTACCGGGTCATGATGATTTCACTCGCAGTTTCGCCCGATTTCCCGGCGGGGCGGGGATCCTTCGGTAAACACGCGTAGCATCGCCGCGCGTTGTCGGGCGGATTCTCCGCGGCGAACGTCGACCCGTTTCAATCCGAGGAATGACCGTGACAGAATTGCTTAGCGGCCGTTTCGTTTTACTGGCGTGGCCCCCTCCCGTTTCCACGGTTTTACACTCCGAAAAAGTATAAAAGAATAATTGAATCTGAGGATAGGAGAAACGCGTCGCACGCTCATCCGCCGCTCTCCCAGCGCTTAGACGAAATTAACTTCTTCGAAAGGCTCTTCGAAACTATGGAATCTGCTCGTTCCCCCACGAAAATGGCACTTTGCCTCCGTTAGAGCTTCCGCCGAAGAAGTTTGCCTCTAAGAAAATTTATGCCGCTCGGATCGAAGCGAGTGAAGTCTGCGTTAGCCCGAAAGGGAACATTATAGTTGTACACTCGCCGAGATACACGGCGTTGAACAGGTAATTTTTTGCGACAGAACTTGTAATCGTGCGAAATTACTCTTATAATTAGGAATGTCCGTGTCAAACGAGCCGTTGCTTCCGTAGCAACCGGATCGCCAATACGCTCGGAAGTTTATTACGAGCCGAAATATGGTGGAATAAAACGGACATGTTGAATCATAAATTGCGTTATCGAATACCGCATGGTATTACGGCTGCGTAAATTCACTAAACGTCGCCGTAATTGCCGCTTACCGCCTAATGTATGTATTTTATTACTCAATTAAACTCTTCGGTAGGTGTCGGGTTGCTCGCGTGGCGGAGCTGGTGAGCTGCACGCGTAAGTTGCATGTCCTACACGGCGGATAAAGCGAAAACATGGAGCCGACTCTCGTTTAATTTGTCATCGTTTCCTTCTTTCCTTTTTTTCGTCCTGTCGCGTGTCTTCGATCGACTTACGAGATTGCATTCACGTTACCGGGCCGCGCGATGGGTTTCGAATCGCGCATTCGCATGCGAGTCATTAACGCGTACAGCTTGCCGGCTCGTTAGCAAAACTTCCCCGTTCGCGGCTACACCCCCAAAATTGGGAAAACCGTGTCCGCGAGCCTCTGAGAATATGAAATCTCCGTTCCATGAAATCAAAGCGACAGCTTGACGTTCGAAACCGGATAGCCGATATTAAATTCCGAAATGTGATCCAAACACAGAACAGATCCAAATTTCCCTAAACAATGGAATTCTGATGAAAGTAGAGAAGATTGGAAAGTGGCCATTTAATGCAAAAATGGTGCTATTCGAAACAGTTGATCACTGGGTAACCATGGATTAAGTAAAATTACATTAATATTATCTTACTTGATTAGACACTTGAGCAGTGATGTTAAACTGAAGATAAGAATATTGGCTCACATTATCAGAGGTAAATGATAAGAGATGGGAAAAGGAAGCTGTCAGCCTCGATAATGAGATTACAACCAATGAAAGAGACGATGAAGAATATCTGGAAGGGAATAGAAGATTTGCAGCGGACGGTAGAAACGGAGGAGCCGCGAGAATGAGGCGGTAATAAAGACGATGATTGACCAGTAGAAGAAATGACCCTTAAAAAGAATGAGTTCAGAGTCCGTTTGAATTATTAAGATAGGCCCTCGAGATCTCGGAGGTGTTAAAGCATTCCCAGAGAATCTTAAGAGGTTATTATGACCTCAGAAGGTCCGGTCTTCTTCGTAGCCCTGAGGGTCTACACCCTTAATGCGTAAACATTCTAATAATCTATGTGGACTTCAGGGCCCAGACACTTGAAGCTGTCACTAAGGATTTAGGTATCACTGGTATTTTCAGCTTTTTTACAACTTTCTAAAACCTTAGTGTTCTTGCAATCTGCTTAAAGTTTTAGATGAAGTCAGTATCTTCCAAAGATACAGACCTCACGATCTCAATTAGTGATTATTTACTGACTACTATGCTCAATTCTTTCTGATCAATGGCACAAAAGGAATAAATTGAATATTGGAGATGCTTCGAGATTTGAATTCCTAAAAAATGGCTTCGGGACCTCGCAACAATTTTTCGCCACTTCTGCCAGCTCCTGCAACACTTCCGATATTTCCACTTCGTTCTGGGTGTCCATCATCCTTCGAATTCGATATCCAAAGAGTACGTTCACCGTTTTCTATCGTTCACTTCTGATCCTTCAACTTCCCCTACAATCTCCTAGCAGTTCTACACTGTTTTTACTGCCATCTGTCAGTGTTCCTTCGTTTCCGCTGTCTTCCGCCAGTGTATCACCGTGTCCATCGGTTTCTAGGTTTCCGTGGTCGTCTACCTTGGTTCACGGTAGACCGGCAACTCGATCTACGAATTTCTTATTGCCTTTCTCCGTTACGCTACCAGAACTCGTCATCGTTCGATTCTAAATCCTTGAACCACACCGTGGTTGTTGTGAACAATTCTATTTTCCACTCTCGACTTGACTGAAACACTCTAACCCAGTGTTTCTCTGTGGGGCGTGGGCTCCTGTGGGGCAATTTGATTGTCAAGGGGTGGCAATTCGAAAACGGACTCGTCCAGAATTTAAGTTTACTGTATAGCGAATCTCGGTCGCTGCTCGATTCAGAACACATTCTGAAATACCTTTTTTAAATGTGTTTTGCTTTTTATTAGTTGAATATTATAAAAGTGACACTTTACTAAAACTACGTTGGCTTTCTAAAAATATTTCGAGCATCTTCGTTTAGCCAAGTTACTTGGAATATTGACTATATAATTGACTATTCTCATACTATAAAAACAAAACTCTACCGAGTTCCACTCATTTTTGTCACAAAAGCACTAAATCTAGTTACGACGTCTTCATGGATTTCATGAAAACAGTTTCTTTTCGTCGCATAATTGGTATTTCATAGGAATTTCACTTACAAATTTCGGACGTGAAATTATTTTTCCTTCTGAACAAGTGGCAAGAAAGTAAAAAATTCTACCCAAAACGGGGATACGAAGAAACCTAAAATCTTAGCCTAGGCTCGCAATAATTGTTATTGTGTTAATTGCGAAGAGTGTGCACGGTAGGTTATCAGAATTATAATCAATAATTATGCAATAAAGTATATACTTGTTGTAAAGTGGTAAAAAGTGGCCATGCTTTCCATTAACACTAAAACTTCCCAGCACAAAACATATAAAAGTGAAACGTCTTACAGGAGGGAGAAGATTGAATTTACTTAAACTTTGTACGATTTTCATTACGATATGTGCTGCAATAAAGAAGTCGATTCAGTAATTTTCTATGGAAACGTTTTTATAATTTCAACAATTTTATCCAAATATTATGGTATATTATAGTGTATTTTGGTATATTATGGTATTTCTACGTATATTATTGTATATTCCGGTACACTATGTTATACTGTGTTATATTCTACTACATTCTAGTATATTCTAGTACAGTATAGTATATTATGGTATGTTACAGTGTATTTTGGTATATTATGGTATTTACAGGTATATTATGGTATATTCTTTTATATTATGCTATAATGTGATATATTCTAGTATATTCTGGTCTATTATGGTATATTATAGTGTATTTTGGTATATTATGGTATTTACAGGTATATTATGGTATATTCTGGTATATTATGCTATAATGTGATATATGCTAGTATATTCTAGTCTATTATGGTATATTTTAGTGTATTTATGTATACTATGGTATTTTCAGGTATATTATTGTATATGCAGGTATTGTATGTTATACTGTGTTATATTCTACTTTATTAACAGGGAACCGGTCATTTTGACCGTGGTAGGTTTATAGTGTTAAAGTTATTTGAAACGAAGTATGCATCAGGGTTAAAGCAACGTTCCGAGCCGGCGGTTTGCAGCGGCACGAATTAATGCAACCTCCTAATAAAAATGGACGATTCCGAGTATAGAACTCGAATATAGAACTCGCGGTCCGAGAGCGCTGGTCCGATGAACGATAGCGGCCGTTCGATCGCATATTTATCGGTCCTCGTTTAACACGACCCGCAACAGCTGGCATTGATTTATTTATAAGATAGGGCGTTGTAAATGGTTTATGCGCGACGCATAAATCGTCGAGTGGCCGAACGAGCGGAAACTCGTGGGGCGAAGAAACCGGGCGAAAGGAAGTCCGCTTCCCGCGGTTATAAGACGCGTCCGATGCATCGCAACACCGTGTCGACCGAGTATATTTCATCCAAGTTGGATTGGCTTGAAGTTTTATCCGAACTGTTATTTCAACGAGACGACGCGACGCCCGCCACGCGGCGTCCGACAACCGTTCCCGCCCCGGACAGAATCGCTAGCGTAAGAACACTTACCGAGCGGAACGGAAATTCACCCCCTCCCGGAATCGCGCGAATTTCAATTTCGAAATCGGCCCGAAGGCGGCGCGGAGCTGTCCGCGCAAATAAAATATCAGCGAGCCGAAGCGCCGTTAATAATCGCGGCCGAAAGCGTTTCAGGAATGCAATCTGCAACGCTGCCGCCGACAGCCAATTATAATCAGTCATGCTCGGTCAATTAGGCAGTCAAAGTATAAATTATTCCGAGTGATCAGTAACTGAACATTAGAGAACAGAGGTATTAATTGGTCGATGAATTCGAATTCGCGTGATTGCAGGGCTAGAGTTAGAGCCCTGCGTAAAAGTTCTTGCGAATTTTTAGGTTTCGTTTGTCTTGTGCCTTTGATTGCTCTGCGTTGAAATGGATAAACTTCTATTTTGTTTTGCGGATAAATGTCGCTTATAGCACGGCTGCTGTTAAAAATACAGTAAACGAGCACGTTTTATGTTTCTGGAATTAATTTGATCGAAAACTGGGGGTGTTACGACAAGAAAAAAGTGGTCTCATTTCTTTGAATCTCGGAATAACTATAAAACTAAGAAGGTCGAAAATGACTGCGTACCTCCAGAATTCGAGAATTTCGCTAGCGCACAACGCTTGCGGGCTTATTTTAATTTATAATACGAAAGCAAATGATCTTTTCAACGTGAACACTGACAATCGACATCATAACGATGAATAGATGGATAGACCGATGACGCGTCCGATGATGACACGTATTTACCCGTGGTACCCGGGACCTATTCTACGCTCGTACGAAATATTCCATTTACGGAGGTAATCAAAATGTGTAAAACGACCGAACGCCCGACAACAATACAACCCAGTTGCCCTCGTAGTGCGTGAAATTATACGGAATTCGCGATGGTCTTTTCATCGAACCGTCAAACGATTTAATAACGGCGCTCTCTGATGAAATGACCGATGCATGGTGAGAATTTAGTGCGATCGTTTATATTCGGTTTCGATAAACTGATCAACCGCGTGCCGAATTGCTTTCAAGGTTCGCCGATATTGAGCTGCATTTCTTTTTTCATTGCTGCCTTATTTCCCGACGACTCGAACGATGAACATTTTCACGAGAGAATCCCAACCGTACGGTGTACACATGTTTTGTCCTGATTCGAGTTTAATTTTTACAGAACCTAAGAAATAAAATACACGAACAGTGACTATTTCTACAGTAGTAAAAAACGTGCAGAATACAAAGGGTCGCTATTTTCAAGAAATGACACGAGCAGACCAAAAACTGAGCCGAGTTGTATGTTAAACAATTCGGTAATGTGCCGTTAAAGAATTCCGAAATCCGAGGGGACCCTTACGGAGGCACCCGACGAACGCGATCACTATGCGAGGAGCGGGTTAGCAAATCAGAACGGCGCGCAGAACGGAAGATAAAACTTCGGGGGTGGCGGATGTGATGGCCGGAAACACGATGTTATTAAAATCCGAAGTCTGCAGCGGGCAAGTGACGGCGCGGGGATATTGAAATCCCAAGGGCGGCGTTTGTGTGACGAAACGGGAACGAATGGAACGCGAAAGATTCACTGGCACGCTTCTGCCGCGTAGTCTATTCTTCCGCCTATCGAGCCGGTGGCAGGGGTGCAAGGAGACCCGGAAGCTGGCAGGAGAACGAGCGAAAGAAACAAAAGGGGGAAACTGGAGAAAGTCAAGACAGCGCCCGGCAATAAAAGGGTACACGTCATATTAAATCCGGTTGCAGGGTTTTCTTATTGCGGCGGTTGATATGCGGCTTTATGCGTCGGGTACTCGCTACGACCGAGCGTATTACCAGAAACAGAATAATGCGCACTACCGTCTCTGAGACCTTCATCCGACCTCGACCTACCCTGGATACCACGTCTCGCTTTACCGAACGATGCACGCGAATTCCTTTTAATCCTACTACATCAATCTTATTTGTTATTGCGTGCGGAAGCGAGCTCTTTCAGAAAATATTCTAGCAAAAACCTGAGACGAAAATCTGACCGAGATCATCCACACAGATGTGGTTCGTTATCGAAAATAATAAGTGATAACGGAGACTCGACGAACCATGCTGCTAATAAAATACATACAAAATAAATTATCTAAAGAGAAATTGCGGATACATCAGAGTGAGATGTCCGCTCGGTTATTCAGAAAGCAAGGTCGAGATTGAACGAATGTTTCGTGGTAACAAGTTATTCCCCCGGTTGTGTTGCATATTTGAGTCAGTTTGAGTTTCACTTTTAATTGTTCCCAATGTGTCTTACAGGAAACAAGTTAGCAGACAATTTTACTTCCAAAATAGACGTTCTGTATTATTCAAATCGTGACAGTTGTAATTAATACAAGCTTTGACCATCAACCCCGTGCCGCAACCCCGCCGGTCTTAAGTCTTACCGTTTCTCTCGAAGTTACCCGTCACTATGCATTCCGGTCTCCCTCGAGGCAGAAAATTGTCCTGCGGTGACTGAATCGCTTATAAAGAAGAACACCGCGATCCTCGCCTAACGGTACAGAGCCCGTTCTGCGCAATTATTGCGAACCGGTTCTGCTCGAATATGCATGTGCTCGATAACTGTTCTATTTAAATCCGAAATAGAAACTCATCCAACCTAGACAAATATTGCTCGTCTCGGGACACCTGACACTTATACGAAGGGAACACTTTAATCAATAATCACTTGGTGATCCGAAAGTATAACGTCACAAATGGCAGTACAATTCTGTATTTCATGGTTGCTGGAAGATTTTTATACACGACAAGTGCGCAACGTCTCCAGTTAAAAATTTACACCCCATTTCAAGTATTAACTGCCACGATCCCTATTTGGGGATTTTCGAATTTTACGTACATCACTCGGCGCCAGAAATATATTTGGTACGCCTGACAGTTTAGTTTTATTCTTTCATTCTAAAATTTGGCAGTTAACCATCGGTTAATCCCCGTGGGCACACCGAATCGTTTCCATCTATGCAAATATTTCACTTTTGAACCGTTTCAAAGGGAAAGGAGGGGAGACCCTGATTTTTCCGAGTGCAATTCGTAAAGGTTTTATCTTTTATCTTAACAGTATTAAGGCAGAGACTCGAACTAGAATAGAAACTCGTTCTAGTAATTTTGCAAATTTTTTGAAAGCCGGAATAATGGTAGAAATTGTTATATGTTTCTCGAAGACTTTCGTTGTCGATTTCACCGGCGGCGTGGAGGATCCAGCGACTTTCTCCATAGCGAGTTTTTCAATTTAAGGAATCGACGTCGACTTCACTGCGGCAGATTTCACACACGATTTAGTACACCGCACAAAAGGCTCCTACAGTGATAAAATTCAAAAGGAACGAAAATCAATCTGTCCGTTGCGTCCAATAGACGGATACTTTTTTGCGGGCACGGCCACTCGTGTTCGATTCGGATCCGTATATCAAGAGAAACCATTCAGTGCCAATCTGCTGTAGATAGCTGGCCTATTCGTCTAGTTTTTGTCCAAAAAATCGGTCCGGCCGGCGGCCGGAGTTGAGTATTACAATCGCGGGACGAACCCGTGAACACTGCCATTGTTACCGAACTGGCTCCCCGTCACCTGCAGATTATGGGAATTAATTGACCGATAAGGGCGTTACTCGAAGACCATGAGATTTTTAAAACACCGCCATTAGTCATCCGAGCTGTTCAAGCGAGGAGTCTCTATCAGAGATTCGGCGATTGATCATTCTCTCTTTCACTGGGTCTTCATGATCTTTGTTTTCTATGGCTCGGTACAAATATCAACTCGAGTTTATTCTAAATTCTGTAATTTCGATGAGCAGCGTGTTCCGAAAGAATGTGTTGTTTGATATCAAAGTAAACGGAGAAGAAGACGAAGCCTTTGCAGTTCCCTCTGAAATTCTTTATCATTTATACAATCTTATTCTTCTCATGTTCCTCGGGTTGAAGATCCGCCCACTTTATCGTTTTATATTCTGTAAAATATTTTATTTCTACCTACTGAAAAATATATCTCTTTAACACTTTGACCGCACGTCGGCCATGCACGGGAGACACAATTTTTTGCCAAACTAGGAAATCGATTTTTATTAAATTCTATTAAGTAAACAAAATTTTATCAGGATCTACGAGCTGTAAGGACAGTTCTGTCAATAAATTACAACTCTTTTGGTTGTATTACGGTACAAAGTGAATTTCTTGGTCGTTCTCGAACATGCGTTGTTTTTCCACTCGTACAGAAAGTGTACTCGACAATCGCATTGATTGGCATTGAAATAAACTTTATTGAAAAGTAAACTTGGACATCTGAAGGAAAATTGAAGATAGGACCTTGAAGATCAACCCTGTACCTTAAAATAACGTGTAACGAACCGGCAGGTTGTAATACTATATCTTGATCGAAACGCTTTATAACATTCGCATTCAACCTAATATAATAATCAAATTGTCCCGATTTTATGTGACTTTATGAACATTGGTGCGGCACTCGACCTGTTAAACTGTGGAACTATAGAGCAGACTGATTTAAAGGGTGAAGTATAAATTAGTAAAGCGTTATCCCGGCATCTTTCTTGCAGCTAGTTCCCGAGAGCTAAAAAACTGACTTGATTCATTTCGATACTTAAATCACGGTAAATGAATCGTAACTAAATGGTATATCGTTCCTAAAATGGTATAGGTGCCGAACCATATTTCGGACATTATCGCGGGCATGAATCACGTCCGGCATGCCGGAAGGATTAGTTTAGCGCACTAGGCAGACCGTTTGTATCTTCTCACATGATATTTACATAGATTTTTCTTGGTCCCGGAGCCACCGCCGGCAAAAAGCCAATGACAAATCGCTGCCCGGAAGAATATAGGGCATCGTATGTGCATGCGCCGCGGTGCCTACGGCTTTCACTTTCTTTCAGGGGCTAGAAAACTTAGTGGAAGCATTTATGGCCCGCCTTCCTTTCGACGAGGACGCGAAAGGAGGGCTGGCACCCGGCTGTTTTTACGGCTGTTCACCCTAAATCCTTTTTTCCTCTTATATACTGCTTCGCAAATTCAAGCAAACTATCCGGCCACCCCTCCTCCCCCACTGTCCGGGACGAGGCAAATGCCATTCGCAATTCAATAGCATAATTTCGCTTGATTCATCGCGCTTCGAGAAAATATCCTTGGGGGACCGGGCACCATAAAAGCGAACATGTTTGCCTTCTAGAGAATTTTATTGTGCCCTATCGGCTGAACTCGACTGATCCAATTCCATACTTGACCGATCTTCGCGGAAGTTTAACGACCGACGGGATTTGATCATAATAATTGTTCTATCGAGCTCGGTATAAACTACAAATTGACGGGAACGTTCTCTTTGGCAGTATGGAAGATCAGCGTTACGATCAATCCTGGTTATTTTCTAGGAAATATGTCTCGTCCAGAAGTTTATAGCAGTCGAGCTTTCAAAACTCTACACGGCGAACCGTTTCACGATATTTTCATCTTCCTTGGACCGTGATACGACTCTTAATGGAGCGGATAAACTATTTCTGCTGCCATTTTTAGAAATCGGTCCAGAAGTAATCCGCAAATCTAATTGTAGAACTTTTCAGACAAATTACTACGCTAGAAGTTACCGAATTACGAAATAATTTTCCGATACCTGGTCCTGAAATCGTGACTCCA
Source organism: Halictus ligatus (assembly GCA_028454255.1). NCBI lineage: Eukaryota > Metazoa > Arthropoda > Insecta > Hymenoptera > Halictidae > Halictus > Halictus ligatus. The sequence continues at coordinate 9,275,168 of CM052132.1, read as the reverse complement.
CTTTGGAAAATCTGAAAAAATTATATGTTAACAACCGTAGAAATATAAACTTCGTATCCCATAACTTTTACAAGAAATCGACATTTCAACACTTTTTTCATTTCTTAAAATTCGGTTTCGAGGCTAAACATTCTGAAAAAATTCACAGATGTGCATTCTAAAGGCTAAAATATGCCTGATTTTTTTCAGAATTTTCAATTGAAGAGGGTAAGAGAAATTGCGGAAAACCTGATTTCCTTTGTCACCCCATTACTACCCCCCATGTCGACATACAGGGTTGAAAATTGGCAACAGGTATTTTCTTCGGACAAGCTGCCGAACGGCTTATTGCAAATTCAATTTGGTTTGGGGGTTACGACCTCCTCACACGGCTACACCCTTTGATGACCTAGGCATGGGTTTTATGGGCTGCAGCCCAGGACCTCGTTCAGGTAAAGGAAAAGAAATGAAAATAGAAAACTTGAGAATCAAATAAATTATACAAAAATGTTTGGTGCTCCGGTTAATTTCGGTTAATTGGGTAGGCGTCCCCAAACAGTATTAGCCGGGGGCCCCCAAACGAACGGTCCGCCGCTGCGGTTCATCTATTCTGTTCTTCGCCGAGCGCAGCGGTCCGTCTCATTCAATTTCCCGGCGAATTCATAAAGGTTGAGCGAATTACTTCCGCGCGATGGCCGACCCGATGTAAAAACGCCTGGCTCGTCTTGGCGGCGTATCTCGTGTCAGTAAATATTCCCCGGTGTAATCGGCGATAATAGCGTGGCTTGTTTGCGGCCGAGTTAGTGGTACTTTCTTTCGCAAGGTCTCTCCACGGAGCCGGTTCATCTTGTCCCGCCGTCAACAGCTCTGTCCATCCGGTCCCCTGCGTCTTTCTTTAACGAGTTTTTATGAAATTCTGGCTGGCCGAAACTAACGAACTCGCCCCGACGAAGATCAGAGCTCCGGATCCGAGACGAGAGGCAGCCTAAGCTTTATTAAAAAATAGCAAATCCTGTTCCTCGACTTTCCGCTCGCCCTTCATTTTCTGCCTGGTCACGCGCATTCCCCGAGTAAATCCTTGCGTTATCTGCGCCCTTCGGTCACACTGTACAAAACTCCTTCAGTGTGTCAATCTTATTTCTCAATAATATAAACAACAATGATATTTTAATCAATCATAGGTACGCCCGCTGTTAACTGCAACAAATTGTTGATTAAACACTAAGGTCAGCTGTTAACAAATACTTAAGTTTTTATGGTATTTACGAACATTTATGCTATTTACGATTTTATCTTTATCACAAGACATTTTCTGCATAGTAAATCGAGCTTGACTTTTAATTTTAATAAAGCAACATTTCACCTTGAAATTCAAGTGTCAAGTTTATTTACATGAAGTTCTAATAGCTCAGGAAGTTAGTGTTACCACCGAAGGAGATAAAATTCTGCTTCAAATCGATTTCGGTTTTTTGCACGGGACAGATAGCGCTAGAGTGAACATTTTATGGTGTCCGTAATTTATTTTTACGGTTTAAGGGAAGAGAAAACGCATGATTGTCGGTGGATTCGGCGTAACAAATGCTGTTGGACGCGAATGCGTTCGTCGTTCGTCATTGTGCGCGAACTGCCATCGAAGATAGAATCGGTTGGTGCTTCCATCCCCCGCCCCTGTTTCGCAGTTCCTGCGGTGCGGAATACTAACTTCATCGTAAACCGGATGTCGAAGGCAATGCGGGCTAGCGTCACCGACAATGAACGCAACGACACTCCTGACGCGAATCCGCGGTTTATTAAACCGGCCTGAATCCGAATATACCGCGGCCGCGCGGACGACAATGCGTTTTTGACGTTCACCTCTTATTTGACGGACTCGCACAGCAATGCATTTCCAATGCGCCTTATGCTCGAATAATTCCATAATGACGGGCAATATAAACGGAATAATATGCAGCGGTTTCTTAAACAATAAAATCAACTGTGAAATGTGATTAACAACATTTGGAAGCTTAATGCTAGGCTTCCGGGGAGCCCTAAAAGTTACTACTTTATCTTATAAAAATAACGAGAATGAATCTATCTTGATTTTCAGCTATTCTTTTTGCAATATATACCAAAAGAATATAAATTTAAAATATATACAATATAAAATATAAAATATATAAAATATGTAAACAGGTCGATGGAAAATGGAATTTTCATCGACTGCAGCTTCAAAGTATCAGACTTAAAAAATGGAGCACGCCCGAAATGGAAGTCAATGGAAGATTTAACGAGCGCAGTTCGCGAAGACATTACAATAATTTTTCGCCGTAAAACGTATTACATGTTAAAAGAAGATTACTTGGCCGATGCGAAAGGGAAGACGTAATCGTGCCATAAATCTTTACTGCCCTGAATAAGTCAATACTTTATTACGCGACTTAAGGAAGTAATTTCTCTACCTTAATAAAATATAGGCTCGGTGTCTGCGTTACTTTGTAATAACCGTTAACGCTGCCGCTAATGAGTCGCCTAATAATTAAAATCTTACTTGCCGATTCGAGGTGGACTCGACACGACAAATATATTATCCATTCGTTGAACCGACTATAAATACCCACCACCGTCGGCAAATCCACCAAGACAATGCTAAAGACTTTCCACAGGTTTTTTTCTCTACAATCATGCCGACAGTTGGGTCCATTTGTACAAGTCATCGGACGCTAATTACTATGTTCCAGCGTTGTAAAGTCGATTACAGGTATGACTTCGTGTTGCGACCGGCTCGCAACCATGACACGTAACAAGTGCACACGCGTTAAACAACGTCGAGAATATAATGAACTGTGACACAGATTGATGAATATAAAATGTAGGAAACGGGCAAGGGTCGTGTATGTGTACACTGTGTGCCGCAGTGCGTACTACAATTCTTCGCTTCAACGTCTCATCAAGAAGTTCTTACTCCTTGTACTTTAACTGAAAGCATGTGTTCATTCGATTGTGCACAGGGTGTACCAGATAAAGCGTTAGAAGCTGCTTTCTCAGAATGAAGATGTTGACTTAATTTTTTTTTTGTAAATTAAATGGTTAAGGATCCGGTCTTCGTAGAATCGAGATAAGGTAGAGTGACTACATTACCGTAAAAAAATGGTTTTACGTGCCTCAAGTTTTTGTCCTTACATAAGAATATTTTGTCACTGATAAAGGGCTCGTTCGAAAGAAGAAGGTTCAATCTAGTGCGCGCTGGTCAGGAGCTGCCGAGATTATGCAGATATTAGGTAATATTAGGTAATATAAAAATTGACGATGTGCACGTCGTGGAATCCAAGCATTTTTATGCCATTGGATGAGTTTTCTCCAGCTACAAATTCAGCTATATTTTGTCTTGCTTCTCTGCGAAATAAAGCCAAAAACTGACGCACGTTTCTGGCGTCAGAATTCATAATATCGATAATACAGGACAAAAATTGTGACAGGTTTAGTCACAGACTTAAGACCCGTCCGATCAGGACCAAGACGGATTTTAAGTCTGTAAATGGAAATTATTAATTAAAAAGTCACGTGACTATCCCGGGCCCTTAAGGCGGGTTAATATTTTGGTATGCATTAAATTCTTTGGGGGTTCCCAATTTTTTGATGTGGTAACACCTATCATTAAAATGAGTGCTACAGAAATAATTCACGATTTCTATGGAATATTTTCTGCCAGTGGTAGTGGCATCGTCTAAATGGTACGCGGTGTGTAGATAGCAGCGAAAGTGTTATACTCCGTAAACGGGTCGCTTAACCGGTGAATCTTCCCCTTTAATCAGTCGGAGGTTCGATTCCGCAATCGTCTTGAAGTTGGTCGACGGCCAGCAGGTCTGTGTTTATCCGGATACATGGTTAATCACAGGTTAACCGTAAGGCCGCAACCCCTCCGTCTAATGGCACCTGAGCGGCGAGCCGTGCATTGTTACTACGTTGCACATCGGAGTGTTTGATTAATCATTGGCTCAGCCCGTGTAATCTAGCTGTTAAAGCTGCGCCTGCAGGCCGACGGACATGTTCCCTACAAGATTCTACGTTCTCCCTGTGTACACGCACCTGTTTACCCCTGTTCAGCAACCGAGTGTCGTGTCACTTCGACATTTTTCTACCGACCCAGTCAACGCTCATTACCATCGACCATAGTTGCATGTCGACTGCCCTGGAAATCTCTTTTTGCGACGATAACTTCGCTCGCATCAGTAGTCCCACCACAAGAACTTCAGCTTGTACTTCACCCCCTTCCCATCCCCCGGCTACAAACCCTTCACCATCAGGCGCATAACTTAGCTGTCATACTTTACAGGATCATTAAAATCCGAACCCTCGTCCCACTCACATTTTCCCGATTTTAGTCTGGCTCGTTGTTACAGCGCAAGGGGTTAACCCTTTTGACCCTTAACACTGAACCTACTGACAACTAAAAGTTATCGGATTGTGTTACCCTACAAAAACGACAAGATTTTGTTTACTTACATTTTGTACTATTTTAACCCCTAACGGTCCGGAAGTATTTCAAGTTTACTTCCCACCAGATCCAAGCTACTTTTCATACGAAGAGAAACCGTGGGCTCAACAATTTTCTATCAGGTATAGAAAGGAAGATATTTATATTTTATTTTATATATATTTTATTTTTGCCGCCATATACGCGGCATTGGTCCGTTAAAGGTTAAGTTGGAAAAATGAGGAATGGACGAAAATTGAAATTCGATATAAAGTGACACTGTCGCGAAGCTTCTCGAAGTTTGCACTTGGTAACTTTCTCAAGACTTCCGTAAGCTTGCAAAGTTAAGGGAGGCGAGTTGAAAATAATGAAGTCTTGCTTGCGACGAATATAGCCGTCATTTCGAAACGTTTCATCGAATCTCAGAGAGTCTGCCCACCGGTGAAGGGTTAACATCGCGAGGCGACCTCGCGCTGCGAGCGTCGGAAATCAGAGGTCTTTCAAGGTCTCCGGTTGTCCGGTCGGGGGACTTTCAGGCTGTTTCGGAATTTAATAAGATTCTGAAGATTCTGCGTCGGTGTTCGTGCGGCGAGCGAGGATCGTGCGAAGATGCCCGGGAGCTCGCAAAAATTCTCGCTCCTCCGACCGCTCTTCACCCTCCTCTCTTGTTTTTCCTTTCCCCCGTATCCGCTTTTTTCCTCGCTTCTTCCCACTGCCTCCATTCTCCTTTCTGCCTCATAAATCCGTTTAAAAGCCGAGGATTTATGTCGTCGCACGGCCATGCGCGGCCCTGTGTGGGTTCGCGTACCTCCTTGTACATGGGCCGACTGTTTCAGACGGTTTTCGTGAACAGTCTTAGGATCCGTGTCGCTTTCTTCCGTCGACGTTTCTTGCGGCTCTCCTTTCCCACACAGCCGGCCGGCCCGGCGAATTTTAGGGAATTCGTTCGTCGACGGACCGCGCAAGATTTACGCGGCAATTAAAATTTCGATTCTTTATCCTCGCGCTTTTCCCTGCGGCCGACCTGCCGCGCATCGACTCGGCTTTGCGATCCTCCCTTCACTAATTTTCTGAACTTCTTTACTAACTTCTTTACAGAGGCTGCCGCGGTCTGCCATCTCTTTGAGGTACAAATTTTTGCCCCATGTTTTCCTATTATTAAGCAATTTTAACTTCCACGAGGGGAAGTTATTTTTATTTCCATACGTTGTCTTCTCACATTATTAAATATTAAATTAATAATACACCACCTCTTTACACGCTTAATCCACATTGTTTCACCCTTGGTACTCGATCGGTGTCTGTAAAAATTGCTATAGCCTTATTCGAAATATTGTGATTAAAGTTTATATTACTAAATATTCAAGGACTGTACGGGCAAATTGCATCGGTTTTATGGGCATAAAATGAAAAACTGCAGCACAATTGGCGAATATAATATACATCAGTGAAAATTCAAACGTCATAATAAAATGTAAAATAGCAGCGAAACGAGCGCGCGTTCGATAAAATGACGGAACAGATTGACGATATTTACGTTAGGAAATATGTTTTTGATTTCCTTTTATTCCAACAGGCGCACTGTGAATCTGGTAAACACGGTTTACGGATTCAGTTTGAAAAACCCAGCCTCTGTAAATGAATTATACAAATATTGCCAATTGGTTCTTACGCTGTATCGCACAAACAAACCTTTCTGTTGTTGTTGCGTATTTTTGTTGCGGCTTTTTGGAGGCACATTCATGAGCCCCGCGTTCGTGTAACATACTTTTACGCGGACATAGTTTTACGAGAAAGCGCTGTGTATTTTGTGCACTAGCCGATGTTCAATAATTCCGAGCATGTTGCGACACCGAACCAATTAAAATGAATAAACGTTTCGCTGGTAACGGAATTGTTATAGTAACGAATCGGTGGTTCGATCGCAACGAAAAAAGTTCTTCGTGAAGCAACTGGCGAAGAGAGAAGTTTCGCATCGGAAGTTGCTTGATTTTAAAATGAGCAGCGCGAGGGACGCGCGTCTTTTCAATTCTGCGACAAAGAGCATATTCGCTGGAATAACTGGCTGGAAAGTCTCGGGAGCTTTCAGCGGGTGATTCTTGAACCGTTCACGTCGTTAGCGGCAGGACCAGACAATCTCTGCGCGGCCACTCGTTGTGGTTATTTTTATACGCGGCATTGTTTATGAACGGGGCGCGGGTTGCGTCGGCGACGCGGCTCTGCGATTCCGGGACGGACAATCCACCCGTGAAAAAGTGTCGCGACGTCTGCCTCGACTGGTGCGGCTCTCGATGGTTAGTTAATCCGACAGGATCTAGTGAACTGTTCAACATTTACGAGGTTCGGCGGGCCGCGCTGCATGCATATTTCAGGGAACGTTTCGGCGCGATGACGCTCACCTTGAGCGGCGCGCGCGCGCCAGCTTCGTATCCGCTAGAAAGCCGGGAACCGGCAATTAAACGTATCACGTAATTTATAGCGAGAACACGCGCGCGTAAACGTGACTCCATTAAATCAAATTGTCCAATTAGTACAGCTTTGTTTGTAAAACGCAGAACGAGCGGCACGATTGATTTCGCCACCGCGCGCTCGCGAGGCCGCGCGCCGGTGCAATTCACGGTTCGGCCGTTCCGCGATATAAAGTACCGCTCCGCGCCGCGATAATGCAATTACATGCGATGCACCCGCGCCGCGCTTCCTTCTCCGAAGAGAGTTCCGCCGATTCGACGAGCTGCCGCCATGCTGCCCGCTAAAATGAAATCGTGAGTCACGTTTCTTCACGCTGCAATCCAACGATCCTTTCTGATCGAAACGCTTCGAGCAAACTTCATTCCGAGGAACGCGCAGCGTTTCATTTTGATCATCTAACTTTGCTACAGCAAATGCACGAAATTACAAATTCAAAGATGAGGTACTGTTTCATACTGAACTGTTATGCAAGAGTTTGATTTCGGGATATAAATGCACAGACTTTGTCTTTGCGTCCGGCCATACGCTTGGCTATTCTACTGTGATCCCACAGAGAATGCTCGATCAACTATTGTAACTAGGTCGCGGGGTCTTTTATATTTTTATATTCGGAATATTAACGTCCGACTGCACGCTAGGCTATTTTACTGTAATTTTAAAGAGGATGGCCGATCGACAAATATGTCTAGATTGCAGAGTGTTTTACAGTTTTGTATTCGGAATAGTAACGTCCGACTGCACGCTTGGCTATTCTACTGTAATTTTAAAGAGTATGTCCGATTATTTAGTACAACTAGATCAGAGAGTGTTTTGTATTTTTATATTGGGAGTATGAATGCGCTGACTCGCCTTTTGTCTTTATGTCTGACTTTATACTTGCCTATTCTACTGTGATTCTAAAGAGAATGTACATCCAACTATTGAAACTGGATTGCAGAGTGCTTTGTATTTTTCTATTCGAGGTATGGACTCACTGACTCGCAGTTTGTCCTTGTGTCTGACTATACACTTGGCTATTCTACTGTGATTGTAAAGGGGATATTCGGTCAACTGGTATAACTGGATTGCGGAGTGTGTTATATTTTTATACTTCTTGCAGGATTTTTCTAAACTCTAGTCGCAATAAAAATTATTTTCAGATCTATCAGAGTTTTAAGTATTTAAACGGGGGAAAAATTGTACCTAGTATGAATGCATAACGACCGCGTTTTAATTACAACTAAACAAACAAAAACGTACCTCTCATGCGAACTAATTTCTGAATATGTTTCCCGGGAATTTTCTACATCTTTTTCTACTCAGAGGAAAAAATATAATTTCGTGTTTACGAATAAATAATGCTGGATATTTTTTTGATAATTTTTGTTTCACCATCTTATCTTGCATGAACAAACTTTTTCAAGAATCTCTTCTTTTTCTGTTTATTAACAGACCAGAGTTTATAGAAGAAGCTTTTATAAGCTTTTAAATTAAGAAACTTGATCGGTATTTGATGTTGATGAGCGAAAGGGTGTGCATCTTTCAAGGGGACGACAGGTGTCATACATTTAAGCCAGAATGATGATGAGAACAGGTAAAATGATAATGTCTGCTATACAAGGTTACATTTACGCCGTTAGGGTACTAGGCTCCCACCTTTAAAAGCTTTATCCGGCCTGTGATCGCCGTTTCTCAAAACTTTTACTGCAGGAGACTCCTTTTGCGTCACGCTTAGTTGCCCCATGCCGTGGCACTTAATTAAAAAAAAAAACTCTTTTGCTATTACCCAGTGTCCGCACACGCTAAATTAAACACCGCTGTGTTCAACTAATCTTGCTAATTACAGGCCACTGATTCGAGATATATTCTAAAATATCTGATTAACACGTCGAGCTTCGTTTCTTGAACAGTAAATGATTCAAAATCAACAGAGAAATCGTGATTCGATTGAACTTCAGTAGTGGAGCTCAATCTTTTATTTGACGATTATTTTGTTATATTCTGTATTTTTTTAGTGAGAAATTATCGAACATTTCCTTGGAAGCGTACTGTAATCCTTCAGTGAACCGTTGAGGTCGATGCGGCCCCATTTAAATTTATGCTAATAATTATTTAATATATAACTATTTGTGGATTTAGAAGATATTTTACTGTTCTGTTACGGTTATATTCATCACGGTTCTATTCGATACGGATGAATTTGAGATATGATTTAATTGAGTCATTGCATTTTTAAAATACATTTAGAGGGTCTACTTAAGGGGTAACAAAAATCGTATAAAATTTGAATAAATGCGGCCTTATCACTTCCGCAAGCCAGTGTAAATCCAGTGTTAAAGGCCATCGTTCTGGCTGCGTGAGCGAAAACGGGAAAATAGCCACTTAAGCTTTGCAACGAACTACCGTCGTGTTGGCGAACAAAACGGTATCGCGGCGCAAAGTATCGAATACACGTGAGTACAGAATATTCGGCGATAGTCTTAACAGCATTCGTGCACGCTCGTTTTCGAACCAAGCCCGTTACGAGTTCCACCGGATTGCACGCTCGAAAGCTCGGCCGTGCTTCCAAAGGCTTTTCTTGCCTTGCATTTTTTCCCTTCATTATCTTCCCTTTCTTTTCCCTTCTGGTCAAAGCATGATAGATGTTTGGGGTTTGACAGCTTGAAGCGAGCCCCAGGCAAAAACCGTGTTTGTATTTAAAGAAAAAGCAAAGATTGATATACCATCCAGTCAGTGGATAATCGTAACTGTTGATTCGGTGCACGTATCGATCGATGACGATGTAAGCTAAAACTTTTAATCGAAGACCTAGCGTTACTGCAACGCGAACACGCGGAAGAGCCACGGAATTGTATTGTTTAAAAATTATTTTTCTCATTGGATCGTGACCTCTTTTAATTCCGTATTCTCTTCTATACTGATTAAAATGGTGCACGGTTTTCTAAAAACAGTTGAAGGGAATTTCTCCTTCACACAGGTTGATCTTGCATATTTATTTTTGTAACGTGAACTCCGCGTCCATTGTTCCATGAAAAATGTTTGGCGGAGGTACGCAAATTTCACATTTTGTGGAGAATATTTCATTATTTGGTTCCATAAACGTTTGCGTTTTCTCTGTAATCAGTAGTTGTCAATAAATATTTACAATTCCTACAAATAGATGCTCCACTTTCATTCTCTGAACATGAAAGCCGGAAAGGAATGTGTAAACAGAAAAATATTCGATAAACCGCGGTGTGATTATTCAGCCATTTTGGAATGTGATATGTTCTTCGACACGGTAAAGTTTGTTCGATTTCAGTGTCGACAGACTGGCCCGCAAACAATTCTATGCACCCTCGAATTTCGCTTACAACTTTAGCAACGGCTTTTCCAACGGATTCTTAGAGTCCTCGTTGAAATGATTGGCGAACGGGCCTGGAGGAGAGCTGCAGTTTCGAAAAAAAAAAAAATCGCGGGACATCGTATTCCGGGATGGAACTTTTAAAAAACGGCACGGCAACAGGAGCTTTCAGTGTCGGTGAATAGAAAGCTCCCAGGGAATTGACCTTTCCGGTATAAGCGCCGCATTGTCTGTCACGGCAGTCGCTCGCTATTGCTTCCAGATTCTCCGAAAGAGCTGGTGACGTCACCGGTTAGTTATGGCAAAGGCGAAACGTCGAAAGAAAAAGCTCTCTCTCTCTCTCTTTCTTCCTTTCTCTCCTTCTTGCGAGTTGCTACTATGAAAGGGAGCCGTTTCTCGTGCGCCGTTTCCTTTTTTCGAGACGCTCTCCGTCGCGCAAGTCGCTGGGAAACAGTTAATTACGGCCGACAACATCGCTTTGTTACTCATTAACGAGGTGACGCGTCGCTACGTCATTGGAATTCAAACGAACGGCGCGGCGATGCTCCTTAAAGATTTCGCGTCGCGACGTCAACAACCCTTCTCTCTCTCTCTCTCTCTCTCTCTTACACTGAAAACACTTCCCTTATACCTTGCACAACTGCTTTTGTTCCGGACAAAAGCGTTTTCACATCAGAAGACCTCGCATTCCTGTCTAGCTGATATACCTACTCCTTTTCAGCGTTAGCGGAGCAACGTGGTCACAAAAGAAATGTCTTTTTCTCCCGCCATTTTTTTTTAAATTTTAACCGCGTGCGGCGGCTGTAGGTGGTGCACGAGCCACGAAATAATGGGGGGAGGGAGAGGCCATGTTCCTATCCGTCTACCGCGATTCTTCGGGATTTCGTGGGCGTGATCGTCCTTCAAGGGTGAGATGGTCATTTTTTTTAACACGGAGAACCCAAAACAACGAGTAGACGGCGAATTTTCATGTGAAACAAAAATTATCTGCGTCAGTTGCACAGTAATGGAGTCAAATGAAACGTCTCTTCTTTTAATACTGAGCATTAAAAGTACCTACCTGGTAAGTATCGCTTCATAAAAATTGCAACAGTAAATTTATTTAAATAGACCGTAATTTCTATTATATTATGATAGAACAACGAATGCTCGAGCAACGTTTGTCCCATTATTTTCCATTAATGCTTTAGTATTCGTGGAAGGTAAAGCCAGTCATTTGTCAGTGTTAAATCGTTTTTATCTTGCTACTGTTTTGTAAAATCTAATAATAAATCTCAGTGCTCGGATCGCATCCCTCAGAAAGTAAAAATTGCAGAATAGCAAATAATCAACCGATACGATGATTGTATTATCAACTGCAAAACATTGTTCTGATTTTTGCACAACTCGGAAGTACAAAAATATTTGTAAACACATTTAATGATGAAATCGTTCCTGGACGTTTGTTCATCCTGAACAAGTTTAGTACTGAAATGACAATCAAAATAACAATTTCACTCGTTCACTTGCTCGATCAGGAGCAAGTCTGTCAACTTAATCGTTTAATGAACATACTTTCGTATATGATCAATATACTTTCAAATATTGCATTATGTAGATAAATAGGAGCGCAACACGTGACAACACGGGTAATAAATATTTTCCCGTCAAACACTCACCGCTGTATGTTTAATTTGTAGGATTCAGCTGTGTTCTGTCTATCAAGCGTAAACTTGGTCTTCACGCGACCAAATATCTCTTTACACTCTGCACATAAATATATGTGTTCGAGCCGAAATGAATTTACAAAATCGAGACAAATGTTGTACACGGTGATCGGTGGTGGTGATATTTCCTGGATGTCGCTAGATTTAATCACGGATACGGTGCAGGACGGGCACTGATAGCAGGTTGTAGAATCAAATGGAGACACTTTGCCATCGGCGTTGATAGAGCAATCAAGCTTGTTATCGGTAAATCTTATTCGCGACTAAAACGTTCAACACTCTGACTGTCGAATCATCAACTTTTCTCATCATGTAAAATTTTATCGAACGTTGGCCCTTCGCTGTTATAGCGGGTCGTTAAGTTCAAGAGAAATTCCCATTTCCTCCTAAAGTTCGTCGAATTTTTATTTTTATTACGAAAGTGTTCGAACATTTGGCTGAAGCATCACTCACGCGTTAAATTCGAGACTATAATCGGTAATTCAGAATTTTTTTCAAATGTTTTTTAAGCTCAGAATAATGATAAATCATGCCAGATAATATAAATTCTTGTTAGTGAAGGAATATGGCTTCCTGGGTGGTTATGTTCTCCAAAAATAGTTTTGCGATATTTCACAAGTGCGAGGATCATGATGATAATGTAGTTTCGCAGCTGTTGCGTCTTGGAGCCACAAAGGAATTCTCATAAATTAGAATTCCAAGTTGGAGTCTACGTCGTAAAGGATTAAGGGCCGAGGGAAGAACAAACATCAGTAGTAGTGGACGAGGAACCCGCAGGTGCTCACCTGTTCTTGAGAATATTCGGTCGCCTGCAGGGCTCTCGCTCAAATGTTTATCATCCTAGGAACACCTTTTGCTCCTGGGAGTCCTCTTAGCTCCTGTGAGTTCATCGATGCCCGCCAGCGACCGTCAGTCGTTGAAAGCATGCTCGCTCATAGTTCGCCGAGAAATTGTACGATTACTCCGTAAACATTCTTGCCTACCTCAAAATATGTCGCTATATTTTATTTCATTTTAGGTCTAATAAATTGATAAAACATACACATTACTTTCCCAAATTACCGTGCAACAATTTATATTTCCAACTTCTGTAACTGTCCAGGTTACTTAAAAAGCAGTAATAACTCGAAAGCGGATCTTTATACAAAATAAAAGCTTGATATATCATTTTCTAGAAAATGGAAAATATATAATTTTATATTAAATATTCTTACACTTTTCCTTTTTACTGTTTTCAGTATCACCTAAATGCGTAAAATCCGTTGTCTAGTAATGAGTTAATAGATTTGTACTCCCCGGCGTTATAGCGACTGTTACAATCCTCAAATGGAATAATTCGTTTCTTGCTGTCGAAAGTCGTCTTGTAATTAAACTACAAGTCTGCTATGGAACTACAATTTCACATGGACACGCCGGCTCTGCGTATGCCGTGACATTGGAAATCGCAAAAAATGGGGAAAGGTATGCGAAAGCAATATTCCGCGACCAAAAGTTCCGTACGACTCGGTAGATACAGAACGTAAAGTTGGTAATATTAGTGTAAGCCCGCCCGTTGTTTCTTGCGCGCCGCGAGCGGGATTAATTAAAGCGTTTTTGCATGCGCCCGGCTTCGCCTAACTGAGAGCAATCAACATCTCGCCGGTCTCTAATTGATGTTCTTTCGTATCCCCCGTTCCGAGGAAGTTCTTTCGATACAAAATCAATAGACGAATGCTTTATAGAACGGGGAATCTAGTTTTTCAAGCGGAGAATCGCAGCGAACGGCGGAACCGTTCCAATAAAGCTCTCGGATCGTGATAAACAATCGGAAAGGAAGCAATCGCGAACAATTACGAACGCCCGTCTAAATGTAATTCAACTGGTACACGCGGTGTCGCAACGATTACAGCGTGATGGCGACCATACGTCTGGATTTATACTGACATCTGGGAGAATGTATTGTGTAATAAAGGAGAATATTTCATACTCCTTGGTCAAATGTAGTACAGCTGCCAACGGGACTAAATCCTGATAATTTAGTAATGCGCCGTTACGCTATAGTCAGATCCCGGCCCGTATTACTACCCGATATTAACGAAGGCTTGTCATTAGCAGATTCAGTAAGTCACAGACCGATAATCGGGCTTCAAGCGCCCGACTTCATTAAGTGTTCTATTTGTAATGGCCCGCTAAGTGGCCCTCTGGATTGTTAACATACGGTTCCTTTGAATCCTAAAAATATCCTTAAAATATAAAGCATATTATAGTGGCCGTAAAGCGGCAAAACCGATTAAAAAATAATTTTACGCACCACGTTCAAGATGCAGCCAAATTATTCGCGAAACGATATTATTACAGGGTTGCAAAAAAAATTATACTGTTTAGAATATTTTGAACACAGGCTGCTTTACCGAAAAGTGTAAAAGGATACGTGTTTCCTCTTCAACGATCGGTACAGAACTAGACGCAAAACAAATTCTTTGTAAATAATTGCTTACTTTACCCCTAATAACAAAATTGTGCATATTGACGGAATCTCGAGCTTATCCCCACCGCGACGGGTTACGAACGACTCCGGCATAGCGTGCGGAGGGTTAAATGATACAACGAACATCGGTTGTCAGCTTCATTTAAGCCGTCCCGAATAATCAAGATTCCGCGGCGCTAATCGCATTTTTTCGTGTACGAGTTATCGATTTGGTATCATCAGGGCCGGCGCACAAAGCGCGAAGGGCCACGCGGATGGCATCTCTAAGTGGAATTGCGGCGCAGCCTCGCGAAACTCGCGGGTCTCGCAATAATATTCGAGTTTTCAACTCAATAAGGGCTTGATTAAAATGTGCCTTATCCCCCTTCGCCCTCCGGTCTCCCCGTCCCATGGATTTTCCCCTGTTCTTCGGCGGCGGCGCCGGTAATTTGAAAATGAGACGCGCCTCCGCGAAAGTTTTCAATACGACGCCACGTTACCGCCGTTGTTCTTCTTGTTCCCGTTCCTCCGTTGTTGTTCCTCTTCGTCCACTGCTGCTTGCTTCGTGCCGTGCCGGGAAAACCGAGCGAACAAGATTATACGTGTATACGAACACTCTTATATACGGCGGCCTTTTTAATGAACATCTTTCCCGGTTCTCTTTTTGTCATCAAGACTCCGCGCCGGCGAAATTATTGCTAAAATGGATGCAGCATCCTCCGCATTGGAATTCGGTGTAATCTCGACGGACGAAAACTTCGAGGAAAGTTCCCTAATCTGGGTTCTTTTTTTTTGCTGTTGATTATAGACTCTACATAAATAGAAGAAAATTTGTTAGATCGTATCTTCACGAATCTCTGGATTAGTTCTTTTAGTATTGTTGAATAACCTTTCCCATATTGGGAAGCAAGAATATTTTTTATTCTTTATTTGGAAGTTTGTATTGTAAATTTAGTTTCACTGTCATACAACTATTTTTACTGAAATCTGACGAACACACGGTGCTTATTTATTTCTTATCTTATTTTCATTAAAAACACAGGATATTAACGCAACATGGACTTTCCATGAGTAATCCACAGAATTTTCTAAAAGACCTAATATACACGGTGTCCGTGAACGTCTTCCGCAGCCTCAGCGATAAAATATGACTGCAAGGCGTGCAACCGGTATCAGCGGAAAGTCAAACTCCCAGGGATTTCGAACTTGGTGAATATTACCCGTTTTTACCGCGGAACTTTGCAACTTTCGAATACGGTGCTTCTCGGAGAACCTGATTGATTGAATAGCCGAAGGCCGAATGATATGTGAAACTTTCGTGGCGAGTTCGTAGCTTAAATGATAATTCTTCTTGTCTCGACACGAGTATCTTCTGCGGAGTTTTCGACGTTCGAATTGCAATGTTTCTTCGAAGAAATAATTTCACACGCGCTATCTGTTACTTTGGAAAGACAACCGAGCATATCTAAAAGATCATAAACACTGATTGACCGTTTTGCGTTACTTTATAAATATAGCAAGAATTCGTCTATCCAAATTATTCGTCGTTTTTTACTTTTTAATAATATATACCCAAAGAATTAAATTAGTTGAATAACTCCTCATGGACGGACCATTACAATCTCAATAATCGTAAATTAAAAATAGCAGAATCCATCATTTTGACGGGTTCCGTGAACCTAGAGTTAACAAACGTCCCGCTACGGTATCGGGGGTCGTGATCGAACATTTATAGCAGCAGACAGATCTGTCGAAACCACTAATCAGCGAAACGTCGGGGTGGAGGTGGGAGGGGGAGGGGGAACATAGTCTACTTAAAACATCGTTAATAGAAATTTTGCGACCGGTTTATGAATCGCTATCGACCGTTCATTATCATAATCGGTTGTCAAAATCATAACGCCGCCCCACCATCTGCAATCGAAACGTCAACAACAGCTTCGATCGAACCTCGAGCGTTTCGAATTTCGTTAAAGTCTTGTGAATTTCCGCTTTTAAAGAAATGAAATATATTCGCATTACACGTGCGAATTATCGACTTCATCGATCCGGATTTAAAAATTCGACGACGAACGGCGAAACAATCTTCGACAAACATAGCTTGCCGTCGAAATACGCGTGCTATTTCATTTTGACGCGGACAGCTCGAGTATGGTGGGCAGCGAGAAACGCGAGAAACACGAGTATCGAGTTATTAAAGAGTTCCGTAGCGGCACGGCGGGGGGAAAAACGGGGCCGGAATTACAATAATGCATTACGTATATCCGCGTATTCTTTCCCGCGTAGTTGCTTCTCTCGCCGGGGCGCGACATAGTCCGCATTTATCAGGGGCATTGTTGCGCGCCGTATGCGACACGGTCGCGTTTCGTGCGCGTTAAGTGCGGAACACGGGCTGCAGTAAATAAAACCCTTCTACGGAGGACTATTATGCAAATTTTGTTTAACAGATACTTATCTGTTTTACGAGTCTTTTAATGCGCCCGACGCTCGGGCTAACAGGATGACTTGGAAGCATGAAGATCATAATTCCCGGACTTAAAAAAGTACACGGGGACCGTGAATGATCTTTCCATCGCTAGCGATAAAACTCCAGGGCACTATCATACTTGCTCGCACGTCGTCTCTATCGTTAAATTTTCAAAATTACTGCCACACTACGCCTGTTACGGAAAAATTCGTGTACACGGCTTTCCAAATTAGCGATCGGTCTCCGGCACACCGTTCGACGACTGTCGAAATAACCGATGAGAAGAGAAATTTGGAAATATCCGCGATCGTCTCGAGTTCTCTAATTTTGAGCGACACTGGCTCAAACTGTGGAGACATCAAAACATACGAAACTGTGTCAATCATTTGCAACCACGTTTCTTATTCCGGCCAAGGAATCGTCAAGGAAGATTCTATCGAAGTTTCTGAAAATATTTTCATCGCGATGTCCTTTTCTTTGACGTCGTAGTCGAAAGTTTCGACTCCGTTCTTACGGCGACGTTACTAAATTAATTAAAATCGAACGGTTCGAACGACGCGCACCGGGGATCCCGAGGATCCTCTTTCTCCGTTCCTTTTTTCCGAGTTTAATCCGGCTGCTAATTGAAACAAAAGAATGGGGAACGAAAAGCTTTCAACCGATTCGATTGGCGTGCCGATAATAAAGTTAGCGTCGGCCGGCAACGAACGTCTGGCGAATCTGGTGTGCAACAGGTTTGCATTTGACGGATTTCACCAATTAATCGTGTTTAATGTTCGCCTAGCGTGATCCATTCCGGACAGTGAAAAGTGCGCGCGTCGCGAGAAAGGCGGCTTAATAATTCGAAGGAACGGAATTTTTTCTCTCCCTGCAGCCGTTCCCTTTTTGCAGACAGGGAATCGGTCGATAGGCCGGCCTAATTATAACATCGAGGAAGCGATTAATCATTGGACGACGAACCCGGGAGTATCGCGTGCGCGTATTCAGGGTCGACGCGGCGGTTTCCCGGTGTTTTTATTTGTCTTCCCGCGGGGCGCGGGCTTATGGCAGGCGGCTTTGAATGGCGACCGATACGGACGGCTGACTTTCAAAAATATCCCACGAAGCGGAACCTGCGCCATGGAAAACTCCTTTGCCGCGAGGACGATCCATCACGTCGGTCTCCTCCTTCGCGACGTCTCCCACCGTGGAGGTGGAGTCGAAGCGCGAGTATAATAAAATCCGAGTCAATTAACGGTACGTCCTGGGATGCCATTAATAATTCCGCAAGCTCCATCACGCTCCTTGGAATTCTGGGTCGGCTCGGACGGAGCCGACGCGAGCTGTAAGAGCGAAAAGTGGAATCGCCCCGGCGAGAGGGACAACGAGCTCAAGAGGCCGGAGGAGAACGTTTATCCCGCGATGCCGGCTTAACGGACCTTTGAACCTCCAGCAAATGAAATTGCACGAATCAGAAGCATCTCTTAATCACTCCGAGCACTCCTCAGTTAGAACATGATTCGCACGTAGATTGCACTTAACGTACACTGCCGCGCAAAAGTAGCGATCCGCTCGAAGAGCCCACGCACAAAGTAAATTTATCAATAGATAATACAGTGATACGTGTATTCAAATTAAAAGATCGACATGTTAACGGTAGCGACGCACCGCTTTTACTTTATTCGCTTCAGCTTTTCAAACATTGCTGCATGCTTAAATTCCGCGTCGAGTTCGCACTCCGCGCCCGCTCAAACGTCGAAATCTCTCGCCGGAGTTTCAGCTAGACCCTAGGAGAGAAGCATAGACTTGATTAACCAATTTTTTTGGGGGAGACCGGATAGAACAAGGTGCTGCGGGAGTTTTTTCTTTCCTTAGCAGGAAATATTCGAACTGAAAAATTCCTCGGAGCCGCTGCGGAGCGGGTCCCGTTCATAACGTTTGAAATCCGGGACCGTTCTCTCCAGATGTTTTCGCGTAAATGTTGCAGCTCTTGCTTGCGAAATTGTTAATTAACTCCGCGACTGCCTGCAGCCGATAGAACGTGTCGACGCAATTTCACCCCCTCCGCCCTCCCCTCCTCCGAAGTCAGAAGAACTTTCCAAGCGAGACATTTGCACTAAATTTGCTACCGAATTTTTGCGGAAAGTATCGTCGAAGAACGTTCTACTTTGCCGACAGTTAGCAAATACCGATGGCATTTGTGTCGCGTTGGTATCTCCGTTCTTTAATTACCGTCGTCTCGAATAATAAGGCAGCAGTTGGCACGGGGAACGCACTAAAGCTCCGTAAATTGAAAGAGCTATTCTGCTGGCAGTGGAGTAGGAGCACCATTGATCCGACAGCGGATGGCTGGCGGACGTCGGGGAACGAAAAAGAAGGGCTCGAAATGTAAGCAAATAGTCGTCTTTCGAAAGGATAGCAGTATACCTGTATAAGCTCTTCTCATGGGCCCTGAAGCCCTCGCCGTGTCGTGCACGTTGCAGCTACCCTCCCTTTCTCTCTCCCTCCCTCTCTTTCTCTCTCTCTCTTTCCTCGTCGCGCCGTCTTCAGGCATTCGCTATGCAAAAAGTAGTCACGAGTCGTTACTCCCTGTGGACTTCCTCAGACCTTTCTTACGTCGATATGTATATGCCTGTGCAGGCACATGCAAGCGCGTCTGCCGCCTAACTGTTTGCTTTTCTACAGCAGTAAGTACTCTTAAGAGGAAACTTCTCTAAAGTGTTCGATAGCGTTATTCATAGGACACCTTTCGTTCTTCAAACGAGAATATATAATATATAATTAATATATATCTTCTTTTTCATCCTAAATACTGTTCCGAGCCGTCGCCTTATATCGAAAGAAAGCTGTAGTGAAACATCGGCATGGGTCAGAAGTGACTCCGGCGTAGGGCCTAGATCTCGCAGGAGTTCGAGGGTTGAAAGATTGCAGGAACAAAGAATAAACTTGACTGGACCGAAAATTGTTTACCGATTCGAAAGGTTTTGTAGTATTTCATATAAAATTTCAATTGTGTCCCATTTTTCAACCTTTCGACAGTGGGCCATCCTTATAATTGTATAACTGATGATGTCTGGAAAGGTTATTTATCAATTTTCTAAAAGATATCTCTGAAAGTACTTCTCGTCGACACGTAAATCTTTCCATTGTTCCTAATAAACCTCCATTACAATAATTCGCTGGAAACCGAGTAATTCAACAAGGATTTTGATACTTCAAGTCGAAATAGACACGGATTGCGTCGTCGGTGGGTTAATTGAATTACGTAGGCACTTTGTCTTCGTCAACGTCCATTGAGCTGTTAGAAGCATTCATTTTGAACACATGTCAACCTAGCTCAATATTCGGCAACAGGAATGCAAACCAGGTTGTTAATCCGCTTTGAGAACCCATAGAAAGGAAGTGAATAGAGTGCATGATATTTAGTATTATATTATTGAGAACCCATAGAAAGGAAGTGAATAGGGTGCATGATATTTGGTATTATATTATACACGATCTCTTTAATTATTACGCCCCGCGACATGTTCATTTTCAACGACATTAAATGTCTGTCAGAGACACGTTTGGTTGATTTTAGTATGCTACCAGCCGAGTTTAAACGTCACACGCTCCAAAAGATGAATATATGGACGGCCGTGTTTAAACAGCGACCCGTCAACGTATTAAAATCCTGTCAGACCTACGAAATTAGGATTGAAATTAAATTGCGCTAGAAATTCCATTAAAAATCCGAATCTTTGGCGATATCTGGACGGCAATGCGCGGACTGTAATCTGTTCAAGATAGCGGGATCATTTGCAGTCGTTGGGAATATTGAAATCGTAATTGAACTGCCTTTAGTCTGGGAAGGTCTCCAAAGAGTACTACTGAAATACTATTAATCAGTTTGAAATCGACTGGAAACAATCTGCTTGTTACACGAACTTTTATAGTTGTAACTATTTTATTGTGGAAGACACGCGTGGTCATTGTACTTTGTTGTACAGTGTTCTCTTTCTGAATTAAGCATCAAAATTTTATGTGAATATTCACTACCTTTCTATAAACCTTCGTTCCAGATTTTATTCTAAAAAAAAATATTATTTTTCTAAATACGTAGCACTTATGAGGTTGAAACACCTGGTGGATGAAAGCAATTCCCCGAATGGAGAATGGATAACGTATTTCTCTGAATATTCCAGAAATTATTTGTTCTGAGGAGCCGAGGGTAGATAATGTTCGGTTAAAAATGTTTTTCCTGATGCGCATAGTTTTTGAAGTACGTATTGAGAGACGCATCCATTGTATTGCCAACTGCGAGAGCTGTTTCCATCGAGCAGACATGAACGATTATCGGCAAAAAATTCGTATCACATATAATACATATGTATAAATATATATCTATCGCGTTGGCAAGTACAAATTTCGTACAAATTTAATTAAAACTGATGGACTGAAATGGCAATGAATCCTTTGTACTTGATTAATCCACAATACATATTTTTTTTTCGAACGACAAACAAATATTTAAAAATTACCCACTCGTCCAGGCACGCCGGTAAAAGCATTTTTCGAAACTGTACCATTCGTTGAAATATTGCGTAAAAATTTCTGAAGCGCTCTTTCTGCATTAACCTTCCACAATGGGTCGTGGAAGCGAGGGAAAGTTTTCTTTGTTTAAGAAACACTTATACGTTGAATTAGCGACTTCAATAAGTATCTCGGAAATACGGTTTGGAAACAGTAATTGCAATAAGAAGTTGAACACGCGCGAGTAGAGATTACGAGAGAGCACGAGCAGAGATTTGTTCGTCGGTGCGAGAGGAGAGTTTATTTTCTCAGCAGGCTTTAGAAGGGGCAGCTCTGCTTAGACTGCTTGTTTCGTCGCGTTTCCTTTGGTCGGTGGCCTCGGTCGGGCGATGCAATTCGTCTCAGACAGCAGATGTTTGCCTACGCTAGTGTGCAGACGTTCAGGCGCGCTCGTAGAAAATTCTTCTTTGCAATATTACTGAATATTGCCCGGGCAAAGGAAAAATGAGGAGCACGCCGACAGGAACGATGAAGGCAGTGTTTCCCGTGCTCCCGCGAACAAGTCGACCGGATTATATCTTCGCGGTGTTTTCGTCGCTCGCGCTTTCAAATTACGAATCACCCTTAAGCCTCCCCACGCTCCCCTCTCGCGGAACTTTTCGCGCCCCTCCCGGCCCCGGTCCTGGCCGTAAATTCACGCGTTTTATTTTCGACTTTGCGAGCACGCGCGCGTCGAAAAACTTCCGCGAAAGATGAGAACCGAGAGTCGATATCGCGCTAAAGAGTCTCATAGCTTCTTCCGGCGAGCTCGTTACGCAGCGAAATGAAATCGCGCGGCAGCCTCGCAGCGAAAAAATAGAGGAACGCGCCTCAACGTGCTCTCGCTGATTCGTTCGAGAGACTAACTCGACAATCCGTTTCTCCGTTCAAGGCATAGTCAACACTGCGCACTGGAGTTTTATGCACTATAAAAATTGTTTACACCGATTGCAAGAAGCGGGAACTGGTCATTCATCTCTTCTCTTAACCCTAGAGTGGTCGCGCGAATTCTCGTAACGCTAGTGGTCTTGATATCACAAACCTTATTACTCGCTAAAAATGTCACTGGGTTCAAATAACAAGACACATATAATGCATTGTTTTAATTCAGAAGGAATAGAAGTACATAATGGAAATTATTACATATTCATGAATAAACAATCTCTCCTTCGGTTATGAGTAAATAATACAATGGTATTCCAATAATTTTCCCACTTTCACCATTTTGTGTTTCACCTACCCGTTTCTGCCACAAATGCATAAAATATGTGGGCGCAATTTGAAAAAGCAGAGAGATTAAAAGGATTTAAAAATATCGATTTTCAGCTTATTAAAGTCATTAATGAAAGAAAAGAATTTTGTCTTGGTCCCTGCTTTTTGTAATTGATGCAAACTATTTAGTAGGCTGCTTCGTAGGTGCCAAAACTTTACGATTAACAATTGAGAATTTTTGGAAAAATGATTCAAGAGCAATGACAATTTTAATGAACCAACAAGCAAGAAATTTTTTCATAAAAGCAGATTTTCTGATAGAATGTAGTCGTCGAGAATCATAGCAATAGGCTTCCGCTAAGTAACGTATTACGTAATCGCATGGATGGATTATCCATCTCGAATCCCGTTACCAACTTGTTAAACGCAATCTAATTTTCGGGCTACCGAATAAACAGCGAGTGGAACCTGAACGCACTTACATGCACCGCCGAAAGTTTGGAATCGCTCTGCGCATTGACGGAGATAGAGGTTTGCTCGTTAAGTCAACAAATCTACCAACGAATAATTTTATTAACTTAGGGAATGCGCGGTCGAACAGTTTTCGCAGTTGCTCCAAAAATATTGGCTTTCAGTTCTGTCGAATTTTGGGGTGCATTATAGTCTTGCTAACAGTCCGCCAGCAACTGCAAACCTTCAGTGTGTATTACCGGTGTGAAAATGTATAGACATTCTTGGCAGAATGATGAAAAAAAAATTTCTGAGGATTCCTTCATAGGAACCAATATGAAGAAACATTTCAAGTGAGTAATTCTTTACGAATAAAACAAAAATAATGAGAATCATTCTTTTTTAACAAATCAAGCCCTCTTTTTTAACGAAAATTGTTAGCAACAGACGCGTTCCTCTTTTATCAACAATATTAAAAATGTGTTCGGGCGAGTACCATTAATATATAGCAATCTGTAAGCTAATTATTTGTTTATATATGGTGAAAAATGCTTTTCATAAGTACGAACAATATACAATACAACAACGAAAATACAGAATATCGAAAAGATATGTTCACTGAATCAAAGCAATAAACAGTTATGGAACAATGACTTCGTGGAAGCTGTTATTACTGTATTCGTTAATTCCTACAAAACGAGCTTAGTCACGAGAGACACCCCTACTTCCGAGTACACCAATTTTCGTGCAGTTTATGCTCACAAGTGGCGAGGAGGATTGGGGATAAAGAAGAACGCGGTGCTCGCATGTAACAATGCGAGCAAAGGGAAGCGTTGGGCCGCAAGAAGACTTTATAGATGACGAGGGAAAGTTGATACCTGTAACGATCCCTGAACGAGGGGGGGTTGGTTTACGACGTCATAGTTGCTGGGGGATCTGTGTCTGACCAAAAGAAAATATTTGGTGGCGAATAGAGTGTTGTGTCAAAAAAGAAAGAGAGAGAGAAAGAGGGGGATAAAGATCGTCGTCCTTTCGCAGGACTCCATTCCGTGTCACATATTGTACGCGCCCACGCGAGCACGAGGACATCGACAAGGCCGAGCTGTTAATTCATGGAGTATCGATCGCCAAGATTCGCATTCAACCGGGACACAAAGAAACAGAAGGGAAAGGGAAGCGAAGGTTCAGAAAAAAGACGAAACAGCGGCCGGGGCAGGGGAGAAGAACCAAAAATAAAAAAGAAATAGAAACGAGAAACAGAGAAGCGGGTTACACGGTACAACGTGGTCCGTCGATGTCGCACCTGTACAAAAGGGAACGGGCGATTTTTCAGGCAGATAAAAGTAGCGAGTAAAAAATCAACATCACCATGGACCGCTCTCGGACGAATGGGAGAGCGAGGGATATCCGTGTGCGCGAGCCGACACAGGATTTACCCATTTCCTCCTTTCTCGAGTACCGCGGGAAAAACGCCGAGGGGGGTGTAAGCGCGGAATGAATATTGTTTTGTTAGGACGCTTTGACGGAGCTGATACAATTTAACAGCTCCGCCGATTCTCGATACCGCAGCCGCTTCAATATTTCTACCTGCAGTCCGCGAGTGTCGACGCGTCGGTGTAATGAACTTAAACGCGCCTCTTTTGTGCCTTCGAAATCGCTTCCCCTGTCGAATCATAAACAACGTTATATCCCGCACTTTTGACCGTCGTGTATTATGCTTTTTGCGCTCGCCAACGAATGAAACTGGAATATTACCCTTCCGCCTGCGAAGTCGATACGCTGTCGCGAGACGCTCGGAATTATTCCGGGGGACAATCAGCGAAAAAAATGTAACGTACGCATCGATTCCAACGTGGTCGAGGATAAATCCCGCGACTGCGTTTCGGGGGCTGTCGCGACGGTGGTGGGAGCCTGTTTAAAAATTCGCGACAGTCGACGTTTTTCAAATTGGGAGCAGCAAGCTCCGCTTCGTTAACAACGACCATTAGAAGCACCGCGAGACGCGCCGGCGAACGTGGAACGTGTTCTCATTTTCGCGAGAAAATGTCGGGATATATAACGTCGCGCGCAAAAATTTCATAAAATTCGCCGGGATTAGAAATTCCGCGCGAGATCGACGAACCTCCAAAAAATTTCGAACCGTGTAGGTCACAGTATCCGACGCCGCGCGAAAGTAGGATGCGTCAGACAGCACGTTCGCTGTTAATGGACCGAAGGAATTCCTTTGTCGGCTGGTGTTCGGCTTCGGGGTATCCGCTTTTGTGTAAAAATTAGCGAAAGGCCGCGGTGTGCAGCTTTGGAAAGACTGCCGAGGCACGATTGATCGAACGGGGGTGAGTGGGGGGCGAATAAAACGATTGTCGGGGGCGGCGTAATTCAAAACGTCAACACCCTGTCCGGGGAGAGGGCGGGGAACAAGGGTTTCTCTGCAGAAGCGATTGCAGTTGCCGGCATCTGCGACGATACAGACGCGATCGCGCGGATGGCGAAAAAGCGTCGAATCACCGCGGGATGGATCGCCGCCGGCACATTTCAAAGAATCGGTACATCCAGCTACAAGCCGGAATCACGGTATCCCGGAGAAAAGGCTAAGATTTCACCGTTGCCGCTCCCTCTACCCGCCCCCTCCCGCGGCTCGCCCTCTCTTGCTTTCCGGCAATTCTATAAAACTACCACGTCCCCGGCCAGTATTTCATAACCCCGTAACAGTCTGCCAACCCTCATTGATTGAGCAGATACGAGTCCAGGGCTGGCGGCGGCGGCAGAGAAATAACCGTCGTAGTGGCCGACATCAAACTTCTGTGTACAAAAATACGGCCTCGCGCGCGCGCGTGCGTTTGTGTGTGTGCTCGAGAGACCGTCTCTCTCTCCATGTATGTGCTCCGTACCACTGGCCCTCTCGTTCTTTCCCCCTTTCCCCCGTTCTCCCCTTTCGTCCTCTACATGTAGCCGACACATAACGTATACGTGAATAGGACAGCGTCGTCAGCGGAATTTCAAATTCCCTTAAAAGGGCGGATCGTATCGGGGAACACTGGAAATTTCGTCAAGCTGCGCACCTGTCCATATTCAAACGATAACGCGCGAAGATGCACGCACCTGTGAACAACGTGCACGGCAATCCGTTCCGCGGATTTTCGTTAACCTGTTACTCAAATTCACGGCGGTTAGGTCGATACGATTCTCTCTGTACCGTGAACATAGCCGCGGAGGAATTCGAAATAGTTTAAAATGTCGAAAACTCGTTGGAATTATATTAGAATAATTTAATTGGAGATGCGATAACCACGCCGCTTAATTGATTTTCGATTCGTGCAACATTTATCCAAATGCAAACGAGGAATGAATGTATCCTGTTCTTTATTCAATTAAGTGGATGTATACGCTGCTCATTGAAGTAAATTAAATTTAGTTTCTGTTGGCTAATAACTTCAGCTTTGAGACTATAAATCGCACTACGTGTTCATCCTCGTTAACGCTGGATAACTGTCTCGTTTTAATTCGGAAAATCGTTTTATCGAGCATACCTTCGCGCGAAACTCTTGCGGGCTTTTTGAGTATTTCATTCATTTTAATATTATTAAAAACCTTCTATCCATTATATTCATAATATCGGGTTACAGTACGGAATATCAGATTACAGTACATAATATTGGCCCAGTATTATGTGTCACGTTAAAAATATAAATGTCGCGAACTCTGAGATCACTTCTTACTCAAACGGCAGAATATCATTATTTCTATATCATTTCAATATCATTATTTTCACTAATTTTCCTTCAGAGGTATCAGATTTCATTCGACTCGCCTCGATTATTACGGGGCAACGAGATCTTTTACAAAAAAATTGTATCAAATTGTCGCGAAGTAGTTATTAATAATTTATTATTATTATTATTATGTCTAGACTGCGGATCTTTATGCAAAATAAAAATTGTTTGCCTCGTTTACAAGCAACAGGGGCAAAGCAAATATTCCTTTCTTCTTTCAACACTTTGACTACCAAATTAGAAACCTCAAAAATTCCATAAAATCAAAGTAAGTTATTTAATGAAATAAAAATTGAAATAATTAAATGTATGACATTGACTGGTCCTCCAACTTTCTTGCATTTTATAGATCCTAATCAAATTTGGTACAATGAATAAGTTAAAGTAAAATTTCATTTTAATACCTGGACAAATAATTCCGTCACCCACATGTGGGTGACATGACAGTCAACGTGTTAGTAATGTTAACAAGCTGACACCAACACATCGATACTCTTAAATATTTTTAATGTCTTCACTGCTTCAAAGTGCAACTACTCATTCTTCCCATAAACGTATAAAATCCGCAGTCTACTAATTACCTTAAAAACATCCTGGAAGTCCGACGGGTCTACGAGGAGTACCTTGAACGATACGTTTTAAAAAAGTAATGAACAAAACAGTGACTAAACATTATAATTCCTTAACCTTTCAAGTTCTAAACCTTATAATGTTCTTGTAAGAATTGTCCACCGTTTAAGGGGTCGACAGAACACAATCCGATCGTAAGTATCGTGGTACAATATTCTGAAAAGATGTTCCAGAGTTTTCCGGGTGATTAGGAAGAAGAGGACGCGGCTCTTTAATGGGTGCGCAGCTGCGTTTCTCTAATCAGCGTCTAAGGTATTTGCGGAGCCGGGTAAGCGTCGGCGTACTAATTCGTTGGAACAGTATTACGAGGTTCCGAAACATCGCAATCGATAGGGACGTAGTCCCGATCTTCCGGGGCGACGCACGTAGCTACACCAGGAACGGATATAGCCCGGTATTTGTCTACTTATCTCGAGTAAACTCAGTCTACACCGTGTCAACGTGAGTCCTTGGTGGCAGGATCACAACGGATTTCGAGATGCAAATGCACCGGGGTGCGGCGCGGCGAAGGGCTCACCTATATTTCCACGCGTGTCCTCTCTCTCTCTCTCTCTCTCTCTCTCTCTCTTCATCCCCCTCTCTCCACACGCACAGCGCCCATGTGTATCCGCGTCCTATTTCGCCAGGTGACCGACAGAGACGACCCGGTCGTGGTACCCGCAAGCCGGTATCTCCCCTTTAAACGACGAAGCACGCCTACTCGAGAGTCCGACGCGGACGTGAAAGCGCACAAGACACGGACGGAAAGGAAGCACCGGCGAGCACGGACGAAAAAGAGATACTGCGAACGGATATGTCATTCTCGCGTCGGCATACCTGCCGGCTAGTTTTTTATTAGCCTCGCCGTGTCGTCGTTAATTACGGAGCTTACAGGACCGAGCCTCTGACCACTTCAGCAGCCGTAAATAGAGGCGCGTTCGCCGCGCGCGCGTAAGGCACATGTCTAACCACCCTTCAAGGGGATTAATCCTAATCGAAGTCGTCAATTTTAGACGACATATGAGATAACAAATAGTTAGGTTGTCATAGATTACCATTAACCCATTTGCACCATTAGCGTACATATACGCTCAATTTTCCTGGTCACTATCACCGGAGCGTATATATAATACGCTCAATTAATTTTTTCTTACAATGCCGAAATATGAAGTTCTTTTACTTGTAGTCATTTTTTGTACTTAAATATAATTTTAAACAAAGTTTGGTCATAAAGACCTTCTTTTCATATTTCCTTATAATAAAAATGGTTTAATGCTATTAAACCTACCAAGCACAGAACATGTAAAAATAAAACATCTTAAAGAAGGGAGAAGATTTATTTTGTACGCTTTTCACTATCGTATATACTTGAATAAAGAAGTCAATCCAGTAATTTCCTACGGAAACGTTTCTATAATTTCAATAATTGTGAAATAGAAAACCGGTCATTTTAGCCGCGGTAGGTTTAGTGTTAACTGTTTCGAAACTTATGATACAAGTTTGGCTATACTTCAAGAAAACACAATGTAATTTTTATCTCTATTATTATTTAAATTATGATTTCCGGAATTTATATCACTTTTCATGGTCGACACGATATCTCAATAATGAATTGATGAATCTTCTTCAAATTTTACACACGCAAAATGGAGATCCCTTTCCCTTGTGAACTAGAATTATGTCAATATCAACGATAGTTTGTCTTTTATTGAAGAAGTTTCAATTTTTACGAATTTCCGCTTTGCGTGACTGCCATTCTGTGAAAAAATTGTTTCCTGCGTGATTCTAACTCACAAGAGATCACTATTTCGAGCGTGTGTAAAATTTGAAGAAGATTGGGCAATTCGTTAATCATAAAACATTTTTACGGCAAAGATAAGCGGCGAAACTGACTTCAATAGTTCAGACACGATAGAGCGTTCATGCGTAAGTAAAATGCATTTTGTATTATTCAAATCGGACTACTAAATTTGAAGGTGTCACGCTCGCACTTTCAAGACCGTAGTTTCAGTGAAAATGCGTTCGAAGTTTTTCGTAGATTTATTGTCGCGATAGCAATGAAATGTCATTTCATACGATCGAGAATTCCTAGTCCATGAAGCAATGCGTCCTGAACATCTTCTCGTGTTTTGATTTTCGGTATTTATTGGAGGTGCAGGGCTTTTTAAAGGCGAACGGTTGGACCGATTGACCCGGTTTCCGGACTTTCGTGAAACGTATGAAAGAACCGTAACCGAATCGTCATGTTCATAACTTTGATCAAACTCGAAAAGGACTTGATTGTTTCCTTAAAGAACATAAATCGTAAATTAAAACGAAAAGTCGAACAAGTGTCTACGTTTATGTTAATATACCTTAATACTTGCAACATAAACCCTTATTCAAGGTTTCCATTATAAAAGCCAAAGCCATTGTAAAGCTAAATGAGAAAGAATTACTTTTTTATTCGATTAGAATTTAACAATTCATTAACGTTAACTGCACCGCAATAGAGTTTCGGATTGACGAGTATACTCGTCAATCACAGTTGACTGGTTACTTGTACTATTCTCCTAAAGTAAAATCTCGCCAATAATTCATCAGATGAGAAAAGCATAAATTGGTTTAATAATCTTCAATACCGATATTGTTTAACACTTAGATATCGATTTGCGATGGTCAATTCGTTTCATAACTAAATCCTATCAAACCCCTGCGTATCAATTTCCATTTATCTATTTTTGAATCCATTTTCCTGAGATTAACTTTAATCCTCTTATTGGACTGAATAAAAATAGCATTTTAAAGTTATCATTAAAGTTTAAAAGTTTCATAGCAGTAATAGCGAAATCGTATCGAATCCTTCGTGTATCAATTTCCGTTTTTATAATGTCGAACCCACTTCTTTGAGATAAACGTTGATCCTCTTGTTGGATTGAATATGAATGGCGGCTAATGCCTTAAAATGACCGTACGTTTAGTTCTCAGGATCAAATTTTCGCGAGGACCATAATTATCAAGATACCTCGGAGGTCCGCGGGCACGCATGTTTAGGACGGTTCGCGGAAGTTTGTGCGTAAAAAAGTGGAATAGTCCCGAGAAAAGGGAATTCTCCCTTAAATCCCGGGATTACCAGCCATTTACCTTCTCGTTCGAGGAAGTATCGTTACCGTGGAACGATACGCGGTCGCTTTTATGGGCCAGCCGAACAACTTATCGAGCATCTCTTTAGAGTTCTCGCAGGAATCGATGAATTTTACGCGCGCGCGATTCGAATTCGTTCGGCTTCGAGGTTCCTCGTTTCAGCGTAATCGATGCCATTGGCGAAGTTTATGAAATCCTCGTGGCTCGCCGGGGTACCGGCCCGATTATCCGTTGGAAACTAAAAGGGAATAAAAGCGGGGCGTGCGTTAGACGAGCTATCGCCGGATTTCATTCGACGCCGAGAGATGTAATTTATTTCGAAACCGCATAATACCTGGGCGACGCCGACGCGCCGCGCCGCGTCGGAGCGACGTGCACGTTTGAAAAATATACGGCAAAAGTATAACGGATAAAATGACGCTTCGCAATAACCACCGGCGCAGAAACAGCTGTGCGAAAGGTAAGAGGATAACAGAGTAAAACACTCAGTCTACCATAGAGCTTTATACACCCGGTAGCGCGAAAGTCAAACCGTAAGCTTTCGAGAGAAACAGGACGGACGGGGAGTTTATTGTTCCGTAGGTTTTTCCCAGGCTTAAAGCCCAAACATTCCCCGAAGCGACTTCGTTGAGTTGTCTTAAGCGTCCGCAAATTCGTGGACCGCTCTCATAGGAAAAGCATTAACGACGTCCGCAAAAGGAAACCGCTGGAAATATAAAATATTTATCATAACGGAATTGAAAGGGGCAGAACCGTAGATATAAGGCGCCCTTGTAATTCTGAACAGACACTTTCCTTAAAATAGTCGCGGCGAGTTTTAAAACTTAAACGAGAATATTAATTTCTCTACTTTTCAAATGAAATTAAAATTAAAGGTCGGTTTGTTAATGCCCGTGAAGAACACCTGCGAGTGGACGCAAAATATTTGCATTCTTATTTTGTATAAATAAGAACGGTCCGTTGAATCGTGAGACAAGTTCTTGGAGGTCAGCGTATTTTGGAGACGCGTCCGCGTTTGGGAAAACTAAGATTAACTACTGCTCGGCAAGTTCGCTGAATGGTGGTATACCGTCCAAGAAACGCAGTTATTTCTAATCCACGGGAAGCGCTCGTACGTTTTCACGGAATCCCGGCGACGGCCATTACTAGTCTGTCGTGCCCAACATTGTTGCGCGAAATGTGTTTATGTTTTGTCGAATTGAAAGTTGCGACGTAGGCTTTTAAGTGGTATAGCTCCCGCGGATCAACGTTCTGCGTAAAACAGAGGGAAAATCTGTTCATGAAATCAATTATCACAAGAACTGCAATAAATCGACTGTGGATTTTGTACATTTCTGAGAAAAATGACTACGTGAAGTACAAAAACTGTGAAAACATTTAAGGAATCTAAAAATCGTACTGTATTTCTTCCAGCTCGGTAAACTTATTGGAAACCGAAATAAATGTCTGTGTAGCTCCTGTGTATTGCATATTGTGTAACAGATTATGTTTGCGATAATATTCTTTCTGTTATCGCCAAAAGGCAGACAATGTTGACAAGTTCCTAGCTACAGGAATTCGCGAACAATGAAAGAGAAACACTGGCGAACCAAAGGGACACGAA
The DNA here is from genome assembly GCA_028454255.1 of Halictus ligatus. Classification (NCBI taxonomy): domain Eukaryota; kingdom Metazoa; phylum Arthropoda; class Insecta; order Hymenoptera; family Halictidae; genus Halictus; species Halictus ligatus. The sequence goes on along the minus strand of CM052132.1, from coordinate 9,243,026 downwards.
ACATCGACGAACAAAGATTGCGGTGACAATGGAAAGTGCGCATTGTTTAAACCGTTCAATAATCTTCCGTGAAAAGTTATCTGATTGTATGAGATATTGATTTTATATCGCTGCCGCCCCCGCAGCCGCGTTATCGTCCCGATTGCAGACCATTTTCCTGAATGCGTCGCGACACCGTTTTAATTCTGATTTATCTCGAAATGAATGGCATCAATGTTCCGGGGAGAAAATTTCATTAACCGATCGAGTAATGCGTCCTCTTCAATAGTTATCTCGTTATACCTTGTACGCGGTCACAGCTTTTACGTGTTGATTAAAATTATATGTGTTCCACGCGCTGCGAAATTATTACAATTTTCTACGGTCGTGAATTATGCCCAATGGAATTCCCGGTATATTTTAATCGGTCCACAATACGGTTGAAAAGAGAAAATACGATTGTTAATAATGGGCGTAGCTTACTCTTTTGCGCGAATATAGCGTGCCAATTTGACTGTAACAGTTGAGATTCAATTTCAGAATCGGTATATGCTCTTTCTTTTTTTGTCTTTCTCGTTCGTCCGGGAAATGTAAAAAGTTAGCGATCCGACAATTTTTCCAAGTCACCAATTCGTCTCGCTGCGCAATCTGGCCGCGTCGGGGAATAATTACGAATCAGCTGCTCATTTCGCGAAATGAAAGTTTCACGGGATACGCGAGGACGATAGGTGCAGCGCGTAATGCAGCTTAATCCATCAATACCTGTCAGAAATTCTGCCGTCACCCGCCCTCGAGAATTTATCATTGGCTACATAAATCAGATATAACTCGAGAGATACATGGTATTGTCATGTATTGGATCGTAGTTTTTGTTTAAAAAATTCAGTGTTAGCTGAAAACCCGTGTTAACCACCGCAGTCCGAGCGAACCAATAACTGCCTTGGAAAAACGACAAAGAAAAACTGGGAAACATTGAATTTTTAAATTCCGACAAAAAATTGACATTTGCTAACGAAAATTGTTCTTTCAATAGACGTTGCCCTGGGGGGACACTAAAATTCACGGCTCGTGGCATAGGAATTCGCCTTTCTGCTTTCCGTCTGCCCGATGCTCGACTCTTTCCACTGAAATTTCAGAATTACTAAAACATTCATGAATTTTCTAGATATTCTTGTGTATAACAATTTATGTGCATAGCGTATCTGTTTAGAATATCGTATACGGTGCATATTAATGCAAAATTAATCCATATGCGTTATTGTAAACCGTTAACGGCGCTGTTAAGTTTCTAAAAAACGATTCTCATAAATAGCATCGACTGTCGATTTATTCGTTCGGAAATGAACTAAATGATAGTGTACGGCGCAGACTTCATTACAACGAGTAACAATGATTAATAACTGTGATCGTTCATACGAATGAAGTAGACAGGTCTTGCGTGTTAAATTTAAATAATGCGATGCAACCGCGACGCTTCTCTGATAAGATGGTAATGCTTTCGTCGTAGCTTCTAAGCAGCGTTACGTCCGTGGTATTTTTTTATTTTTTCGGTGTTCTCAAATTCTGAGAATTGCAAACAATACGTCCGCCGATGTACGGGGTGTGTTTTCGCAGGGGTCGGCGACGCGAACCGGCTTGGACGTGCTTCCTGGTGTGGAAACGCGTTAAAAATACGTCTCTAAATGAGATTCTAGCTGGCGATGAGCTTTTTTTGCTAGGCGCGCTACCTTCGCCCTCTTTAAAGTTTCATGCTTCGTGGGAATAGCATCGCAGCACCGCCGCTACGGTTAAGCGATGCAGATCACGGTGAGGCGAAGGGAGAAACCGCAATCTTGATCCGTCGGAATCCTTCGTTTCTGTCGCTCTTCTCCTGCACTTAAGCTCCAATGAATTATTACCGTCTGCCATTTACGCTATTCACTTACACTGCCACATTATTTTCCTAGATCGCCGCACACCCTCCAACACCGTATCCCGAGCTTTGCGATTCCACGATCGCACGCGAAACTGGTACACGCCCGAACCAACGAGCTGCCCTTTGCCAGCCGAAATCTTCGAGGTTTATTTACCAACTTAAACCGAGGCGATGCGGCGAACCTTCGTCACCCACGCCACATTACGAATCATAGGATTATTACCGTGGATCTTTATGCAAAATAGAAATTTTGTTGAATTGCGAAGCACTGGGACCGAAGCTTCTTACTTCCTTTGATCATGTTTATAACTCGACTGTAATATATTGAAATTATTTCAATCTGTTCACTAGCTCATTATGCACCTAATTATTTCTTTCAATTCTCAATTATTGTCAATTATTATTAGTTGCACGAAGAAACCCGAATGAATTTTATGCATGCTGGAATTTTTTCGTATTTTATTATGATAGATATTATCGTCATGAATGCAACGCAATCTTTATAGTGATTTTCACCTTGTTGCATATATGACTTTTAGTGACGTTCTCAGTTCTTTAATACTATTACGATCGTGTAACAGTTTGTGAACCAAGTCAAGCCTACGTCTGTCGGTTTTCTATGTGAGAAGAATGTCAGAAAATTGCTAATGCATCTGTTGATGCTTGTTGAAAAATGTATATCTCGACTGAGCACCACAGCAGGGTTAATGTGAAACTAGTTGAACAGAACCTGTCACGGGAGTGCAATGAACACTAAAGAATTCCTCGTGATGGAATGTTAACTCGATCGTAAGTAATGGGGAAACCGGATTAAAATTCAGGGAAAGTAACAGAGTTCTGCGCCGTTACTTCTTTTCTTCGATTGCAGTTTTGCGCGCGCGGCGACGCACACCGTATCGAGATTAAACTTGAAGGTATCACGTGAAACCATACCTTTCCCGTGGGAGTCGCCCGTAACTCTCCCGTATCGGATCGGTGTCTGGGACGAGGCCGTGAAACCAGGGTAATATCCATTTCGAGGTGCGGCACGTCGAAGATTGATCTCTTTCTCTCTACCTGCCTGCTCGCTGATCTGGAAGAAACTAGTATCCTAAGTAGTAACAGAATCTTCCTCCTGTAACAGTACTTTTCATTACCAATCTGTTAACCTTGCATACTCGACCCACTTTCTCGCTTTCCCGTTTGATCATCAGCGTGCTCTCCGATTTTTGAAAGTGCTCGCACGCTCCTCAGAAATATTTATCTCTTCATTAAATTTTTATTGTATATTTTAACGAGTTGAGAATAGTATAATAATGCTCTTAGATTGTTTAAATGCTTTCACTGCCTCATACTCTTCACCAAATCATGCTCTACACTTGCGATCAGCAAACTATCTTTCACTTGTAATTGCACGCTCGTAGGAGTACATTTCAGCACAGAAACAGGAAGAAATTCAAGACTTTGTGGCATTTAAAAATATAAAATATAATTAAATAGAATAATTGAATGATTAAATATCTTACGCGCGTCGGTACATTAGCGAATTGATTTCGGCGTGCGCTACGACGCGAAGCGGCGTGAATTCTAATTTCGAATTTCACGGACAAATCGCTCAAGGTGTTACCGAAAATTGTTCGCTCGAAGTGATCGATCGATCGGGGCGCCCGTTCCTCGGACACGTTTGGATTACTGGTGACAAATGTTTATAAAACGATCAGTCGGAGAGCGGGGGATCTGATAAATCTGTAAATAAATATTCGGACTCGCTGCCATCGCGATGACGTCGAACGTACTTTGAAATGTTTTTCTCTGGATGGTCACTAATATCCTGAAATATTCGAAATATCTGTGTATCTCGAACACCATGCTTCGCAATTATTCAAAATCCTGTGTTTTACGATTCAAACATTCACCTTATCGTCGTTGTGCCAATAACGAGTTTGCTTTGCACACAGAGAAAACATTATATTTAAATCTGTGTTACGCGGAGTTTAAATACGTTCGCCGGATATCCGGCACCTGTTTCATCAATACTCCGCTGTACACAGAAGAGCGTTATACTTAAATTGACGTTCAAACGCTCGATTTTAAATGTGCTCGCCGAATATGCGGAACCGGTGTCATTTATTTTTATGCAGAGCAAACAGGGAAAACGGGAACCGCGCGCGCGGGGGAAAAAGCGCGAGCGAAACATAGATTACCGCGTGGCAAGTGTTTCTGTTCGCGGAGTTGCAATCTCATCCGCGAAATTTCCCCGGCAAACTGTACTCGTGCAACGATCGCGTGAACGCTCTTACATCACTTACCCCGAATCGCGATACTTAACGGCCGCCTACTCGATATACTTCGTTAGTTTCCAGTTTACCATGCGCTCGCAACCTATGTTACGTATTTTACGTACGTTCTGGCGAACTGTTTGCGAGTAGGTTAGCCGACTATAGTATTAGCACGAGAAAAATACACAGCGCGGCACGCGTTTGCTTAGCGTTCTAAATATCCCCGTTACGTGGAATGATAAGATCTCGGCAAACAAAACGCCGGATGCGCGCGCCGCGGTCGGGATCTTAACACCTGAGCATGTGTAAAAGGTTCTGGGTGCAACTAAACAGGTGTTTCATTTTTTAAATAAGGTGCTCCAATCCGAAAATAATAACCGAGAATGCCCGCGGCGGATTTGGTTATTATCGAGCTGTGGTCTGGAGAAACAATATACCATTTGAGGATTAAAAAATGAAATGCGTTTCATGAAGAAACTGGGGTACCGTGGTTGACCGTGTCTCGAAGGAGGATCGGCAAAAAGGTGTTCGCGTGCAATGGGGAATGGGCGGCATAAAGACGTCAACTGAAAAGTTCTTTATCGTCGCCGAGGAGGGAACGATCGTTCCGGCTATATGATTTTGCTGAGTACGTTTTGACAATACGGACAGTTCGTTGACTAATTCTCCCGAGATTGACTGTAACAATGACACGAGGGAAAGGCAGGAAAGAGATACGAACTCGACGTCGCGTCGGACGGTCAAAGCCGCGTCGGAAAGAAAGTAATAATCGTTATGCAAAGCTGTAGTCTGTTCGAGATAACTGGGCTGGGGGCTCCACTTAAAAAAAGAAGAGGCTCTCTAACCTCCGGCCCGAGTAGCTCTGCACGGTGTCTTACATTTTGTAATTCGAGAGGGAGAGAGAGAGAGAGAAAAAGACGGAGGAAACGAGTAGCGAGTTACAGTGGAGCACGATAAGCCGCCCGAGGTATGAAACTAAGAAAGAAGGGGCCACGCGGAGGGCGCTATCAACCGGGGGTAGTTACTCCATTTTCTCTAAGCACCAATCAGGTACGCGTTATCAGCTCTTATGTTTATAACGTATACGGGCACTTGGCCTATGAAACCGTACCGAGAAGGGATAGCTTGACGCCGTGATATCGGCCACGATAATTCGTTAGCGGGATCACCGTTTTATGAAATTTCGCGAGAAGCACACGGTAAATGCTAATTTAGTAATATTGGATGTGTGTAAAGATTTTAATGCATCGCTACCGGTAATATCAGGCGCGAACCGAACCGAGTTATTTTTCCCTGGACGGATATGGGAATAATCTGATTTTACATTATACCGGGATCATATTTTCGGTGGAAATACGCTTTGTTTGCACCTTCGATTATAACTGTATACACGCTGTGACGGATAAGGATCTGTCAGTGGCAACGACGCGGCAATGAAATTCGATATTACATATGAACATGGAAAATAAAAAACATTGCCGAGCGACGTGGGAGAGAAATATCGGGAGTAATATATATCGACGGAAGATGCAAAAAGTATTTTATATATGTGTTTTGTTGCAATTAGAAGTCTACGTCTCGCTGTCGCATAATTCGTTTTACGCGAATTATGCATCGATAAATGGGGTTTCCGTTTTAAAACAAATGAAATACACGATCTATTAATTCAGCAACGATATTGATATCGTGCTAATGAAGCTATTAATGGACTTGCTCTACTGTTGAAGTTAAAGTAGACCGATTAAAGCGGCATCCCGGTTACTCCGGTGATAAGCGAGACCTCCCCTTGAATTGTAGAAACTTCCTGCGGACCTCCTTCCTCTCCGGTAAATTCTACCTGGAAGCGAAGCAGAAATAAATGTAACCGAATTTTGCCAACAAATTAAGAGTTAATTACGAAGTTCGCCGGAAACTTTATGCTCGAATAACGTTTGTATTCCGCGCACGTCGAAATTTTTGTGAAAACGTATGCGAGAAAATGCGTTATTTCATCCCCGAGTATTATCATTAAAATGGCAGACCGAAGTGAATTATTTTGCTATTTACATCAACGTCCATACGCTTGTTATTAAAAAAAAAAAAAACAGGAGAAGGTTCGCATATTCCTGAGCGGTAACGTACGTTAAAACTACCCTAATTATCCTACTGGGGTTGGGTTCGGTACGTCACAGCTGAACCTTCCCCGTTTGCGTGCATTATTAAATACCACCGCGTTTCTCCATTAACGCTAATAAATGTATTAATATAACAGCTCGCGTGTCGTAAAGACGTTAACGATATAGCACGAAGCCCAGAGGCCCAGGTGTACTCGAGAATAGAATTGGACAGCGGGAAGCAGTCCGAAATACACGGGGGCAAGCATTGATATGTCCTAATCATTCGGCAATGCCCGCGCAAGATTCGAGCAGCCACACTTCGGCCTCTAATTGACAGAGCACGATTGATCGTCAGGATTTATCGATTGAAAACGGAGAACGACGCGCCGCGCGCGGTTGGTCCCTTCCGCGCGGCAGTAATGGAATACGCAAGTACCATATCTGGCTGTGCGCGACGCGCTATACCTGGATACTCGGCTGGTACATACGCCATACTGTATCATCCCTCGTAAATCAAAACGGAAACAAGACGGAGCTGTTTAATTCGGCCCGATTACGAGAGGGGACCGAAGTAGTCAGCGTAAAGTCGAGGAAGCGCACAATGAAATTGTCGACGTCCCCGGATAGATGACATTAAATTCCGATCGCGCGTCCAATGGACGTTCAGTGGGTCGTTAAAAATAATGTATCGTAAAGTGTGACGGACTCAGCGAATGGAAATGCTCCGTAGTCGGCACACGTACAAGCGGAGAGGGGGAAGAAAAAAAGGAAAAGATTAGTTTCCCTGAAGCGAGGAGTCAAGTAATCTCGATTTTTCAAGCGACCAGAATATCCCTGAGGTACGATGTAAGAAAATTAAGCGTCCCCGAGAACCAACCAGCTTTTTTGCAACGTTCAACTACACTTGGAAGGGTTTCTCTAATTTGTCGAAGGATGGAGAGACAGTGAGAGAGAGAGAAAGAGAGAGAGATTGGGGAGAAAGCAAGTAGATGTCCGGGCGATTCAGCTGGTGCACAGGATGACCAGCGTAGGAATAGGGCAATGGTGCAGAGACGGTCAGTAGGATTTATGTATGAGACGCCACCCGGACTTAGAGAGATAAATTAGTCGACCTGGCAATAAAAAGTCGACTCGCGGATAGCCCGGATTACACGGATGTACTGCCAGGGAATCGATGGTGCTTCTTGCCACCTTTTTCCCCCGTTGCCTTTTCGTTTACAGACGTTATACGTTTTCTTTTCACCGTGATGTTTTTCTCTTGAAATTCTTTCAATCGTACCGCCTCCTATTTATCGACCGGCTCGAATATAAGGCGCTTCGACGTCGCTTTCTGCGATCTTTGATTTAGGGTTTCATGCTCTCGAGAACACCGTTCCCGTCAAACGAATATTCGTATTGTGCGAACAACTCGTTTTCCAGTATACATTTTCATCGATCTTACTTTAACACTCGGCTTACGGAGCACTAAAAGTGGCCAGTTTCGATTATTTTATAAAAATATCGAGAATATATTTAGCCAGATTTTTGACAACTTAATATACGCTACCGATACCAAAAGTATCCGGACACTCCGCGGTGGATACGTCGATGAATCTCGTATTTAATTTTAATGTAGTATTAGTCCACATACGTAATTTTAAATGTAAAATGATAAATATTTCATAAGAGACCAATAAAAATCGAATTTAGTCACTATTTTAGGCACCGAAATAACTTTTATGCAATGCTGATACATATTTCGCAAGTGTCCGGATACTTTTGAGCTATAAATTCTTCTTTACAGTCACAATAATTGTAAATTAGAGAAGGTAGAATCCGCCATTTTGACGGGTCCCGTAAACCTAGTGTTGAGCACAATGATTCAACAATGTCCTTGATCTATACCAAAAATCCTCAATCAATTGTTTAATTGTGGTGGGACTATTTGAGCCGCGCCCAATAACAACAAATTTAACTGACTATTACTATTTTGTTATGTTTTTACACGATGTTATACCGTAACAAAAATATACCAATTTTGTTTCATTTAAAACCCGATAAAATTCCTGTGCAACATGGGTCTATTTTTCATTTGAAATCCTGTGCCACAAAGAGTTAGTCGCAATTAAAACTGCATGTTAGATGATAGCGAGAGTCAGTTCTGTTACGATTTTATTATATTTGTTACGTCTGTGATATTTGCAATATCAGCTGGCAATGTTATAGATTTGGGACAGGAAGTGAAGCAATTGGAACATAATTCTGTCAGACGGCACCGCAGCGGTACGTTAATTACGAAACACAACCATACCTAATCCGTGATTAAGGACGACCGCAAGATGTTGGTCTACGATGCTCTCGCCTTGTACCGCGTGGCCCTTCAAACTCGAAGAAACATGGATAATTGTGATCAAATGATAATCAGGCACAGTTCCCGCGTATTTCGAAAAGACCACAAGCAAAAACAACAATTTAAGACAACCCAATATCAACAATATCAAAGAAGAAAATCACGGATACTGATCAAGTAATTCGTTTCTCCAATAAACAATTGAATCTCCAAACACATAGTGTTCCGCAGCACTTGCAACAAAAACAGAGAGAAGTAGTACCATCGAAAGTTTCATTTCGTAAGAAAAAAAATATATATTAACTTCGAGAAACACCGCCTGCTGCCTGTATTTCCGGTGTCGAGTTGCACCGTCAACGTTGCTGCATTACAAGCAGAATTTTCTTTTGTGTGCCATGCAATCGGATTCAGCTAATCGTCCACAAAATCAGTATTCGTGCGTCATGAAAAATGCTGCAAATCGATCGTAGGAATTCGTGACTTCATTCATGTTGATTATAATGGTGCTGAGCTTGATCGAATATGTTTTATTTAGAGAAAAGCGTTTGTTTAACGCTACCGATAAAAATCGGACATTTTACACGCACCAACGTAACAGCTTAAACGGATTCGTCCGAAGATCTTGCAAATAATTTTCGAACGATTTTCTTTTCGTAGTGCTGCGTATCCGTGCTGGCGATTTGCGAAATTTCGGAATACACGGTGAACAATAAAACTGGGTCACGGATTTATTCAATGGTGCTTCGAAAAGTAATAACGCAGTAGTGGAGCGGCGCTATCGATGGAACGCCGACTTGATTCCTTGAAAGCTGCTTATTAGCTGTTCCGAGACCGATGAAATCGAAGGAAATGTCGCAGCGGCCCGGCTCGGCGCCGCGCTGGCTAATGGTCGCATCCTCCTCGCTGCCGATATTTCCGCTAATCGTTAAATAAACAATCGGCGTCGTTCTCCGTTCGCAGGCTCGATTGACAAACGTTTATCGACGGTAGGTGGCTGCGAGCAAAAAGACCAACTCCTAGTCGAGAACATTTGCAATGTAAATGACAATCATTCTCTGATTGGAGTATTTGCGCGTGAAAGGACTCGACTAGTCGCTGACAAGTGCGCGTTGTCGAATTAAATACTTCCGTGCTCCTCGAACCTCCTGCTCTCGAGTATTACGTTGCTCGCTCTTTTGTTTTCCCCGTTCTTATGTGATTCCCTCGGTGCAAAATTTTTTTAATAATTCCGGCCCTCTTCCCCTCTCCCGGATTTTTCTTTTACGCGTAACCCGGACCCCATTCGCGGTCGCTCCTCAAATTACAGTTTCGCATAATTAGCCTACAAGGAAAAGCTTCGGCAGCCCCGCTCCGCAAATTCTCTCTATTACGTGAATTCAATTTGGATCGTAATTACTGTTTAATTCACGATATGTTGGTGCCTCGATTATGCGTAATAATCAGTGGGGCTTCAGTGTTCGGATAATCATAGATGGTCCCGTTCGTTTCAGCGGAGCTCTCGGAAAAACAGACGAATATTTTTGAAGCACGTTAAATTCAATTTTGTTCAAAATGTTCAAAATCTTCTTCCGTCACAGTGAAAAATAAGGTAATGTTTATAGATCCAAAGGGTAAAATACTTTTGAAATAACGCGTTAACTTTTCAAATATCCTCCTTATAGAAAGATAATATCAAATATCCAAATATCACCTAATAGAAAAATTAGCAAGCTACGATGTTAAATTGAATCTTCAGCGGTTTGTAAAGTAGATCGTCTGGTATAACGGAGAATTCAGATATCGCATCCGTGTTCCTCCATCCTTATGTAATTCTCTCCCGGCAAAATTTTTTTAATAATTCCCACCCCCCTTGGGTCTTTCATTTACGCGTAACCCAGACCCGCGGTCGACTCCTAAAATTACAGTTTATAATCATTAGCATAATTATTTTATAAGGAAAAGCTTCGGTAGCCTGCAAATTCTCTCCGCGAAGTCGGACTCGGGCAAATTTTTTTTTACTCCCGGCGCTCAAAGAAAACCTCGACAACATGGTGCCTTGGTGTTTTCGTTCGGCGAAAAATACGATCGATCCCGCACGCGGCCCCGCATTTTTCGTTTGCGATACGCGCGCCGCCCGCTGCGCTGTTGCGCCGCGATAAAAAATGACAAAGATAACGATGCGCAACTGTGCGGCCACGCTGGAACGCGCGTATCGCGGCCTGTCAATTATTTAGGCCGGTTCTCCCTCGACAAACTAACTTGATTTCCGGTGACACGGTCCCTTCAAACGATTAACGTGAAAAAAGCCTAAATCGCGTGTTCTCCCAGCGCGGAATCCGAATGCTGGAACTAATATGAACGGCGAGAAAGGCAGAGGTACGAAAATTGCCGAGCGGAATCCGAATATTGCGGGGAAATTCGATTTAATTCCGTTCGATCGCATTATGCGTACCTACACATGAAGTATTGTGTCGCGGGAAGCAAGTGCCTGTCAAAACCAAGTATTGAAAATCGAAGCCAGACGCACATTATGTAGGATTCAATGGGGTCCCTCATATATCCAATTATCTGCTTCCTTATAAGATCAGATTGTATGAATTATACAGGGTGCGGCCGAATAACATGTACAAGTGGACACGAGGCGATACCTTATGAGAAAATAAGAAAAAAATATAGAATAGAATTTCTTCATCCGGAGCTTTGTTTTTGAGAAAATCCAGTTTGAAAACGCAGCGCATACGCACACTATTCGATATTCATCGTCTGATGTGTATGATCATGACCAGCCAATTCTACTTTCTACATATAGTAAAGCACACGAACCCGATTCGGATCTTTAAATTCAATTTTCTCGAAAACGAGGGGTGAAATGAAGAAAATGTTATTCCTTTGTTTCGGTTTGTATTTACATGTAGAATCACCCCCTGCCCGCTTGTACACGTTATTCGGCCACACCCTATATATTGTGTTGCCGGATCAATGGAAAGTGTTGTTTTTTTGCCCCCTCCGTTGTAATTGAGAACCCGTGCCAGTTTAATGTGTTTTTCGGTGTTTCGCGTCCCCGTTGCATAAGAATCGTGCATTTGTCGAGCCTGCATCCGCGTTTATTGATTCCCATAGTTACGTGACTAGCGTCCCGTTATATCTCCCCGCGGTAATCGATCAAAATTATACGGATGGTTGTCGACACTGATACCGTTTACAGATCATTCTCGATGGCTGTCTGTGTACCGCTACATACACATTCGAGCGCGCCGATACGTGAAATCGAAGTCAGAATTTTGGAACGTCACGAGCACTTGCATCGCGGTAAATAATGACTCGTCCGATATCAACACAATTTTTTCCATTTCAACGAGATCTCGTTGATCGGCCGGTCCAAATTTTCTCTCTGCAGGACACGCTTTCACGAAGATGAAATGAAGTTCACAACAGCTCCATTTTTCATCGAAGGCTAATTGGGCCTCGTTGTTTTACATTTCCGACAACCTGCACCTGAGGAATTTTATACTTCCGTTTTTAAATGTAAAAGCGATGACCAGAGAGAGGGCAAAAAAGGAAAAGAGTCGCTTAATGGCGAGACATATATAAAAGAGGCTTTTCAATTGGTCTCGGTTTGTAATTTTAGATGATTCAGATGGCTTCGGTTCTTGTTTTTTAACTACTTGAATTAAATACTATAAATACTGGCACAAAATATTCGAACAAAATCGCCATTAAGATTGGTGAATGAATTAGTTGACCGTGTAATAAATATGAATAGTCGCATTATATATATATATTAGACGAATATGGTATAAGAGTTAATAATAGTTTAGATAAATATTAATAAATTGCTGGTTTCTTCTACATCTATGTGAAAATTATAAAGAATATGAAATAAGATAACAAAGCACCACTTTTTGACATTTCTGAAGGTGAAAACGATAATAGACGTTCCCACGAAAATGTTCTGAATGATTAGGTGTGATTGGGCCCTTCATGGAAAAATGGACATATTCACTGATGTACTAACAGTTTCACTATAGTATGACTATAGAAACAGTGTAAATATTCTCCACGAATCTTTCGAGTGTTCTTCGAATTGAAGGGTCAGTCGTTCCCTACGAGCAGATTAGTGTTTCCCAGCCATTAGAGCGAGAAGAAACCAACAAACGAGAGGCAGGATTTTAAAACGAAGTAATCCCGTTGCCCGCTAATCTTTCCCGAAGAATTACAGCAAGTTTTCTTGCGAACCGAGCGAAGTTCTTCGGGTCGGTGTGTCTGTTTCGAGTAGATTCTCGCCTGCTGTAAAATTCAATCTCCGGTGAAAGTTTGGTCCGGGACGGAAGAGCCGGTGCAAAGCTTTTGATATTATTCGAGCCGTAATTTGGATTATGCACGGTCCCGATATCGCGCCCGCCACGGTCGTCATGTTGTCCGAATTCGATACTCGGGCTTGTTTTAAACATATTCGCGATACGGCGGCAGTTTAGGTTTCTATACCGGATCAGGGGGGGGGGTTGGACGCTGACGAAGAAAAAAGCAACTTTGTTCTCCGCGCGTCGCATAGATTTCGCGGCCGGCTTCCAACATCGCGAACCAGTGTGCGCGAGCACGAGCACGAGGCCGGATATTTCGATTGCGTTTCCAAAAATTGATCCGCAGCGTCGCAAAACTGTGACAATTTCGAACACTGCGGCCTGGGATCGTAACGCCGATCATAATAGCACCATTCATTGGACATTCGAAAGAGGATTTTACGGACATGCTATATCAAAGTACAGCATGCAAATGCGATTATGCCCTTGCGATATAGGAGGGGATCGATCGTTCGACTCCGAACGGGTGCCCTTTTAGCTATAGCTGGACCTGTCGCGGCACGGGAAGCCGATGTTGGGTCGTCTCTGACCCGGCATAGTATGTTCGATTGGTGAAAAAATAATTGCTGTTTCCATCGGTTTGAAACTTCCAAAATCTACCGATTTGTGTTCTGTCTTTTGTTATACGTGTTTATTATTGGGTTATGTTTGTCGTCAAAGTGGAAATGGAGGAAATTCGTGCAATCTTATTATATGAGATGAAGAAGAAGTGCCCAGGTCAATTCGAAGAAGCCGAAGTTAATTGAGTAAATAATGAAAAATATCCTGGAATTCTTCTATTGTCTTTCTACGATTGTATATAACCTATTCATGTTTGTAATAAATGTGTAAAATCCGCAGATTTCTTACTGGATATCTAGTGAACGCATTTCGAATGGCATTAATGCCACTGAAAATAATCTTTCTGTCCCGGGCGTTTCAATTTTTTTCACTACTATGCACCGTTCTATAAAATTTAGGACAAGAAAAAACTGTGTTTCGCTTTTGCTAGAAAATCCTGCACGACAGAACGGATTAATGTCTCTTAATGGAAACTTTCTTCTGTATTTTACGAAAGGTTTTCATTCGAGTTGAAAGGGAACGAATGGATGAAAACGAATAAATGGTACTAAATACGGATATTGAAATTTAACGTCGTGCGTGCATTAATTCTTGAATTAAGAGTCTCGCGTAATTCTAACGTGAAATTCACTACGAAACCGCCAATTTTACGCCAGTTATTCTGCAGATGTTTGAACCCTGTATAGCGGGAGAATGAACATTACTTACGAAATGAAGGGAGTTACAATCTTGTTATTGTGTTGCTTTCTTTTCATCTGTGTGTATTCAATTTCCCGGCGAACACTATCCGCGCATCGTTCAGTTCGTAGGAAACTGAGAACCGGTGGGCATGCGGGATATTTTAATATCAACATCTAGCGTTACCAACTCAGAGGGTAGCGATCCACGATTTATGTGTACGCCAGGGAAATATTTGTAGCAATATTAGATGCCTCTTCGCGCGGGCTGTAAAATATTATGGTTACAAAGTGAATGCTTGTTTCGAAGTTTTCCAAAATTCAAAATACACCGAGAAAAGTCTCCTAAAATGTAGTGCACAAAAGAATTGTATTTACCCTCCGACAGCGGTGTCCGGGTCTATTATTAGCCAGAGTATCAAAATCGCCATTCGATTCCTCAATTTTAGACAAACTAATCAAATATATGTAGTTTAAGGTATCCCATGTATATTCACTAATTAAATCGACCTATTATGAGGTATCCCATGTACATTCTCTTTCAATGGGCTTTAATAAAGATCGTTGAGGAGCGTAGAAACAACCTGGTTGCATACTTGTTACTACATATTCAACCTGGACTGGTATATATTCAAAATAAATGCTTCTAACAGCTCAATCGACAACGACGACGATGAAGTGCCCACTAAAGGAAACTCAATTAACTCTTGGTCACCGGAGTCCAGATCTATTTTGATCGTCGTTAAATTCTTCGGTTTCCGGCAAATTGATTAAACCAACAGCTGTTACGTTCGAAGTTGTAGAGACTTTGACGTGTCCACAAGAAATACCTTGAGAAATATGTTCTAAAACATGAATAAACGAAGCAATTGTATAGCTATAAAAATGATCCGTCGAAGGTGAAATGTCGCTATAATCAGCGATTACGTAGCACTTTTAATGAATAACAGTCCGTTAAATTCCGTAACACGAGCATGAGCTTCGTTTCCAACCGCCGCCGCCGCCGCGGATATCACAATGGGTGCATCTAAAATTAACAGATAATATTCTGTTTGTGCTCGGGAAAGCTGGAAAAGTTATCATTACCAGCGCATAAATCGAATTGACAGGAAATTAAATGAACACGCGCAAGAGATTGAAACGTTCGGACAAACATTTGAAATGAACACGCATTAATGTAAGCTTGTAATTCATGCGTATCCGATATTTAATTTGGCTTAAATTAAATCGTGATAAAAGCGATGTGGGACAAAATTTAAGCGCACGGCGCCGACGCATTTACCGCGGGAACAGGGCCGATTTTTATCAATCCTGACTCCCCATTATTTACCCGTTACCGATGTAAGCGATACGCGTTAAAGCTCGTATTTACGAACGCCGCGTTTCGAGGTGAATTTCGGCTCATTTTTTTCCTTCTTTTTTTTTTAATCCCACGCGTTTCAAACGATTTAGGGGAAAAGCTATTGATTTGTGCTCCGCGCGCTTTAAAACTCTTTCGGAGTTACGTGATCTGTTATTAAAACCGTAACAGACATCAGAATATTGTATGAAAATATCATGTTCACTATGGTGTTCTCTGGCGTAACCGTAACCGAGTACAAAATGCGACCGACATACACGTGGTCTTATAAAAATTGCAAAACAGAATTTATCTAGATGCCTCGGAATTTTTACAACAATATGCGATGCAGCGAAGATATGTATTTCATAATTTCTAATGGAAGCATCTCAGCGCTTAAGTGCTCAGTTTCTAGACCGAACATACCCACCTTTCGCGGTTGATAAGTTAATTTCTAGTGTTTCAAAATGCGGGGAAAAGAAGGGGCGACGATATTCGGAGTTTGTTTGAAAGCGACAAAACAAACAAGACCGCGAACGCAATGGTAAATAGTTCTGAAACAGTGCGGTGCAGGGCAAAACGACAATCTAGTTAGCGCAGCAGAGCAGCATAGAGACAGTAATATTATTTTTGCAAACGAGGCTCTCGCAAACTGCAACTGTAATAGATGTTAATATTCTTAACATCGCCGCGTGCGTATTCCCACAAGGTGTCGGCACAAGGCAACTTCTCAAGCACTACGTTCACATCCGAATAGCTCATCCCCGTTAATGTTTGCTAATAGACTTAAGATGCAGGGCCGTTTTTCCTCAGAAACTCGAGGGCCGTGTTAAAATCTAACTTGGTCCCTCAGACTCCAGGCATTCCGGAAGTTCTAAGGAAGAGGGAGAGCTGTATGAAAAAAGAAACGCTCCATATCCGGGGAGGATAAGATATTTGCCTTGAACTTTTTTACTCGCGTAATCCTCGGTCGGATAACTTTTTAAAGCCGATATATAGGCGGGGCGTGAGGGGGGGGGGGCTTTTAAAATGCGGTTATAAAATTGTCAGCGCCCCGGCAACACATACTTCTTAGGCTTTCACGGTTCGTACCGCGGAAATAATTTTACGACGATGCATGTAACCGAACTCGATCCGCTCACGCGCACATGCGCAAGCTCTACGAAGTGTTCTCGACATGTACATAGATATGCGTAACCGAAAAAGACAGCAACAGCCGAATTCAACCAGTTGATAACGTAGCAAATAAATCGTCGCGTATCGCTAATTTGCGTTACAATTTACAATTCGCGGTTGCAGATTATAATTATCAATTCTAACGATATCCTATTAACATTATCAGCATTAAATCAAAATTATTGAGCACCGAAATGATATATTAAAACATATCAATAATATCTGCATAAATGTATGCTGATACAAGCCCTATGAAAAGCGTTCCGTCTACCCTCGTGTTAAACATGTACACTGGTTACTACTGCTCGTCACGTTAAATTAAAAGGAATATAATATTGATCAAAGTGCATAATGAACAGGCGTGCAAGTGATATTATTGCGCATTGATTGGCTTTGTTTTATCACGGTAATCCAGTTTTAAGCTGATAATAAAGCGACACCATTTTTACCGTAATACAATCAGAAAATTCGAAATTCATCGACAGAATATTTCGTTGATTACGACGGAGCTTACTTTGATCAATAAGTTTGTTTAAAAAAATAAAGACGCGTTTGTGTAACGTTACTGGTAACAATCGGACATTTCGTATGCAACGATAGTTTTCTGAGAAACGTATTCAACATTTTCAGGAAACCTCGTACGAGCAAAGGGTTAAACGTGCACCCTTTAATTCGGCTCAAAGTTGCACTCAGACCTTTCAGCGATGATAGGACCCGTATCATTATTCCTTATTAATTAAAAGGAAAAATTGGCAAGCCCGCACCTCTGGATCCACTCTATCCAACGCGAGTGTAGAATGCAGCGATGTAATTTGGGTTGCCTTTGACCAGGCGTTTCACGTTCACTGCCATCTACTGCCTTCGCTCTCGATCCCAATGCGAATAGGGGTCAGCAGCAGACACTGTAACAAAATTGAGCTTAAAAGCGTCCCTTATCTATAGTAGTTCAACGGGCAATGATATAATTCTTACAAACACATAGCTGAAACGTGCGTCCTGCACAATAGTCATGCAATTAAAGTATTACCGGATGTTGCTACTAGTATAATCGATTTAGACGCCGGGAGTAGATTCCACTGACTCTTGGTAATACGATTACGTGTACGTGTGTGTCTACACAATAGTTGGCAACTCGATTAGCCGAATCCGTAGAAGTGCGCCTCTATCGTGATGTAGAAACAATGGTCCGGCATGGTAATTGCTTGACCGAGAACCATAACTTCGCCCCCAAAAGTCTTGGGGTCCCCGTTATCTGCTTGCGACTTGGCCGGTCGCAAATATACTGCCGAATCTTTCTGCAAACAGCTCCAGAGATTTTACACGAACTAAATACGCTATTCGGTATCGATCATTTTAATCGAGAATAATGTATCAGGTTGCTAATGATTCATCGGTGGCCAATTAGTATCGATTTACTGTTGATTCTTTAATTTTCCGGTTACGGAACGGGGCTGCTCACTACTTAAACGATCGATAGAATTAACTGCCAAGCGGCATCAAGGAGGAAAATGTTCAATGAGGAGATTTTTTTTCCACGTTCTTGCTCGTGTTGCGAAACTTTAAATCGCCCGCTATCTCGAGGCGAAACTTTATCCGGAAGGGAAATGAATTTACGTTTCGTGTTAGGGCTGATTGTAGAAGGACCATAAAAGTTTTAAGTACTCCTGTTAAAGGCGATATACTTGTTCCGAATTCTACCCGTATGTTCATCCGCAATACCCGCGCGTCGTGCAATCACCGTGTTGCCGGCGCGGCCGTGCTATCTTAACTGATAAATTCCGGAATTGCAGTTCTTAGTGGGCGCCCTTAGCGTACGTTGCAACTGTGTTTCTGCTGTCCCAGACGGCCTCCGACATATCGGTCACGTACGCCCGCCGCGGAGAATCGCATTTGTACGATCCAGCAACGTTATCGCCGGGTAAACATCGATAGAGAAGCATTGTCATAATACACACGGCCATGCACTTGCGCACTTCCAAGCTGCGTCTAGTCTAACCAGGCCAATCCGGGTTAGGTCTGGCTAGTATCGTTACTCGATATCGGTCTATCGCCGCACCGAGGGCCTTCTATTATGACACATGTTCTTACGTTCCTGCGGTTCGATGCAGCGATAATTTCTTCACGGCGAAACCCGCCCCGTAATCTCTAGATCGCTAGACCGAGCCTCGAACTTTCTAACTCATAATAATGCGTGTCTCGATCTATCTGAAAACTTCCACACCGAAATGCCACTTATGTATCGTGTGCAAACGCTATTCCTTGGCCCCTTGATCTGAATCTAATCCGACGATAAAACCTTTTTGCTTTTAACCTAGCGCCGAGAATATGGGTCGTCGAGTTACAGGCAAATTTCCAGTTTCATTCTAAAATGGTTTAAACCATTGTATGTGTATGTCGAATAAAAAATAAGGCAACTTCAGTTTTTTACTATGTTTCATAGCAGAATAAGGTATGTGGAAAAAACTAAGTCGAAGAGTGTGAAAGTGTGTAATTCACTCTTTAAAGTCAGCGTAGAGGATGATACGGTGTTTCTTTAATTTTAGTACAGTTTAGTATAGTTTGTACAGTTTAGGGTATCTTGAAACGAAAAACAAGATTTCAGAACCTTTACAGATTTCGATCTTTCACGTCAGTGGCAGAAATTTGGGAATAGGTCGTCAGAAGGCAGCAGGGGCGTGTACACGCCAGTAGAAACGAATAGACGGACATGAGACCTCAACTCAAACACCTGCGGCTTTCGAGAAGTCCGCGGTGCGTCTAAATATATGGTTGGTTCCAAAGGTACAAAGGTACAAAGGTTCAAAGGAACAGGTGGGAAGGGGGGAGTTTTAGGAGTCCCGGAAGTCTTGGAGTCTCGAAGGTCCCTGGGATCCCACGGATCTGGACCTCAAGACCCCCTAGATCTCTCGCGCCTCCTGATACCCGTCAAGACCTCCCGTGACCTTGAGTCCACCGGTATCCACTCTACCTGAGATCACACGAAACAGAGAAATCTTTGGGCCACTTAATGGACCAGGTTCATGGTACATGAACATGCTGTATCTCGTAGTCTACACGCGTTTCTAGCTAATCTCTCATCGTATTCGCCCTCCGCCAGCTCCCTAACCCGTCCACATCGGGTTCTACTAATTTGTCGCTACCTCAATTGTCTTCCATTAGTGTTTCTTCGTCTCCAATCTCTCGGACCAATCCGTCACCGTCATCTATGGCTTCCAGGTTGCTCCGCGTTGCCGTCGTTATCGCTATCGCCCTCAATCCATTTACATCAGTTCCCATCGATCTCTGTTTAAACACCAGTGTCTCTATTGCATTTTCCGCGTCTCTTACAGTCAACGTACACCGTCCGCAATATGATACAGCTTCTAGCAATATATTAACGTCCTCTATAGCCTTTGACCAATCACTCGTTAGGAGAAAATGTTCTATATGCAAAGGCGAATGCGCACTGCCACGGTGCAGGTGAATGAAAGTGTGACACACAGACGACGGATGGAAAACTACGTGACCCGTCGTGTAGGTAGTAGATGTGTATCTACTGGTAACCTGCCTATACGTGCGCTCACTATCCGAATATTCAAATATTTACTTTTTTTTTACCGGCAAAAGTCGGCTTACGGTACATCGATCATATCTTGGCGTATCCGTTATTGTTTGAAGATAAATAATACGAATAGCACATAGAAAGGCAGGTACAACTTTTTGTTTGCGATTCTTTTCGTGCATCGATCGGTTCCAGACATTAACTTGGAACAGTTTACTTTTTTTTAAGTCGACTCTGTTTTATCACGAAGATAAATATTCGAGCAATTAACCCGGCCATTCTAGTTTGTATTAGACCAGCCAGAGCGCATCGTTTTTATGTGAGCATCT
Organism: Halictus ligatus; assembly: GCA_028454255.1. Lineage (NCBI taxonomy): Eukaryota > Metazoa > Arthropoda > Insecta > Hymenoptera > Halictidae > Halictus > Halictus ligatus. Next base: position 9,222,486 of record CM052132.1, on the reverse strand, counting down.
TTAGTTTCATAGCATTCTAAGAATCGTCCTAGCAAACCGTTCGAGGCCTGCTATTATATGTTTCACCGTATCAGCTGCTTTCTACCTAATCCTCGTGCTGAACATAATTTTCCCCATTAAATAACTATGAGAAAAAAGGGTCTATTAACTGCACAAGCACGAAACTAGTTAACTCCTTTCCCCGTATTCCCGATGAAGTAATTATCTACAGGGCATCGGAACGTGTTCGATCGAACCTTTCACCAAGAAGAAACCGTTGATGAAAAAGGAAGTAAGCGATACGTTAAAAAATACACACGTCGCTGTAAGATGGTCGATCGTGATTAAACTTGGACAGAATAATTGAGACTAATGCGAGAACGAGCTATTTATCAGCATTAAAACATTTCCGGTGCCCGTAAAAATCGGCATTTCTAATATTTTTCGACTGGTAAAAAATTCCAGCTTGGCAAGAGTCGAAGATATTTGCAATGTCAGGTACCTTACAGTTTGGATAAAATAATATTTTAAATAAGAATTGAGATTTTGACTAATCGAATAGTGTTATTTTGTTTACCTGAAATGTGAAATCATTTTGATTTTATACTTGAAATATTTGTTAACAACAGGAATAAATTAAGTGACGAAATAGAGGCAAGAAATTGTAATGTTTAACGAGATGTTTAGTTCAGACGCAACTGTGTATGTGCAAGAAAGTTAATCGTTTAGATTATTGCTTCCTGTGCGCAGAATTAAGCACAAAGCTAAACCCAAATTTTTTCAAACGAAATTCCATAATTTTTCGGATTTCTTCATGTAAAACACAATCTTTTAATGCTACTCTAATGTTATAACGCACGCGAAAAACGTATTTTCAAATTTACGAGCACAATCGAACGCTCAGGTACTAATTTACTATACTACCTTGAACAATTTCTTATAGTTCTAAAAAATACCTCTATACGCTGATAACAGTTCGATATATAATATAAATCAACGGAACAATCTTAAGATAAACGGAGTTCGAAGAAAACTCGGAAGATAAAGGCAAATAGAAACGACAGGTACGGTCCCCAAGGGCGGTTAACAGGTTAAGAATGCACGGGTTACAGTAACAAAGGCGTGCACTTGCGAACGCATCGAAGAAGAAGAAAACCGTGGACCCGAAGGCACGACAGTAAATAAACACATAATACCAAAAATACGGTAAAGTGCGTGTGCACGTAGGCTGGGCACGAAAGTAGGTACACCGTGAACGATATCAAACGGCGCTATCGGGGGATCGGAGCGTTCGGGCGATCTCGGCTCTTGCCGATGTCTCACGAAGCGGGCTGAAAGCAAAGCGCGCGGCAGACGGTATTCACGCGCCGAGCTATCTGGTTGTCCCTCGCGCCGAGTCGGAACACTTTCTACATTCGATTGACGTTCGCATAAAGTCTGTCCGGGAGATCTCGCCGAACGAGTTTTGCATCGTCCTCGTGTATCCGCCACGTTTCCTCGGCGACGAGTTCTGTGCTCCGTCCGTTTCCCGAAAGCGCGCGGTTCTCACGCCACGAGAAAGAGAGAGATAGAGCGCATCAGTTTCTTCGCCGCCAAAAAACAAGAAAGGAAGTTAGACAACAGTGGGTTTTTTTTTGTGATGTGCACGAATTCGACGAGCCACCTCAAGATGACGATCGCCTGGGTCTGCCTCATCGGGCTGTTGTGTTCTACGGCTGTTAAAGGTGCGATCGAAGTAACATCCGTACTTTCTTTTTCTATCGAGTCCGGTGCGACACGGCGCGACGCGGCGTCGTCGGGCATGAAACCGATGGTGACACGTCGGGTTAAGAATGTTGCAACGATGGTCGGCGTTCGATCGATCTATCGAACGGTTCGGTCCGTGTCCGTTTCGAAACCGGCCGTAGTCGTTGAAAGGCGGGAAAAGAAACGATGAAAACGTTGCGGCACGCGATCGAACGTTCACGGCGCGGCGTAACCTTCAACGGCGTTTCCACGAGAACTGGTATCTCGGATCGATGAAGTTTCGAACCGGCCGCCGGCGAGAGACCGTGTTCTCCGCCGGCGAAAATTATGACGGATCGATAGGTAAAGATGCGGGGAACGTTAACCGCAATTTGACCGATCACGGACGCGGGCTAGTCCTCGGCCGAAATCACGGTCGATCGGTCAAACGAGACAGACTGCGACCAACTTGCGCCAGCATGATCAAACGAATCGTGACCGGCTCTCGGACCGTTGTTTTCTTTTTCTTTCTTTTTTTTTTGTTTTCTTCTTGGAGAGAAACCGAGAGAAACCAACGTTTCGCGTCCGGTGCCCGACCGTTCCGCCATGACGATCATCACTGACGCGGCAATTCGTGCGGCCACTGCTAAGGTCAAGCAAATGAGAGATCATGGTCTTCTTAATTGTGGTACGGATGACAGCCGAACGACTGAATGACGGATGAACGACTTCGAAAGTCAAAAGCCAATTATTTTCACGGAACTATTCTAACTGATACGTTATCGGTGGAATTACCTTTCTGAAACGGGGATTCGGAAAGTAAAATTATTCGATGGGAAAGTTGACAAACTGTGAACGATTCTGTCGTGTAAGGGCTGACTGGCTATTCCGATAATGACTTGTTTTCTAACGCGATAAATATATGTAGATTGTTTTCTTTTTATGTTAATGGTACAATTGATGCACACCATTCATCCGTACAATCAGGAATAATGGCACGGTGTCGCCACAGTTTAGCCATTATGGCGGTGGTTTTGGGTTTTGAGTCGATTTTTCACTGTAACTGTGCCATTCTTTTTCGTTTGTTTCTGTTCGACGCTTATACAACTCGCTGGATTCCTAACGTAACATGTTTTCAGCGGTATAGCCACAAGATTTATTAATAGTATCATCGCGTTTTTTAAATTCTTATTCGTTGTAACTACTGAAGTTCCTCCTTTTTTTCGTAATTGATAAAAGTTTATTTTTGCATATTTATCACGTATTTGGCGAAGGTTATTCGTTGAACTACACTTGAGTCAACATATGTCCCGCTATCTCAGAAACAGGAAGCACTGCAGTTTTTACTGCTTGATATTATATCAGTATTAGGTTTCGTAAAAACAATATCGGTGATTTTTTTCACCTGGTTCAGGGATAAGACAGGCAACGGAAAGATAACTTAATTAACTGACCTCTATAATCTTATCGACTACGATCGCCAAAGAATTCGTGAAACAAATGGAAACGATCATAAACAATTACATTGTGCATTGCGGTTTGCTAATCTAATTAACGTTTTGCACGTTTTTCATAATTAATTCTTATACGTGCTGGCGGTATTCAGACAGAAGCCATTGTCGGTGATCGTCAATAACTTCTCAAGCGCCCTCAACGAGTATTAACTCTTATGCCAATAACCGGGTTTCCACTTGGAACTGGGGCTTCAAACTTCGCTTACTTCTTCTTTGAAAAATGGCACACCGTTTTGAGTCCTCATTGCTCGAATAACGTCACGGCTCGGACTAGCAATACGAAGACTTAGAGTCTCGGATCTAATAATTAACATAGAAATTGGTACTAAAAAGAAAAAAAAATGAAATAACTTATTTCAGTACCTGTTTAAAAAAATATGACTCTCTTCAACGCCCGTTTCGAAAACGTTAGGGGCACTAAACGGTATCTGTTTAATATTTAATATAAAAGAAACGGCAGTTTTTAATATAAAATGTAACAGTCGTAAACTTTAGGAGCGTCTTGGATTATATTTCCTCCTCAACATTTTAATACACTCTTAACGGAGCAACTTTGTTTCTTTTATAACTCGGACGGAGTTTGTTAGCCTACTTCGACAACAATAGGGGCTAGGACGATGGCTTATAATTTTTCTGTAAAGTAGTCGGATACTATTTCAATTCTAGCCTCGTTCCCACCGTTGTAGTATTTTCCCCTTTCTGTTGGTTATAATGTAAAACGGAACGGTTACCTTGCCTGAAAGTAGATATGAAACGAGCGTACCGTTATTCATCGATCTAAAGTTAGGAATAATACTCGGCGTCGTGCAACCACCCCCGCCGGCTTTTGTTCATCGCAACAGAACGACTGAAACATTTAGACTGTTTATTGCTCCGGCTGCTCTTCGCATTTTCTTCCTGCCGCGATTCAAGGATATCGCTCGTTTCGCATTACATAATTGGAATGGATGCAGCTCGTTTTATCGAAGTAACACCGCTAACTCCTTGTAATCCTTTCTTTTCCTTCTTCGGCGGACTTCCGCGTAACTTTGGCGCGGTGCACGCGCCGCTTCCTGTATCGTAAACCGATAAATACGGGAAAGTTTCAATTAAATAATGATCAATACAACTTAATGAACGAAACGAGCACCGGCCAAGCCCGTGTACTAATCAGTGTTCCGTTGTATCGTAATTATTCCCCGTGGAAGCTTCATTATCGCCGTGACGGGGCGGGGGAAAATTCAGTCGAAAGTTTCGATTTGTATAGAAAATGGCGGAACGGTGTCTTCCGGCGTTGTTGAGAGGGGTTGTCCGGTTTCAGCGAGCGGTTTCAGGCGAAAACCCACGGAGAATTAACTACCCTGCTAGCAGACAGTCAAGGTGAACATTATATCGCGAGAGAAATCCTAATCTTGCCCACGTGCGCTGCATCTCGTGGAACGCAGCAACGGAAACGCCTCGCGTACACGGAAAGTTTAAGGTCACATTTACACGAAATACCTCTCGCTCTGTGCGACTTGGTCTCGGTTCGTGCTTACCTTGGACTGTAAAGAAAGGTCGATGGATAATGTGACGCAATCGGAATCGCTAAAGATAGTAAATGCATCGGTGCAACGCTGCGAATTGCAAGCAATGCACCTACCAACGACGGTACCCGTACAATTCGCAACTGGACTCGCAATCTTCGCTGAACAGGCTGTGGGTGTGAATGGCGAAGACGAGTTTAACCGTTCGTCGTTGCCGTTCCGAGAACATACATTCGCGAAACGTTCATGCGCGCGGCTATGTTTCTCCAAAAATTTCCAACGTTTCCGCGTCGTGTTTACCTTCGCCCGGGCGAATCCAATCGACGGGAATTCGGTCGCGTGACTTCGTTCGTGAGTCACGTCTTCCGACCTACTTAGTCACTGCCGCGATTCCTGGAATCGACAATTATCGACCAGTCCCGCCACTTGTTTCGATTAAAATTTCTGCATACAAACCTGTGCTGGCTCGAAAGTTATCCGAGAAAATGGATTGCATTGTAACCGAAGTGGTCTTCAGGTTGGCACCGTAATTTAGGATAATTTTTTTCTGGTGAGCTGAACCTTTAACTAACGTTATAAAAGCGTTATTAAAATTGTCATTTTACTCACCGTCTTTTAACAGCCATGATAGACATACTTGAGATTTTTTGCTTACTCCGCAACTCTTCCATTCTCGCAAAATCGATGACTCAATGAGTCATGACTTTTAAAATAGAATGTCACGATGTCGCATAGCAATAACAACCGAATATCGCAGTTATCGCTATGTTTTTTAACGTTGCCAGATCGAGAAACATAATAATTTTTGTTGCGTTGACATGATTCTAGTTTCAGTCGTAGCTAGAGTGACAGAGACTTCCACTTGCAAAAAAATGTAAGAAATTGGCGTTTTCTCGGTCTCTAAATTGAAGATGCTTCTGAAATTTGGGTAGTTGGCAATGGTCCTAGCCTGCAGAAGCTCCGAGATGGTCCTATATGAAATCGGGGTTCAGATTTCGGTCTTAAATCAACGTTCGTTTGCGGTAGTGGACGCGAGATATACGAGAAGTCGCTTTACCGTCTAAATAATCCAGTTTTGTGGCCCACGTACACCAATAGTATGGTTAATGTACGCCCTACGGTCGGTCAGAGACTCCTATCAATCCTGCAGGCTGCCCAGATCAAAATCATCGAATTAAAAGGAGGAGATTTTATCGAGACAATAAACCCATGCGACTCCGAATAGGGTTACCGGAATACGCGTCGCCGTATAAAATTTAATAACCTCGCGCGGTGAATGGATCCGCGAAAGATATAAAGTGATCGTGGCGGCTATTAAGTCTTGGAACGCAATGATTTTTATTCGAGGTCGAACGCTTTATCGATGACGTACCGCTGTCGCGGTGGTACGTCAGGAAAAACTGTGCGCGATCTGTCACCGCGATAAGATATAAAATAAACTTGTCCTCCGTGTTCGAAAAGAAGATACGTGTAGTTATCAGCGTGTCGACGCCGGGACGATAATGCGATCCCGAGTAAAAGTTAAAGCGCACGCTTATTGAGCACGGCTGCCGGCCTGGAGCTCGTTGAATTAATTGATGGCAAACACGATCGATCGTGGCGCTGTTACGAGGTGAAATTTGTTTTAGGAGAACGCTAATTATGCAACGTCAACGTATTAAACAGAACGTTACGAAACACGATTGTTACGCTACTGGATGCAACTCGAAGACCTCGCGCACAGCCCAGTGGAGAATGCACGCTCGCTACGCGCGTGTCCTTGCAGTTATTACGCATTCCGCGCGCACTTCGTTTCTCTCATTTATTTCTCGATTGAAGCGTCGCTCCCCCGAGTTCGGCGACCGCCTATAAACGTCTCGGCGACATCGGTTGTTTATTTTTTTTCACGGTAGATCGACTACGAAAAAGAGATCGAGCGACCCCTCGTTCGGCGCTTCAAAGCTCCCCGCGAACGACAATCGGCCGACAATGTAAAAGCTCGGGATTAATCACGCGCCAATAACAGTCGAAACTTTCGTATCTCCCGCTATGTTTTCGCGTGTGCAACTGTTGCAGACTGTTGGGGTGCTTCCCATGGATATAACCAGAAAGATGATACGTGTTCCTGTTTTGCGTTCCGCGCGCTATTAATAATCGTCGAGGGAGAGTGTCAAGTTGAATTCGTTCGTATAAGGAAACTTTTCAGAAGTCTTACTAATCGGTGAACAGTGACGAATAGGAGCATCTTTCAGTTGCATCGACAGGATGCGATGACTATATCTAGCTGAGACCTCGGTGACTCACGCTTGGACACATAGAGAAGCATAGTTAACGGTTTCACGTACGGTCGCAGATATTCATCAGATACTTCACAATTCAGGATTTACAGGCTGGGCTTGCTGGTTCATTGCTCTAAAACTGTTCGAGAATCCACACAAGATGCAGTTTAGTCGACAGATATGGGTGCAGTCAGAAAAATGATTCATCTTCTGATTCGTGTCCCGAGGAACGCTCGCTTACGTGTTACTTGTGCAATATAAATGCGGTGAGCCACAAGTATCGTCACTCAACCATGTCTTCCGATAATTCTAATCTTCTTCGATCCTCGTTAGTCACGCCATGGTTACTATCGCTTACCATTCTCATCTCATCGAAATTGTTGACGGTCATTCGTTCCCTATGTCAACTTTCATTGATTTTGAATCCACAGTACGTAAGTACAACACATTATAGGTACATTGCAGCTTTATGCATTTACTTTATGTAAAACTGAAAAGAAGATAGAAGAATCAAAGAAAATTCCTTTATATTGTTTTCGCCTTTTTAGGATGATTTAGAAAGAACATACATTTTCATTTATCTTCAACTTCTTACAATTGGCATGGGCCAATAAGGCGGCTTGGAATAAGACTCCCATAATACGAATAACGTCACTTTACTCCAGCTTTTACGTTCGTAGAAGCAATTTTGTAATTTTTATTTTTGTGTCAAGTTTAGACGAGTTCTCGAAAATCGCAGAGTGTACTGCAATAAGGAGGTCGTCGCTCCACTTTCGAGTAATTCGAGTGAATCAACAAAATGCAATTAACGACCTGTGCTTCAACGTAGTATACAAAGATATTACGTTCGACCTACTAAAATCGTTCAAGAAGGAAAGGAATTTTCAAGTGGTTCCTGTTTCTTGCACCGAGCGCAGAAAATTATTTTATTCTGCAAAGATGTTTTAATAATTGTGACTGAGAAGAAACTTGCTCGGCAAGCAATGATTCATAGAGGATATGCAACAAGAATTTGTGTAAAACGTGTAGCTGCTGGCTTCTCGTTGCAGCGAACCCTTAAATTCCGGCAAATGTCTTGGGCGTGTTGGTGTTTGCATATAAGCGTCGAACGAATCGATAGTAGACGAATCGAGCAAGGCTTGCGTAAGCTCGCGTAACGTGTTGCGTCGCAAGTGCGACCTACTCTTTCGGTCGTTGACACGGTTCTCCTTCGGCAAATGTGTTCTCCGGCCTAACAAAGGCACCGTGGGCCAAAGGCAGGGCTCGACCGGTGTCGTCGACCCATGTCGAAGGGTCGAAACAGCCATAAAGGCAGGCGATCAAAGTCGTGCGGGGCCAACGGTCATTTGGATGCGGCGGAAAGAAGGTGAAGCGTCGTCCTGCGAAGAAAAGTTACGTGGCAGGTGCGTTCCCCGTGGCAGCCGCACACATGCGCGCGTACACGCACACACCACCGCCGTGTAGGCGCGACTGGAACTATATATACGTCTATGACGACCAACAGGTTCTCCAGGAACAGGTTTCGGTGCCTATTTTCGGTCCGCTGCCTAAACTCTTCAAATTACGTTGAATCAAGGCGGTCCCTCGCCACGTTCTTTCTTTTCTACCCTTCGCCCGAGACCCTGCCTCTACCCCTTAATCCTGCCTAATTAAAACATGAGGGTTGCCCCGTATTTCCTTATGCGCTGTTACGTGCAACCGTTGCCCGGACGCTGGATCGAAAACTGGAGGCCTTCTGCACCTAAATCTTCTCCGTCGACTGCAATTAACTGTTCCTCAAAATCCTCGAGGACCCTCGAATACTAGGCAGGTTAAAATATCATTTCGTCCTTTTCTCGACGGCTGTTCGACTTCTCAGCACGTAGCAAACAATTCGTAGAATATTTTATGTAACAAAGTGAAACTCGATTTCCAATTTTCTAAGGATACGTGAACCATCGACGCGTTGATATAAAAATCATAATTATCTCTTCGCTTTAGCTTCTTTCAAGCATTTTCATAAAATATTTAATCTACTACGTACTGGGATTTTCCGTCCACGACTTTTGACCCTTCCGGAGATATGTGCCCGGGAACAAAGCGCTCAGTGAAAGTCAAAGGGCTTGTTCAAAATCAAGGGAGACAGCGCTTTTTCAACGCGGAGCAGTCAGTTGCATACTGTGATAGATAAGATAGATAGATAATGTAAAGATGCGATATCATAATCGGGTGATTGGAACGTAGAGTACTTTGCCTGAACCTCGGATCGCAACAAACGCAAAGTAACAAAGTAAAATTGAAAAGTCCAAATCGCAGCTGAACGACGCACGAACGCATAAAATTAATCGGACGTGGATTTATATGAATTTTCCAAGCAAGCGGCGAGCAAATAAGAGCGAAAATCGAAGATCTGCTGTTGATTACATAGAATCGGGTTAATTGAGTTTTCACGATGCTTCAACGCGATAAGCTCATCATCGATCGCGCGCCGCTGATGCGTGTACACGCACTCACGATAAACGCATGATTGGATGGTTGCGCATGATAGTGTCATAATGAAGGCATTAGTAGTTTATACGAATTGCATTGTTCCACATGCAGTGTTCGATCGCGATGTTGCATCTCGCGTTGTGCGTGCACCGCTCCGCGCCGCGCCGCACAGTGCGGACAAGTCGGCACATTTCACTACATTTTTATTTGACGATGCACGAGAATTTCCTTTGGCAGAACTCTTTATTAGCAGGAAATGCATATTATTATTAATTTGAAAATCATTTAACAATTTTTTTATGCATAAAAATAATTTTTTTTTTCAACGTATTCATTTTATTGTTAAATTTAATTTTTTGTGACTAATTACCATTGCATACGCATTAGTAACCAAATTTAGTTTTTGTGAAAAAATTTGGCCATGGAGGCACTCTCTAAAGTGACAAAAATCGAAAAATGTTATATTAACTGTAAATGAGTGTGCAATAATAATTCTGTGTAATGGAAAGTTTTTACCACGGAGTATGCATTCTTTATACATTTAATAAAGTAGATTTATGTTTTGTACAAATTTTCAACGGTGATTTTATTTGTTAATTGCATATAAATCTTCAAATTAACATAAAACAAACAAAGCAAAATATGTCCTGAGATTGATGCATATTCGGATACATTACTTATTATAGTTTCAGAATTTCATAGTTTTGTCTGCTATTTTTTGCGACTCTCAATTTTATAAACTTTTTAAGAAGTGTCCATACCTTTTCTTTAGGATTTATCGTGGAAAATTTGTTATTTTCGTTTTAAATGTATTAGTTATATTGTTAAATTTCATTTTCTGTGAATAATTAACAATAAGTCTGCATTTGTAAACAAATTTGGTTGTAAAAAATTTTGGCATTTGTTCGCCACAGTGGGGAATTTACTGGGAAACTTCAATATTCGTGTACATCACGATATGAAACATTTCTTTTGCAAAACATGTGTATTAGGATGGAAATTGTTAATAATAATCATATAATACCCATTTTTATGTATAATACAATTTTGCAATAATTACATATCAATCATTTTTATGTATTTTTAATTTGCTTTTAATATGTTTTATAACTATTGAAAAAGTAATAAGAATATAAGGATAGATCGAAATGTGCAAGATCACGAGAGTCAATGATTTTGAGTCGCAATCAAAGTACTGAGAATGACTCGGATAGCGAAGCAGCAACAGCATGCTCGGATAGCATTTGGTAGAGTTTATTCATTTTATTCACTAGTATTATAATTTGTTTAAGTTTAGTATTGTTAATTTTAAATATGGTTCATTTATTATTAATTCTGTTCTAAACTCGTTAGTTTTTAAAAATAAATTTGTTAATTTTTAATAATAAATTCTTTTTTTTTTTTAAATTTATTTTGTTGAAATTATAAACTGTATATGCATTAATAACCGAACTACGAGGAGTGCCGAAAACAGTCGATTTGTCCGCACTGTGCGCCGCGCCGGGCATATCCTGTATTTTGCGCGGCGGGATTCGCGGTCGAGCGTTTTCTAAAGCGGTCCTGAGCGTTCTGCCGCGAGGAAAATACGCGGAGCACCGTGTCGGACGGTGCGCAGTTGCACTTAATTAATGAAAATCGAGATTCACGATGATACGCGTCCCTGTTCGCGTTGCGGGCGGGTCAACGTCCCCCCTGCGCTTGACGATTTCACCGTCGATGCACCGGGCGTATCTTTGCACGGAACGCCGCGCGACGGTGCCCGCCCGCGGTTGGAACGATGATTCACGCGGAAAAGTTCATTGCCGAAGATTTATCAAAGCGACACGTCCAGTTTACCAGGGAAGTTAAAACGCGCGGCTAGAAAGTACCGAGTCCAGCGATACGTTTTTATCTCGATTATAAATGTTACGCGCCGGGGCGCGCGAGCTGGCCGAACGCGTTAGTGGAATGGACGCGTTGCGTTCACGCTATTAACGAAACCAGTTTATGAAACACTGTTTCGAATTTCTGAATGCTTCGTACATCATCCCGCGTGCTAATTCCTCGTGACTAGCAACTCATTGCTTTCATTGAATCCGAATCGTCGCGATCGGTGACGATCAGGAAGCGACAATTTGGAATATTTGTCCTAGAAAAACCAAAACGGTGAACTCTGAACACTTTCCATTAGGAATTTTTATGTTCTACAATATGTCTCAATTATTTATTATCTAAGCACTCTCCACAAAGAAATAGATCAATTTAAACCAATCGAATTGTTGTATTATTCGAACAAAATTATGTTCCACTGATCACCGCGGGTAATCGAGGTTCTACAGTGTTTAGAGGCTCCCTGCAGTTTCGTACAGCATAGTGTTTTTATCATTCATCCATATCACTTGAGAGTAAGTAGTAGGTCGTTCGTCACTTTCATTCTATAGAATCCGGTACGGTCGTGTTTCGTCGCGTTAACGACGGCTAACGAACTTTGCGACAGGAATGTCGTAAAAATGTGATTACCGTTTCCGTAGTGCCGCAAGTCGCGTAAGTGCACAAACAGACGGGCGACGACAAAGGCTGTTGCCGGCGCTTTAGTCCCCGAGTTGTGGCTCCAGTTGTGCCCGAAGAGAGAAGGGAACCGTAGTTTCAATTCGACGAGCGACGGCGGTGGAAGTTTCGTGCATGACACACTTAGCAGATTTCGATTCGGCCGCGATACGGTGCTCGCGAAAGGTAAATGTGTAGAACCAACGGAAGCAAATTGGCTGCTTAATCGATCAGGGGCGGCCGATGCGGTGGCGGTGTGCGGCGGTCGGTCAAAGAACACCAGGGAGAACTCCCGGAGAGAGCGTCAAATGTTACGCGCGGCCCTCGGCTAATCGACGGACATTCGCGTAAGGCTTAATTGCACGTGGCTAAACAGATGAAAGGAGGATATTGACCCGATCCCTAAAGAGCACATGGTCACGGAAAGGGACCTCGTAAAGTGCACGCGAACCAAACGCTCGCACGCTCCGCAACTTTCCCTCCCGATGGTTACGCAATCGAATTCATTGTACGCAGCTCTCGACGATAGCCCGTCGATCCGGCTCTCGGGTCTTGCCGGCACGGCGGAACCATTAAAACTGTGCTCTACACCTTCCAGGTATTATTTCTCGGATGGCGGCCTCGTTATTCCGTAAAAGAAGAAATATTGTTGCGCGGAATGTGCCGGTGAAACGTCCGGGAGAAATAATACCGGACCGAAACGTGCGAAAGATAATGGTACAGCTTGTTCCTCTCGACGACACTGTCTCTTAACCGTTGGAGACGCGTAGCAATACATTTGCTATCTAAAATATATTGTCCACTGAAACTGCAAGAAGAGTTATAATACCAATTGGTTCTCACGGAGTATCGTTTTTATTATTCGAAATAGACTTCAGTTCTGCTGTCAAATTATTAGGGGTATCCATAAGTAATCAATTATTTGCACAGAATTTGTTTTGCTTTTAGTTCGGTACCGATTGTTGAAGAGGAAACACGTATTCTTTTACAGTTTTCGGTAAAGCCGCGTGTGTTCAAAATATTCTAGAAAGTACAATTTTTTTTTACAACCCTGTAATAAAATGGCGGCGTCCGTAGCTTCCGAGGATCATATTCGTCATTGCATACTTTTTCATTTTCATGCGGGATTTAATGCAACGATAATAACAAAGAAAATTTGCGACGTGTATGGAGATGTATTGAAGGTCAACAAGTGTCAACGTTCGTTCAGAAGGTTTGCTGCTGGTGATTTCATAATCACCTGTCAGAGAGATCATTCTCTCTGACAGGCCTTGAGGTGGACGACCAGTTGAATTTGATAATGACACCATAAAATCTCTAGCGGAAGCTAATCCAAAATTAAGTATACAAGAATTGTCGAGAAGCCTTGGGTTCACATGGTCAACTATACAAAGGCACCTACACGAAATGGGAAAGGCATATAGGCAAGAAATATGGGTACCGCATCAATTATTTGAGACCAACGAGAATATTCGTCGATCAATCTGCACTTTATTGCTATCCAGATTTCATAGAGATCCATTTATTAGCAGAATCGTTACCGGAGATGAAAAATGGATTCTTTATGATAACATAAAGCGTTCCAAGCAATGGCTTTCTGCAAATCAAACCGCAATATCAACCCCTCAACCTAGCTTATCATTTAGAAAGGTGTTATTGTGCATTTGGTGGGACTTCGTGGTATAGTTCACTTTGAGTTGTTGAAACCTGTAGAAACAGTTACTTCTGAGTTGTATTCTCAGCAATTATAACGGCTGTATTCAGAACTATTGAAAAAGAGAGCATCTTTAGTCCACAGAAAAGATGTAATACTGAAAATTGACAATGCCCGGCCCCATACACCGAAACTCACTCAGGAAAAAATCAAAGAATTGCAGTGGCAAGTTTTACCACAACCTCCGTACTCACAGGATATTTCTCCCTCTGACTATCATCTTTTCAGATCTCCGGAGCATTATTTAAGAAATAAAACATTCACTTCTGTAGAAGATGTAAGGAGGCACCTCGAGTCATATTTTGCTTCACGATTGAAAATTTTCAGGAAAGATGGCAAACTGTCCTTGATAATAATGGAGAAAATATAATAAATTAAGAAATAAAAACTTGAATTTACTACAAAGTACTTTGTACAAAGTATAAGTACTGTCTACTACAGATTTCAAAATAATTGATTACTTATTCGCTGCGAGACGAAGCTGTCCACTCGTTTTGTTAGATTTAGCTCTCAGAAATCATAATTTATTAAAATACTCCATACCATGAGCGAACAATCTAAATCTAAATAGTTACGGATAAACGGTTCTTCAACAATTTACATGCCCCCATGGAACCAAAATAACCGAGTTAATTGCGTATCTCTCCGCGTAACTTTGAAGTGTGTCGCGAAGAGGGAAAGCGCAGGAACGCGGAAAATCTATTTTCCACGCCTAAAAACGGAGCTTGTTCTGAATGAATTTGTGCGCAACATTTCCCCGCCGAATCATCCTGCACAGCATCAGCATGCATCATATATTTTTACAGAGAATACTATTTCCACATAGTCGTTCGGTTTCTATTGGATCGAGCAGGTTTATTTACGGAAACGTAGCCTTTTCAAACATCACCGCAGGACGTTCACACTACGTCCGCTACTATACATAGCACCGAGTCTCTAACATCACGCCGACATAGTTCTTGGTTCTTCTACACGCTTTAAGGTATCGTCGCGTGACAGTTTGCACAGTGTATCGTTGTTAACTATTCAGAAAGGCCGCATGCGATCATTATAGAAATTGCAAGGAAACGCTGTGTGTACACATTATTGGGTGTTGGATAACAGGGAAGAAAAAAAACAGTTTTAATTTTTAAATATTGCACTCGCGTTTACGAGACTGCGGGCCGGGCTTGCGGTTCGCGTCGCAACACCGTTTTGAAAAACTATGCAGGGTTATCCACTTAACTCGACTCCCTCGCGTGCTAGAACAAGCGCGAATGCTAATAGAGACCGGGTTTGTTGTCGAAAATGTGCTTCGCATGATGTTTTCCCTACCTTATCTCGAAGCTGAAATATCTTTACCAGGAAAATGGTTCAAGACGCTGAAATTGGTATTTTTCCGCATTTCTTCGACCGCCGAACGAGCCAACTGGTACGGAAAAATGTTTATCTTATCAGCTTCCCGCAATTTTAACACTCCTTCAACCAGCCAGATGGTAGTGTTAATTCGGCAGCAGTCTTCAATGGGTAATTCAATTTGTGCAATTTGTGATGCGCTAATCGAAATCGTCTCGATGCGTTTGCACAACTGTGAAAACAGCCACGATGTTGAAACGAAAGTATATTTGAATTTAATCAATTGCTGGTGCACGTATCTTGATACATTTTTAAACAGGACATAAAGCACGTCAATTAACGTATAAAGAAGAATGTTTAAAAAAACAGAGCTGACCTGGAATTGTTTGAAACATCTGCTTTCACGGCAGATGTGTGTCCAGTGCGTTGAATTATTCGATATTGTTTAATTATACTTAACAATATTTGTTACGCTAAAATCTCATTTTAGTTTCTTCGAATTTGCTTTATTTCGTAGATCCTTGCCAAACGTGGGATACTAGGTCACCGAAATTCATTTTTATCCTTTTTTTTTAAATGTCGTCTCAGAGCGTCATGGTTTTCGGGCGCCAAACTTAACTATTTTTAACCCTTCATAAAAGCAATACAGATTATATTATTTAAAAAAAAAAACAAAAATGAAAAAAAATGCGAAATGTAATATAGTCTTGCCAGCGACATGTATCGTCCAGGAGATATTGATTCACGGGGCATACCCCGCGGTAGTGGGGATAGTTCTGCGAGTTTTACCAGCCAGGTATTTGCGACACATATCGAGAAAAGACTGTAGCTCGAATTTGAAACTTTGTAATTAACTCAAAATTTTGTAGGGCATGTTTTACTTATTCCTTTTTAAAATAGAAATCTGTTATTTACAAATAGTATCGTCTATTTGGACCACTTTCTTAACTTTTGCGGATTGCTTAGGGTGTTGACGCAGATGACAAATTTCACTGGATTTTACAATGTGTGTTGAACTTCCTCGAGTTGTCTTCGCGGCAACGTTGTCCGTTCACCAGCGAAATTAATTAGTCTACTGGTAGCACGTGAACGGTTCCCGGTGAACGATCCAATTACGCCTGTCGTGAAACCGTGAATTCCGCGAAAGAATTCCGAGTTAATTATAAGCGGACGATGGTTTTCGCAACGGTGCGGTACCGAGTCGAGTCGGTTACCCTTGTTGCGAATGCGATCGCGAAACGGTTAGAACCGCGCGCGCGGCCAGTGCCGGTGTGCCGGTGGTGGTGTGCACACAGGCAATTTGCCAAGTTTTCCGTTCGATCAGGGGATTTGCTTGATATACCGTCTTGATTTTATGGACGCCCCGCGAATCTTTTCAATTCGCGCTCCGGTTCCCGGCCGGCCCGGCGATTGCCTCGGCGACGCGGGTAATCATTATCAGATAACCGGCGGCGGCGGTATTACCAGGCGCGAGAGCTTGTTATTGACTTTTAATTGGATTTTGATCAGCCGGTCGCGTTCTTTGCACGATCGCGGAACGATTTTTGTCGGTCCCGCGAGACCGGCGCGGCGTTTGCATCAAGTTTATCGGCGGCGAGACGCGGACGAATTAATTATTGTCGAGCCGTTACACGTGGCTCGGCCACCCTCGGCAACGCCAATATCCCCGATCGGAATTGCGTGGAAAAATATAAATTGAGACATTAAATATATAATTGATCGTATATTGGACACGGAACATCTACGGCGATAGCCGGGCGTTTCGGTGGTGTTCGAATTTCCCTGGCCGCGACGCGTATCGGGAACGCATCCAGCGAGATACGTATCGTTTATGTAATCTGCAATGCAAATAGAATTTATACTCGCCGTTTCCTTTTTACGACGTGCCCGCAGTTTTTCTATGCCCATTCGAGCCGGGGCAAATATTAATATTCCCGCGGATACGATCGCGCGCTCGTTCGAAAATCGACCGTCCCTCCGCGGCGCGACGCGGCAGCGTTATTAATTCGTTAACGTCGTAACGAATTTAAAAAAGCCGGTTCGAGGAGCGAATCGGAAATGGTCGTCGGTCTTGTCGCGAAAATCGACTTCGCCGAATCGGCGACATCGCGCGCGCGTGTACCTGCGATATCGTTATCCGGATCTGGTACGCAAGACTTTACGGCGGCTTTTGCGCACGTCATTCCCTGAAATGTGTGCAGCAGAGGCACGCGCGTGTTGCACGTCAGCGTAAACCATGTAACCGTTATGGGCAGGTTTCCCCATGAATTCGCCGGTCGCGCCTCGCCCTCGAATAAGTCTCGGGGAAAGAGAGAAACGAGCAGAACCGCGACTTCGAGACCGGGCTTCGCGTAATGCCGGGAAATACGTTTCCCGAGCGTGCGCGTCCGCGGCAAATCTGTATGACGAATCTATACGCGTTTGCCGCTTATCACCGTGGAATTTATTCTTCCTGGAAACCGGGTCGACTTATTGTTCTCGCGAACTTCGGGAGCCGGCGAGTTAGCTTGGAACGCCGGTCCGAAAGGCACCGGTTTGCCCCGCGTCGGTTGGCCTTCGCTCGTCGACGTAGCCGTCGTCGACGCATAGCTTCCAATTGAATCCATTCACGTCAACGCGACGCGACACGACTGTTGTGTGTACCTACCCGCGCGACCCGCACGAAATCTATTCCACCCGGCACGGCGCGCGGCGGCATTTGATCGGCAAGGTCGCCGAATAACTCGAGGGTTGATTAGCAGACGGAATGCATCGTTGTGTTTCTCACGTGGCAGACGAGACGAGGCCGTGGCTGCAACTAGCCGATCACGAGGAGATTGCATCTGAATTGGAGGATTGTTTCTAATGTCTCGCAATCATGACTTGCGAAGGAAAGAACCGCGCGTTTCCATTCTTTGACTCCAACACTGGGAACTTTTCTCGTAACACGTTCGCTGCGAAGGTGTAACGAAATTCTACGATCGTTTTATCTCGATTATTCACCCTCGGTTGTGGTTATGGGTTTGCGTGTCACTTGGATCATCGTTCAATTTTGGAAAGAGTTATTAGTTTACCTAACGACCTTTTCTAGTTTTTCGAAGCGATTTCGCTTCGTTAGTGAAATTTCTTTTATCAAAAAATATTCCACGGCGTTCAAACTATATTTTCAATTTTTTCCGGGGTCACCTGACTCCGCACGCCTCAAAGCTTCGATCTTAAAGAGATACGACTCTTCGAGGCATCGAGACTGGTAGATAGCGAACGAGGTCACCTACCGCTTTAATTGTCGTTCGGCAAAAGGTCAACCCGTTGGAAAACCGGGCAGGAAGGGGCAATTACGTGAGGCCGCTCGCGGAGAGCCACTGTCCGTTAATTAGTACAACCGAGTAATGACCGTTAAGCCCGCCTAATTCGACATAGAACGCGCGTAGAGTTTGCGTGAGCAATTCGCTCTTTCGCCTTCGAAGAAGTTGTCTTGGTGTGGAGCACCCTGCGAGTAGAAAAGGCGTTTTTCTCGTGACAGGGTCGCGTGCATCGTGCACGTAAATGCACACCTGATACATGAGGCTACACGTGCGCGAACGTGTGTGTGTGTGTGTGTGTTCACGCGTGATGCAGTCGGCAAAAAGGGACATCATGCCGGCAAACTTACAAATCAGTGCACTGTTATATTCTTCGTGACTAGACCCCCACGGGAATTGGAATCGGCCGGGCCTCGTATATCAGTATCATTTTTCCGACAGAAAATCGATCAACCGGCTGCCGCGTTCCACGGCGGATCGCAAAATATTCCTGACATAATTTAGAGCTCTGCACGCGGCGAAGGATTGCCTTTCACGGGCCGAAACCGGTGTTTCTCTCGCTCTTTTAACCCTTCTATTTATCTCGATCGCTGGGGGATGGATGGCGGGATGCGCCGCTGGGTACGCGACACGTGCAACTTTTCACCGGCCTTGTGATGTCGCGTGTTACCGAAGTGTGTCCTCCGCGGGGAAACATCGTACGGTGTTCTATAGCAACGTGCAATCTATTGTCACAATACCCCTCAATTAGATTCTGTTTGCGCACCGTTTCCATGCGTGAACTCAAAGAGCACGGACGCTAAAACCAATTTCATTTCGTCCAGCATTACACCCGATACCAGAAACTCTATCACGCTCTATAGAATCTTGTGTTTCACTGTCTTCGCTTTTGATTTCCGAGAATACAGTGTTTTCTTGATATATGTCCCGACTATCTCGGCGATAGAAGTTCCAGAACTATCCCTACTGCCGCGGGGTATACTAAGTGAGGGGCCACGATGTTCACACTCCTCGGCGACCGAGGCCATTCGAGCTCTGCTGTACTTTTCTACGGTCGGCAGTGTATCAAAGAATAATATCTTCTAGCCGATATTTGTCCCTGGGTAAGCCCGTGTTGTGGACATATATCGAGAAAACACTGTACTACTGTTACCTAACTCTCGAATGGTACCCTGAGGTCTTCCGAGAGCCCAATAAAATATCCTCTACTCTTCTTTTTGGATTTTCTAGTCCTAATCCGCATAGTTCGAGGTACTTTGATAAATTTTTACGAAATTTTTTCGGAGGATTCAAGTGTGATGGATCGCCTTCCGAGGAACTAGCATTAGAGGGTTAAGGAGAGCAGAAGAATCTCGTTGCTCTCGAAGGTTTCTTATTTAATTCGTTGAACCCTAAGAATTATACCGCACCGTTGAACCTAATTCGGCCCAGAAGTAAGTCGTCCTTTCACGTAACATTTTTCACGAGGGAACCAGCGAATTTGATCCAATTTATTCTACAAGATCCGAACTCGGCAATTACTCCAGCAGACCGCGAGTGTTAATTCTGACGTCTGAGGCTGGACGTCTCTATCCTGGCGGCCTCCATGCGAATTTCAGTTAGTCGAACGAAAGAGACGTATCGTTCGGTGCTGTAAGTAGCCGGGCCAAGTGCTGATTCTTGAAGCGACATCGGCGGCTCTCTAATTTCCCGAGACGGAGGACTCAATTATCGCGAAAGGTCAATTTCGATGGTCGTGCCCAGTAATTTGACTTTTAACTGTCCCCGGGGGGAGGGTGATGAGTCATCGCGGCCCAGTTGCATCCGATAAATTGGCCCCGTTAGGTCGTTAGCCGGCTCTCGGCCAGCGTCGCCTAAGTTCCTGACGGCGTGCGCGCCGCGCCGACAAAAAGGAAATCGGAAGAAAAAGGAGGACCGTAAAGAACAACGAGCTAGTGTCGCTGTTCTCTCTCCCTCTCTCTCTCTCCCTCTGGCTGCGGCGTGACGAGCAAGGTGGATCTGCAGCGTGCCACGCCACGCTGAAAGTCGTGACTCTGGCCTTTCTTCCAGTCTGGTACTTCCTCGTTTGTCACAGCAGACCAGCCTCGATGGAAGTCGGTTTAGAATTTATTGTTCCTCTTCCTCTAGCACTCGTTCTCGGCGCAAGGACATAATTGCCTTTCCCCTGTTCACAATCGACCGTTTCTTTTTTTTATTTCGATCGAGACGCTCGTACGAGTTTCACTAGCGTTCTGTTATTATAGCGATCCGTTTGACGTCCACGCCGTAGAAAACGCGGTTCCCGTGCCGGTTTTTACGTCTCGTCGAACCTGTATCGAAGCCGGCCGGCGATCTTTATTGTTGTTTCAACTGGTTCACTGTCTCATCGCGAATTAATCGAAGGCCGAGAGATCGTTCTCTGTATTGGTCGCGACAGACAACAGTCTTGAGAGTTTATCGAACGGCACACGCGCAGGACGTTGTATGATATCTTTTAATTAGAGTCGAGTTGTTCGAGTCGTCTCAATGTCACTTCGTAGGAACGCACCGAGCGGAGGTTATTAATGAAAAGTTTTACGTAATGTCCATCTTGGTGTGCTGGAACACACTCGCAACGCCGTTCTTAATATTCCGCGACGCTTCGGCGATACTCGCGGACATTTATTACGGTGGGACACCCTGCATGGCATATCAATTTTCTTAATTGTACCCGTTCCGCGTGTTTCGCGGCCGGGGTCCTCCGTTTTCGCAATTTATATACGAACGAATCGCAACAATTGCGCTCGAAATTTACGTATCCGCGAATTATGGTAATCAATACAATATTACGTCAATTAATTATAACCGGGGCTGCCGCGGGTTTCTGTCGTATTACGTTGCGCAATCACCCTCACCCCCTACCTCCGTGCGCGTTTCGTGCACGCGATTGGAAAGACACCGGTGTGTAATTAATTCAAAAATCGGGAAAAAGTAAAATCATCGGGATATTTTGCCGTTGGTTCGACGCTTTGTCGTGTTATTAATGCACACGACTAACGAGGGAACCGGTCGACGAGAAACATTTCCGAGCATCGTTGTCGCGATTGCGTAATTTACAGGCAAGATTTTCCACGCTGTTGAATTCATGTCACGGCGAGTCTGCAGACTAACAACGGGTCCCTGCAATTCCTGTCCGGGGGGCGGCGACGCCATTGGATCGAAACGTAAATTCATCGCTGCGTTCCATTACGCGAAGACGCTTTATTTTTTCGTGTTGGATCGCGACATGCACGCATGAACCTGGTCGTCGTCGATTCCGATCGTTCGGCGACTTCTCCCGCGTTCTCTCCCGATCTCCGGCGTTGATCCTTTTTCAATTTCTTTCACCGGTATGGATCGCATCGGTCTCGTTAATCTACGCTTCGCGTGATAGAATTACATGCCCGTGGCGCCGATAATCCTTTACACTTCGCAGTTCACGGGTCCCATCGGTGCCGCGGGGAAAATTGTATTTCGATACACAGACGAGTCTCTCCGAGTTGTACCCGCGCGCACACCGATTCCACGGGTACCGTACCGTCACCGGATGCGCGTTCCGTGAGTAAAATTACCAACGATACACGCGTTCCATCACGAACCAGTTACACTCAAGGCAACGAATGCTCACGATTGCGTGTACTCATCGAAATTTGCATATTTCCTTTCAGTGTTCTTGCTGCGCCTCGCCTCTACCCCTATCCTATTACTCTCGCCCCTTTGTGCACCGTGTTTCCAATTTCTTCGACACTTTATCAGCCAGCGGTTATTTAATAAAAGATCGTTTCCGATCGGCATCCATTTTGATTGTATATTCTCAATTACCGGTGAAAACAGGTTGGAAAAGTGAATCGATTCTTGTTTTTAAAACGATTTTTAATTGAAGAGGATAGTGCGATATACCCTTGTCCAATAATCAGACTACGGAATTTGATGTAAAATAAAAACTGTACATACTTTCTACATCTTTTTTTAATTGAAGAGGATAGTGTATATACCTTGTCCAATAATCAGACTGCGGGATTTTATGTAAAATAAAACCTGTATAGATTTTCTACATCTTTTCTTAATTGAAGAGGATAGTATGATATACCCTTGTCCAATAATCAGACTGCGGAATTTGATGTAAAATAAAAACTGTATATATTTTCTAAATCTTTTCTTAATTGAAGTGGATAATGTGATATGCCTTGTCCAATAATCAGACTGCGAAATTTGATGTAAAATAAAAACTGTACATATTTTCTATATCTTTTCTTAATTGAAGAGGATAGTGTGATGTACCTTGTCCAATAATCAGACTACGGAATTTTACGTAAAATAAAACCTGTTTATATTTTCTACAACTTTAAAATAAAAACTACGTGTATTTAGAAGATAGCAATATCTTTAAATCTTTTAAATGTTTCTAGAGTTCTGCATTCGAGTCACTCATTTCTAAAAATAAATAAATTATAAATGCATAAAATCTGCTGTCTACGGCCATTCAAGCTTACATCTTTATAATATTCACTTCTCCACGAATGAATTTTTATTTTCACAGTAATATCTCCCGCTGTTTTATCGACATAATTATTTCAATGGCACAGCTCCCTCAAACAGAACACTTCTTTAAGAATTTATGAAGACAATTAACGCTATCACGGCCAGGTGAAGCGTTAGCATATTGCCAGAAGCGGTTCCACCCTCGCCGCTCGGTATAGTCGCTTCAGACTAATTCGTTTCGGTATCACTGGCTTTTAGATACTACACGTTTAATACCGACTGTCGCGAGCAAAGAAAGGGCTCCCGGGATAGTGACTCACGGAGCGTCCAACCGTGAACGATTCCCCCGAATTAGGGTGGAAATGAGTCCGGGAGTAGCGAAACGTGGGAGGACGACTGCGAAGGTAGCACAGACCTACATGGCGATCCGCGATTCACTTCACGAGTCCTTCGTCTTCCAGGGACACTCCTTCCTTCTTCGGACGTTAATAAAGTCTTCTGTCTCCCCCCGATGCTCGAAAGCCGGTGAATTTCCATCCCCCGAACCATTCTTCTTCCAGCAAAGTCCTCCGTACCCCTCGGCTCTCCTCTGCGCTTTCTCGCGGATCTCCTGGCTCTCTTTCTCGACGATAGAAATTCGATGGTCCGTCCCTCTCGCTCCATTTTCCCTTGGTCTCTCTTGCATCCCGTCGCTCTCGGCGGGCCATCCATTGCGATCATAGATCTGCATCGTCGGCGGCGGAGACGGGGCGCGCTGCTCGTAATTACCCCGTCGCTAGTGCACTCTGGAGGCCACTAGCCCACCACACTGATCGGACACTTTCACACCGAGGCGCACACAAGGAGGCTCCTCGACGAACCTGAACGCGGACGACGACTACGCCGTCGCTCTCTGTAGTACACATAATGCGGGCCATCCCCTAACGGAGATCTATGAGAGAGAATCTTGGTCAATTACCTACTCTATTCGAGCCACGAATCCGCCGTGCGCCGGCTGGAAGATTTAAGTGGTTGTTGGGGGCTATGGATATCTAAGACGGTACGAAGTTGGGTCAACGTTCAGCTCCGGTGAACGTCGCGCCGCGACGCTGACGGATATCGAACGCGTCGGCAATCCGCTCTGTGAAATTTGTGTGCCCGATTCTAAACCGATCTCCGATTCTCGGCTGACGGTTACCGCCATTTCGCGACCAATTTACGGCCACTTCAGCTGCAGCAGTCGCACGTACATATTATAGCTATCCTTCGATTAAGTTGCTGTTACTGTCCTTTGTGTTGCATTGAAGGAACCAAACCGGAGGAAATGGATTATCTTCTCCGAACTTTGCTGCAGGATTTCTATCCACGTTGAAATGGGTTATGCAAAGTATCCCAGCATTTCATCTATTTTCGTTCTGTGATTTAAGTTAGTCGATTGTTCTCATTTCTAATTTCGTATTTTAAGGAAATTCCCCAAATAGCAGCTGGACGATTTAATGTAAGTGATAGAAGACTCATCTGCTAAGAGTTAAGGTTGCCCTACGGAGTTTCCATTGTTCGGTGAAATGCCGGTGGACAAAATTAGGTAAATTTCGTTAACGGTGCCTACGATTTCAGCCGTTCCGAAAGAATGCGCGCGTCGCGAGGTGGCCGAAGGTAGTTGGGGACGGTCGCCAAGATTTTCGGGCCGAGATGATCTGCCTGCGCAGGGGAGACTTGGAGGCTGTAGGAAACGAAAGACAGAACAAAGGGGACGGGAGCGTGTGGGGGAAGCAGCGCACTTTTACCCGTGATCGTTATACTTCCTGGAACCTTCGCGAAGGTACCAACAAGGAAAGCCGGTCGACGGGTTCAAGGCTGCCTGTGTAGGTTCAATGATCCTCGAAGTGGGGTCCAGTCCTCGCGAAGAGTTCAGACACTTGGAGGAGCATCAACTATTTATGGGGGGACAGTGCATTGGCCCCGGGAAATATCGCGTGCCGGTGTCATTAGGGGATCCCGAGGGATGTTATCCCTTTCGATAATTGCGAATAATCGTTCCCGTCGTGTCTTTTTTTCTGTCTGGTCTCGTGAAACCGTTAATTGGTACCCTGTCTCGCAAGACGTCTCGACCAATAACGAGATCCCAATGGCGGGTATACGCGAAACGTTCGCGACCGGTATTCGAAGATTGAATTTCTTCGATAGAAAGGGGGTTCAATCGTGCGACAAACCGTTTATAAGGGACGGCACAAGAAAAGCTCCGTTGGAAGAGAAAATAATTTTGGTATACCACGGGCGCGCGTAGGTACGGCGAATAAAAGCGTTTCGACAATGGTCACCGTCGAACGCTCTCTCTCTCTCTCTTTCTCTCTCCTCTCTGCGCACAGTACCTACACGAGGTTGTTCGGTAACCAAGGTGCTCCGGAGACTTCGGATCCGAGATACGAAAGGAAGGATTCGAGAGGCGAATGTAGCATCGGCCGTATCATTGTGTTCCAGCAGTCGACTCCGGCTGTCTGCGCGGGTTTACGTGAATCGGACGCGGGGGTAGACGGAGAGAGACGGTAACGGAGAGAGAAAGAGGCCGGATTGGCCAGGCAAGACCGGTCGAACAGGTTTCTTGGGTCGAGTAGGCGAAAGCCTCTACTCCGTTAGCCTCTTTCTTTCCTCGCCGCTACGACCGGACTCTCTTGAGAGAGCCTCTCGGACACCTCCGCTCCCCACGAATGGTGGCCGAGGTGAATCGTTCGGAATAATACCGTGCAACGTGACGGAGACGTTTACAGCTGACAATAATGATTCCTAGCCGTACGAAACACCGGGGAAAAATACCCGCGGGATCGTTTCCGAAGGTTCGAGCTCTTCCGATCGTAACGGAGGCCGATCCACACCGGGTCAACCGAGAAACGTAACCGTCTTATCACATTTACGTATAACGCTCGGCGACGTTACGCTCTCGGGGACCGAAAATTCCTCCGCTCCGACGTCCGAGCGTCTCCCTGTTTTTACCGTTTGTAAAACGTCGCCGGCGACTGTACATAGGTATCCCCGGCTCGCCGCAGCATCCTTCCATGTACAATACCTATCTTTCTAAACTTCCCCGACGGGTCGTCGAGGCGTGGCTCCATCTTTTTCGGGAAACCTGCCAAGATCACTGTTTATAAACGTCTTCGGGGGCGACGTTCCTCGAAACCACCGACCGGAAAGGAAACCTTCCTTTTTGACGAACGTTGGCGCGCTGTTTGAGCTGGACTCGCGCAGCCCACCGGCTACAACACGTACACCATCCTCCGCGAAATGGTTCGCTCGATAGAAACGTGCTGGCCGTATAGTTTCGACCCTTATGCGCTTCCCGTGTATCGCCGGTGGTCATGCGGTAGCTTGCGAGCTTCTATATGTTTCGACGACCTAACGCGGGCGTGGGCGCCGGCCCCGACCCTTCCACTGCTGTTGGCCAATCTTGACAACGAGAACCTGAAAGATAATACTTCTTCGGTAGAAGAATGTCCCATCCGGTATTTTAGACTCGATTTTTGTCTCCTCGGTCCACCGTGATGGTTTTCTGCTGAAAAGACATACGTTCAGACAAAATTTTAGGAAAACCATTTGCATGAAGAAAGTTGAAACAGAGAATGTTCAGGGGATTCTTTAATTCTTCAGGACACCATACTGACTCTAAAGCACATTTTCAAAATTACATTGCGATACGTTTTTAGGCACGATTGAAAGTCTAAATCTCCAACAAATTATTGTTGGTCGTAGTAATAGAAAATGGATTTTCGAATGGAATGTTTACATTGCTTATAAAAGTTTATATGTCTGCATTGTGCAGTCTGTAACTCTTTATTCGCTTCTGCGAGCCTCGAGCAGCGGAAAAGTACACACGTTCCTTGCTGATATTGACATGGCAGTCGCAGGATTTTATTTCCTGTTTTATTAGATTATAGGAGAGTTTAATATTTCCGTATCCTGTTATTCTATGTTTCTTTCTTGAATGTATACAGCGGATCTAGCTTTATCTTGTTGCTTTGCACACAAGAAAACTGTTCCTCTCTTACCATATTAGTTTCGACGTACAGTCCTTATTTTGTGTGTGTATATCCGGCTCATCTGGCTCGGAAGGTTGCGACTGTCCACTATTTTCCGGAGCGTTTGTTCGTTCCGTTCGGATAGGTATGTTTAAACCTTGGGACGAGAATAGTTCTTAGAATCGGTTGACAGAAAATCGGTGCGGCACGGGAGTAAAACTCCGCGATTTCTCGGATCCGACCGAGCAAAACGCTTCTGAGTGAGCTGTCCCGGCGGTTTCGAGAGTTTCGTTTACGAAACAGCAATACCTGGAATGGAAAGGACGATCCGGATGCCGGTCGGTGTTCCTGTAAAGACTGTCCTTCCCTCTCGCGTTCTGCACCATTGATCAGGAACGAAGAATATCAGGGAACGATACGATATCCGATCGAATGGCTGCTGGTATCGAGGAACGTGAAATTTACTGGTACGACTGGCCGCGCAGACTCGTTTCGAGCGGAGCTTTAAGCTCGCCTTAGCGTTGCGCCACTTGGAGGACGGTGGTCCGACAAGAGACCTCCGCCTGCTTCACCTGGCTCTCCGGTGTTTGCCTCTTTCCAGGCATATCTTGCTTGTTTCTCTTGTTTCTCTTTATGAAGCCCGACGCGGTCTTACATGCGCCCGGCTCGCGAGCGCGCACGAGCCGATCCTCGCGGTTTACAATTTCTTCGGGCTCGTAAAAAGCTCGAGATAAATTTTAGACAGCGTCCACCGTATTTTCCATGGACTTCCCCGTCGCAAAAACGGTCGGTCCGCGGACAAAGTTCAAGAAGGTGGACACCGAAATGCGCCGGGGCTCCTCTCCCGGGCCGGCTGCCAGGATTTCTGTTTACAAACGCCAAAAATGACAAAGAGGAACCGACGATGGAAAAGTTTCCACTCCCCCCCATTTCTTTAAGCTCGTTTCTTTCGCACGGAGATGCCAGCCCTTTCTTTACGAGCCACGTCGCGGGTATCTTATCAATTTTCCTAGCAAACTTTCGCCCCGTCGCACGATCCGACGAGAGATCTACGCGCGTGCCTCACGCCGCGTCGGTCCGCGACATTTATCGCGCAATTTGAATTAAATTGATCCCGGCCAATCGAAACCGGTTAGCGTTTTCATTGGTTCATACTCGCAATACAGTTAGCCGCGTGTCGGCCGCATTGATAGCGCTAAAATAAAATGCGACCGACGCGACGGCCGAACGTGTTCTCGAACGTGTTCTCGAACGGTCCGCTGCGCTGCGCGTACGAGCTCCGCAACTGCGACGGCGGCGGTTTTCCTGGTCGTTTTTCGTCGATCTAGAACGAGCATCCGGATCGATGTGAATGCTCATTAACGCTCTCAATCTCGGAAACCTTCCACTTCCGAAACTTTTCTATGGACGTCCATCAGCGTATTCAAACCATAGAACCGTCGGCGACGCGCGCGCGCGGAAAGTCTCGTTTTCGGGAGTTTTCTTTTTTTAGCCCGTGTTCGCCGTTGCAACGCGCCCCGCGATAAATTAAGTGTTGATGCAACTCCCGCGTTTCCGCGGGAAGATTCTTATTCGCCTGGGCGAATGTAGTTCGGAACTTTCTCCTCGAATTAGTCAGCGGCTTTTACTGAACTTCCTAATGTAGCGGTCGCTCTCAGGAGATCCGCGAGAGATAGCTCATTGTCTGCAGGGGGGTTCTGTGGATTCGCACGTCACGGTTTATGCGCTACACGAGCCCCGCGATCGCGAGTGTCGCCGCGAAACGAAGCGACACCGTGGAATCCCCATTTAGTCGCGTTTAGAGTGACGCATTGAGGGGAGTGTCGAGTTCGTTGCGAAGTCATCTTGGTGATATCAAGCCGTAATGATCGAATCTGCTAAATTGTCACCGAATATCTAAATCGGTGGATAACAATTGAAAGAAATTTTGCCTCCTTCGCGAGTTTTTAAAATATTCTACATATACTTTACCAATATTTTTCCTTCAGTTCACCCAGACTTTAAAAGATAGCGAAGAAAATAAAATTGGGTGAACTGAAGGAAAAACCTTCTGCAAATATTCTACCAATAGTTTTTCTTCAGTTCACCCACACTTTAAAAAGATAGCGACGAAAATAAAATTGCTTGCAATTTTCACCGAATGTTTTAAATCTTCGGGTAACAATTGCTACGCTATTTTTTAAAATATGGGTGAACCGGAGGAAAAATATTCTACAGACAACTGCAAGTTACTACGAATTATCGGGCATTGAATTACCGCGTCAGAAGACGAACACCTTTTCAATACTCCACGGACTCGGGCCACTCGAAAAATTCTACAAATATGATTTTTGGAGCCGGGGATACCAGTCCCTTCACCAGTTCAATCTTTCGTCTCTTTTCATTTCCGGACGATCTTAGCGACCACGTCACGTCACGCCACGACGAGATGGTTTCGTGCGTAGGATCTCCCGTTTACTATGCGGTCCACGGCCGGTCCTCCTCGAGGAACTCGAAGAAACGAACGCGACGAGTCTATTACGCAGAAAATCTCCCTAGGAATCGTTTCCAACTTGGTTCTAGGAACGCCTCGGGGAGTCTTCATACTTTGACATGTTCACAAAATGAAATTCTTTCCGGTTGAACGTTCTCGCAAACTTATGTCCTTAAAATGTAATCCTGATACATGTTCTATAAAAGAATTGAACAAATTGTTTGCACTGCAACTCTTAAAAGTACACGATACCAGAGGTGTGCTTATCGATTACCGATCATTATCGGCATAGTTATCGATAATGCTCGACTTGTCGACAATATCGGTTACTTATCGATAACTTTTTGTGCAGTTACTAATATAATAGTAAAAAGACGATGATAGCAAAATTTACAAACACGGATTCAATATTTTCCACTCGTTAGAACAATTAAAAGAAAAAATACATTTAACGTCTGTTTCCCATAGCTGAGTTAGAAGATTTTTATTTTCCATAAAAATCCGCAGACTATCCATGCGTTTGTCAGTCTGGTCCGAAAGAATTTTTGTTATTTTTCGGTTGTCGCGGAGTCCTCGAAGGAACGGTGGGAACGAAGGGAACCACGAAATACCGGAAATCGGTTGGCCATTGTGAATCCATGCAACAATTTCATGTATCCGCGTTACCTCACACGCACGGACACTCGCGCATGCACGCGCGCGCGAGATCCGCGTGAGGGATGAAATTTCAGTTGACATGGTTGCTATCGTCCCACCGCTGTCCCACTACGAACTCCGTTACAATATTTCTCGTCAAACAGCCGTTCATTCTCCTCGGAAGTTACTGGGACACGTTACTCAACGGAGAAACTATTGTATGTCTGATACAGTTAATCGGAAGAGCTTGGAAATTTCATACTCCTCCGCCTCGTCCTTTTTTTGTCTTTTTGTACACGGATCCTGAGACACAGACAATCTCACCCAGTCGCATTCCGTGAAGTTTTTATCACGGACGGCGAGCTGCTCGAGCAAATTGCGTCTCCTGAAAATTGAAAACGTAGATTTTCCAGGCGGCACGTACAATATGTTTCTCCCTTATAAATTCGCTTATTTTCTTCTTCCCGATTACTATAAAACGCTTGACTCCTCTTTGGCTGTACTGCGACTTGCTGCGCTCAATTAAAATATGAAACTCTGACAGAAAAATTAGCGGAGCAGTATATTTTTGTACAAATATTTTTGAGGAATATACAAGGACTAAACAAGCCTCGTTTGAAATATTTGAATATTTAAAAAATAATTATTTACTAGATTCTTGAGAGGAAAACACGAAAAGACAAATTTCTTTTTGTGTGTTGTAAAGAACGCGAGTTTCTTTTATTCTCGTTTCGAGCTCGGTTGAAGGATTATTTAGGATGAACCTCGGACTCGGAATACAAGATTCCAGGGCGATGATCTCCGCGAGATGCAGAAGTGGTCTCCAGAGCCGGGACACGGATAGATTCCAGATAGCAGGTCGTCCCCGCGTCGTCAGCATTTGTATTCCCCGGGCAATTTCACAATTTCTACCTGACAAATTTTCGAGCCAGTCCCGGGATTGTCCGTTTCCGAATTGGCTCGAAAGCGAAGATGCACCGAGAGGAAAATGATCGTTAGGGGTGCAAGTTCGACGTTCAGCGTCGCGGCGACGCGACGTCGACGATCCTTCGAACGATCTCGTTGCATGCAAATGAATCGCGGGGGGTCAGGACGATATTCAGTCGCCGCTGAATGGGAAGTCGACGATTCGATCAGGATGCGCGAACGTTTCTCACGCGTCTGTTGAATTATAATATTCGGTCGCCGAGAAATTGTCTCTTAAATATGCCGCCCGTCATACTTTAAGAGCCCCTTCCAACCGCGTGTTCACGATTCTTACCAGCCTGCGGATCTTTGTGCAAAATGAAAAATGTTTGCATTGATTGCAAGACACAGAAGCGGAACAAATTTTTCTTCTTCTTTCAGTTAATTTATTAAGCTGAAACAAATACGCTGGTGTACTCAAATCTTGTTAATATGTCCACTGCTTCGATTATTACACATTCTTGTATATGGTTTTGAAATAGTGAAGCGATTCGTAAAGACACAGGAACACGGTGTACAATCAATTTTGTTTATTGAAATGATTATCGTCATAAATGGGACAGATTCCAAAGAATTACGTAATAATTTCTTTTTGTTGGCACTTCATCAGCGGACGTTCCGCAGGTGTGTAAATGTTGTAAAGAATAAATCTTGTGTACAAAAGCGAGGCACGCAAGAATATGATTAAGAGGAAAATAGTGTCAAGGGTGGGAAATGTGTTTCCGTAATTGTATGGTTCAGGTCGTGGCCGAACACACGTTTTATGACAATGTATAATCTAGCGAAAGAACGAACGATTGAAAACACCTGCGGAAACAGTTCTCTCCACCTGCCAAAGGTGCACGAAAGAATGGATGTTCGTTGTCACGCTTGGGTCGCTTCTGCAACTTCCCACGATCGGAAACTACGCTTCAGACGCCGTCCTAGTTTCCAATCGAACGCTATAGCAGGTTTAGAAGCTGTCCTGATTATAAGCTCCATTATCATAACTTACTACGGCAGGATAGAAATACAGTGCAAAGCTTCCTGCAAGCGAAATGCTTTATCCGAATTTGTACCGTGCGAAAATGCACGCTCGCGATAACATAAGAGCATCCGAAAGTGAGACCAGAAACAGAGGGAAATTTTAATTAGAAATTGTTCAATTGAGGAAACCGTAATCGATTCTGTAACATGAGATTTCTACGGCAAATGCGAACCAAATTCATCTTAATTCTCACGGACGGTAAAACATCTTTGAACGAAGATTTTATTTGTTCCTCGATTCTTGTAAACGCTTTCGTCAATTATGTTTTGTCTCGATCACTAGCCGGAGAGGCACAGTTCAGGAATTGCTGACTGTTTCTTTCCTCGGACTCGCTGGACTCTGAATGAGTTGGAAAATAGACTGAGAAACGTACGCAAAAAGTTTCCTCGGTAAATTATACAGTAGGTTAATCGGCGGGGACGGAACTTGACTAACATACAGAAGAAACAGCTAAGCGAACAACTCTGTTCTCAGATTCTTGTAGCGTAGGGATTGCGAGTATTTGTGAATTTATAGTTTAGATAAATTTCACGATTTAATTCAATTTAACTGTTGGCGAACAGACAGCCAAGCACATATTATTTGCCACATATAGGTGGTAGTGCATTACATTCTTTCTAAAGACTTTTGCAGCGATTACATTTATCAATAATACCATGCTTAGATAATATCTAAAAACGGTTGCAGTATTTCTCAGCTATTCTGAATAAGTGAGGAAAACTACATATGGGAAAATGATTCCATTACGTCATCATTACATCATTACGTGATGTTGCAGCAAGTTCTCGAGTGAAAGAGAGAAAATATTGCAAACCGAAAATTATTAAAAGCACCATTCAGTATGAAAGTATGTCTCCTTAAATCATCGCGAGATATTTTTGGTAGCAGAGTTTCTAGGAATAGTTTCCGATGAATTCTGATCATTTCTAGAATTCTTCGGAAGAATCTTTCTGAATTCGAAAAGTCCATGAACCGTTCACACAGTCATTTCGTGCGCTCTTATGAAGAGCCGAACAGCCCAGTCTATCCGCTATCCGTGTCAGCCGCGCAAACATAAATTTGCATGCAGCCTCGCAGCTTAGCGGCAAAATATCGTTGCCCAAATACCGCCGCGAACGATTAATATCCCGCAGGTTCGGACTACATTAACGTGGGCAGCGCCCGGGAGGTTTGAAATCCGCAAACGCCCTCCGATAGCCAATCGAGGCTCGATTGCGGGGCAACGGGATCGAGGGCGGGCGGGCGCGTGCAAAAACACAGCCGCGAAATTAATCGAGGCTACGTAGGGGGGGGGGGGGGCAATTGAACGGTATCGGGGAGTCCGAGACCCGTTATTATTTCGACAGTGCCTATTGTTACAGCATTCCGCGGGATTCGAGTAGTTGCGCGGACTCCGATGCCAGGCAGGTGTGATCGAAATGAAACCCGATCGGTATAAGAAAGTTCGATGGCTTTGCCGATCGCTTTTCTGTATCCTAGCACAGAGAATCCTGTACTGTGGATCCTTTATGCAAAATAAAAATTGTTTACAATGATTGCGAGAGATAGGAACCGAATAGGAATTTATTTCTCTGTTCAGTTCCCTTTTTACGAAGTCCTTGATCTCTTTTAGTCCCGCCACTACTTGAAATTACGCTCACTCATTTTCGTTGGTAAATGCAAAAATCATGTTTGAGGTTTCGGCGTAAACTGACGGAGTTCGGCTTCGTTTTGATCACGGCTCCGTAGACGGTTGACCAGGTCTGGGAAAAAGCTGGTCGCCGAGGGGACCTGTTAGCAAGGTTTTCTCCTACGTGCCGGCAACGTCTGACGGGGCAAACGAGCGTCACGCTCTGCCATTTGTAACTTGACAAACTCTCACGATCATGCAGAGGGTAACCGTACTATCGGTACGCGACATAAGCCCGCGAACGCTGTCCGCTAGCCGCGGGTTTTCTTGCTCGGAGTGTACGCACGCCACGGTGTACCGTTCGTTCCTTGTATTCGAGCTCGTCCCCGGTTGCCGTAGCGGGAACTGCGAGAAAGTGTTTCCTTTCGTTAAGTTGTTTTCCACGCTTCAAGAATAAACCCGCACGCCGGCTCGCCGCCTAACGGCCGGAATAATGGGGAACAGAGGAAACGAGTAAAATGGGAGAATCGGGCCTCAATCGTTATTGCAATCGTGTGTCTCTTTTCTGTCGACGCCGCGCGATCCCAACAATTGCCTGAGAATGGAGGCCGTGATTGGTGGATGCGTTGCGAACTTATTGTACCAGAAACGTGCAACGGCTCCGCGGGCTGTTTCGCGTTATGGGAATGCGCCGTGTAGGCTTCTAAACGAACTTTGGAACAATTTATCCGTTGGAACTTCTCTCGTTACGCATTCTTGCCAGGAAACGTCGAACTGTTTCCGTGTAATCCGTGTAATGTACTTGTTTGGAGTAAATCATTCGTTCATGGGGCTCTTCTTGTCTGAAGCGCCATTTTGCAGGCCTTGCACAGTTTTCTGAAATCGGACGACTGTTTCGCATCGAAGTTTTGCATACGTATATTCTATTATTTGGATGACACGTATTAGCCTTTGTAGTCGGAAAGGTTGAAATTAGAGGAATTATGGACCTGCGTTCTTCGAACATCTATAAACAAATTATTTGGGTGCTTTAAGAAAACGCAACGATAGAAACATCGATTTTTTTTCCAAGGACCAGATCACCCCTCACCCCTTATCCCTTATGCCAATAACCAAAATTTTTTAGGATATTCAATGATGTTGCAATTTGTAGTTTCAGCGTCTATTTTTATGCTTCAAATGTAAATTAATCTGTGATCATTAGACTGCGGATTTTATGCATTTATGGGTACGCACAATTTAAGGACATCGGGGTATCAGTTTCAGTTTAATAAGACAATTAAGAGAAGAAAAAATTTCTTATTTGGCTCCTGTGCTTGCAATCAATGCTAAGATTTGAAAACATAAAAACGACAACAATAATAATCAATATAACAATAATAATCTCCTTACGAAAGTAGTTTCGAAGTTGACAGCGGGTGCCCGGTTATTGACATAACGGTTAAAGTTGCGCTTGAAAAATGTCTATCCTGCCACACGAACGACTGTTACAGCGAAGTACCGATCAATAAAGCTTTTTTACGCCTCGTAGAATGCAAAAAGGTGATAGATCAACCACCATGATAAATGTTTACATTTCCGATCTCGTGCCATTCAATAAACTGGCCCGATTACGTAGGGACTTCTGCAGTCGCTGACCTGTCTGGCTGTCTGTTACGTGCGAAATTTCGAAATTATTAATGCACTTTTACGAAATCGCTGGACGGCGAGTTTCCTACCGGCGAAACGCGAGATCTCGCATGTTTGATTATTCCCGTTTAGGCGTTCATTACCATTAGCTGTCGAGCGATTCAGTGTGTGCGTTTCGCGGATAGAGAAAACGACTTGCGAATGCCTCTCGACCGGTGGAATTCCACGTGCGTGGAATGCGCGAATGCAGACGCACGGCCGCGCCGAAGGTGGATTGCATTTTCTGAAGTCGATACGGTTAAGAAATATTTCTGGGACGTACAAGGAAAACCGGAACGGGCGAACCGATGAATACGGCGATTTTTTCGCTGTCCTGATCGTCGGTTCTGTTTCCCCGCGTAATTCTTGACCGACCGCGGCCCCGCGGAGTCTGCCGATGTGCAGCAAAGGAGCGGATTCTTCTGCACGTGACGAGAAAATATTACCTCGGCTCGTACAACCGACGGCGCGCACATGTGTGCATCGCCGTTGCAGCCGGCGGGTACGTCCAGCATGCGTCCCGTTCTGTGAGAAAACTCTGCCTGAACGAGATTGCGAGAGGTTCACGGGCTCATCCGTCTACCCACTGCAGCAGTGCTCGCTTCAGTTTCCAAAGTTTGCTACCCCGATCCAAATTCTTGCGTTTGCGAATTGATAAATGTTCAACGGTGTACCTGAAAAATCTGAAAAGAAATTCATAAACAATACTTACAGCTGTACACCGATACTGCGAAAATATAAATGACGTCGCTCTTAAGCTTCAATGCGAAATGTGCATTTTTCCGATTTTTCTTTGCAGTCAGAGTTTTCATTTTAAAAATCCGAATTAATTGCAGTATGTGTGTATGGGTATTTGACGTGTGTTAAATTTTTTTCAGAATTTTTGCATATACGAATGAATAGGGATAATAGGTCTAAACTGATATTTTCCATTTTGCCGTATGGAGTGGCCCACTGCATGGCTCACGGACCAAAATTAATTTGTTTAATTCGTTCATCTTATCCGGCTGGGCCTTTTAAGCGAGCACCGCTGTATTTTTCCGGGACCTGCTTCCGCTTGCGGAAATCGGGGCGCGCTCGTAGTCGGACGAATGAGCGCTCGCACGCGGGATTTGATCGAATATAAATTAGGCCCCGCGGGGGCTGCGAACGACGATACACGGAAACATCCGCGCGAAGGTTTCGTGCCTGCATTCCGTATCGCGGAAGTTACGATAACGAGTTTCGAAATTGAAATCAACTTCGTTGCTTTATCTTTCAATTAATGCCGTTTCTAGACCGTTACCTTGATTTCACTTCGTGCTGGCAGTTCGAGCCACGCCGAGAACAATGGCGTTCCATTTCGAGACTTTTTTAATCGATTCGGACGAACGGAACAAATTATGAGGTCGTTGATCGGCGCCCGGTTTTTGTTCGTTATTGGTTTGTTAATTAAGGACGATGGGATTGCTCTTGATGCGCGAATAGTTCATAAACTTTGCTCGGAGTAGTCGGATTAATTTAATTCATCTGCGGACAATATGAATGGTTGAATATTACAAATTATTGGGAGCGAGAATGACGTGGAGATGTATGGGGATAATGCTTTACGGTAATTATATAAAATAATGTCTAAATAAGAAATTATCATATCAAGTGCCGCGCAAGCACGTACCAAAGTTCCAAAAAATCTCTTTCAATTGAACCCGTAATAAGTCAAGATTTATGACGATCACTGCTATTTTAACTTTCTTATGCAGGTCAGCTGAATTTGATCGTTAAATTCTTAAATTGATCGAAGAGGATCGATGGAAAGGAGTGTGCAATTTCTATAATTTCCAGCAGCCATTCGAAATAGCAAGGATTCTAAAATTGGAGGACATTTTATCGGAACGCGTGGTGTATAAATTCGGAACGGCATGTCTTTCTTGTAAAAATACGATCGAAGTTGGATAACATCTGTACAAACAATGTCGCGATAAGCAAGCTAAACGACGAGCACACGCGGGCAGCGTTCCCAGCGAAATAAGTTACGGGGATCGTGATCACGCTCGTTCGTAACTTCCCGACAGGGCATCTCTTTGACAATTTGTATATAAAATCCGGAACGGCATGGAAGGATCGTATTTCACCGGGCCGAATATTTGGAATTCAATGAAGTTCGAACTTCCGCAGTGCGTTCGAACACACCAATTTCCAAGAAAACCAATTCGTTGCAGGCAAACAAACTTGCCGCGGATGGAAAAAGCGAAAACGCTGAAAATAGGGAGAGTTTCGAAACTTGTTTTGCAAAGTTCCCGGGAAAGGAAAGGCTAAGGCGAAGCATAAAAAGATGAGAAGTCGCTGAACAATCCCGGGAACGACTTTGAAAAAATTGATTCCCGGAAAAACGCGTTCGAAGCGAAAGCGTCGACTCGAGGAGGCTTTGCGTTTCCGGCACGCGAGAGCAGTTTATGTCAAAGTTGTTAGTTTTCTATTACAATCTTATGCTTTTCCCGTATACTCGGCGAACGAGCTCGAGGCGCGTAAAATTTGCAAATTTCCAGCGAAGTGAGGAAGTATGAATTCGGTCTGTTATAAGGTTTACAGGAATATAGTTCGCGAGTGGTTCACGGATTTGAAGGTTTTGATCGAAACACATTACCTGATATTTTTCTAATACGCCCACAGATCATATCACGTTACTATTATTCTTTCCACTACAAAACTATTATTATTTCCATTTGTTTGCATTTTTCTGGCATTCCTAGCGAAAAGTACAGTCATTTCTTTATATACGTCGCCAAGCTCTGGATGATAAACGTCGCGGAACTATCCCCATTACAGTAGTATACCCCGTAGGAGGCCATGAATCACGAAAGACCTCGGACGCCGAGGAGTGTAAACATAACACGGCTGGGGTAGTCATTTTTTTTCTATCAAACACATTCTATCAAATTGTATAGAGAAAATACTAATATCAAAATCGGTATACAGATTTTTCT
Source organism: Halictus ligatus (assembly GCA_028454255.1). Lineage (NCBI taxonomy): Eukaryota > Metazoa > Arthropoda > Insecta > Hymenoptera > Halictidae > Halictus > Halictus ligatus. The sequence continues at coordinate 9,184,370 of CM052132.1, read as the reverse complement.
ATAAAACAGTTCGTTTAATAAATATTTCTTTTCAAGATGTCTTTAACACTGTGGCACTTGCCGAACGCTGAAATAATTCTTTCATGATTCATATTTGCTGGCATTTCCCATTTGCATCTTCGTTAATTATCGAACTTTCCTGGTGCACGGCAACCGCCAAGCAGTTTCGTGAGGCAAACCGAGAGCAAGGTCTACCGGTTGGGGCAATCATATTTCTGAAAGATCTCGATTGAGTCACCTCCTGAAACGAGAATCCTCGCGATGCGCCGGCGTTACCTCCAGTACCTCGATGTCGCGTGACTCATCGGTCCATTAGGCGAATAATAAGCGTTAACCTTTCAGACACGAACGTCGTACCGTCTACGTGACAATTGTTTGTAATAATCGCGGCGTGGCCAATATGCACTCGTCGGCCGGCGTGCCGCCGGTGTGCACCGATCATATGACGGATCGATACTAGCCACAAGCAAGTTGTTCCTCGTAATCGGCGAACAGAAATCGATACTCACAGTTTGACCTATATCCGCGGCTATTGTCTCGCGATTCTTTTCCGACTCGCGCGCGCGTTCGTATCGAACAGGACACGAAAGATCCGTTGATTATTATATACGAAAGATCTGGAGCACGAGGATCGAGCTGGTCCGTGTGTCCTCTCTTTCTACTTTCATCGATGCTTCCTGGCTCTTCTCTCGAATTAGCAATCTACTTTCTAATATCTCGCGCCCTGGTCGTCGCGACGCTTCTCGGCCCGGTTCGAAGGAGACCGCAGCTAATGTGCGCGCAGAGCGTAGATCGTAATTAGAGACCCCGTCGCGGATAACATTTCCCGGATCGCCTCCCGGGCACACGTAACTCGAAGCAACGACGATTTTTCACCGGAGCAACGGCCACGTTCTCTCCGGGATTATAGGGATCGCGAAAATCGAGGCGGAAGATCGACGTGCCGCTGATCCGAACGCTCACGCCGCGATGAGAATCGTTCCCGAGCGGGTTTTTCGCTCGTTCATCTGGAACGCGTCCTTTCTTTCACCGGAAGATCGTTACCATGGCTCCCAACTCCGTCCAGACACACGAACAACGTTATTTCGCAGGAACAACGTCGCGTCCACTTGCTGGAGAAGAGACACACAGATGGACGCCATTGCGCATCAGAGAAACCCGTGGCTATAGTGATTTGGCTCGGTCTCCTTCCGCATCTCGGGTGAACGATGCGATACATGAAAATTCCACCCTCGATTTAGCTTCTAGTCTTGAAATTCAATTAAAATTCTGCGTGTAATAAATGTGGTCGAATCTATGAGAGATTTGAGGCTTTCACGGACCGGCATCGTACAGTTGTGTCTGTTGAGGCTTCCGGGTGTAAGCCGTGTCCCGAAGGAAGAGATTTCCCAACGTTTCGTCAGCATTGCAGCTAACTTCATCAGGGGGTCTGGAGACACACTGATACTGAATTGTCAGATAGATTGTTCGGCCGCCCAATTAAAAAGACATCTTTTGATTGGTGCTCACCGAACCGTAACAATGATTGAACACATTATACAAGTGGAACGCAAAGCGACACACTTATGAATCTATGAGGTTTCCGAGACTCGACAGGTATTAACCCTTTGCACTCGAAGCTATTTTAACTCCAAAACGAAACATTTCTCCCGACCTAGAATATTTCCCTTCTATATATTTTCTTTTTCATGTTACACATACGATTTTCAATAACGATACAGCAATTTTTAGTGGTGCCTTACAGTCATCATTCGAGTGCTAAAAGTTAATTTATGTGAGCGAAATAATTTATTTTCCTTCTGTCTTACGTGTGCTTCATTTACATACTTATTCGTTTGCCTTTATTTCTTGTTTTTTTTTTTCGTGTACAATTATTGCAGCCCGCGTATTTCATTAATCCTGTTTTTTTTGAGTATCCAGAGGCTACGGATTTATATTTGCAAAAAGTTACTGTATTGATTATAAGAAATAGGAATCGAATTGATATAGTGTGCATTTTAAATTCCTGAAATGATCTCACTGTTTTGTGCTTACTCGATTGTGCCATGAAATAATGAGTACAGCTCTTTCCAAGATAAATATTTCAATATGTGCATAATTTCTTTGTTATTATTGCAACCGTGCGGCGTTGTAATGTCCGACAAGGAGTCGTCAACGTTCCGGCATCAAAATACTTTTCTCGGATGTTGGGTTTTCCGTTTTCTCTTCTCTTCACACAGTTGGTGAAGTATAACAATGTAGGCTGCCGCTGTTGTAAAAGTATTCATGTCGTTACTTCGCCATTTCTTCACAACACAACTGACGGTGAATACAAATATGCGGGACGCTGCAGCATTACAGAAGTTTGTTAGACGACCAGGTTCAACGCGGTGAAAAATCTAAACCGGCAACCTTGCCGTATATCCAGGACTATATTGCGGAACTACGAGTAAGCTCATATTCTGGGAGAAAAATTTGACGATGCAAAAATTTAGTGAAATATTTCTCTCTTCACATACTCTCCATAATATTTCTGGCTTATTCTTAGTATGCCGATATCAACACCCAATTCATGAGCTCATCATTTAACCAATAGGTCTTTTTAAAATAAAATTCTATTATGTTGTTGCTTTTTATAATTGCAAGCCAGACACTGTCTCCTCTGGACCCTTAACGGTTCGGAAGTATTTCAAGTTTACTTCCCACCAGGTCCAAGCTATTTTTCATACGAAGAGAAACTGTGGACTCAACATTTTTATATTGAGTATAGAAAAGAGAATACATTTTAGTGAAAATTTATATATTCAGAGTAATAGGATAAGAAGATGATTTAACATTGAACCCAGTTAGTAAAAGTGCAAGTTAAGGGTTAAGTGTCAAATGCTCACGCGAAGTTCTGGTAACGTGAACATTTCATAGATCAGTAAAAAGATTAGAGGATGTCCAAACGTAATTTTCAACTTCTTAAAATTATTAAATAGAGTATTCATAAGTCGTGTAATTGATGGACACAATTTTTATTTTATATGAAGGTTCACTGTGATTAGTATAAATACTGATCAGTAAGAATAAACGTTCAATTACAGCTTCGATCAGGATATCAATGTTTCACTCATTCTTAGGAACATTAATCAAGCTTCGCGTAACTGGGTCAGGGTCAATACCGATCGTTCATCAAACTGAATCTCGTCCAAAGTGAACAATTCCATTTGGAAAGCAGTATCGATCAATCTTTCTGACAATTCGTCGCGTAAGCATTAATCTACTGTCGAATACTTTCGTTTGCTAACATGGCGGGCTCCAGCTCGGTCTCCTCCGGCTGCCGATCTACTGAAATTACAGTATTTCGCAGCCGCGGAACAATACGGTTTCTTGTTTCGCGGGTGTCGCGCGGGAGTGCCAGAAAGAATAAGTGTCGGCACAGAACGGTTCAGAAAACCAGAATCGCGCGCGCTGCGTCCCGGACAAAAGAGCATGCAACAGGTCAGCGAGCCGGTGCAGACATCTCTGACTACCGGCTGCACGGGACCGCGAGCGGGCGAGAAAGAGAAAGAACGTGGTCGGAGAGCCGACGACGGGAGGATCGCGGGGGAGGGTGAGAAACGGATTCGACATTGATGTAAGAACCGAACGTATTGCTTTCTTCTTACGTCGTTCGCCGTTTTTATCGCTCGTCGAAGTGCCCTAGTCTCGGATTTGATACAACACCCGATGTAACGTTGCCGCTTCGCGCAGATATAAAGGGCACATCAGTTGGTCGACATCGCATCCGTCGAAAGTCGAGAATAACTGCTCTTGGCAGGCGTGTGCGAGAACCCGAAATGTCGGGACAGAGTCGGGAAAATGTCAGGATTCTCGAAATAATCGGGATTCCCTAAAGGGAAATCGAAATTTTCGGGAAACCCTATTCTTTCGGGAATCTCGAAATTTTCAGGAACCCGACTCGCCCCGACCATCGGGGTCCCGGTATTTATTTCGGGTTCTCGTACACTCCTAGCTCGCAGTTATCGAATATTTTCGATCTATAACCCGATTTCGCGTCCTCCAACTCTTCTGAGATTTTCTAAACGTAATTTGAAAAAATACACCTTTGTAAACATAATAAGATGCAACTACCACAATATAAACGTGGTCACGTGAAAACTTCAATATAAAATCAGGAATTTCAAGTTACTGGAATTTGATGCAAATCGATTTTGTGGTGAAAAAATCGGAAAAAATTCACAGACGTGTGTGCTATCAGGTGGAATGTTCGTGAATTTTTCGTAATTTTTTCCTAAGCAGAATAGAAGAAATAATTAATTAAACCGTGCTCACCCTGTAACTACCCTTGTGGTAGGGACGTCGACTTGAAGCTTTTGCCTCAAATGATTTTCTTTGGGGGATCCATCGAATGGTATGGAGGAAGATCAATTTGGTTTTGGGACACGTTTCACCACCTAAGAGACCCACCCTTATCCGGCTACCTTACCCTTACTGCCTTTGCTCGGTATCGGGACGAGATCCTGAAAGTTTCGAATGTTCGACACACGAAACTGCTGTCGGGTGTAGTCAAGTTTGAGGGTTCCATAAATTTGTAATCACACGATTACAGTCTAATTTTGCATTTTAACTTTCCTGCTGACCGAACATTGCAAACTTTCGGAATCCCAAACCCGCGGCTCGGACACCCGCACACCCCTAATATTTTTATATGATATAATATCCGATATTCTCAATGTCACATCTTCCCCAAGAGATTCTGGATATTTCAAGTTTTTCCCACACGCCATTTTATCGCGAACCCGCTAATTGTAACGCATCGACGCAGATCACTATCCCCGATCCGCGCGATCAACGTCGTTCTTTTCAACCGCGATCGGAATTTTCGGTCCGCGTCGGCGAAATCGTGCACGCATCGCGGAAACACGCGCGCCAGCGTTAATTGGCCTCTATAACGGGCCACCGGCTTTATCTTTTTCATTGTTGGCGCTTTTGATGTTTCCGGGGAGCCGAGCAACGAATTTGAATCTAAATAGAGCGTGCGGAACAAAAGATATCGGCGACATAAATTCGCCGGCAAGAATGTTGCCGATACCGGATTTAATTGCGATTCGAGTGCATTTATCTCCGGTGACAATTGCTGTTCCGTTTGGCGTTAGAACCGGTGAAATTGGTCGGATAGTTCGGCCGTTATCTTCGGAATTAGGCTTTTCGCATGTAATTTATGGTGCTCGGGGTTTTGTGTTTTTCTGTCCGTGTCGGATGTATCGTGTTTGCTCTTTTTACGGTTTTCGAATACAATGGGGGTCGCTTGTACCGGGGTTATCAGCAGAAAAATTGTATTGTTTTTAATATGGTCCGCTAATCAAGAAAAAGCGAATGTTCCGACTGACTTTTATTCGGAAAATTTTCATGCTCGTATTTTGTGAATTGAAATTGCTTCAAAGCGGACGTTCGATGAAAGGGACGAGCAAAAATCATAATTACGAAGGCTCGCTTTCGGATAAAAATTGAGTCGTCTCTCGCGTGCAGGAACGTCGAGGGCCCGATACCTTTTTCCAGTTTCTTCGAGTTCAATGTACCGTTCGTTGAAAAGTATGAATGAGAAAAAAAGATTCTTTGCGGGGGGAGGGGATGGGGGTCGAAGCGAGCCGAAGGGAAACAGAACGTTAAATGACGAGAATGAAACGTAGTGATTCCAGTCGGTCGGCGCACGGTGTAGGTTCTCTTTGTTCGTTGTTACACCTGACAACGAGGATGCAACAACCGTGACGGCACCAAGGTTATACTGCGGTTCAACGCACTTCCTGTCGAGAGATCTTTCTCCACCATGGAATGGACGTGGATACCTTTCCGAAACCACGTGCTTCTTCGATTTTCGACGTGACTCTCGACGTTGACGAAATGTTTTATCGTTTATTGATTATACTGTACATTCTATAGACATACATTTTTCCCTGTTCACCGTTCAAGGGAGCTGAACATTCTGCGTTATCATTAGACTGCGGATTTTATGCATTTATGACAAAAATGGGTAAGCACAATTTGAAAAGATTTAAAGCCATCAGCCTATTGTTCTCAGCTGAATAAAATAATTAAAAGAATAAAGAAATTTTCATTTCGCCCCAGTGTCTTGCAATCAATGGGGATAATTTTTATTTTGTCTAGTTATCACTAGTACTTTATCGATGATCAGATAAAGTATATTACAAGTGCTGCGGTTTCTGCTGGAAATGCTAGATCGCGAGATAAATGTTTACGAAACGAGTTGCAAATGGTGAAATACACGAAACCATTGCGTACCTTCGAAATCTTGTAAAATACAGTGGTCCGCGAAATATCTGCAGCAATAAAAATCGATTTCTGTAATAATAAATGATCAGCAGTAAAAATCACGCTTCCGGAGACACTTCAGCCTGCGATTCACAGTTTCGTGTGCGAAAGCTCGCGAGAATTACGCCGGCGATGCATTACCATGCGGACAGCCGAAGAAATGCAGGAATCCATAAATTCCGTCGCGATTGCTTAACATTTCCAGTTCCAGGGACCGGCGCGCGGCGTTCCACGAAAATTAGCAAATCGGCCTTTCAATTGGCTCGAGGTGCCCGAGCAAGATGGAGTGCCGCGCGTCTCTGAATCGGTCCGCAACCATGCCGGTAACTGCAGCCGGTGTATAACGGTGCACCGTAAGACAGACGCCGTTAGAGTTTCGCCGGCAAGAAGAATCTAGGAGAGCATCGCGATCCGTTATCGCGATGATTTTGCCTGCGCCTCTCTCGTTCTTGTGACCGTGTTACGAGTTACGAGCCGCGGAACTGGCTGGCTGGATTCCGACACGCGGATCACAGCCGCGCGGCGCAGCGCGGCTCGGCGGCGGAGCTCTACGAAACGAAACCGCTCCGGTTGTAAAATCTGCTCGTATTCCGCGTTCATTTCGTTTTTTGCCGGTCCGAGCACGATACCTACGTGCAAATGAGGGCGGTCAGTGAATAAAGGCTGCGCTCGAAGCGGCGTTAAATCATGTCAGTCCGTGACTCCCCTTTTTTTTTCTTCTTCTTTTCCCGTCTTCCCGAACGCCGGAAACGTTACGTTCGGCCGTTACGTCGGAACCGAGAAATTATCGGGTCGCTCGGGATGTTCCGCGCGGATTGTCCGTTCGAGTAATTTTCACCGTCAGGTCTCGTTGAAGCGGCGACGACGACCACGGTAGGAGTTGGCCTAATAGCGAGGACAGCCCGCGCGCCGCGCCGCGTCAAACACGCCGCGATGGGCTCGCCGGGGCATGTATACACCGGGGCATTAATATTTATAACGACGCGCGACTCTTTCGCATTCCGTGGGCGAGCAGAACGTCCCGGCGTGCGTGACTTTCGCAGCCAAACTACGTTTCGTTCGTCGGACAGCCCTTTTGCATTTTTAATGAGCCATCATTCCGCTACCGCTGCTCGCAGCCGCCCTCGCCTCGGATCCGCGAACGTCTGCGCCGGCCTCTTTTCCCCGTGTCATCGTATCCTGCGCGCGAACACCGTTGTCACCGCGGAATTCATGGGTGACGATTGCATAACGTCGCGGATAATGGGACATCCTTTTGCGCGAGACATCCACCCGTTACCGAATGGTTCGTGCGCTCTTTATGTCCACCGCGACGCGTGAATTTTTTGAACCGAAAACCGTGGACTGGTTCGCGAGTCTTAAGAATGCAGTAAACCTCTTGCTTTTAGATTTTTTGTTTTTTAATTTAGCAATAGGCCACGGTTACAGGCAACTCCGCGAAAACCTGTAATTTTCACCGTTCTTGATCGTTTGTAGCTGACAGCAACATTAAACGCGAACTCGCATACTTCTTCACTTTGCGGATGGATCGTTCACGATGAACGTGAAAGGGAACCGGAGTATCTACACATACTTGCTCAACGATTCAATTCAATTCGCTATTTCTCAACGACGTGAAACATTGAAATTGATGGATGAAAATGAACAGCACTTTTTTGGACAGGTTTGAATCAACCGGTGGATTCATCAAAAGTAGAAACTGATCCTAATTTGTTCGCTGACGATCATCACTCTGGGTGAAAATCTGTATACCTTTCGTTGTGGATGAAACGTACAGAGCCTCGAATAAAAGTCGTTGCTGAAAAAGTTGAATAACCTTCTTTCGGATATAAAAGTTTGTCCCGTTACAAATTAAAGTAGCGAAGTAGTCCGCGTTACAGCAGGCATGAAAGTTTTATTTGACGCAAACCACAATGTTTTAATTCCTCGGTGAAATTTTTATCCGTACACATTTTACTCTCTTCATAAAGAGGATTGTTGTCGTAGCATGTTTACTCTGCGGAATAAAACTGTATCTTCGTTAGTAAATCTTCCGTCCGCGAAGGCTGGAGGATGCTGGACAACAAAGTAGAAGATTCTGGTGCTCAATCAAGATTTATGACGGCATTAAATGAGCCGCTACAAAAATGGTGTAAGTCAAAACGGCTAATCATTGGGCAACGGGGAATTAAGTAAAAGTTCTATGAAAATTAACACTAGGTTTGCGGAGCATTAAAAGTGAGTAATTTGCATTACTTTATGAAAATAAGAAGAATATGTCTATCCAAGTTTTCAGCCACTTTTTACATAATATATACCTAAGGAATATATGATATATATATAATATGTAATATGTATATATATATATATAATATGATATTATTGAAAATATTAGAAAATAAAGTTAATGTCGAAGCAAGCAACGCCAAAATTGTGTTACAATTATTTGATTTGCTGACCTATGAAACCATTGAAATGCGGTGTTAAATCAAACGGACAAACATTGACCTACACCACTTTCGCGTTAAATGGCTGAAATATTGCGATGGTGGCTTCGCAACGGGAAAACTTTGAACTTGTGAATTTTCAGTGCGTTCGCAATTAATCACCGTAAAGGGAGCAAGCAATTATTTGCTTATCTCGTACGGACGCCGTGGCAAGTAAAGCCGGCGTCGTCATCAATTTCTTTTTCCGGTCTCGTTTTTCAAGTGTGAATGTTCTTGGATCAGGCGGGGCTGTTGCTTGCCAGGGTTGTTGGTTCTCGGTGGTTCAGGGAAACAAGTAAAACGGTTAAAATTTGTTCGAACCGGTGGCGGGCGCCGGTGTTTCCCGGTTTGCACGAAGACCGATCGCTCGGACCTCGCGAGCATCCTCGAATATCTGATTCCATTTAAATGCCGACGCTCGCGCGGGCTAACTGTTTTCACTGGAGGCAAGCGTTTCAGGTAAATTACGATTCGTTAGAGGAAAGTGGTTCCGCGCGATGGATGTATAATTAAGGCAACTGTACATCAGTGCGGGACGTGCGCCGAAACGCGCACACAAACACCGCCACGCCAACACCGAGACCCTTGCCCGCGTAAAACAGTTTCCGGCGATGCACACGCTCTCCCCGTGGAAATTGCATAACATGCACGACGGAGAAAAAGTTCGGGGTTTTTGGAAAGTTCCCTGGAATCAAGAGGGAAAAGGTCTTTCTCTCGTATCGTGAACCCGGCTAACCATTACCTCTGCCGGCCGCTGTCTGTTTAAGACCCATTTTCTACATTTTACCGTACTCTCGAACGTTTCCGTTGTGTCTCCGCTTCGCGCGGAACATTTCCGAGCCCGGGACCATTATCTCGGAGTATCATACGCTTTATACCCTTTCAATGAGCCCCAGATTAGCCGTTGCAATTGTCATTGGTAATTAGACTGCGAAACTTCATGCAAATTCGCACTTTTATCACCGGACGCATTCGAATGAAATCGAGCTCTACGCGTATTGTGGCAAGATTCAATCAATTGAAAATAAAGTTATGCTTATTGTATTAATAAACCAAATTACCACTGGACTGCGCAACTCCACGCAAAATGAAAATTTTGTGCTTCGATTGCAAGCTACAGGTGCTCAATAATCATTTATTTCTTCTATTAAGAACTTTAATATGTTGAACATAGTATACCGACACCCCTAAATTCTTTTAATCAATCCACTATAAACGCGTCAAATCCGCAGTTTTAATTATCGTTTTACACTTTTAGAATTATTCATATTACTCATACGTTCCCCGGGGTGAAAATCCACCATTCACTATTTTCACATACTGTAAAATCATCAACCTCTCTGTCTGTGTGGTGAAACACATTTCTTTAAAATGTGGCACAACGCTTTGTCGACTTAAACCGCAAAAGCAAACATGGGTGAAACATTCTGCCAAGCCCTTTTACGGGGATCGTACAAGTACGTGGAAATAACTGAGTTAAAGTGAAAATAATTCTAGAATATCGATCTTGACAAAGGAAGCCGTACATCGTTTTAATAATCTTGAAAAATTTAAATTAAAAATTTTAATCTTTTCGAAAGCCGGCGCCCTGGGAGAGTCGCCACCCACTTTATCACTCAAAGCTCTTGAAGCTTTTAGAGGGTATTCACTGTAAAGTAGTGAGTGAGTTAAGCTGGAAAACTTTGTTGTACGTGATTCCAGCTTTTCAAGCGAATCCAAGCAGCAGAATGAATTTCCCACTTGAACTTCGTGTCACATTGAATAGAAATGATTGCGAAAACTGGAACTGCTCTTACATGGAACAAGAATGTTTCTTGGCGCATCAATTTACACGTGTCAATTACAATCATTTTATTTTGCTTCAGTCTCTGGTATCTTTCGTCTATGGCCAAACATCATTCTGCTAATTTTCAGAGATTAATGTGTGCGACAGAAGTAGCATTGTTACGGTGTAACCTTGAAAATGCGTTTCTGTCCCTTCATTTAGAAAATTACATCTATTGCAAGATAATTTATTTATCGAAAAAGTTAGAAACTTCTCTCGCACCTCTGGAAACGCTTTCTTAAACCCTCAGGGGTGCATAGGTAAATCAAGTCTATTGTTATGGCTCGGACGAATTGTTTTCCCGCCTCGCCGTCTGGAGATCGCGAAAGCGGTTATAACATGGTAAATTATTAAAGAAAAACGGCGCGGTAGGATCGTCCGCCTAAATGCATGTTACGCGATTCTACTGCGTGCGCTGTTTAAGAAAAATAATACTGTTGGTGGCCGGTTGCCACCGGAAACGATGATTCACTCCAGAGCGTCCGAGTGAAAACGCGACGAAGATCCATAATTCGCGGAACTCGTAGCGTAGCATGTTTCACGGGAGGCCAGATTAGGTACAAAGGCAGGGACGTACGTTAACAATTGTTCCCTGAGAAGTGGTTTATCGAAACGGAAAGTGAGGTAACGCGATTTCACACGTCCGACGGATATGAATGCCGTACGCGTGGCTATTTCGTACTGTTCGCCGTCAAATTCCGTGTCGAGTTTGTCGCGTAATCGCCAAGTATTCTTTGCTAATCTGCCGCATATTGTTGCGGTCTTAAATTGTTCGTGACTGCGGTAAAAACAAAAAAAAAAAGGTCGATAACGATGCCGCAAATGCCGCGTTGTTTGGCGCGAACGGATCGGTTGCGGTTTCGCGATCGGGCCGAGTGTGGTGTAATCAAAGCGTCGTTAAAAAATTCGCGAAAACTGCACCAAACTATCGCTTCCGGTTTACTGCGCGTTGCGCATCATGCGTCCACGGTACACGCAGACGTGTATCAGCCTACGAAGCAATTTACACAGATTTTTACTATGGTTTCAGTTCCGTAATGGATTCAGCAGACCGAACGTAGCTCTTTTTTTAATTGTGTTTTTCGAAAATGCGCTATGGAAATGAAAGCTTTTTCTATTTCTATAAATATTCGCGGATTATTACACGCTGCCCGCTGTTTTATCCTGCAGAAAAAATCCTCGTAAACACGTGGTACGTCCAGGTAGTTAAATATAGTAATGAATCATATAATTGAATTTTAAATTAATTCTAACACCACTGCGTACATCGTGTGGCAACGTGTGTAATATTGATTAGTGGTTAGAATATCTAAATTTAACTTTGCTACTGTTATTGAAGCAGAGTCCAATTCCTGTTTCTTTTTCAATTAATTTTCGGTACATTCGAGCAAAAGAAAACATGCTTGATCCGAATAGAAATATGAAAAAAAAACCTGAGCCATACGTTCGATTTTATTCCTCAGAGCGTGTAATATGATTCATCGGTAGAAATTGGGTCGCAACGTGCATTTCTAACGTGGTTAGGCTAGTCCGAGCGAATGCCATTGCACAGATCCCATTGCCTCTCTAACGACGATCACCAGCTGATAATATCTATGCACCTGTCAGGTGCGCCACCTGTTATTGAAATCGTACCTGCGGTGCGCTTGTCCGCGAGATGGCAGATCTCTCGAACGATTAATTTCCTCGATTTAGGTATACTAATCCCGCTTCTGAATACTTCGCTTTCCCTTGACATTACTCCGAGGATCAATTTCGAGAGCCTCGGCAGAGTATACTCCTTCATTCTCCTAAAGCGGAGAATTCTAACAAAAAGTTTCATACAACTTCGTTCGATCGAAAATTCACGAAGAAATTTCGAAGAAAAGTTCCCACAGCTAACATTTGTAGGAGTCGGTTCTACGAAGCGTTGAATTTGTGAAAGTCCGTCTTCATGAAAGTCCAGAACCGTCGTCATCGTTTATGGACCGAAGGCCCGCGTTCTACGGTCTTCGCCGTGACGTAACGAAGAATTAAGAAACTCGTTGCATCAGTGAACGCGAATGCATCCGCGAGTAGGTTTGCCAGTCTCCTTTCGTTCCTCTTATGAATTGCACAACGTCGTCCTCCTCCGCGTCAATCGATCAGATTGTCCTATCAACGGGATTACCTAGCATTTGTTGTAACATTACATATCTATCCGATTTCCACGGGAAGATCTTTTTACGACACAATAGGAAGAACGGAATCCCCCTGCGGTCCTGTTAGCATCTGGACGGAAACGACTTTAATTATCCCGCGCAATCCAATAAGCGTTCCGGAGGGGAAAAAGAGAGAGAAAAAGGAGGAGAGTAGGTTTCTTCTGTTCGTTGGCACGGCCGCGAAATGGCCAGGTCTCTCTCTTTCGTAACTTTCGACGGTTTGAATGCCGTTGCTCCGTTGGCGATGCGTTTGCCGATGTTATCCTGAATAGGGGACGAGAAGAGGGCAACGCGTGTACGCCTTGAGCCGCGAAGAGAGCCCGGGCCTGGGCAGAGACACAGTGAATATTAATACGCGCATGGAGCCCTCTCTTCGTCGGTAGATTTTATCGGCTCGTCTCGGCTTTCCAGCTTCCGTTTCTTCCAGGCCGGCTATTACGGCCGACTGCTCGTTTACACGACACTGAAGTCCCTCGTATTCCGTTTCGTGGCCGTTGGACTCGCTTCGCTGGACCCCGGAGGAAGTACACCCACTTGACCAGATTTTCTTTCTACCCTTCGCATCTCCTCTCCCTCTCCTGCCCGCTCCTCTGTCTTTCCATAGAACGACCAGCACTAATTCTTTGTCCGCCAAAATGAGGTAGCGGCAGCTTCCTTTGCCTCCGGCCTTCGCTCGGACTTCTCAGCATCGTTTATTTTTGGCCGTATGCACGCCCCAGGCCCGCCATTACCGGACTTTTACTTGCACGCTTGATCAATATTAAATACCAACCCTCGCACCACTGACCATCCTTATAACTGTACAATCGACGACGTTTAGGACCATTCACTACTCACCAATTTTTTAAAACATGTTTTTCGAGGCACCCCAATACCGCAGCTGTTCATTTAATTAACACTAGAACGACGGAGCAATAAATGTGACTGACGTATATTTCTTTGTAGCAGTGACAAGACTGTGCCCATTCAGACTTCATACAACTTTTATTGTAATGTGTGCTTCAATGAAGAGGTTCATTCGAAAATTTCCGATGAAAACATTTTTACAATTCCAGTAATTGTAAAAGAAAAAATTAGGAAGCAGTCATTTTGACTGCTCCCGTCGTTCTAGTGTTAATTAAAAAGAAATTTAGCAAACGATAATACAGATAATAGAGATAATATTCCGTTTGAAATCTTCGTAACCAGTCAGGCACAGTACTCTAGAACGTCTGGTTAGTATACAATTGATCATTTTTCAGATACACGTATGATATATCCACGTCTAAATAGTTAAGCGGCTAAGCTAAACAATCCGTAATGAAACATTGCCGCGGCAAATGACAGCCTCGCCTCGAAACTCCAGTAGAATATTCACTAATCCGAAGGGTATCATAATTGTGTGAGCCCAGTTAAACGAGTGACAGGTTTCTACCAGCAATTGGGTAGATCAAGTCGGCACCATGAATAATGCAAACTAGAAATCTACTTGGACGGTTCGCGGCGGTGTATAAACTTCATACAAAGGGTTTAGGTTTGCGGACGATGGAAATATCAGACGCATTTCATTTCCATGTACGACTTCGTCAGTGTAATGGAAAAAGCATGCTGCAGACATTGTTTAATTTTCGGATGTTGCAGACTATTTGAATTATACTAGTCCCGAAGTGTTTATTTTACCGTTTTAAAGCGTTGATCCTGTCATCTACATTTGTCTCGCGGACTTTTCAGCAAAAGTACTTGCGAAATTATACCTGAAAGGGTTGCTCACATTTCTCAAGGTACATTAGACCTCTTCCAGAGCATTCAGCGCGGAATTCTCTCGCAACTGTCGCATATATTCGAACATTGTGCTTGGAATCACGCTTCGTTCGACCTCCACGCTAGTTTTCGAGCAGTTCCGGGGGCGAAGGGCAGCGTGGCCAGAAATTTCAATTCCGACCGGTGTATTAAAATCAACTGTTATTTCTATTCATGACACTGTCCTGATTATCCGGAGAGTCCGGAGAGAAAGGCGATTATCTGCGTGAATATTCAATGGGTAATTTCTGTGCAGCTTTAAAGAGGCGCAGACAGTTCGGGAAAAGGTGGCCATTGAAAAGGAAATCGCGGTGAAAAACGCGAAAGACGGTCGACCGGAGTAGTCCAGGGGATCCTTTTTGGAGAATGAAGGCATTCTCGCCCCGATTCCGAGTGCAATTAATCATTTTCTGCGGAAACGCGGAGACCCCGGCCCCCGGGTAACCGAAGTTTCTCGATATCCTGAAAGCTTCCCTCTGACTTCGACTTCCGAGAAAAGTTTTTATGCCACCACCCCCTCCGGTACCTCTCTCCTCCCCCCGCCGTTCGGCTTTTATACCCCCGCCCCGACGGGATGGAACCTAATCTGCACTTGTCGAGATATCAGCGGGCGAGTCACCGTTAATTCTATTTTCTGTCGTCGTCGAGTCCCTGGGATTGTAATTATTGGAACATCCCGGTCCGCGATTATTTGTGTCGGCCGATGTCCGGGACAGTAATAGGAGCGCGAGTAATTGAATAGAATTGAACCGAACTCGATAAAAATTCTTCAATTTATCATCGCTATCGTCCGCAGAGGAAACTTCCGACGATCCGATAAAACTTTTATAAAATTGGAAATGTTACCCTTAATGCGACCTTCGAACTTTTAATTCGCTCGACAAAATAACAGGCCCTTCGGCCACCAGTAGTCCCTCCCTTCTGTATAAACTTTAATCTCGCCTCGCAAACCTTTAGTCACACGGACGTCGAACGTAGGGGACAAGGGGCCAGAAACCATCACGGATTTGAAGGTTGAATGCATAAAGGGATGAATGCATGAAGGTGCCTTTGTATAGTTGACCATGTGGACCCAAGGCATCTCGATAATTCTTGTATACTTAATTTTGGATCAGCATCCGCTAGAGATTTTGGGGTATTATTATCAAATTCAACTGGTCGTCCACTTCGAGGCCTGTCAGAGAGACCATAATCCCCAACAGCAAACCTTCTGAACCAACGTTGACACTCGTTGACCTTCAATACATCTCCGTAAACACCGCAAATTTTCTTTGTTGTTACCGTTGCACTAAATCCCGCATGAAGTGTGCAATGACGAATGTGATCCTCGGAAGGTGCGAACGCCACCATTTTATTACAGGGTTGTAAAAAAAAAATGATACTTTTTAGAATATTTTGAACACAGGCTGCTTTACCGAAAACTGTAAAAGAATACGTGTTTCCTCTTCAACGATCGGTACAGAACCAAATGCAAGACAAATTCTTTACAAATAATTGATTACTTACGGGTACCCTTAATAATTTGCGGCTACGATAGATTTGGAACGATTCTCGAAAATTGAATTTGTCCGCGCGTCTCTGCCATCGCTAACTGCTTATTTCTTTCATTTTTTTGTTGCAGGTATGTTGAACGCCATTCGTGAAGCTTGACGTCTTGCGAATCTCGCGTCGCCTAACCGAGGTCCTTGAGGAGCGCAATCTTTCTGTGATGTACGCGCGGAAAGTCTATATACATTTACGGAAGCGGGCGCCGCCGCTCGCAGCCTGGAACTCTTAAAACGGTTTCCGGCCGTTTAAAGTTTAAACACTTCGTAAGTTCTTTCTTCCCTTCTGTCTCCTCTTCATAATTCATGTGACGCTTCAAAACTCGCGACGTCGCGGCGGGGGGTTGGTTTTTTTGCATTTTTCTACGTTTCTTTCCGCCGTTCGCCAACGGAAAGGATATCAAAGGATTAGCCGGTACTTTTCTTGACCCCCTCGCCCCTCCCTCCTCTGTGCGGGTTCGTTCGTTACTCTGCACACTGTATTTTCAATTACTCTCGTCTTTTATGGACTAAGCTTGCGACCGGCTTTGAGATCTCATCCCGCAACGCTATCGCTGCACCGGCAGTATTGCTTTCAGCATGATCGTGAAACTCATTAACAGGATGTTTATGCGATTTTATTTATATTTTTCGCTTTTCGCGTTGGTAACGGGAGTTTGACGTCTGTTGTCTTCGCCGGGTTCTCTCCAGAACGTACGTATCTATTGCAAGCAATTATGGATAAGTTTGATCTGTTAATTGAATGTTACTGCCAGAGTAATCGTTAAGATCTTCCGGCAAAAAAATCGGATAAGTACAAATTGTTAGGGTTGTCCGGTTTGTGCAATTTTTCGTACACAAAATATCAATAAAACCGAAGCAACGCGCATGGTTCGATCAAAACGTCTATTTCTATTTTACTTTTACTCTCTTTTTTCTTTATTAAACAATATTGAACTTCGACATTTATGAGAGTTCTCCAGTTTTAGTAATTTACAAAACTATTCAATCGAATATGTGTTCCCCTTCGCAACCAGTTTCCGCCCTTTCAATACGAATGATGGTTAAAAAAAAATATCTGCGACATATTTAAAAGGAAACACTTCTATGAACATCGCATCGGTACGTGCCCTTTTCGAATGAAAATTGACTACAATTTTCTCCGTTCCTTTCAAACATCGCACACGCTGTATTCGTTCAATTACCAGATTTATATCGCTTCTGTGAAACTTGAAATTGAAAAAGTAATCGACGAATTTATTCAAAAATTATGCTAACACAATAGAAATTCCGACACTTTCTGGTTACGATGCGAGGTTTACAAGAAATATAAAAAAAATTAATCGATATCTCTCTCGCAAGGTTTAATGGGTACAATTTCGTGGAAAAATTTGATATATCGTTGAAATTATTTCTCATTCGGACACGATAAACGCAATGTTTTACAGGGGGAGGAGAAGGGATATTTCAAATCGTTTCACAGCTTGTCCGAAAGTGCGTCCGGAAACAGTGACAGTTTCATATGCGCGTGAAACGAGAGCCGCTGAACGATGGAATTTATTTCAATTGTTCCGCGGTGCTCGAATTATTGGAAGCCACAAATTGTTCGTAACGGAAGAGAAATGTAGTGGGACGCGCGAGCCTTGTGGTTCGGCTCCGAATAAAAAGATTTCTTCGCGTGGTTCGCCCTGCAACTCCCGGATCGAGTCCTCGGACCGTATGGCTTTCTTACGTAGCCGTTGTGCAAGAACCCCGTGCACGTTGCGGCCAAATGCGCTGGAATATTTCAAGTCACCGGACTCGATTACGATAAATTACCAATTCTTTTTTGCCGCCCGGCCAGTGCACCCTCGACTCATTCAACTGCCGTTCGATCGCGATTAATCATTCCCCCGCCCCCCTTTTTGCATTCTCGAGGAGCACTTTTGGCACAGTGCGTCCGTTTGTGCCCCGCTGTACGCCCCTGGGCCCGTAAAAAGAATGTGGAATCGGTACAAATTGTATCGTACGGAATCTGAGCTCCGCCAGAAATGCCGAAACACGCTTTTTCCGTTGCCCCGCGATGCGAAACATATGGCACCGTTCGAACGACTCCGAAAAACGCGGTTTCGCTCTTCTCCCGAATGGAAAGACTGCTCGATATTATGAAACTATAGCTTCGATAAATCTACATCATTTTTAATATACAGTGAACCCTACTTTACCCCCATAACGCCACTTGGATTTCTTTGAGAAATTGGAACAATTAGTTTTGGGAGAATTGGTACACGGAAAAAGGTTGTGAAAATCACTGAATATATTTTTCAAATAGATTTCAAATTTAAAATACAAATTGTCAAATAAAGAAGGTGAACAAAACAAAATATTCGACACTTTATCATTGTAAGATTCATTATAAGATCGCACGGTTTTGGTTGTATAGCAGTAAAAAAAATCTAATGTAATGATTCATGAGAATACAGTCAGAATACCGTGTAATACAAAATGTAGGAGTAATAAATGCAATATTTCGAAATTTTCTTATGTTTTTGTGGAATCTATGATCGGTTAAGAAAAACCTTCCCCTTTCCTATAATATCATTTTATGACACAGTGTAATACGGCATTTCGTAACAGAGCTAACCCTATCCGCGTTTAATTCTGCCTTTGTTCGTACGCTGTTACCGTCGAATCGGTTGATCAAAGCGGAATATGCTCACCGGCTGGGTAATACGTTTGAATCCGCAGTCGATGCGGGTGGACGAGTAGGTAGTAGATATGTATATATAACGCAAGTGCGGGATGAGGCGCGATGCACGAAATTTCTTCCCCGTACGCGACAACGTGCATTAATCGGGGTGACGTCAATGGGCTTTCATAATCTTGAGGGTGGACCAGGGGACGGAAGAGAGAGGGACGAAGGAACAGCCGTGTCGTCGTCAGAGCTTCCTAACGACGGAACAACTTTAAAGCTTGATATTAATAGGGGATTACGGGCGGGTACTCAATTTCCTTCGAGTCGTGTCGTTCCCGAAAACTTTCCGCCGCAGCCGGAATATTAATGAATATTCGTATTGATAGGGTTTCTTAAAACTGGCGATTCGACTTCTCGTGCCCGTCACTTAATTCAATTTAATTAGCTCCTACCCCTACCACCACCTGCCTGCATCGGTTGTTTACGGCGTTTCAATAGACGCCCGGTAAATTATGCATCGGCGTTCGCAAAATTCAACGCGTTGCCCTAGCTACGGCGAGTTTATTAATCAATTGGTAATTATATTTCATTAGCAATTTGTACGTTTTCACACGGAAACGCATCGTTCTCCATTTGCCGGTTAATAAACGCCTGCTTATTTTACGGTATAATTTATGTAATTTTACAGTTCGACTCGCGGTCGAATAAATTTTACATCGGATAACACTATCGTTCGTGCACAGACTGCGGAAGTTTCCGCGTTTGTACGGGCCCGCTAATTCAAAACGTACGGGAACGTCGAAATTTTCACCAAATTCCACACTCTCCTGTATATATTAATTTCGGCAATTTGGTGCGAATCGATGCGTTAAATAATTACATTCTTCATAGAACGTAACGATATCTCCATTCGGAATTCTGAGTGAAAAGTGTTTTCAATCTTTTCCAGATGTACTTGAAAATAAAATTTGTTTGTCTTCGTTTCAAAGAATATAACGGTTATAAAAGATGTTCGAGATCAAGAGCTGAGAATTTTTCCAATAGATTGTCCAAAAGTGACAGCAGTTTCAAATCGTCCACAATGAATCTAATGTAACACATTTTAAGATTATTATTTAAAAAAAGAACAATTAAAAGAAAATTGTGGAAAGTCTTTCACAGACAGCTCAGATTTTTGGTAGATAAAGACCCTCCAAAGACATCGAGAATACAATGGTTTAGAGCTGAACGCTTAAGATTGCGCACTGTTCGAGCCATTGTTCCGCGGAAAATCAATCAACGGGCTGAATTCCTTTGGGCTCTCTCTCTCTCTCTCTCTCTCTCTCTCTCTCTCTCTCTCTCAGGAACGAGAGCGATCTGAACTGTGCTTTTGGTCGAACAAAATCTTTGTGTCTTTGCGGCAAGTCGGACTCTGTTCATTGTCTTCTAGGCCAAACACGATCACCGGACCACTCGACATCGCTAGCCGACACTCAATTAGCCGCGGAATCGGTCGAATCGATCGGTTCACACCGTATTGTGGGCATCGTCAAACGAAGTAGATTGACAACGTACAGAGATTGTTTGACGAGCAGTCGATTAGATTGGAATCAGGGCTGCGCATTCTCTGCAACGCTGTTACCCGCCTCCCCCTCTCTGCCGCGGGGATGCACACCCGAAAATGCATCGAACTGTCGTTAAGGCAGCCACATTCATGACGCGCGTTCGATTCAAGCAATTCGAGTTCGGCATTCGTAACTTCCAAGTGTGCCCGACGATCGTAGCCTTCGAGCCCCTATACTTATGCCGGTCACGTGCATTTGCCGATGCACCTTGGACTCGTGAGATATTTGCTCGGTACACACGACGATTCTTAATCGCGTTACAGATTTACATTATTCCGTCTAGCTTTCTTCCACATTTCTGCCCGGTTTTTTCTCTTCCACGAAACTCGATTCCTCGTTTCGAAAATATTTTTTACTTTACCCTGACTCGCTCCTCGAACGACCATTCGTTCCTCTTTTGTTTTACGTACTGTAAAATTTTCATTTTTCCGTAATTCTGTTATCACTTGATGCAATTCTGTAAAGTGTGAGGTTGCGAATAAAACAAAACTGGATCAATATTAACCAAGAATTTTTATGTTTTATTTAATTTTTAAAGAATTTTTTGTTTAATCCACGGTAGCATGGAGATTATATCAACGACTCATAGAACTTATAAAACAATACCACCTCGTATTACATACCTAAATGTTTATTGTATATGCGAATTTTGACCAGGTATTTTCCAGCGAAAAAATTAGTACGTATTTTTGGAATATGATATAATTTATTCTAGAACTTTCAAGAAGAACGTTTTCGTACTTTCTTAAGAACAAACATCGCAACATTCTGAACCACTTTAACACTAGATTTACGGAACCCGTCAAAATGACGGATTCTAATATTTTCAAATTGCGAATATTGAGATTGTAAAAATGCATCCACGAGTAATTATTTAACAAATTGATTTCTTTGGGTATATATTATTAACAAGATGGCTACAAACTTTGATAGATACATTCATGTTATTTTTATAAAGTAATATAAAATAGTCGTTTTTAGTGCTCCGTGAACCTAGTGTCAAACCAGGCTCCTTCCTTGATCTAGCTTCTTGCTGGTTTTAATCTGAAGAATCGAGTTAGGGTATTTATTTTTTAATATGACGTCGATTATCAGAATTGAAATTTCTAGTAGTAGTTTGTTCCCGGTGGGCGTATTAAAGTAAATGTCACTTAGCGACGGAGCGATCAATTACGGGATAGGCTATCGGGCAGCGGTCGTGATCGATTGATCGCCATCTTGGTAATCTCTATTACAGCGAAGTGTTTGCTCGATTTTATGACTCCGGTGGCTAAGTGTTTCCGTAAACGCACCGACAACCCGCCCTCGTGAATAATGCAGTAATAATTCCGTCGTTAAAGTCGCCGGTCAATTAACACGCTGTTACGGGCGTCGAACGCGCTTGCCGCCGCGGCGCACAACTTTTTCGATAAAAGTGGCCCGCGCGCTTGCGTCGTTGACGTTCGATCCCGTTGAACTTGAACTTTCGCCGATATATATATATACTGTCTTCGGACAGTAGTCAACGGGGAAAGATATTAACGTAGTTATCGAACTTGCCGATTAGTTGCGCCGTGACGCGGAGTTAGCCGGGAGTTTCCAAACTTGTACTTTGTCAACGGTTAACGATGATTTGCGCTAAGTGTTCCCGGATCACTGGAGGGATACGCAGATCCTTTAACTGATTGGAAGCGCATTCACGTGACTAAGGCTGACAGGATTTAGTCGGGCAGAGTCTTGATGAATCGTGTTGTTACGTGTGCTCTCCGTTTGCTTCCACCCATTTCCTCCCCCTTTCTCTTTCCCTCCAACCCTTACAATTATAATCCTCCCTCGGATTGGGAACTACGGGGTCCACAATATGCCTACTTCCTCCTTCGACCCGGCAACTCTCGGATTTCAGTCACGTAACGATTTTATGGTTCGCGAATATTGCGTGGACATTTTTGCATGTTTAATAGGGTCAAGTAATTTTAAGCGTCACCATATCCGCACCGTACGGTAATTTGATTTGCATTGGCATTCAAATTTCGGGGTAGTCATTCCCGATTAATATCTTCATGTCGGAAATAGCAGTCTGCCATGTGAATTTATGCCGATATTATACAAATTCGGGGAGTAAATTTCAAATCCAAATAATTTTAACAAAGGGCGTCTACGATTGTCGTTTCATATTTCGTATTGATCTGCATTTTATACTGCAATGTGTCATTCGCAATACAGAGAGCTATTCGATGTAATTACCGTTGAGTCACACGTCGGCAAAGAGCTGTCACTAATTTTGATTAATCCGTACTACAGAGTACATCATCAAAAGAAAAAAAAAAGAAAAAAACTAGAATGGAAAGAATTACCAAGATATTAGCCGATTATTCGCCTGATTTCTCACGGTGACTGCGCTGACAATCTGAACAGCAGTTGGCCGAAGTTAATCGGGAAGTGTCTTCGAACATCATCCGTGTCAACCCATAAGAGTTATAGATCAATTTTCCCGTGCATTAGTTTGCAACTGGGAAATCTTTGCATCGCCACATTCGTGTACAAAGGAACGCTTAACAAACACACAAAAGATGATTCATGTTGGGATCGTGAAGTCTGGCCTGGTTCAAGGGAGGGGTGCCCACTTTCATTTTTCACTTGATCGCATTGTGAAATGACGCGCAAACTTCGATCGTAAGGATAACGATCTACACAGATCACTCTGATGGGATCTCACACGAGGATCCTGTCAGCTGTTTCAGCGGAGCGTCATCGTTCCTTCCATAATAAATTATCGAATTCACCCCGGGTCTCGTAACTTTTACGTTGATCCAGAATCTCGTCGACTATACTCAGCTTTTTAAGTGCACACCGTGTGTAGTAGAAATTGCATATTAGCACGTTTCGCTAATTCGTATTTAATTCTTACAACCGTTTCGCAAGCGAAGTACTAATTCAACTGTTATGCGCACGCGATGCTAGGGTGGATTCAATTGCAACGCATGGCAGTTCGGAAGTGATCGGGCTGAGAAAAAAACCTCCGAATTCCACTTTCTTTGAAATGAATGCAACGTAAAATAGATAGGTAGATAGATAACCTAATATTACAACATTGTCAAATTCCACGTCCGTTGAAACCTTGTCAGCCAGTGTCAAAAAGACTGGGACACAGCAAATAAATGTTACCAACTGAACCAAAAACAAATTACACTGTAGCGCAGGAGAAGGGTGGACATTAAAAATTGATAAAAATTCAATGTACGCTTTAAAATGTGGTGAGTGTTCAAATTAACCGTAATTTCCATCGGTGTCCACCGTGGCCGCTTTATGTCAGTGAAATTGCATTTCTTCGGCGAGCCGGCGCTTCCGAAAACGGGTCTGGTTAGTGTGTTTCTCCGACGGTTTCCCGGTAGCAGGACGAAAAAAGAAAAACGTTACGAATAGCGTATTTAAATTATGGGAAACTGCGGTTAGGGGATGGTTGAAGCACTGGGTTCGCGGTTGGGCCATCGATCACCGTCTCCAGGCCGTCCGTTCTTTATTCCCCGGACAAATGAGATTCATTATGACTCCTCGTGTGCGTCACTCGTGCGCGGAGGATAAAAAAAGGGAGTGGAGCGTCTGCATTTTATTTATTAACGGCCTGTTGGCTAAGCGCCGCGGACAGATAATATGCAATTTTCATAGTGCTTCCAGTTTCGAGGTTCTTACCCGCCAGTCATTTCGCCATTAGAGCTCTCCATGTCGATTACCGGTATTTTCCCTTTGGAAAATGCCTCTCGCATGCCTCTCTCACTCACTTATTGTGGTTTTCACGGATTCTGTTCGACCTGCTTTTCAGGATCGTCGATTACGGGTTCGATTGGTCGCGGTTATTACATTCGGAACGTCGCGTCGACGAGAACTCGATTAATCAAAATAGGGAGGAACTGTGCCACGGCAACTGTTTAAAACCGTAACAGCACGCCCCGGGACAATTCGAAACTTTCGTTTTAAAAGTTAGTTCCGACGCATGACGAATTAATCGGATTTTGTTCGTTACCGGGTTTCTTGCCAGTAATTGCCAGATCCGCCATTTCTCCAAGTTTTTAATGATCCCGCGGAAGTTTGGGAACATCGTTAACAGCGCAATTTGCTTTCCGCGGCTCGTGCCTACTTTCCGCCGATACTTTGTTTTCTTAGAGCCTCGAAAATGCCTGTTTCCCGGTCGCGGTTTCTACAACGTCGCAAGTTGCTATGCTCGTCATTCGCAACGCTACCTGCCAAGAATTTTCTCAACTATCCGCAAACCGATGATATCATTGCTGCGTATGACGACACGTTGCGATCGTCGAATCACGTATGTTTAATGGGAAAAGTGTTCGGTCAAATTCCAGATAATATCGTTCAATTTTGTTAAGTACTGCACATTTATTTAATGATCGCCGCCGGTGCTGCTTCAAGACCGGGATACGTACCGAAGGCTAACAGTATTCCTCGAATTAATCCTCGGAAGGCGGACGTCGCTGACAACTTTCCAGCCGATGGTATCTAGGTCTTTGATGCATGTACAAATAGTATTAGCGAACCGCTATATGTATTTTACATCCCGCGGCAAGCTCGACGCGAGTTTCTTAGGTTTGCAGAGTAAATCGCCTCTGCGTTTAACGAGTTTTAACGCGCCACCGGGGAACACAAATATCAGAATTTTCTAGTTACTCCGAATGAACGTTCAAAGACGGACGCGATTAGAGATACAATGCTCCGTGCACAATTTTTCTTATGTAACGATCAATAACTATTTTCTTAAACAAACTTTCGTGTGTGCTTCTTCGAGACCTGTTTCCCCCGCTATCGGGTTTAACGCAAACAACTGTCGACATAAGTTAAGCACCGCAGGCTGAAGAGTTAGACGCTGCTTTTGGAAACCTGGGTCAAAACAGCCCGAAGCGGTGACTGCCGAGGGTTAAGGAGAGAGACTCGCATCAACGATTTTGGACATGCTGAAACTTCCAACGTGTGCTTATATTACCGAACTAGGGAACACTCTTTTGCGCAAGCCAGAAGCAAGAATTTCTTACCTCCACGTGCAAACAACTAAATTGCAAGACTTTACGGGAATTCCAAGTTTTGTGGACTGTGCGTCAGAGCCACTGTGAAACAGAGATGCTTTCGCCCACTGGAACATTTGTTTTAACATTTGCAGACTTTCAGGAAATAATTCCATCGAATATTTGCCCGCAGTTTGCATTCATTTTGCGTTGCGCACTTTCGTTCGACCAATTCTCTTGCACACGGAATCTCGTATGTGTAATTGTGACGTCTGACTCTAATTTATTTTTAATAACTCACGGTATGTGGACTGAGCATGGTTTACTATAACAATGTTTGTTTATTTTCTTTTTTTGTTATTGTATGCACTCACTAGCTATCCTGTAGTCGTTTATTCGTATATCTGCTTTGATTATAATTTCAGCATTTCATTAATTCCTAATTAACCCTTAGCACTCGAATGGCGACTGTAAGGTACCACTAAAAATTGCTGTATCGTTATTATTAATATTTTTTACATTATTGAATTCGTTTGCATTAATAAATTACTAAACATTTCAGTATTATACGAATTGCACCATTTTCGTATGTATAACATGAAAAAAAAATATATAGAGAGAAGGGAAATATTCTAGATGGAAGAAATGTTTCGTTTTGGAGTTAAAATAGCTTCGAGTGCAAAGGGTTAACAGTAGAATGAAATCTAGGAATCGTGATTTGTTTAGCTATAGCAAAAGGCAACAAGCAATAAATAATTGCATCATGATATTATTCTTAAGGGCCCGGGATAGTCACGTGAATTTTGAATTAATAATTTCCATTCATAGCCTTCAGACACAGACTTAAGATCCGTCTTGATCTTGATCCGACGGGTCTTAAGTCTGTGACTAAACTTGTCACATTTTTTGCTCTGTATTATCGATATTATGAATTCTGACTCCACAAACGTGCTTTAAGTTTTTGGCTTTATCTCGCAGAGAATCAAGACAAAATATAGCTCAATTTGTAGCTGGAGATATTTTCATCCGGAAAACTCATCCAATGGCATAAAAATGCTTAGATTCCACGGCATGCACATCGTCAATTTTTGGCCTACTTCTAACAATTACATTACCAAATATCTGCATAATCTCGACAGCTCCTGACCAGCGCGCACTAGATTGAACCTTCCAAAATATTCAATATATTCAAAATAGACAAAATATTCTTATACAAGGACGAAAACTTGAGGCACGTAAAACCATTTTTTGACGGTAACGTAGTCACTCTACCTTATCGCGAATCTACGAAGACCGGGCCCTCAATTCCAACATTCCAAAATATCTGCACGGTTCGTACGATTTTACTCGGCTTTTCAAATTGCACATTTTTCTCGGATTTCGCGTTGGCAGGAGCTAAGAAATCGATCCGTGCGACGCCACTACATTTTATTGCGCCTGCGACGAGGGAGTGATGTCTGAAGGAACGATATTCGCCCGACGTTGATTAACTGAAGCCCCGGAAGACAAAGTTTTTAGAGCCAGCCGCGCGCCGTCTGGAAGGGCCGCGTTACATCTCGCAGTCGTCGCCGGGATTCGCGCAGCAGAACTTTTCCTCCCATCGAACCGTCACAGTTTCCCGCTTCAATTTCCTCAAAAAGACCGAATCGACCGGCGGCGTTGGGGAACGCCGGGTCCGGGGATACAGTAGCCGAGATATTTTCATCGGAGAGATTCTCTCCGCGGGATTCCCAATGTTTCAACGGACCCCTCCGCGTTCCTCGGGACGGGGTTGCATTCGAATGCCGAGGTTTTGCCGTGGAGCACACCTGCCGAAATCGTCATCGAAAATGTGCTTGGTGAACCTGTCCCGGGGTCGGCGGCGTGCCGCGCAGCTCGGCCCGGCTCGGCTCGGCTCAGCTCGGCTCAGCTTTGGCGTGGAAAGGAATAAGAATTCGAGCGCAGCTGGAGTGTGGAACGAAATTGAAATGCGGTAGGAACGTGAACGGCTTGACAGCCACGATCGGGGAAACTCTCCGAGATCTAGAAATGGCTGAAATATCGACACATCCGATACAGCCCGTGCACTTATATTTACCCGCTGCACCGGCCTACAGGTTTCTTTACGAGCGCCCCTGTTGCTGAATTCTTTATCGGCCGGCCATCTACATATCCTGGCTGCCGGTACTATGTTTGATTGCCTGGAAACAGCTTGCTCCGTGCACGTGGTTCCCGCGTTTCTTCGTTGCCCGGTCGTGGTTAATACTGTTTTAATACTATTTCCGGTTCTAAGACATTTCATACGCAACAACCTGCTGAAAGAGAGAACATTAGCAAATGAAGTTTGAAACTAATATGAGCTTGGAACAACACTCTAAAGATTTGGCAGATGCTACAGTATTTCAATCACTGCATTCAGAGATTCTAAATAGTGACCCATCAGCAATTAATATATACACGGGTGGCTCTACAACGAAAAATGGTACAGGATGCTCCGTAGTAAACCCGACTGTAACAAATTTTTATCGACTAAGTAGATCGTCCAACTCAAACTTCAATTTCTAGAATCAGAATTGGGCACTCGGAAATAACACATTCATTTTTGTTAAATAAGAAAGAAAACACGATCTGCGTTATATGTAAAGTACCAGTTAGCATAAATCATCTAATTAT
Organism: Halictus ligatus; assembly: GCA_028454255.1. Classification (NCBI taxonomy): domain Eukaryota; kingdom Metazoa; phylum Arthropoda; class Insecta; order Hymenoptera; family Halictidae; genus Halictus; species Halictus ligatus. The sequence goes on along the minus strand of CM052132.1, from coordinate 9,156,386 downwards.
AGAATGCAAAAAATATGAGAATGAAAGGAAAAATGCTAAGTTGCCCAGATTCTTACCTATTCTGTTAAGTTCTAAGGAGTATATCTCCGGTCTTGCTAAGTATATCAAGGATACAAATATGTATAATATATTGTAAGAAAATGTACCATGTTGCTAATGACCTTTGATGTTCAAGCAACATTAAACAAATAAATGAAAAAAAAAAGAACATTGCCGAAAAACTTCAGTCCTGTGAAGATTCAAATCGATGCATCAACCAGAGAAGAGTGTAACAACGCAAAGGAAACGAACAGAACCGTTAGAGCTCGAATGGCGAGGAGTACCGACGTATTAGAAAGTCGTGTCGCAATTTATCCTCCCCAATTGCCGCGCTCCCTGCGCGTTACGCGCTCATGAAAAAGTGATCGTACCCCGGCGGTGTTTTGATTGTGACCGGCGAACAAACGAACGCAGGCGACTGACACTTCCCCGAAGGATTCAGCGGGGTTCATATTTTATTGGCGAAAGCAGGGCTTAGCACCTACGCGGGTACAAGGTTCTCTACTCCGGCGGTAACGCGACTACGGTATTCACCGGTGGCTAAACTCCAAACTTCTTAATATTTCACGATCGGCACCGCCACCCACCCCTCGAACATTGACTACGTTCGTCGAGAGGGGGCCTGCTATTGAAATAGTCACGAAGCAACCGCGCCATCGCACCGTCACGCGAAGATATCCGTGTTTAAACGATAGGCGGATAGCCGGTATTTCTCCGCGGGTCCAGAAGGTAACGGATATCCGCGTTCCGCCGAATAAAAGTCACCTGAGAGTCTGGCAGCGCGGTGCGGCGCGGCGGTGGCACGTCTTCTTTTATATTCCGTCAGGAGGAAAACTTCCTGCGGGGGAAATGGGAGCGGCGCTCGACTATTTTCCGCGAAAATTGTACCCCCCCCCCTAACCTTGTACATGCATATTTTATTCAGAATGGGCGTGAGCCGCAAGAAAGACGTTTCTTCAACGGGTCTCCGTCGCGCTCCGCAATGGGCCGAGGTGGACGAACTTGCCTGAACTTTGTCCGACTTACCCTCCCCCCTCCCTCACGCGTCTTTCGACCCCCTTGGCCCCCTTTAGCCCACTTCCCCACGGTCGTATCTTTCTCGTGATCCCGGGCATCATCGAATCCTCGGCGACGGTATTTCAACTTTTCCCGATCTCATGCATACCGGACGCGTTGTGTCGCGTGCTTGATACGTATTAGAGGGCGGGCCGCGAGCCGTTCAACATATTTCCGTCCCGAGTTTACGATCCCCGGCTGCATTTTCTTTCGCCCGGCCCGGAATTCGCCGGGATTCTTCGCCCAGAAGAACTCCCAGTCCGCTCCGTTTCGCGCGCGTTATCCGCCACGGTAATCGCCGCGGGAATGCTCGCGGATTACACTGAAAACCCAGATAAGCTCTGTTCCCCTTCCCCACCGCCCCTAAGAAGAATACATTCGGCTCGATCCCTCGCGTTCCTCACGCCCTACCCTTCGAAATCGTAATTATGCGCGGGAAAGTTCGACGGGAATTAGTTGATTTATCCGACCTGCGGATAGTATGCTCTCGACGAACGCGTACATGTAAGTACGTTTCCCGGTCTCGTTCGTTTTCCGCCTCACTTACGGTACTTCAACTTCTGACCTCTTGCGCGCGATTACCGCGATCCATGGCCCCGGAAACTGTTGCGCTTGTATTGTTTCCATGAAAGACTGCTTTAATAGCGGGGCAAATCGTATTATTGAGAGGTTTCGTTTCGTTCTGCACTGGCACGAAGCATTTCTTTCTCTGTCCTCCTTATTTTCTTAACAAAATTAGTAGGTTGCCTCAAAAGTTCGTCTCGTTTTCGATCAATCCACGCAATGCAAATTCATTGTAGTTTGAAGTGCATGCAGTAGACATTGCTCCGATGCTTTTTAAACCAGCGAAAAATAGCGTGAAAGCCGTCTGTCGCTTTAGTCTCTCAGCATCCTCTACCAGAGAAACAAAATGAGTTAATGCGACGGGTAATAGTGATAATGAGAGTAATAATAATGATGAGAGTGACGGTGATGACAGTTTATTTCGTGCCAGCGCTTTGATAAAAATAAGAGAGGTAATCGACCCTCTTCCATCTCTGTGTCAATTTACATATTTTTCTCATACACTGCGCATAAATATGAAATAGCGTTGCACCTCACACGTCGCTTTATTATTCGCGAACAATGCGAGTAATTTTATGCTTGGGCGTGCAAGAATTTCATTTCGCTACTTTCGGCGAAAGAACCTCCGGACTTAATTATTTATCACTGCATCATACATATTTTTAGCAACGTGATTAACGCGGCGTCAACCGGCACATTAAATTCGAAAAGTGCATAAACGATGAGAAAAAAGCAGAACTATTGATAACAGAGCGACACGTGCAAAACAACAAAAGCACGTTAACCACTAAAAAAGATACCGTCGAAGACGAGGAAAATCGAATGAAGTATTGTTCACTTGTTATCGTTCACGATACAAAAGTAAACCATACGTTCAACCATACGAATCAACCAAACGTTCTTAAAGAATTCGACAAAATACGAACGTGGATGTTAACGCGCATACAGCCTCGGTTATCCGAATCGGAAACTGAAATCGAACAGTATTTCAAGTTTCCCATTAAATTTTGTTTCGTGCGACAAAAAAATCGTGTTTCGTGGTTTGCGCTGCAAGTGCCCAAAATCCTAATTTCGAGTCTGGAACTGCAGCTCGAAAGGCGAACGTAAGGTTGCCATCAGTTTTGGCTCTGTTCGGCGAGAAAACTATGAATGAAGGTTCGCGAGCGTTCGTATTCCATGCCGATGGGAAACTCACGGAACGAGATTACGTCGAGTTAGCCCGGACGAATCGGGGGAGGGCATACCGGAGCGCAATATTTAACTTCTAAAGTCGTTTGCAATCGGCAAACACGCCGCGGACGGCGCGGCGTAGCCGTGTGCATGTCCCGTTACAGTTCCAGCGTGGCTGGTCAAGGAGTTGTCGAGAAGCTTTGCATGGTCGCCACGCATGGCCAGCGTAACGTTGCAAGTCGCGATGCAGAGGTACGTGGACGGAATCGGGTCGGGTCGCCTCGGACATGTCCGAGCATAAATAATTTATTATACACCGCTATAATCAACATGAACGCTCGCGGATTTATCATTCTCTCAAACACAGCTTTTCCTCCGCAACGTCCTCCGACTTGAAACGCTCCGAAACAAGCTATACTCCTTTATTGCTAACTTCACTTTAAGCAGTTAATATTGTTTCCTGTTGGTTGGCGTTCCGACGACGTCTGGCAGCCAGAAATTGAACCGGAGTATCATCAGATACAAAGGAAAAGTGTATTTCATACTTTTGGCATAAATTCTCACAATGACAATATCAAGTTTTTCATTATTATTTCTAGGTTAGACTAAGCCTTGTTGATTAAAATAAAAATAGTTAGTTAATAGATAGTTTCCGAGATAAAAACTCACGAGTTGAGAAAGATATTCTTACAAAGGTCAACTAGAGTTGAAAAGTTTAGAGGTCTGTATTCTGGAGTCAAGTTCAAAGTGAGCAAAGAGATGACTTAAACACCCTCTAATTTAATATATACTTCACCGTAGTTAATTTTGAATAAAATCGTCCTAGCGTTAGTCATGACAAATGGTCGATTAGGGGTGGATTTAGTAGCAAATTTCAACTGCTGAAAGCGTCATGGAACGAATTGCGTAGCTATGGGGATGATTGCGGCGTGATCTTCGGCGAAATCTCGCTCGTCAGTTTCCGCCGGTCTTAAATTCATTTCCTATTTTACGTAAGCCGATAATTCGTTCCCGGGACAATCATCGGGACAGGTAATCTGGCCGCGGGCTGATTTCCCGGGTCTTAACGTGTCGAGTAATTTCGTCGGCGGCGCTTTAACGTCGGCGTTCGAATGTAAAAGTTTGATGGCCGCGGCGAAACGGATGTAAGCCTTCGGGTTGTCCTGAAATTATGAGCAAAAACATGTAGTCTCAACGTTGCCGCCATCGTCGTCGAGCGCGCGAATTTTCGCATAAGAGCAAGACGACGCCGGTTAGAATCGCGACGTCCGCAAAATAAGGTAATATGTTTCCGTATGCTTGTTTCACGAGAATTCAACTCTTCTCCAGGGTCAATTTCAGCATCCATAAAACGCGGTCTCGTTACCGTTTCTTCGCGGGCATCGCCGCGACAATAAATTCCGACGAAAATTGAGTCGTGAACTTTCGGTAATGCGTTTCCGAGAATCCGGCCACGGCACGCGGCGCTCCTTATCCTCGGCACCGTTACGAACCACCGGGGCCGCAACTTTTTCCTTGGATAGCGGCTACGATGACAGCAGCCTCGCGAAGTTAATTGGCAACGCGAACCAAGACCACCGAGCCTGTCTTAATGAGCCGTTAATCATAGTTCGCTGCCGTGGCGAGCTGCGAACGTGTCGAGTTCTAACGAATCTGTTTGCCAAACACAAAAGGTGTTTTGTTTCGCCGATGCGTCGGGACTGCGGGCGCAACTGTGTCACAGGTCGGCGTCTTGTGAATCACATGAACCGACCGAACGCTATTTTTACTTTACCTATTGACGGTCACCGATTGCTTTCCCTGCGCTGACAATGGCGTCACATATTTTCCGTGACTAGGCAATAAATATCCGTAGCCAGTAAAGTTTAGTAAGCAACTTATAAATGTATTTGTAACGATTAATCGAATGAATAAGTAGCTGTGGTTTGAAACTAAAATTATTAGAAGAGGGTACAAATTCCTAGGAGGTTCCTGTTTCTTGTAATCGATGTGGACAATTCTCGTATCGCATAAAAATCCGCAGTTTAGTAATAATGTAAATGGAAAGCTGTGCTAAATTGACCCGTCAGAAGTATTTCGATGCACGGCGAAGTCGTCTAAATAGAAAGGATCAGCAGAGAAGCAGCTTACGCCTTGCGGTATGACAGTTTTCTTTTCCGGAGAAAAAATTCAAGAGACAAATTAAGTCTGGAAGATGAGTAATGGACGAGGGTACAAGGTTTCCCAGGAATTTTATCAAATTAATAGGGGCAGCAAGTTAGCTTGGGGAAGCAGGGGTGGGGCAGCCCCGAAGATTAAGCGAGCCGAAACCGCGGTAAAATTGTTCGAAATAGAAGAAACGCGTGCCGTATTGTTGTGAAACGGCGAACAGTGGGTACTAATTTCCCGACGGCTAAAAAGTCATGGGCTTGAAAGGTTGGCGCGATGGCGGCCACCTCAGAATTCTTGCTTGCCCAGCGGATGATTAATTTAACCGGGACTCTCTGGTTTCTCGCGAAAAAAAGCCCAGCCGCGCAATTATCTCTTCTTGCGTGGACTATTGTCTCTCCGAGGCGAAGCTGAAAAATGCACCGCTTGCACCGTGACGACGTCGACGACGACCGACGACGACGACGGGGCACATTGCAGCTCGTTCCCCGTTTTCGGGGCAAGCTCGGCGCGCGGCCGAGGCTGCCGAATGAATGAAACTCATTATTAACTAAGGAAGACAAATCCTTTTTATTGCCGGGTACCTACAGCCCGTGGAAACCGGCGAAATTCACTCGGTTGTCCTTCGGCCGAGGACATCAAGAAGAAACTGGACTCAGTTTCTTGCGAAGGTACAGGACAAAGTGTGATTACCGACCTGTACCCTTCTGTATCAGTTTGTCAAATTTCATCGAGCTCCAAACGTTATAAACAATTGAGGGGTCCGCTATAGGAAAGGGGTATGCTCGTGAAATTTAGCTCTCTCTCTCTCTCTCTCTCTCTCTCTCTCTCTCTCTTTCTCTCTCTCTCTCTCTCTCTTTTTCTCTCTCTCTCTCTCTCTCTCTCTCTCGGACAGAAATTATAACACATAAGAAAAACAAGGTTTTGAGTCATACCAAATATAGAAGCTGTAAAAAGATTTTGTAACATAAAATGAAACAATGAATTATTTCGCTCGGTCTTGGTGTCGCTATCGCGTTTCGGCCAATAGCAACACTGCGTATGATAGTAGGGGAGCCAGGTTGGAGTGAGACCTTGCTCTTCGCCCAGCCATCATCTGGCGGACGAACAGTACCTTTGTCGTTGACTCTTCTTACCGGTTCGCGCGCGATCGAACACGTCGCCGTTCCTCGATCCACAAAAGACAAGCCCCACGCACGGGACCTTATCTCGTTTTCGCGTGTAACGCGACGAGCCCCCAAGCGGATCCTTAGAAACTCCGCGACGAAAGCTTTTGTTCTCCTTGAGAGGAAAAGAAGCGTTCCGTTCGACATACTTCCGAGGTCGCGCCTCGGGGCGGAACGCGTTACGTACGACGGAGACATTGGCCCCCGATCACCCCCCCCCCCCCCACCCCACAGCGGATTCTTCGAAATGTCGTTCCTTTGTACTTTGCTCGCGAATTTCAGATTTAGTCCCGGGATCCTTTGGAACACTTGGAAACGCGATACGTGAGCGCGAATAATGCTACGTGCTGTGCGAGCGATCCTCTCGCCTCTACCCGCTTCTCGCAATTCGGTTTTTCGAATCTCGCGGGATCGTTCCCCGTACGAAACTATACGGTGGCTCACGTAAGTGTTCGAACGCCCTTTACAACAGTATAACCTTTTTAACCCTTAACGGTCCGGAAATATTTCAAGTTCACTTTCCACCAGGTCCAAGCTGTTTTTCATACGAAGAGAAACTGTTGAAGAAAAACTGTCAATATATTTTTATATCAAATATAGAAAGGAAAATATTTATATTATTAATTAATTTGATTTTTGCCGCCACATTCGCGGCATTGGTCCGTTAAGGGTTAAAATCGACCTGACCTTTTCTGAGCTATTAGAAGTACTGGTTTACCTAATAACGTGCAAAAAAGATTTCGAAGAAATTTCGGTGGCTAAGAATTACATGAGAAAATAAAGAAAAAGGCACCGTCCAAAAATTTTTTTATTTGTTCCCGCAATTAAATAAATGTATTTCGTAGATCCATGGTAGTTGCACGCTGAAAATTTGATCGAAATCTGAAACTGAACTGAAAACAGAGTGAACGAAAAGTTTAATCGACGACTTTTTGCGATTCTTGTAGGTTAATTAAACCCGAAAATAGCCAACTATTTTATGCGAACCTCGGTACAACCGATGCGTCGCCGCGTCAGTGTCGACAACCTGAAATTCTGATCTTTTTAATTAATATTATGAGGACACGCTTTGTCACCGGTCGTAGCAATTAAAAAAGCCTCTCAGCCTGGAAATAGTTACGCGATTCTAGTGCCTTTTACGACCGCGTCTGTATGAAACACGCTCGCGACTACTCGCGAGTCGAGTTCCCATGTCCGAATAGAATGCTTCCCTCTTTCTCTCTCGCGAAACCTTGTGTTTATTTACGAGAAGATATTCTCTTGTTTAACACCACGAGTCCGTGACCGTAGACATTCACTGTTTGCATAGTTATTTACGCAAACGTTATATTCGATTTGACAGTATCAAAAATTTGGACAAACTTTCGTCAAAGAAACCATTCCACTCCATTATCTAAGAATGCCTTACGTCTCGTCATTACAATAATTTTAATTTAAAACTTCTGTAAAAATAGCTGTTTCTAGTCTGCGTATAAAATTCGCTTTACAAGTTAATTGACGCTGCATTCCTGTACATTTTTCAACGATGCTACAAGAGAGATTCGTACAAGACATTTTATAATGAGAACCATTTTTTAGCGATATGTCGGATGTTAAAGGCGAACTATTTCACGTTTGGAATGGCTGCTATACCAGGGGAAAGTTAAGCAACCGTAGAACGTTTACTACGGTTCTACGTTCGAAAACAATAAACGAAGGAAATAAGATGTTGATTGCGTGGCGGATTGCTGTGATTATCCCGAGAAATCTCTGGAAGCTTCAAGGTCCGTTAACTTCCACAAATGGAAAAAATGTCCCCCGGACAAAGGAATAAATAGCTTGCGACGACGTTCATGATCTCTCCGGGGGGAAGAGGTCCACGACCTCGCGGAGTCTGACAATCTCTTTGCTCGTCCTGTTCCTTGGCCTCAAGGTTGTTAATCCTTTAGGTTGAGATCGTCTGGCTGGGCTATTCTCGTCCGAATAAACAGCCGGTACATAGGACGCGATATAAAACAGGCAATCCTCCATAAAGCTGATTGCCGCATTTATCGGGCGCCCGGTGGCCACCTTTGAACTAGCTTCCTCCTTAACCTAATTGCACGTAATCGCTCGTAGGAAGCGCGTAGGTGTCGTCACAAAAATTTCTAGCGTGGACGAGACCGTATGGAAATGTTTTTCGTGCCGCGGCGACGTCGATCCGAGGCGGTTAAGTGTCCCGTTCCTGGTCTAGTAACCGGCTAAAAACTCCAAGTGCTGTGGGATTAAGAGCCGCGGCTGCTTCAGAAAAACCGTACAAGAGTGTGTGTGTACTCGCCAACTCGCAGAAAACGTTTAATTGAAAGTAGCGCGCGCGCGCGCGTCCGGAATTCCTCGGCTTCCCTCCCCGAAACTTTACACTTCAATTTCGTGGAAACGTTTGCGGCTATTGTTTCAACGCTCGCTCTCTCGATCAACAGTTCGATCACGATCATAGAAAGCTGTAAGAAACGTAGAAAATCGTAATTATCCAACGAACCTAATACACGGTTTCAACGGGCGCGTTTCATGTTATATTGTAACAGAACGCGGGGGCTTAAATAACTGATGAATACACATGCCAAATTACGTTCGGATCGGTTTACGGCGAACTTTGATATTTTCGTGTCTCTGCAAATTGTAGCTGGCAAATCAATTCAGTGAAGTGAAACGAAGCTAAATATCGAAGGATCTATTTCCACAGCGTGAGTTCACGAATGGTTGCAATTTGGAGAAGAGGGAAAAGATCGGGATTGCTGCGTTTTGCTCGACTTTCGCCGACGTGTACGCCGCTAAGTTTTCATCGTAGCGGTGTTGCCACGGGCGAAACTGGATTATCACTCTTTCCGGCTTTGTTATCTTTAAGTGGCAGGGAGTGTTTTCGATCGGGTGATATTTCAACATCGCTGTTCGACCGGCAGCAGCGCGGCGCGGAGGCTTTGCGATCGTAAACTCCGGAATTACAGTCCCGTAGAAGCAGAACGTGGCCGGGTCGGTCGTAAGCTGGTCCCGGAAGAAGGGACGCCGGGAGAGACGTGTAATGACCTTAACAATCGACATGATTCGAGCTCTCTTCCTTGATGACGGTCACCGTCGGACGCTGATAAGCTTCCTCGGCGTCACAAACGCACCGAGCCGCTTGGCCCCCCGCCGTCCCTTTCGCCAGAAACGAAGCCGAGGCCCGAGTGACCCGAGACTCGAGGCCCGGCCTCGATAGGAACGACGCGGAACCGGCTGGTTCTCGCAGAAAATTGCCGACGGTTCACCGAGCACCGAAGGTTTATCATCGGCCGGCCGTGCGAAAAGCTCGTTTCATTTATCGGGATCGATCGTGCCGCCAGATTTATAATTAAAGAGGCTCCCCGTTCCGCGAGCAGCTCGCATAAGCGCAGAGAGAGAGAGAGAGAGAGAGAGAGAGAGAGAGAGAGATCGGTTATCCGATACGGGCACGGTAGACGCGCGATATATATAGTTTAGTTCTAGTCAGGGCGGTCATTGTAACGGGAATATTTGTGAAAACGTTCTGCGGCTTATCAGAACCGAGAATTTCGCGATTCAACGGCGTATCGGGAAAATTTAGATAAGCCGAGTCGGTGATATAATAGACCGCGGTGCTTTATGCATTTCTAATGTATGAAAACGTTGAAACGCGGTTTCATCGCGGTTTTTATACCGCATTGGAAGCATCGGTAAGGAAATGAAATATGGAGGGAATTTAATTTTAACTCATTTAATTTTAACAAACTCATCGATGGAAATACGCTTTTTCCGAGTAGGCAAATTTGCACTTTCGCGGTCTTCTAGTCGTGCCAAATAGAATTCTATTTCAGTACACGCTGTAAATGGAGTATTAATCATTCATGAGGTGTCCGCAGCAATAAAAATTCAATCTTCTCCTTTCTGCAGATTGTGTCCCTGCAACGAGCACCTGTGAGTAAATAATTCATAGAAATATATATGCTTGCAAAAATATCTAACTACTTGAAGACCAAACAGTTATTTTTACAGACTCTATGATGATGGACGCGGGGCTAGACCTGCAAACTTTGCTATCGGCTGCAAACAATTTTCTCAAACGTTTCCGACCCATGAATTACGTATGAGCTCGGTTACTTTAAAACGAATCATTCGATATGTGCGCGATAGCTGAACGAATGTAATACGTAGACTCCGGATTTAGTGAGCGTTATCTGGTGAACATTTTCGCTGAATAATTTGGTGTACTAAAATTAAGTTATCATCTGGCTTTTATGCAGAAATGTTGCCTATTAACCACTTCGCGACCACGGACGAGTTATCTCGCGACGAAATACCCTGCGTACGATAACCACAGACGAATTATCTCGCGAACAAGTTTCGTTTATAGGTTGGTCGCGAGATAACTCGTCTGTGGCCGCGAAGTGGTTAATGTATAAACGCATTAGCTAATTAGACTGATAGAGGAAAGGAGTAAAATCGTGGCAAAACACTAAATCCACTGATTTCATTAGTTGATTATTTAGTACCATTAGGCAGTCGAATTGTTTTAGCTGGATTTTTGTGATGGTCGAATCAATCGTGTCTGTACAAACAGAAACTAGAATCCAGATGAAACACAATGGATGCTTACAGCACCCGCAGACACAAGAACGCCGGAAAATATGCAATCGTAGGACGCAACAGATTTCACCGCGCTCTCGTCGTCTATTTCATTTACTAGAAACATCGACGGGGGACGAATTCACCCGAATTTTCCGACGGAACGACATTTGCATAAACTCTTCCGCAGTCTAATCGCCGGGACCGCGGCAGCGGTGGCAACGGTCGAAAAAGCGCCCGAGCAAATTAGAATTCGCGAAGAGCGCAGCCGCTCGGCGAGCAACTCGCAACAGGGACAAAGGTTTGCGGGAGGGCCGATGACGTCGGTTGCGGGGAAAAGCGTCGGAACGTGGAAACTGCGGCATGCTGTGGAGCATGCAGCTAGTCGTCAGGGACAGGCAGCCGGAGACACCGGTTCGGGAGAGGAGCGCAGAAGAAACGGCGGCAGGAACTGGAGGAGAAGCGTCGAGACGCGACAGATAAATGCATTTATGAGGGAAGGACGCGGGAAAGAGAGAGGTGGCATTGTGAGAAGGAGAGAAGAGAGGCGAGAGAGAGAGAGATGAGCGGGTCGATGATGTGGGAGGGAGTGAAGGAGAGAGAGAAGGGAAAACGACGTACATTAACAACATGATGGACGGCGGACGCGGTCTGTCTACGATACCCAACCGTCGCCGTAATGCACAGGAGTGCAGGGAGATTGTCGTTGGTCGTCGGGGAGAGAGAGGTACATGCGGGGCTGCCCGGTGGAGGGGGGGACGCCGCATCTAACCATTCGACGCCCACGCGACGAGTGCAGAATCGCGAGAGACTGCTCTCAGGGACGACACGCCTCGTGAGCCGAGGCAGAAGAAAGTCAGAAACGTCGAGCGTGCTGACGACGACGACGACGAAGACGACGACAACGGCGGAGAAGAAGAGGACTCTGCGCTCTCGGGAAGACCCCGAGGAAAACCATCCATTATTTCCCTTGTAAATTCTGAAGACTCTCTCCCCTCGTTCGGCTTAATTGCTGACCATCGTAGACTTCATTAGAACTAACTTGCATTCACCTACGAAGTGGAATCCTATTAAGGAAAGTTCAAGCGGATCGAGAAGTTTAACGGAACATTATAAGAATAATCTCGGGCGTTTCGCGAGCCCGGGGAAAGAAAAAGGAAACGGGAGAGGAAAAAGGGAGGTAGCGGCGAGGGGAAAGTGGTCGGAACGTATCGATGATCGTATAATCCCGTGGCTGTTCGTGGCCAACTCTCTCTCTCTCTCTTTCTTTCTTTCTCTCGCTCCTGGTTTATACCGCTGTCTCACTCTCTTAATTTTCTCGTAACCGGAGATGAACGTTACACGGATAATTAACTTGGACCAATTTCTTTTCCCCCACCCCGGCCGGTTGCAATTTTATAAATATACCGCGATTTTCTTCGCCGGGAAACGGGGCCGGGAGTGGGGACGGTATCGAACGTTCCCGTTTCATAATGAAATCATAATTCTCGGGGAAGCCGAGACGGCGGGAGTGAATTAAACCGCAGCTGATACGAGAGGTACGGCTTTTTCTTTCCGCGTTCTTTGACTGCTAATTGCGTCATCTTTGCGGATCTCGAAATTAACAGAGCGGCGAGAGCTTTAACTTTCTTCGCGGAAGAGTCACACAGTGATAATAACGATAATGCCGCCTCCTCGGGGCCGTAAATTCAATTACTATGGTAAACAGGAGTAATTGCGTAAAAGAATATTCCTGAAGGAAGCAGTTTTCCAGGAAAATGTCCTATCATAATTATTTATAATCTCAGTACTGTAGAACTGTCCTTAATTTCACCGTAGTGGTACAACGCGACCGAGTAAGAATCTTCGATTCGTCGAGACTGATTCGCGAGAATGACGTTCGAAGAACGGAATGGTGTTTCCTGCATAATCGAGACACGCCAAGACGAAAGTCGGCGCCGATATTGCCAGCCTCGAACGCCATTTTCCAGGACGTGTCCGCGCGAACTTTGCGTTTCAAGGAGCCCGACCGCGGCCCGACAATAGCCCGGCTGTATTATGAAGCCCCGGCGTTCTTCGTTGTAAACTCGATCGAAGAAAGGCACTCGGCATTATTGCAGGCTCACCGGGTATAAACGTCGAAACTGAAACGAGATCTGCCTGGAGCCACGGTTGCATGATTGCGAAAGGCATCGATAGAGGTATAACCGGCTGATATTGCTGTCGATTGCGAACAGTCGCACGCTGGGCCAATGGGTGGCACCCCCGCGTATTAGCGTGCTCGATTCGCGTTCGCGGGTTGCGAACGATTCCATTTCTTTTTTATCCGACGTTTTCGAAAAACCGAGAGGGGTTTCCCAGGCGGTTCGCCGGGACTGCACGCGAATCGCTCTCGTCTGTCAGTTTCCGGGACGATGAACGCGGGATTCCGTTCGTTGTTTACCGTGTCGTTTGATCGTAAGCGAATTAGGCGTTAATAAATCCATTCGGGCGATCGGTTCTCCGGCCGTATAAATCAGACAGTGCCCAGCAATCTGTCAGCCGTGCGGAATCGATCGCCGGCCACGGATCGGATTATCAATTGAATATCATTTATCGAGCGTCACCGTGGAATCTCCGCTCGGCTCGATCGCGCCGCTTCAGGCGACGTCTGTTATCGATTATGCGGGCAAACTTATTAGACAGCGATTAGCTGTTATTCGCATGCAACGTACTGACCCTATTTCTCTCGAGGCCTGGTACATGGGGTTAACCGCAAGCCCGCAGACCTCGTCATAGTCATCGTCGTAACTGTCGACGGCCAGCTTGTCTTCGCCCACCGCTCCGCCGCGCCGCTGCCGATCCATCTGACGTACCTACAAGGAACGCAGGTACATCGATATCGTGACCATATGGTCCCCCATCGACCCTGTACTTGGGTGCTCCGCTACGTGCAATAGATATTTTAGCGACCCTCCCGGAAACCCAAACCGAAACCGGCGACAGACCTGCCGAGAAAAAGTCACTTTCTTCTGTCATAAATACTTTGATATAAATTAATATAAACGAATGAATTAAACTGAATCGGTCGAAGACAGTAGTAAAACGAAAAATGAGTGAAAGACAATCCTGTCTTAAATACTGTGAAACGTTCGATTCTATTTTATTTGATCTTTTAAGTTGCATGAACCCTTCATGATCATTAGCAGTCATTTGATGTATGTACATATAGTAAGAAGTACCCTTACATGCAGTAAAAATGTTCCCTTAGAATCTGACAACATAAAGGAACCGCAATTTGTTGGTTTAGAATGTAAAGCAAGAAAGTTCTAGCATTTTACAGATTCGGAATTGTACGGCATTGTTATTGTACCGGATTGTGAAAATCTGAAGCCAGTTATTTCACCGTGTCTAAATATTCAAGGAAACCATATTTTCAGATTGCGGTCGCGAGTAAGTTTATTGGCGGCTATTGTATCTCTTTTCTCTGCTCGATTTCACTGAAGACCTCACCGCAGATATTTTAACGATCGGATCTCTGTTCTGTGGAGTTAGGATCTCCGGATCGCGAGATTAGTATTCGGGCTTTACGGTCTAATGAACCGAAACCTTCTCTTTGCTCAAGGATGTATCTAATCAGTTCAACAAGTCGAGCTGCACGCAGATTTCACGGAATTCTGATATTCAACTAATTATCGACTATTCCAGTTTAAGCCGGGATGTGTAAGTAGGTAATCCAGCCTTTCTCAAATCCAGTTCCACAAGCCACCTGTCGACATTAGCTGGTTTTCATAAAATTACTTTTTTTCAGAGCGCTACGTCTTCCATGATTTTTGTCGATAAGAGAGAGAATTATCGGGGGACCTATATTTGCCTGGCTATAATTTCGATTCGATCATAATTAAGCGTAATCTCGCACTAAGTTTAGACACACAGACCACCTGCTCCTAGGACATTATGGTGACATAATAAACCAGCTTATTGATACTGAAGCTGGCCCTTTCAAGTAATTATGATCCTGACCATAATTAAAACGTTGCTTTACACGCTAAAATCCCCGAAAGGTATATTTGTTAAAAATATATAATTCTTAAACTCCTATTTTATAAATCGTAAAAATTTTGAATGCAGAATGTTCAATATATTTTAATAGCAAAGAGGAGCGAGCTTCCATGCAAGTTTCTTCTTTTAGTCTTGTCCGAGATCTTCGAAGCTGAAACCCGTAAAGATGCACAGTCTCCCCTAAACGTTTACACCTATTTCCCCTGGCCGGGGCGCAAGCGTTTCAAGCCCACCCTATAGAATCTACACAACGACAGAGACATTAGGAGAGTCGGTGGCGGGCCCCGGGTCGTATCGAACCAATCGGCTTGTATCTGCGTGTGCACGAAGAACGCGCGCTATTCGAGCCACAAGGTGGAATGTGCGTAACGTAGCGTGAACCCTCCGGTGGCATGGGTGGAGACAGTTCCACGCAACCACCTGTGCCCACGGGTCAGCATTTCCGGTTTACACGCTGCCCGCCGTTTTATACGTAGTTTTACCGTTTCTCAGCCGAGTCTGAAACGACCGTAGACAATATTCCCATCGAATTTCATTTAAAATTATCGCACAACGCCGAACACCCCAAAAGGCCCAACAACGAGCACTTGTCGATCATAGCCGCTAATACCACGTAACTTAATGCAAATAATTTTTATTTGAATCATTTTAATAAAGTAATTAATTATTTTGAAATCTAAAACAAACTTTGTAATAAATTCAAGTTTTTATTTCTTAACTTATTATATAATATCCATCATTATCAAGGACAGTTTGCCATCTTTCCTACAAATTTTCATCCCCCAAGGTACCTCGTTACATCTCCTAGAGAAGTGAATGTTTTGTTTCTTAAATAATGTTCCGGAGATCTGAAAAGATGATAGTCAGAGGGAGCAATATCCGGTGAGTACGGGGGTGTGGTAAAACTTCCCATTGCAATTCTTTGATTTTTTCCTGAGTGAGTTTCGCTGTATGGGGCCCGGGAATTGTCAATTTGCAGCATTACACTTTTTCTGTAGACTGAAGATGCCCTCTTTTCAATAGTTCTGAATACAGCCGTTGTAATTGCTGCCAATACAACTCGGCAGTAACTGTTTCTCAAGGTTTCAACAACTCAGAGTGAGTTATGCCACGACAGTCCCACCAAATGCACAGTATCACCTTTCTAAGTGATAAGCTAGGTTTAGAGGTTGACATTGCGGTTTGATTTGCAGAAAGCCATCGCTCGGAACGCTTTATGTTATCATAAAGAATCCATTTTTCATCTCCGTTAACGAAAATGAAGTGCAAATTGATCGACGAATATTCTTGGTCTCAGATAATTATGCCTTTCCAATTTCGTGTAGGTGCCTTTGCATAGTTGACCATGTGGACCCAAAGCATCTCGATAATCCTTGTATACTTAATTTTGGATCAGCTTCCACTACAGATTTTACATTGTCATTATCAGATTCAACTGGTCGTCCGCTTCGAAGCCTGTCAGAGAGATCATAATCATCAGCAGCAAACCTTCTGAACCAACGTTGACACTTGTTGACCTTCAGTACATCTCCACAAACATCGCAAATTTTCTTTGTTGTTACCGTTGCAACAAATCCCGCATGAAAATGAAAAAGTATGCAACGACGAATATGATCCTCGCAGGGTTCTAAAAAAAATTATAGTTTTTAGAATATTTTGAACACAGGCTGCTTTACCGAAAACTGTAAAAGATAACGCGTTTCCTCGATCGGTACAGAACTAAAGGCAAACCAAATTCTTTGCAAGTAATTGATTACTTATGGGCACCCCTAATAGAACGAATCCGAAGCGTTCATCACTATCCAGATCGATCCAAGACGGTTTGAACCGAACACCGTGTAGATCTTCTGGTGGGCAACAAATTAGGATGTGGGCGCGCGAGGGGCGTTGCCAGAGGGCAGTTGCGAGGCGTGCACTTATCGGTCGGCGAGCACTCGGGCTCCGGAAGACGATCAGCGTCGCTGGTTTCGTCCTCGAGCGAAATGGCCAACGCGCTCGCCGTTCGAAACGCAGCCGGTCGAAATGAAATTAAACGTTTCAATTGTCGATGGTGACGTGTGGCGTAGAGTCGATCGTTTGAAGCATTCGTAATTATCCTTTTATTGAACGGGTGCGCTACGTGCTCGAAATTCCTAATTCGTCTATCGTTCGTTAAGTCTGGCTCGCCCGGCCGCTCGATGTCGCATCATGGCCCCGTTGGCCCGTTCGTTCGCCCGATGCCGGCGCTCCCTCGCGAAAATATATGGCCGGTCGCGCTTGAGAATTATTTGTCAACGTTAACGGGAACGCGACTCCCTGGCTAGGCGTGCCGCTGACTTCGCTTATTACGATTCCCAAGAGTCCACGCGGCGGAATAATAATATATCTAGATGAATCCGATGCCTCGCGATGAAATTACACCCGACCGGGTTTTTTTCTTCCGCCTACGTGAACCGCCGTGAGTCATACCCTTACATATTATCGGTCTACTTTGTTCGTTTCACATGCCCAAAATATCCACCGACTCTCTCCCTCTCCAAAACCCCGCCAACCGTCTTTTCCTCCCCTTCCGGTCCATTTTTCTGCGACGACGCTAGAAACTGCAGAATCCTTCCCCGGAATCCACCGCATTACTTAACCGGGACTAATAAAGTCTCGGCTCGCGTATAAAGTGTGAAAAATTCTTGTCCCCTCGTGCGCTGTCCGTTATTTATTCTTCCATTCGCGTCCTACCGTGAAATATATTTTACGGCGCGCAATCTCACCGAGCGTGTACACACACCGTGGCCGAAAATTATGCCGCCGTAGCGATCAGGCAACCTCTCTCCGCGAAGAGACGCAATATTTCTTCGACTGCAATTTCTACAATCACGGTGAATTCTCGATGTATGTCAACAACACGGGTCCTGCCAGCGTCGTGCATCGTCCAGGAGACATAACCGAGGCTCGGCATCCGTGGCCTCTCGACCTTCGCGGGCCCTCACGGGGTATACCCCTCGGTAATGGGGATAATTCCGTGATGCTTGTCGTTCAGGCCTTGGCGATATGTATAGAGGATCATTGTAAACGTAATTCTAAACGTTT
This sequence comes from Halictus ligatus, assembly GCA_028454255.1. Classification (NCBI taxonomy): domain Eukaryota; kingdom Metazoa; phylum Arthropoda; class Insecta; order Hymenoptera; family Halictidae; genus Halictus; species Halictus ligatus. The sequence goes on along the minus strand of CM052132.1, from coordinate 9,138,585 downwards.
ACCATCGCCGAACGACTCTGTAACGAAATTGAACGAAAGTGATAGAGAAAGCATACTTAAAACGTATAAAAATAGCGATATCGCGTAAGAAATATAAGGTAGCAAATAAACAGTTTTTAATAAGTGCTTGTTTTATGAACACCTCCAGCGTGGGATTTGGGAAGAAATCGTCTGGCGGCTTTGGGGTGGCTGGAATAGTTCCCCGAGAGCGTGTAAACTGTTGCATATTTTACCGCGCATAATTAACAGGCGAGGGGCCACGGGATACGACAGTGACTAAACGACAAGGATCCGTGGAGACTTGGATCCCGCTGCTGAAGGTGTTCACTGGACAACGAAGGATGGGGACGGGGTTGGAAGTTGAACACGATGGATCAACGGAGGCAATGCTCTCTTTAGTAGGTACCCGAAGGGGGTTTGTCTGCACGGTCTCTGTGCGAAAGCAGAGCGACGGATGAGCGAACAGGAGAGAGCACGTAAGAACGGCGAGCGAAAGAGAGAGGAGGGAGAGAGAGAGATGGAGATAGGGAATGAGAGAGAGAGGGAGAGGACAGTAAAGGCAAGCAGCAGGAGCGGTTGGCGGTTGATTTGCTTGGTTTGGCCCAGACAATGCTGAGATGATGGCTTTGTCTCGAGGTAACACCGTTCAAAGGCTTTCTGCTCCTTCGTTGTCTTCCTCGCGGATATATAGAACCGAACACGTACGCGTGTTATATATACAATATCTATATATATATATATACGTACTGTAAGAGGTCATCGCCTGCGATCTCGTATCGCCAGATATGAATGAAGAGTGTTTGGGAATTGAAGCGGATGTTTATCGATGGCGAGGTCATGCGAATTGCGTGTCCGAGAGAGGACACGCGAGGAAATTTCGGTGACCGGTGTAACTCGCGCGCGTGTGCGTGTAAAGAACGGAGATCCGAGCGTGGGAATTGTTATTCGAGTAGTCAGCGTTCTTTGACCAAATGTTGACGTGCAATTTCCCTCTGTCAGCTGGCGACTACTCCACGGGAGGGAAGGTAGAGATAAAAACGAGTGGCCAAACGAGCCGGAATTAATCGGCCCTTTTTCTCGAGTTTGAGTCGCAGAAAAATTGTACAATTTTCGAATCCTGCTGGATGCTTTAAAGCGCGAACGTGGCATCACTCTGGAGGAAAATACGGGCAAACGGTTCCTCGAACGGGGCTTTGACTTCCAGCGATCCGTTCTATCGATTTCAGGTGCACGTTACACATTGGTCGGCCGGCTCGCGATTCGCGACGATCAATTAGCACCGTCTGGACACCGGGTCGACGTCGAAATAACGATGAACGATCCATAAAATTTAGTAGCGCGGCGATACGCCGGGATTCGGAAACGAAGAGCTGGGCTGTAAACTCGAAATAGGCGGATAACGGAACGGGACACGTGTAAAACGTCAATTCTTCCCGTAGTCGAAAGTTTCGTTCCATCCCTGTTCGCCGGTCTCGAATTAGTTTCATCAACTTTTACTTCGTTCAAGACGGGATGGATTTGCTGAATTCTTTATTAGATGTGAAAATAGAGCAAGAATGTACCATGTTCTCGCAAAAACTACTGGCCCCCGTTCCCGAGAAAACGTCACTCAAGTGTCAGACTCGCGTCCTAATTTCTCTAAATCTTTAAAACCGAGCATTAGCCGACAGGTTTATGTCGATTCTGAAACGAACGAGAGATGAAAACTATCGTGCGCTGCAAATATTATGCAATAATCCCCTCTGAACAAGTCAGTGTCACAAATAATGGAAAAATGAACAATACATGCTGATATTTCGTTGTGCAGACAATTATATATTTGCATCTCCGGGAACTAGATTTACAATCCCGAATGTCGCCAGTATGTCGACATTCGTTAAAACATTCAAGAAGATATTTGCAGTTTATTCGCTCGGAGGATTTATTCGAGGACGGTAATGGAGAGAACGAATAATTGTGTTTGGGAAACAAAAAAAAAAGGGGGAAAAATGGAGTACACGGTCGGTGCCGGTAATATAAACAGTCAACTCTCGGCGATAAATAAAGCGAGGACAGAAGAAAGAGGCGGGAGGAAGCTGACAAAGAACAAACGCAAGAAAAATGTGCATTATCGATTATAAATTTTCTACTGTTACGTGCACCGAGCAATTGTGTAATCCACGCACAAACGCTACCGAAACTCGTCGTTGCTGATATTATTCGCGTAAATAAACGCGCGAAACGTGTAAACAACCGGTGCGAGAGGAGGGCAGCGATACGCAGGAGTCAATAAGCTTCTGCTGCGCGGAGTGCGAGTGCCGACTGTGTGTTTACATTCCGAGTAGCGGAAGCCTAAATTGTCCCCTCCAAGCCGGAAACTGTAGACTATGAATCGCGGGCCCGCAGCAGCGAGCAAGCAGAGGCAGCAACGGCAGCCAGCAGCATCAGCGTGGGACGGTAGTTGAGCGCTGGCCGAGGGAAAAGTAATAAACGTTTAGGCTGGCAGCGAATTAAAGAGTCATAAACGATCGATTGGTTGCCGGTCGACGGTGTGTGTACGCCGTGGAATTGAACGGGAAGCCGGTAAGCCGACGAGTTATTTGCATGCTGAATGGCGGATGACATGCTGCCGTTCTCCGTCGAACGCCGTTCCGCAAGAGTTTACGCGGCCAGGCCTCGCGGCGCGGTGCTTTTTCAACGTCTGCGCTTTTACTGCGGCCGAGCGTCGCGCGGAAAAGTATTCGACGCGTGACGCCGGAAAATTCACGGTTCGTTGGCTTTTATTGTACGCTTTGATGGCGGACACGTCGAGCGCGACGGCCTGATACCCGCTCCCGCCGAATTCCTTCTGTCGCCCACCTCTGTCCGATCGGTTAACTGTAAAATCGGATCGGCGAAAGAAGCGTTCCCGACGCTCACAGCCGCCAATTCGAGGCTCGTTCGAGACTCGTTCGCGCGTTAATCAAACTTTCCTCGGTTCCGAGACATCTTGTTGCTTCCTAAAATCATGCGCAGCGCGCTGTTCGCTCTCCTTTTCAGCACCCCGGAGAAGTTTCAACAGAGCTCGGTTTCCGTGTGATAAAAACGACTGGGAGCAATAAAGCCACGCCCACAGGCAGCCAGAGCCGCGCGAGAGATTAGGTACGGGCGAAGCATTGGCCGAGCACCGTATTGTAACGGCTAGGCTCCGCCCCTTCGCTCGCCAGCTGGCCCGAGGGCCATGCGACAGCTCTTTCTTGCGAAAGTTCTACTTCTCCTTCTTCTTCTAGTTGTATTTTGTACTAGCTCGCTAAAATCTAGATAAATGTATTGACTAATTTCCCACACGATTCTGATCTTTCGACGGATCTAATCGAGTCAACGAAGTTATCGCACGTGTACGCTGTGTACGTCGGATTGTTCGAAGTCGGCAGAACAATTTCGTCTTCTATGAAACCGAGAAATGCGCTGTTCGAGATTTTATCGGCAATCTTGGGGGAAAGTATGAGGGGAATAGAACATGGAACAGGATACCGTAGCAGGGCTAATAAAATTCTATTTCCTCCGCTAAAGGTTCGAATAAACTCAAGATTCGCAGCGGCTGTAAACGTATAAAGTACCACAGTCTATTCATTACGAGTCCGCCGACGCAGAATGTTCAGCTCCGCCGGCACAGAATTACTTTGCAGCTACGTTATCCGGGACAACGATACAATGGCGAACAAAGAGCGGCACAATGTAGCACGCAGCCAACCCAATTGATAAGGAACAATTAGCGGAACTCCATTCCGCGGCCGAATAAATTGGAAGAAGCGGAATCGGAGAGCTACCTTCGCAGGTGTAGGAGCGTAGAAGGATTTGCGTGAGCGCACATGCAAACGGCGAGCCGTTCGCTGCGAAGTATCGCATTACGGTGCGCAATCTGTAGCCTTGGTCCACATTTACAACCTCTTTCCTACTCCTTCCACCCGTCCGACTGCACTGTGGCGTGGGTGCACCGGCGGCGCGGATGCTGCACACGCTGCGCGTTGCGCGCGCGATGCGTTCGCACAGGCGCAGGCACGCCAACGAACGCGGATTGCAAGCGCGGCCGCGTCTCGGGCTCCGCGCGGGCATTACTTTAATCGACATCACCTTTAACGACCGACTATCTTATCGGGCTTTAGTCATCATCGCGTTATCGCTCCGAAAGCTTTTATCGACGCGCAGTTATCCGCGCCGGCCATCGAACGCTCAGTGAATTCCACTGCTCGGATTGATTCGGACGGCCCCGCGGAAACTATTCAACGGCGAAGGATGTACAGGTGTCGCCCGAAAGTTGTCGCATATTGTTGCTATCGCTTTTGTTTGGCCACTGCGATTTCCCTTCCCCTCTCCAGTCAATCGTTAGTATTAAACGAGAATTTATAACGAAGTACCTGTTGATCATCGGTGGCGTCACTGAACCAGAGTTCCACGATCGACGCCGCTACCGCGCGGGAAGGTTTGTGTACACTCCTCGACGTTCTTAATTTCGTTAAAAGCCATAACCGACGCGGCACAAAGGACAGAGCCTGTCCCCTGTCCCGAAAAAATGTCAAGCACCCCCTCCCCCCTGGCGCGCAGTTAATTATCACGTTTTTCACGGCGTCTCCCGCCTTTTAGGCTACATTGCCGAGCACCGAAAGAAACCGTCACCAATCCTTCCGCTTTAACGGACCGACGAAATCGTTCTTATTGACGCCGCCTCAATACCTGTTCCCGTCTACTCGAATCGTTCTGGGGAACTTTTTTTCATTATAATTATTCACGGACGGTTTCAGGATCTTACTCGTTAAAGATATGCGTCCACGAGGACCTTTATTGCGATGTAAAATGTTGCTTTAAGACCAATCGATTGATCCCGGTTAAAAATTCTTGGATGCTTCGCTGGGCTAAGAATAGTTGATCAGCTTCGGTCATACAATTCGGTGACACGATCCTTCGTGTGCTTTAAAAAATTAATGTCGATCGAAAAACCGTTGCTTGAACAGAGCAGTTGTCTTTTGACATCTCTGGTGGAAACAGTGTTAATATAGTTTGTACTATTTGTTGACCCCTTGCCCTACAATATCGAATGTATATTATTAATTTCCTTTACACCGAAATAAAATTCTATTTAACACGTTAACTGCCACGTCAGCCACGAATTTTATTGGAGTCTTTCGAATTCAAAAGGGTTAAGACAGCATCCCCTGTAATATATATTAATTACTCTGATTTTGTAAGAACCTCTGGGTTTGATTTTTGGCACTTAACGTGTTAAAGAAAGATTCCAGAAGAACATACAGGGATACAATAGGCATGAATCTTCTCCTTTTTTCTTTTTAGGAAATTGCGGATTACAAAAAAGTTCTAGTTACTGAAACCGTCAAATAAATCGCAGTGCAAGGGGCTGAATTAGCATCGACGACGGAGCCATGAAATTGCCTCTCGCCCCAACCCTCTCGTCTGAAATAAAGACAGTCACGCAGCTATTTCCCGGAGAAACAACAACAATGGTGCAATAAAAGCGCATTATATGCTCCGGTCGCGCATGACCGACTAATTAATCCGCGTTGTCCTGCAATCTCGCCGGGTATCGCTCATCAGCGTATCCCACCGTGATTCACGGATACTTTGGGAGGAGCGACTCCCCTTAGATTACCATCTCCCGCGTCAACGAGCCAAGATTTCTAATTAATCGGTTAATATAGCGCCTCCGGAAATGACCGAAGTTATCCCCGGGAGGTGAGTAGGGACACGGAGGAGGGAGCTGGAGATGGTAGGGTGAAGCACGAGGCTGGGCCTAACAGTTAAATCAGAGAGTATGGTCCCCAGACTGTCTGCAGACGCGCTGCGTCACTCCCCTATATTACGCGTCGTTTCACGGTCGATCGTGCACTCTGAATTCGGCCGCCCTAATTTGACATCGCCGATATTTTCCGCTTTTGTCGGCCGCGCGAGAGGATGCATCGGCGACATATGTCCCGGCGACCCTCTGATTCCCCTGCAATTTATGTAAGTACACAGTGCGAACTGTCGCGCATCTGCCTCACTTCGCCTAGTCTCGTCTCGCCTCGCCTCGCAGCGGCACCACCGTTGCTAATGTTGACAGAGGAGGCGTGAAATTGAACGGAAATCATTCGACGATCGCCGTGACGAAATCCCCAATATTCCGCTCGAGGGTGCACCCATTTTTTCTTTCGTCGCGAGATGGAATGGGCGTCGTCATCCGTATTAAATACTTGTTTCCCTGTTTGCACGGGCCAAGTGGATGACATCCGAATTTCGGTTTGCTCCGGATTAGGGCGGTCTGAGTGCCTATCGCCGGCGGACTATGTTGATCCCATCTCCTCTTTTCTCTGACGTAGACCCGCTCGCATATTGTTACCGGCTGACGATCGGATTTTCTCGCAGGGAATCCCCTCTCACCTCGGCACAGCGTTGCCTCGATGCAAATTCACGGAAAACAACGTCGCACGTTCTCTTCTAGTGTTCTTTTTCTATTTTTCTTTTTTTTTTTCGTTCGGTACGCGACGAACAGCTATTCGTCACCCGGTGATACAACTCCGATATCACGAAGCCGTGCCCTCTCACAACAGTCTGAACAACAGTTGGACAACTCCCGGCGAGGGTGGCAAGGGTAGGCTGCTAAATCACAGGAGGCAACTGCTGGCACGCCCTTTTGCCCGTGGCACCTCGTACGATTCCGGGAACGACCTCCTTAACCCCCGCCATCCATATCGAGCTTAAAGCTGTTTAACGACGCCGCTGCTTCGTAAATTGCAATTCTTTTCGAGCCAGCACCGGCGGTGTGTCGCCTCGAACGCTGAAGCACCGGCCGACCCAGATGAGATTTCTCCTCGTCGGGAGCTGTTGCCTTTTTGCGCACCAACCATACTCCTTCCTGCACATTTTCGGAACCCGGCCGTATAGTTCCACGCACTTCGAACACCGGACGCTTTAACGTTAAACATACTTGTTGCTTAACTAATTCGAGTCATTTTCTTTTCCGAATAAACTGCGCGAGTCACGCGTTTTCATAAAGTCGAACTTTTGCCACCGGCGAAAGCACTTTTCGACGCCATCGACGGCACACTTCTGCGATGTGTAAACAAAAATTCTATTACTATAATACCACTATTAGCACTTTGACTGCCAAACTAGAAACCTCAAAAAATTCCATACAATCCAAGTAAGTTATTTAATGAAATAAAAATTGAAAGAAATTAAATGTATAACATTCAGTGATCCTCCAGCTTTCTTGAATGTTACAGATCCTAATCAAATTTGGTATGATGAATATATTAACGTAAAAATTCATTTTAAAACATGGACAAATAATTCCGTCACCCACGAATGGGTGACATGGCAGTCAACATGTTAATACAGTATCTTACAAAGTATACGGTGTGTAGACTGCGGATTTTATGCGTTTTAAATTACGTTTACGTTTTGAATAACGTTACTCCCGATGCAACAAGGATATTGTTACATCACGTTTGGTTTATTGAGTTTATTGATACTAGACATACGAAGCACTAAAAATGACTACTTTACATTAGTTTATAAAAATAACACGAATGTATCCATCAAAGCCATTTTTGTAATAATATATAATTCCAGTAATATCAATATTCGGAAATTAAAATTACAATTCGTCATTTTGACGGGTCCCGTAAATCTAGTGTTAAAAGAAGAAACGCATATGTTCATTCAGCTTGTGTTTCTCGCAGTCGAATCGGAACATATTCTATTATAAAGTATAGCATAAGAGTATATGGTATATAGTATAAGTATAAAGACCCACAGTCTACCGACGAACGTTTCCGTGACGTGACCCAATATTGCTTGACTCGATAATTTTATTTCTGCTACAAAGAAAATTGCAATAGCAATCTTTCCCCGCCCATGAAACGCGCCTTAAATGCTCGATTCTGGAAACACATGGCAGCGTTACGGTGCAAATGGAAAAGTTTTGCACATCGTACCGCACAGATAAGGGTCGGATGATATTCCCGTTCTCGTGCGGGGCGTTAAAAATTTTATTTGATTTGCCGGAGCCTCGAACGACGGAATCGCGTCTTGGCGTGACGCAGGCCGATAACCACCGACCGAGAAAAGTCACGCATGCCTAATGCCGGTCGTAAAAGCGTTAACTCCGACGTGAGAATGGAAGACAATATACCTGATGGTTTATTTAAATTTTTATGCGCGCCGCGCCGGCTCGATTCTCTCGCTTCCGAAGATTGCCTCGGACCCGTAAATTTTGCGACATCGTTCAAGTGACATCGTTCGATGATTACGGGCAGATAGGACACGATAATTGTCCCCCGAGTTAAATCGATTCGAAGTGTTCAATCTTTCGAATGGACCTAGCCGAACGGGGGTGGAGAGGGGTCTCTCTCTCTCCCTCTCTCTTTTTAATCTCTTAACCGGTCACCCCAGCTTTCTCGCGCGGCGCGGCGGTGTCGCGAATGAGCCGGAGGATTGCGAGATTCGCAAGCATGACTGAAATCGAAGCGCGGAAACGGTTTACGATCAGCTGGCACCATTAAATCGAATCACTGTATTACGATTCCTCCAACTTCGCCGTCGTAATATTGATCTGCCGCCTCGGGCTCGCCCGTTTCCGTGGAATTTCGGTTTATTAACTAGCGAACAATTTAAATGCGTCGCAGAATCGCATTCTCGTTAACCGCCGAACCCGGTCGAAATAATTCGATGCTGCTCCTGAGCGGATCCCAGCTCTCTTAATCCCAACATTCCAAAATATCTTTGCGGTTCGTACGATTTTATTCGGCTTTTCAAATTGCTTTGCGATCTTTCGGAAAATTTAGGAGCTTCGGACTCGAACAAACAATTGCGCGTTCGTTTGCCGCACGTCCCGAATTCCCTTCGCTGCAATTTTCGCTGTTGCACAAATTCCGCTCACGCGACACGATTTAACACTGGATATTAAGTTTGACTGTTCGATGGAAAATTTCATCCCGCCGATACAGGGCCGCGTGGAACGACCGTAAACGCCGGATAACTGTTATAATCCCATTTATTATGACGCGGAGCGTTTATGGCGTTGTTATTATCCGTGTCCTCCACCTAGACGATTTGCCGATAGACCGCACATTAGCGATAGTGATTTGTTAATTGCTTTGTCTATTATTCATCTGTGTAGCGGGCCAGCGAATTAGCTGGCTTTCTGTCACGCGGACTTGTTGTTTACGTTAATGTAATTTCTTTATTAATGCTCTCGGTTGGACAGCCGCAAATTACAACTAATCGATACGCGGTCAGTATGCTTCTTCGCCGTCCATGCAGTTAATTAACTGACACGCGCAAACAGGATTTCACGATTGTTTTCAAGCAATTATTAGCTTATTTAAGTTAGCTTGTTTAAGGGATGGACGGTTTAAAAGTGTGCTTAGGCATTTTGTGTTAGAGATTCTGCTCAAAAATTATAAAATGCTGTGGATTAAATTAGACTGTAATTACTATTACAGAATTTCTCATGGCTTTTAACAGTCCGACGCGCCACAGCAAAATCCAAGTCATTCAGCTCAGAACGCTACAATGCTTTTGTGTCCCGCCAATGGCGTGTGGTTTCATCAAACACGGTACAAACACTGTGCATGTGCTCGAAGGTTTTTTTAATTTTGCTGACACGATCTTGATATTTACCTCAACCCTCGCTACAACGAGCACGCTGTTACGAATAATACAAATCTACCGAGCACATTTCACGTGGTCAACGGAGCAGATGTAATGATTCGTACACGACCGTGCAGTGGTGGTCAGTTTAATAAGCAAAGCCGGACATTAACGGTGGTCGTGTAAGTGTGCCACTCGCATTCTTCGACAACTATCGGCCGGTCGCGACGAAATATTTCGCGGGACACGAGCTGCATAATCGCGTAGCATCGCTCCGGTTCTTTTTTCTCGGCGAGGCTCGTTCAATTAAAATTCGCGACGGCGCACAGTGTGACGAATGACGTTTTTAGCTGTACAAAATTCTAAATCGCTTATTTTTCTATATTTATCGATTAATATGTTCACAGTCGTATGAAATATGAATAATTATTAATTTTTTGCAACATTTAGTTGGTTTTTCAGTTCTTTTCAGTGTCAGTGTCTTTTCAGTTCTTTTCCTTATGTTGTTTATACCGATTTGTTTAGATTAATCTAGAAATTTGTATTTCCTATTTAAACTTTTTATAATTTTTATGAGGAATAACATGTTTTGATTCAACGTACCTGATTATGTCTAAGGATGATTTTGTTATAACGTTTCCACGTATAAAGTGATAACGCAACAAATAAAACACTAACAACAATCACAGTAATTATAACAATAACAATACACCAACAACAACAATAAAAATGACGAAAATGATAGATATAAGAAAAACGCAAGGGAGATGTACACTGCACCATGATCGCTCTGAGACTGAAGAAACGAATTTTCATACGAAGAAAGTTCAGAGGAAAACTCGGGGATCTTATCATTGTTTATTCCTTCAATATACAATGAATGAGACCAATCCAGAGGTTTCAACGAGTAGACTAAACAAACCGCTAAGTGGCAACGGCAATCGGCATCGGCTGCGTTCGAAACGCCCGGCCCGAGCTATGATTGTCACGAGTGTGTATGTAAAACGACGTAACTTCATTGTAAAAATTAGTATAGTTATGCAACGTTTCGCAAGCCATATACTAATAACCATATACTAATTCATTAACGAAGAGTAGTAACATGGGCGTTTCTGTGGAAAAATAAGTACCGTCTTTGACGCTTAATTTACGAAAATACAGGAATGTTATCGATAATTTGGAATTACTACAGTGAAAATACATGTTTTGAGATATTATATCCATCATATATAGGAAATTTAAACACTCCTTAGTACATTTTAACATATTTCTAGCGCGTATAGAAATGTGCCCATTCATTTATAGGTTATGTGTTCGTCTTTTAGGTAAAGTTTACACGCTCTGTAAACATACAACAAAAGAATTTTAAGTTTTAATATTCAAGGGTTTTGATACATGGTTATTTCAGATTATATTAGCGCAGTTAGTGTTTTTTTTTATTTGAAAGTTAATTTTATCCAGCTAAAAAGGCCATTCGTCACACTGTGCGACGCTATCGTTGTAAACGCGACGGCGAAAAAGGCTCGCGAGCTACGAAATTGCAACGGCGATAACCGGCGCTGGAACGGTTACCCTCGGCTCTCAGGAACTCGATAAACACCGGCGCTCTCTGCGACGTGTAGAGAATTCGGGGACGTTGCAGAACGAAGGCAGAACGAAGGCACGGGGACGGGCAACACGTTAAACGTCGAACTCCGCTCGGCCCACGCGAATATGATGGATAACAGGTCCGCCGTTCGTGTTATGGATGAAACTGGAAGACTCACCCGGGGCGTAACATGAATTAGTAACTAGCTGCGACCGCGGGTTAGTCGCACGAAAACCCGTGCAACGTGACACGAGGGCCCCACCCACGCGTTCTAGCTTTCTCTCTCTCTCTCTCTCTCTCTCTCTCTCTCTCTCTCTCTTTCTCTCGCTCGTACCGCAGAAGGTGCCTGTTATTGAAATTTATATTAATGCCCCGGGTGAGCCCGAGGCCGAACGATTTTCGTAATTTTCGTCCGGAAGCGGACACGTGGCGCCTCCAAGGACGAGAGAAGACGAACGAGGTCGGCCGGGTCGCGTGCCCCGGGAGGTACGGTCGCCATCGCGTAATGAAAAATACGGGTCGCTGATGTAACCTTCTCTCCGGGGCGTGCGCCCCGAACGGAAATACGCAAACACAAGACGCGGGTCAATGTTATGACTAGCTGGGGAGTAAAATTGGACGAAGGGAAACGCACGCTCCGGGCGGAATTTTCGGAGTTTCGTTCGGGATACATTCTTGTTCTCTTACACGGAGCCCGGAGTTTCGTCCCAGACCACTGCCGAGAATGTTTCCGCACAGTTTCGGCCTTGTATATCGACCCTTTGCCTCGTAATATCGGGACGCGCTCGCGACCAACGTTTTCCGGCATCGCCCGTTAATTTGCAACATTTTCGCCGAGGTTCGTTAGGTATGGCAGGTTTCCAGCCTTGTCCCTTGCGGGGATTTTTGTTAAAATATCTCGATTTTGTGAGGACTTTATGTCAGAGCGGAAACACCCGTTCAACACACACACACACACACGAAGGCAGGTGTTTTTAGATATTCGGGATCCCTATAATTTCTACTAACTTCAATTTCAATTTCCCAACCACCACAACATTACCGGCACGACTATCATTACACTTGGCATTATTAAATTTGTATTTAATAAATTACGAAAGATTTCGGTATTGTACGAGTGAATTGCACCACTTTCGTATGTATAACATGAAAAATATATATATACATAGAAGGGAAATATTCTAGGTCGGAAGAAAGGTTTCGTTTTGGAGTTGAAATAGTTTCGAGTACAAAGGGTTAATATAATGTAGATAGATGCAACTGGACGTGGCCCTAAGACGGCAGGTTAAGGTCAATTGCAATAAATAACAATAACAACTTCACAAATTGTAAGAGAAAAAATCTGGAGTTCGTCAAATTGTCTCTAATCAAATAATGTAGATAGATGTGACTGGAAGTGGCCGTAAGACGACAGGCTAAAGTCGATCGCAATAAATAACAATAGCAACTTCACAAATTGTAAGAGAAAAAGTCTGGAGTTCGTCAGATTGTCTCGGGCGTCAGAGTACGCCGGCTGCGCGAGTGTTGAAAGAGTTAGGGGGCTAGTTTCCCCAAAGACCTCTGGTCCTGCGGTAGGAGTGGCCGGAATAGCAAGTGGTTGAAATGAACGAAACACCCGGTATCTCAGTTACACGTCGTTCCGGCAGCCACTCGGTTATTAATTCGACCTTGTTGACATTCACCAGGCGGTCGTGCGATATTAAGTTGGCACGCGGCAGAAACAAGACCGGGAGCCTATTTCCAACGTGCCGCCATTACGCGGGCTTTTGTTTCCCGGCGGCGCGGCGGGGTGTGTAACGATCGCACGTCCGCGGATAACAGGTTTTGTCGTGGTCTGTCTTCGCGGGGCTGCCGCTGAACAGAAACAATTTTTGCGAGCGACGGGAACAGTCCTCCTGCCGGGTTGCGAGCCACGTTTCCCGTCGCAAAAACCGCCGGAGAGAGAGGCGACGCGACGGGGCCAAGGACGATTTTTCAATCTGTCTGTAAAGACGCGGCCCCGCCGCGATAAGAATCGCAATTCCGCTCCTGGTCGATGTAACGTTTCGGAGCTGATTAAATTGCCCCGGAGTCAGAACGATGTTGCGGGCCAGCTACGTTTCGTGGATAACAATCTTTGCGCGCCGGGATTCTGATCGAAGCTCCGTAAATACACCGGGAATTGCGGGACGAGCAATTCGTCGGCCCGTCCTGCTAATTTCGCATGCGGGGAACACTTTGTCCCTCGTATATTCGTCGTTGCTTACTTTAGAAATAATTCTGTTGATCCCCCCACCCCCGTCACCTCTAAAGACATCCTTAACAATCCTTCGGCCGACCATGTTCGTTATCGATCCATCTCCTCTGCGCAGAGGAAGTATCCTGTATACGTCCTGTCCCGTTTCCTCAACGGGTCTCCTCCCCTTTTTATTTCGTGGGCATCGTCTGGTAATATTCTATATTGAAATAGCTTTCGAGGAAATCTATGTAAAATACAAACGCGGATGTTCGATAAAGGTTTCTCGAAAGTTTCAAATGAAAATCCGAGCTTTAAATAACCGTGTCGTTTGTGATGGAATAAAATCGACCGAATAATGATAAACGGTCTGGTTCTCTTTACATTGTGAGAATGAAAAGGCCGATCACATCGAGTGGTTCTGAGTATGCAGTTTCAGCGAAAGGAAACGTCGCTCGAAAAGGACCTTCGTGACAACGCCCGACCGCGTGTCTCGCAAATGACTCTGTAGGAATCGAATGAACCGAGAGCTACGAAACTTTACCTCGCTCAGCTTATTCCCCAGACCTCCCCCCCTCTCTCCAATCGATTACTACGTTTTTAAACGCCTCGACAAGCTCGTACGAAAGAAGATTTTCAATTACGCCAGAAGCAGCTCACCTTCGAGGATTTTGCTCCGGGTTTTCAGAAAACGAGCGGAACAGATGGACTTTGTCGTCGACGAAGATGCGCGGATGGCTGCTCTTATCGCGGTCCGATTTTAAGCAGAGATCGAAGAGATCGAATCGAAATCGCAATTATTATTTGCGGATCATCGTTTCGCAGCGGCGTCGACCGAAACGGTTCCCGTGAAATATTTTTATTGTAGATAGGCGGGCGCGTCGAATGATCTATTTTCGAATTTTCGGCGCAACGGCGCGGCGTACGCTTTTATTGACCAGAACGGCCAGAAATTTGATTCCTATCGAAAATTGAAAACTCTCTCCGCGGTAGGCGGACGTGTGCAATCTTTATGGAGATAGAGACCATGGACGGGATAAAACGGCAAACAGTAACGCGGAATTTGTCTGCCCTATTCCCCGGCGTACTTCAAATCGCTATATGGTATTGACGTTTCTATTAATATATTCGCTTATGCTCTGCGGCGTTTACCTTCGAGCTATTTGCGCACGACGTGTTGAAATAACGTCTGCAGTTCCGCTGGAAGCGTCATATTTGTCAATTTCCTCCGACAGCGCGAACGATTGCGCGCGCGAAAAAACTATTTCCATTCGAACACCTCGCCGACTAATCGTGCCTCCACTCGAGGATTATGCGAGGGCGATGAACCACTGAAATTATTATTAAAGAATTTTCTAAAGCACTAAGAATATTTTCCTCGGAGTACCAAATTGCGGAGTCTTCACCAACGGATAAAACGAACCATCGATATTTTATTATGTGTTAGGTTGCTGCTTATGAAATGTACGATTTCTGATGGTAAAATCGAACCAACGCTAATACACGATAATCACATTGATTCACATTGAAATAAATGAACAACCTTTAGTGCAAAGTAAAATTAGAGAACCAAAAAGAAACATATGACAAATTCGCGTATCTTTTACCTTTCAGGAATCTTTGATAACCGTAATCCCTGTCATAAGATACCTATAATACTTTTAGCAAGATTCCTATGAAAAATCCATCAAATTAAGAATTAAAGCTTCGCTGGAATTTCCAGGATGTTTATTCGCGATCAAATTTCGGGGGACAAGTTTACCAGAATGGACGCGGCTCCGCGAATTTCGTTTTACTGTTCCGAATTTAAAATTTACCGTGTTCCAACGGGCAATCCCTCGAGGTCGCCGCGATTCCGCGGCGGAACGACCGGTCTTATTCCATCGGCGAGTCCGAGGAGTATCGGGCTGGTCTCGTTAGGATAATTTCCATTCGGTTAAACCTATTTATGCCTGGCGAGGTCTCGGTATTTTGAAAATCTCTCGAAGCCGGCGAAGCGTGGGCGAAGCATACCGGTACCTACCGAAACCGCTGTATTACGCTCGGCGAGGATGCAATTCGCCCTGTGCTATTGAACCTCTATATGCTCCGCGTAATCTGAAGGCAGTGGTGTACTCCCCCTCCCCTGCCCCCCGCCTCCTTTCCCCCGAAGGCACGGAAAATACCCCCGAGTACGCGAAGAAAGCTTTCGGTGCGCTGTGCTCGAAATTGCGGTAATGCTATTACAAAGGATCATGGCAGACCTACGCCCCCTCTCCCCCACCCCCGTTTATACCTGAATTTCGCCAAGTTTCCGCGATTTAAATCTAGTTTGATCTCAGATTACTCCGCCAATCTTTGGATGGTCTAATGCGGTTTAAATCAGGCTGCCGCAGCCTCGAAGGTCCTCGTCCTTGCGACCGTTTACACGATCGATACCCGGGCTCCTTCGCCGACCATGATTGCCTCGGTTTGTACAGCTGCGACCAATATCCACAGCAGTCCAATTTTTTCCGCAGCTCCTTAACAATACGATCTTTTGAATATTTCGATGGAAATGCGCCGGATAGAATTGATTCGACGCGGCTTTTGTTGTAGTTCCTTGCGCAATATAGTGCAACGATACTGCAATAAATTGTGAAACTTTGTAATTGTGTAACCAGCTAAATGTACAGTTTAATAATGTGTACACTAACGGGTGAACATTTCTGTTTCCAGGTAAGGGTCTCCTGCGATTATTCGTGTACGATCAACTGTTGTTCCACGAAGAACTTCGCAAACAATATGAAGGCTCCATTGGTAAATTCTTATCGTTATTTCTTTGTCTTTAAAGTTGTTTCCATTTACCATGGGTCCGTTCAACCCGTTCGTATTTTCATTTCTAACAACTTTCTGATTATTGCCTATGACGCCATTACTTGCCATAATACGATTTATAATATTTTTGCATCAAGAAACGACATTCTGGTATAAAATGATAAATTATTTAAGAACAACAGTCTTTTGCGACGACGATTGAGTGAAATTGGATTTTTACACCTGGATTCTGAAAGTTACCGTGGCAGTCAATGTGTCAACACGTCCCGTGTTCTTTGAAGGCATCTGGTTTTGGGGATTAGAAAAAAACACAACAATTTTTTCCCCATAAATAAATGTTTTATATTTTTATTTTACAATTAATCAATTAAAATTTGTTGGCGTGGTGGAACCGTTCTTGAAAATGTCGCTCGGCAGCGAACGTGTTAAAGATAGCTCTATATTTCAGGAAAATGTAAGAAAATTATATTCTGTTTCTGCTTCGCCGACGGTACTTCAAAAATTCCATTCGTCTTTAATATGATATTCTTGTGCGAAACGTTAAAAGTCAGGTAATACTATTAATGAATATTATTGGAGTCACTCTTAGCAGAAATCCCGAGCAAGAATAGTTTCAACCGAGCCTGACAATCGAAAGCATACACAAGGGAAAAGAAACCCCGGCTGAATCTCAAGGTGAAATTGAATTTTAAGAAAAGTTTTCAGACTCATTTGTCGAGGAGGTGTACCCGATATAAAATCCTTATTCTCGCCAGAGCAGCGTCGTTTTCCTATTCCCTGGAAGCCCCGGGCTGCATTATTCCAATCAACAAGGGTCCCGGCACTTGAACACGACCGCACGGCGATATAAGTTGCCGCGACTTTTCCTGAATATCGGTTTTTCGGATATACCGGTCGGAACGCGGGGCAGAACAAACGAGACCGCCGCGAAAGTACGGTGATAATGCATTCATGAATGGGTCCGAATTCCGCAAGAAACCGCGTTACCGTGATTCGAGGCGTATAGTACTCGCGCCGCGCGAAAAGCATGTCGTTAGTATTCCCATCGTGCTATCTCCCGGCTACTGTTCGCACAGTTGGCGGCCACGAGGGCTGTCTCGACAGACGTACGGCAGCTTTCTGAGGCTGTTACCCGACCAATTCCCAGAAATATTTTCTACTACGCGCGTAAAATCAGTGAATTCTCCGCCGAGCTTTTCCGATACCGTAACCCCACGAATGTGCACGCGCGCGGCTCGACAACGGCGTAGGCGTCGTCGTCGTCGTCGTCGTCGTCGTCGTTGTGTCGTGTCGTGTCGTGTCGTGTCGTTCGCGAACCCTTTTCCATCCGCCGACCTTCCCTTCCCAGGCTTCCCATCACGCGCACGCCGCATTCTTTTCCCCGGAATTCACTGCTTTGTTCCGCTTTAGCACTTCCAAGCCGACTGACGCGCGGCCCGGCTCCGAACGGGAATCCCCCCAGATATCGCAGAAACGGTGAAAAATATTAGACAGGTTATATCGGACTGAATTCCTGCCACGTGTATCTTTCTTTGCTTTCCCCGGTCGAACGCGCCCCGCCGTCCTCCTCCGGGGTGAGTTAGGCCCTCCGGATGAATTACGGGGATTCGCGGACGTGCCAACACCCCCCCCCCCCCCCACCCGTATTTACGGCTCTCCGAGGAGTGTTAACCAACACTTCATTTTTTATTCTCGATTCTTTGTTTAAACGGTACATTTCGGGAAAGTTTTAAGTCGATTCCAGCAAAAAAAATAAATTTCATAATTTCATGTCTGCTCTCCAGTTGGAAAACATGCGCTTCCCCGGTCGAAAGTCCAATAGGGACCCAGTTACTGTGCCTATGTATATATTTTTTTATTTTTTTATTTTTAAGCATTTGAAACCCTTCTGGGTTTATTCTGCTTTACAGGAATAATATAAGGGTACAATAATATAGAATACAGAGATAGAACAAACAGAATACAATAATAATACAAGTGAATACGATAACAATGTCCGTTAATACTAAATATGTTAACATTAAATCTCATGTTAACGTAAAATGCTATGCTTGTATAGATGTAGTCTGGTCATTACTACAATGGAATATACACCAGTTGTATTTAGTACTCATTAGTTCTACTGTTAAAATCAGTTAACATCTATGTTATATTTCTTTTTAAATGTTCGTTATGCTTTAAAAATAAGTATAACTAATATAGGCACAGGGATTGCTACCCCCATAGTAACTGGGTTCCTTACCCTAGTACCTCAAATTTAAATTACTGTTATTTTATCAGAGATTCATTTTTAATGCGCTATTCGAAAAACTTCAAAACGAGAACACATTCTTTAACAGAATGGCGAATATCCTCCTTCATTCTACTCCGCACGGTCTAATAAAAATCATAGGAATCATTCTCGTTATTATTCCAAAGCAACGTGTATATATCAGTTGCGTTTAGCGTTCCCTGTTAAGGAGATTTCCCATCGATTTTCTCCGTAGCCGTTTTCCCCATTGTTTTTCTCGTCGAGGTACAGGAGAATTAGTTTCGCAGTGCACTGTGGTCTTACAATTGCGAGAATGATCAACGCGCTACAATCGGGGATGACACGGAACAATGAGGAAATCAGCATTGTTCGAGGAACAGGTTATTGACACGATGCCACGGGAGGTTCCCTTTGTCATCGATTGTAGCCAGTTAATTATATGATGCGAAGTTATTTAATTAGCGGTCGCCGGTGTCAGCATAGGTTTTAATCACCGGGATCCATGGACGGAACAGGGGTTAAACCGGCTGAAAGCCAGGCGGAGTTCGACTTTAATAAAAGTGCGGTCCGCATCGATTTCCGTAAAATTGGAACGATTTATTCTTGTTCCGACTCGATTCCCGGCCGATGTATCTGTCCTCATATTGGCCCCCGGACACGGACAACGTTGATCGATATTCAATTTGTGTTCGCCAAGAAAATATACGTCCGTCCAGATATTGAAACTTTCTAATTCCCGCGTGACAGATTGCCGGCGCAGAGATCATATTCGCGCGTGTCGTTAAATTTTAACGCTGCCACAAATTCACCGCTCGATTATGAGACCATTCGGAACGTTGCGCAACGTATTCGCGGACGGTGGATCGGATAAACTCGTTTTTTGTTGGGAGATCGTCACCTTCAAACGTCAAATGATATATGCAAAAGAGGATAAAAGATTCCGGGTCGGAACGAGATTGGAGTCGAGAGGAAAGCTCGAGTTGCGTCGGTCTGGTGATATTTCAACATGTTGTTTGAACGTAACATTTCCATCTCTCGGATTCCCGGCGATTTTAATGAACGAACAATTTAATAGTCGATTAACGTGTGCGGTATCGGTATATGTTTGTGCATCGCAGAAAATTTTAACGAACGAGTTCCGTCGATCATTAAAGTGTTACAGCAATTTCAAATAACGACGAATAACAAATTGAAATACACCTCTTTCCTACGTTCCGTTCAAAATTGCGGTTAAAAATGTGTCAATGGCGCAGAACGTGTTAATTAAATTGAGTGTAAAGAGATTTTACGGTCCATTCTGTGATCGAGGACTAGAAGAAAGCTCTGGACTGATACGAAATTTTTTTCCGAGCTCGCGACGTCACATTTCGATGCAAGAGTTCGCTTTCGGACCTCGAAGATCTGCGATTTCCAGCGATCGAGCGTGATCGAAATTCCCCGGACACTGTTGGCCGACTAAACAGCGATACCCGGCATGTTAACCAATGAGGATAACGAGATCGAATCGATCCGGAGCTGTCACCGAGTGACGAATTCCCGTCCATCAACGGAGAGTTCACGGATCCGTCGAATTCCTCTGTCCGTGTCAGAACAGTTTGTGGTTCCCGCAAACGTGATGCGCACGAAACAAACACAAACAGTCTCGTTCTCTCTCTCTCTCCCTTTCTCTCTCCCTCTCTCTGTCTCTTGTTTGTCTGAATTAACGCCCACGCGATGCTCCGACGAACGGAGAGTGTATCGCCGTGTCGTGAGGCTTCCTTGCACGGTAACTGGACAAACTTGCTGGCCATTGTACGCGCATCGGCCCACCTGTACGCAAACTAGCCTGGCGCGTTTATATTCGGCGGTCGTCGTGTCGTGCATACACGACCGTCTTACATCGGCTCCCTAGTATTCTGTTCCCGTCCTGCAGCCACCAAACCGACGCAATTCGGTATTCGGTGGTCGATACCTGGTGATCTACGGTTTAATCTTCCGTGAATCACATGAAAACTCATGATAACCCGAAATCTTCAGTCTCTTGTTCCTGACTGAAAAATTTCACACTATCTCATAAGCGAGGTGTCCGCGTACCAACGACTGTTACTTAAAATCCTTTAGCTGACAAGTATAAAACAATTGCATAATAGTCACGTTTCGTGTTCAGTGGTTTTAATATTTGTAAGGAGGCTCGGAGGCTCGACACGACACGTCGTAATTTGTTGCTTGCTCGCAGGGAACTGTTTATTTAACAAAATCTAAACGTAACATTTGTTAACGCAACGCATAAATCAATAAAATTATATATAACAGACAAACATATGAAACACTCAGTCATATAAACGGTGGTATAAACATTCTTACATATTAAACTATCAAATTACGTTTCATTTATGATGAAACCACACCTTGGAGAAGTGCATCTACAAACAGAAAGAGATCAAACGTGATACTATCTGAGAGTAGTAAGCAGTGTGAAAGCAAATGAGTTCACGAGGATTAAAATGATACATTAGGAGGACGCAGGAAAAACAGTAATTTTAATGTAATCCTCGTCGTTACATGGTGTTGTTCCAAGCCCGAAGATCGGCCTGAAGAGGACGCAACGAAACCAGATTGTGTAATTATAGGAAGCTGCAGGAGGGGTGTGGAGTTGTATCAAACTTCCAAACTGTTTACTGTTCGCGCGTTAATCGAAGGGTGCGAATAATCGACACGTGTCCAGGGTGTCGGGATTATCTCGATCGCATCTTCCAGCCGGGGGTGGTTCCCACGATGGTTCGCCGCGTCAGGCGTCTCGACGTTTCATTTTCAAGATCAGCAGTTCCTTCTCGTTCGTTTAATCGAATCGCACGTGTTCGAGTCGCGACGCAGCGCGCGAACACTGGGACCGTATCGATCCAACCTTCATCCAAAAAGTCATTATAATTCTCATGCCTGCCTGTTACAAAAATTCGGATCTTCTCATTTTTATTCCAATCGGACAAACATCGCCTCGCGCGAAAACGAGCCGCCGTTCGTGGAGCGAGGGTCAATTAAGGGAGTCTTTTTGATCCTTCGTCGTTTTCGTTGTCGCGCTAACGGTGTCCGAGGGCGCTGGTTTTACGCGTAACGCTGCCAACGCACGTTTTCACCCCCTCCCTCCCGGCCCCACCCTTCGTTCTGCGACAGATCCGGCAGCGGCGTTTACCTTGGGGGCAATCAGAAAGACGACACCCTTATTTGCCAGTGGTAACTGCGACTCTCTCTCTGCGAGGAGATTATTTTTATCGTTCGAGTTCTCCGGGGGCAGCTGCTGCTCCCTTGTCTCGCCGTCGTCGTCCCCCTTTTCGCGCGGATCCGTTTTCTTCGTCCTGACACGCCGAGCGGAAAACACACGGGGGCTGGAAATGGGAATCGAGGGTTAGGCTACCGCCGCGTCATAAAGTGCGACCCTTATTTTGAGTTAGCACTGTTTGCCGGCGAGGAGACACTAATGCGATGTAACCCACGGTTTAAATACACTGTACAACGACGAACGCCGACTATTGCTAGGGGATGAAATTAGTTACCAACGAGCCCATGAATATTAGCCCTAAAGACGGAGCTTGTAGCCGAAGCAAAATCATCTGCGTACATCGCCATTCATTTTATTGCCAATCCTGCCGCTATATTAGAGAAGCTCCATTTAATTTGACATTAGAGGATCGGGGAAGCTCCATTTAATTTTCTTCGGACTAATTTAACGCTGAACCTATCGAGGATTGACAACGATCGATACTGTCCTACGAATAGAACGAGATTGGATTTATTTTTAATAAAGCATTTTGGCGTTTTGCATTAAAGTATCTTTACGAGATTGATGGTCTAACGGTCTTTCAAATGAAGAATTTCGAAATTCGACTTTCAAAAACAATTCAAAAATTGTTCGCCGCACCGTTCAGCGAACGTTTTACCGATTTTCACGGCGATTCGAATGATTTAATTCTTCGCGATTCAGTGTCTAGATTATCCTCGAGCGGTCTCGTTGAAATTCGGCAC
Source organism: Halictus ligatus (assembly GCA_028454255.1). Lineage (NCBI taxonomy): Eukaryota > Metazoa > Arthropoda > Insecta > Hymenoptera > Halictidae > Halictus > Halictus ligatus. The sequence goes on along the minus strand of CM052132.1, from coordinate 9,116,130 downwards.
CGCAATTGGTAATATATAGTTAGTCGCAGCATAGTGGACACAAGCAGGGGAGCGCGTAGTTACGTTTAATTCGGCTGTGTTTTGCATACGCAAGAACGTATTGAATTCGGAAGAATTAATAATTCTATGGAAACGTAATCTCGTCGATGCCCGGTGAATATTCATTGTACATAAACTGCAGAAAATTCGGCGAGAATTGGAGGGGTGCGGGGTGAGACACTACAATCGAATCCCGTTGTTCGGCGCATTATAAAACACAGCCAATTATCCGCGATGCCGGCATAGAAATTAATTAACAGTATTTTCGTAAGAGGATTACCGGGACTCGTAATTGTAGTCGACTCTGGAAACGTAATTCGAGCTTTTCGCGGTCGATCGCAGCTATCCGCTCGGGATCCTTCTTCGTCTTGTTAGGGAGGTACTGCGTTCGCGTTGCATCCTTTCTCATCACGTGCTTCTTTCCTCCTCTCTGTTAGCCCCTCTCCCTCCCATCCCTCCTCCCTCTCGAGCCAGAAAAGCATACAAAGGATGGAAAAAGAGCGGAAAGGGTTGAGAGCTTCCCTCGCCCGGGGCCATGTTAAATCGTAAACGCCACTGCGAGTCCGACGCGTATCCGAGAGTTCTTTTCCAAGTTTTTATTATTATATGAAATTACCGTCGTTCGTTTGAGACGAGAGATTCCATAAGTTCAGCCTCGACCTTTTACAAGCGCGCGTACTATCGGCGATTCCACCGGCATAAAAGGCCGCACGAATAAAAGACCCCGGGTATTTTCAAATGTTGTCCATTTACGAGCTTTCGCTTTAAAGAAATCTTTTCCGTCCGATGCATAACAAGTCGGAAAGCTTTCTCCGACCGATCGTTGTAACGGCTCGGTTACTTTCCTTCTGTTCGACTATTTGTATCGACTACTCGTAGAACAATTTAATAAACGCATATAAGCGGGCAAGAAGAATCGCTTCGCGAGATGTAAATCAATTTCAAGGGGTAGACATCGTCTTGACGGCCTCGTTATTCTAGAATTTTTGCTAAGCTGAATACCATTTCGAAAAGGTACAAGGACATTATTTATCGAATTAAAGGAGGATTAAGGGGATCAGCAACACTTTCGTTGTAATCATATCCCGTGAGCATAATTCGACGCGAGTTATAAGGCGTGTGGGACGGAATTTACGCTAAACAATGTATGCACTAATAGGCTAATGAACGTTCGGAATTACAGTCTTCCACTTATGAGGGTAATTGGCATCCAACTAATTCGAGGAGCGGACCACGTAGAACCGTTAGACAGAAAATGCACAGCAGGAGTATGTAATGAGTATATTCTGCGGTTTCAGAATACAGTGCGATCACAGTTTCGAGTTAGTCGTTGGTTTGCTGGTAATTAGTCGTTACGGGTAATAGGCGGTTAAGAATTCTGCGGAATCCTTTAGGATTGTTGGTCGAGATAAGACTTAATATTATGGAGTAGTTAGAGGAATAGTCGGTCCCGTGGTGTACCGACAACGTTAAAATGAATAATGCGGTTTCGAACCGTTCCCTTAGAAATCTGAATATGCTAAAGATTCTTCTTAATCTTGCTGGATGTATATCTTTCGGAAATTGATACCATCGATGTAATTAACGCGTTACCATTATCATTGTGTATTTTTCACGAAGAAGGTTACCATTATCATTGTGTATTTTTCACGAAGAAAAAAAAGCGCATTGCAGGGAAGACGAGAGAGAATGCGAATGCGAGCCGTGGCGTCGCGGCGCTCGGCGTAGAATTCGGATCGGAGTTCGTTGTTTAATCCAGGAAGACGGCCACTCGTTTCGGTTCGCTTTCATTCGAATTCGATTACCCGGCGGGAACATCAACATCCACTTTTCAGGCGGCCTCGGCCCCCCGTATTTTCCTTGGATCCTTCGGAGCCCGTGGAACGAAGAATGATTTTCCGCGCACGTACGCGTAAAATACTGCCTCTTGTCCCGGCATGACGCGGCGGAGCGGGACGTGTGCGAGGCTCGCGTGCGAAAACGGAGCGGAAAATAAACCTTTCCGCGAGGAGGACGCGCTGCTGATTCTCTCGCGATACGTTCGTCCTCCTTCCTACCATCCTCTTTGGTCCTCCACCCTTCCCCCTCTCCGCAAACCATGGTAGCCCGTGCTTTCAATTTCAGCAGAACTTGAAACGATACCTTTCCCCCCTCGCATACCCCCGCAACCAGGAAATAGGAGTTTACGGCACGTGCGGATTGAAAGACGAAACTTTCCGGCCGCGCGTCAGAATTTAAATCCTTTTAAACAAGTTCCTCATTTCGTCGCCGTTTATAATTCATGGAGCACGGGACGGGCGGGGTCATCCCGAGGATGCCGGGAAACCGCCCCGTACCCCCTCCCTCCGCCATCTTCCACGCCGAAAATTTACATAGAAAAAGGATGGCCAGTAACGATTTACGATTTTGTATTCGACGATGAGATATTCATGAAATACGGTGAATTATCGTGAGCACGGTATATAGGATACGCTGCTGCTGCTACTGCTGCTGCTGCCACGCCGGTCCGTGAGATGCGGTTGCGATACGAATAACCACGGCTGAATTAAGATCTATACACGGGAGTGTAATTAGAACACACCCCCGCTGCACCCGCCCGGCGACGATTTATATCTCGATCGGGAAACGCCGCTCCCTTTTCATTTTTCCTCGGATTCCTTTTTTGCTGCCTGTCGGCCACTTGCCGCTCAGTTTCGATCCGATTTTCCGCGCTCGTTTCACTGCTCCGGCTTGCGATACATTTTTATGTTTGCGAGCCGCGTCGTCATTTTGTTCGTTACGGAAACCATTACGTCGCTTTAAATAAAATAACGAAGCAATATCTAGAGATTTTGCGAAAAACGGGAGCCAAATTGTCATTCTTCCTATAATTATTTCAACAAAATGAAAATAACACATCGATGTCTAAAAATGTTTTAAACCCTTCTATTGATCTACATTGCGCCTACTTATTTTTGTCACGAATACATCAAATCTGGTTATCTATTTTGACCCAGAGTATTAAAATCGTTCGACGAGCAACTGCTGCATTAAGAATAATGAACAGACGTGTCTACCAAGAAGTATCTTCAAAAATATACTTTAACACTAAACCTACCACTGTCAAAATTGACCGGTTCTCTGTTTCACAATTATTGAAATTATAGAAACGTTTTCATAGGAAATTACTGAATTGACTTCTTTATTTAAGCACATGTTATAATGAAAATCGTACAAAATTTAAATAAATTGGATCTTCTCTCTCCTATAAGAAGTTTCACTTTTATATGTTTTGTGCTGGGTAGGTTTACTGTTAAAAAATTGATAAATGGAGCAGCAAATGTTCCTGTGTACATCATCAATTATGTATAGTTACAAGAACGATCCGGCGTTCGAAGGTTAATTTAATGTGCTTACTTATTTCAACTGTGAAAATACACTTCGAAATAAGTTTGCTTAAGTATTTACAAGAAAGAGGAATCGGTTTAGGGTCGTCGAAAAAAATTCCCTCCAGTCCCCCTAATATCGACCGGCATTTTGCGCTTAGCCATTAATATCCCAGTGTATATTGCATAGTCGCGTGTATTGGGCGCTACTTGTGCCGGTTCGACGAGATTTCCGAACTGTTTACAGGAAATTCCGTTAAATTCGAATCGAATTACACGGCCGGGTTTCGCAGACGATGCGCTCGATTCCCCGGATGGAAGCGCTCATCTTCCGGGCGCGTTGCTCGAAATTAGCTCTTTGCCTGTAATGATATTGCCAGATCCTCCATTATAGCGTGAACATGCAGTCCTTTCTTGACGCATTAGCCGGCACGTCGAATACAAATTGAATAACAGCCTGCACCGGTGGGCGTTGGCGTTAACCAAGTTCTCGGGAGCAAATACGATAAAACGCGTATATCCAACCGGTGCCCGAGAATGTCAGCTAGACCACCGGGGAATCTCAGCATCGGCTAACAACCGAAACTCTTGATTAACAGCGTGTGACGCCGGGGCAGCTGCTGAGACCGCCTTCTACTCCAGCGAGTCCGATTGATCCGCCATTTTAACCCTTCGCGGTCCGATCTGTTCCCTCTACTTTATTTCAGAACTTTCTTCAAACAACTTACAGTTCAATTTCCATGCGTACATACGTATAATTTTACATGCATTACAGTGTAACCATTCACAATAGTGGAGAAATAAGATGATTGCAAAAATTCTAAATTTCTTAGGTGATCACGGAAATAGTGGAGGGTTTAAAAAAATTTAAGGACACCAACATATCATCTTCAACCTATTAAAATTATTGGACGAAGAACATTTTTAGTTTTAGCATTGCTGTGTCTTGCAATCGAGGCAGATCATTTTTATTTTCCAGGAAGATCGACAGTATAAATCAGTTATGCCACCATCATTTTCTATAATTGTCTCTCAATGATTTTCAAGGAGCTGGATTTTCGTACAAGATTGTGTTGTTTTTCGTCAAAGAAGGTTTCGAGGTATCCGAAAATTGGGCAGAAAGATTTGCAGTCACAAATTACAATTCTACAATTGTTCTTACATGGTTACCTTTTGATTTTGTCGAAACCGAGCTGATACAAAGAAAAATCAGAGGTGAATACGTATATCTTTGTATCGACAGAGATTCAAAGGAAAAGAAAGGAATAATATTTACGCTTCCCAGAGTTTGCTCGAAATCTTCGAGCTCGACTGTGCACAGCGACGGGGTTGAAAGGGCAGTTTTTGCGAAATCGTCGATTCTGCCGGTGAGTTGAGTTTCAATTAAATTCAAATTGGGGCAGCTTTCGTCGCCGGGGGCCGTAAGATTATCGACCCGAATTTTTCCACGCACAATTTTACGGCTGATTGGACCTCGCACACGGAGCAGCCGGGACCTGACGGAATCCCGCAGGACGGAACAATCCTCTCGGAGCACGTAAACGATGACAATGGCGACGAATTGCCACGTGACCGGCACGATACTGCTGATAACGCACGACTTGTAAGGCGCGTGACTGGGGTCGGTGCGTACGCGAGATAAGGGTGAAACGTGCGTGCGACGCTGGCATAAATCAGGGGACTCCTTTTTTTTCCTCCTCGCAACAGTAACGCTATGACGGGAATCTCGAGGGATGAATGCGGTATCTGGGCGTGTTTCTATAAAAAATATATATATAGCACCGACGGAAATAAAGATTTTCCATCAGGAAATTACCCCATTTCCCTATTCTTACGATGTCGATTATTCACTTAAGGGGATGCGTGGAAACAAATCGATTCTCCAAAGATTCTACATCGTACATTCTGTTGGCATTACTCTTCTAGAATGTAAGTTGAAAATACGTGTTTCAGTTCAAATAGCTGGCTTCGACGAGTACCAACTTTTCTTGTAAATTAGCGTAAAACTGAATCAATTTTCTTGGAATGAAAATCCATAGATATACAGGGTGTCCTGGTATTGATGATACAACCGTGGAGGGGATGATCCTACATGAGAAAATAGAGGAGAAAAGGGAGTAACATTTTTTTGTTTGATGCTTCGTTTTCTGGAAAATCGAGTTTAAAGATCGATCGGGTTCGCGTGCTTTGGTATATGCAAGAAGTAGAATTGGTTGGCCATGGTCAGACACGTCGGACGATTCCTACCTAACGGCACGCGTACTCGCCGTATTTTCAACGGCCGCACCCTGTATATTTTCGTGTAAAGAATTTGTTCCCATAGAATGCGTTAAAAATCGTGAATAATGAGATGCTCTTTCGACTCGATTGTTAATCCATTTTAAACGTAGCTGAAAGTTTGTGGTTCGGTAAAAAGACTGAAGAACGCCCATTCAGCAAGGTTGTCGAGGTAAAACGAATGAAAATTTAATTGAGATCCGAACGCAAATTTGTTTTGAAGCGGAGTGTTACGTTTTGTTTGACATAAATGGCTGCATCCACTTGGCGTCGGTGGAATCAAAAGATCAAGCGTCGCTTTTGATTGCACGAGCCGGTACGACGCGAGGCGCTTGTGCGCGAATACACTCAAACATTCAAGTGCTGCATTGTGTACAATGCGCACTTGTGCATCGGCATACATCTTGTCGCTTTATTCTGTCACCATCTATATACTGATTCCGCCACTATTCACGAAACGGCCGTGTAAAGTGTAACAATATGCTCCTCAGGCATCAACGTTCCCGGCGTATAGAACCCGCGATACACTCCGACGAATGTTTGTTTTCGAAATTCGTATAAACGCCCCTGCTGATGCTTCAGCAGAACCTTTGCGTCGTTTATGACTCGCCAACATTAGCGTTAATTATAATTTTCCGGCAAGTATTACCATTCTCAATTAATCCGAAACCTCCTGCATCCCTCGGATGGAAAACCGTTCATTTTCTGTAAAAAAAAACTCAACCTCTGTCTGAATCAAAATATTAATATCTTCTCGAAAAAATATTGTCTCCAGTTATTAATTGCAACTGGATACGTATCACGGACACCGGAATCAAACAGAAAGCTCGTTATCGTTTTTAAATTTCTAACTCTGCCAACCTTCGCGGAATGATGTACGCTGCGTACACATAAAATCCTTGTTAATTAATTGAATCCCCAAAAATTCGTTTAATTAAATGTGGTTCATACAATACGCGTAGTCTAACAGTAATTGTACGCGTATTCTGAAGCAATCTGATCCTCGCTGGTTTCGTTCATTTATTCCACGCGGGCCACGGCGGTAATCCATCTAGTTCGTTTAATTAATAATCCAAATAGTTGCGGCTCGGAGATACCATATTTATCTCCCATTTATGAAATCATTTTCCAAGATTATTTCGATGATGAATTCCACGGATTCAGCCGGGAGCGTGCAGGATCCCTCCAACAAGTACAGGACTCATCCGGGCAATCACACGAACCGAGTATTTTGTCCGGAAAATCCACACATGCCACTCGAGCAACATTCACCCTTGGAACTTTGGTAATATTCGTTAAGGAGGCGCATCCCTGCGAACGTATACGTATTTACATAACACGCGGAACCAGTCTAGAGAGAGAGAGAGAGCGAGAAAGAGATAGGGAGAGACAGACTCGCTTTCACTTCGCCCTCGGGCCTTCAAACCCCCAACGGTTCGGTTCCTCGTCTGGCAGGAGTTTGCAGACAGAACGTACCGACCCCCTCTGCCACTTGCTGCACCCGACGCTTCTGTATCAGAAGATACGCTCCCTTCCGCAGGGTTCGCGAAAGATTCCATGCCGGCGGTTACAGATCAAACGAGGCTAATTTGATTTCTTGCTGGCCGTTCGACCGAATGCAATAAAAGACCGGAGACCGACTCGTTTGTTAGTTACACGGCCGCGGGGAACGATAAATAACCAGTTTCGAACTGTCAGCGTCTGCGAGGGTGGACCTCCTTTGCTTGCTCATATTCAAAAAAAGGGAAATTCCCTCCCTTTCACCGTCCTACTATGACTTCCCGTTGCCTGTCTGAAAAGCTTCCTTTCACGAGGTACGTAATGAGGATTTTCTTTTTGGTCCGATGAGGATGTTAAAATTGTTGGCATTGTTGGCATTGTTCGCATTGATTACCTTTCAGATACAATAAAATCTAACGAAATTTGTTGCACAAAAATATTTCATGACGCAGACCAATTTCCGAAGTCTACTATTTATACATCCTGACAGCACACAATGAAAAACAAAATATGTGGGTATAGATATTATATTTCAATACAAATGACATTTTCAATGTTTCGTTTTTAACGCGTATCACGGTCGAAAAAAGATCGAATGTTTGCGTATTCTCTTCGAACGGGCAAAAAGAGAAAGAGGCGGAGGTTCATGATGAAAAATAGAGAATAAAGGGAACAGTGTAGCTCTTGTTACACGACACCCGATATATTGAAAAAGAACGTGGAGAATCGACGGCGGATCGAGTCGATAAACACGGTTCGTCAACGGCCTACAAAATGGAGGACGCGGCGTCCCGGCGAAACAACTATAATCGGGCACAATAAACTCGGAGCGGTACTGTTGGGCAATCAGTCGGGGGCTGAAATCGCTTGGAAAAAAAAATAAAGGAAGAGGAGACGACAGTATTCGTAATCTAGGGTACAACCATAGTACAAGCACGTAATAAAGAAGAAAAAGGAGAAAAGAGTCAGCCGCCGTCGGGGGGAGATGACCATTTCGAGTCGGCAGAAAATGTCTAATAGAATTCCTCGATTGATTGATCAAGCGTGCTCAATAAAAGAGCATCCTGGCTGCGGATGAAACTTTCATCACGGCTCCCTGATGGATAAAACGATGGAAAAAAGCTGCCCGACTTGGCTTGCGGACCTTGGTGCTCCCCGTTGCTCGGTGTACGGTAGAGCCTCGGTAGTTGCACGAAACGGGACTGGAAATATCTGCGGGTTCCTGCAACTATCGAGGTGACCAATCAACTGAAGTCTCCCACTTAGTAGTAGCGACATAGGTGACCAATCAACTGACGTCTCCCACTTATGTCGCTACCATGTCGAATCCTCGCTTTGTATGTGAGTAATGACACATATACATGAAATCCATATACGTATATGAACGTTCAAGGGTCAAAATCTTGACAAATTGACGCTTCAATATTGCAATGAGCAGTTTAAAAATGATCAATTGTGTTTCCTAAAAGTCCAATCTAGGTCTGTCTAGAGCCCAAATTGCGAATTTCTACCTCATCGTCGAGTAATTTGTAATATTCGGCAGAAATCTCGCTTTCTGAAGCAAGGATGACGTCACAAGATGGCTGCCGCAGAAAGATTCTCTTAATTTCGAGAGATTTAGTGTTCATTTGGAAAAAAGGCTCTGGACAGACGTAGTAAGGACATGTACAAACACGGTGGTATGTATTTTTAATTGATTACCTACTTATTTAAGACGTAAAATGTCTAGAAAAAAGGCACAGCGTAACATAGCGAGATAGTCAAGGCCAAATGCCTGCCGGCCCCCTTAACGGCGCGTTCGTCCGCAACTCTGTCTCCCAGGTACGGCGCGTTCGCCGCGGAATGCATAAAAGCCACTATAGTGGTGTTACCGGTCAAACTGATGCTTTCCACGGAAGCCACTATAGTGGCTTACTGTTCAAACCGATGCTCTCCACGGATATAATGGCGTATAGTGCTTAAGAGGTTAGGCTAGGCGTCCATCTGAGAGTAAAACTCCGGCGAGTGAACACAGTGTTCAGAGTCACTCTCAATTTGAATGACCGCGAAAGTTTCACTCTCGAATGGACGCTTAGCTTAACTGTCGCGTGTTGACGAATTGCGACTGAGGAAATTCGCGTGCAAGTATCGAGAGTGCAACCAACGAGGTTCTACTGTATTTCGAAGCGCCGGAGCACCCAAATCGCGAATCCATTCGCGGATTCCGTTCGATCTCGATACCCGACGCGTCCCTACCTATTCGTTTTCGATTACGCTAGCCAGTAGCAAAAGCATCAGAAGCAACTCCAGCCACTGTCGCGACGGAAGACGGAAACTACGAGAGGGAGAGAGTAGTATTTTGAATTTTTGACGAGGGGGAATGCGACGTCCCGACGGAATTTCATTCCGCGGGAAAGGGGACCGCGGCAGGGGGCTGTTACGCCTGTCGGTGATATTTTTCCGTGCGACAGATTCGCGTGCACATGGTTAAGTGCTCGATTCTGCCCGGGGAATTGCGCTACAAACGAGAATTCCCGGGTTTAATGCTCTAACTCCTGCGCGATGCGGCTGCGGCTGCAGCTCGATCCGCCTCGTAGATTAAATTGAGCAAAAATGTTAAATTCATCCCGAGGTGTCCGTATATTTCTGCGCGCTGCATACACGGTGGCACGACAATTTTTGCGTGACTTCAATCTCTCGATTGCTTACGCTGTATCGAGTATCGCCATCGTATGTGTTACGTTGTAACAATGACAGGCAGTCCTAGACGTAGACAACCATTGCAATCACCGTCGTCTATCAACGGTACACGCGGTTGAAAAACAATAGAGGATCAAATACAATGTAAAATAAATCTCCTTATGTCGGCGACTATATTTGAGACGTTCATTGGACAGGAAATAATAAAAGAATGCACCGAAAAAAATGTGGAAAGTGCAGCCAGTCGCATTCCCGTTACAACGTTGCAGCAAGGCATTCGTGTCGACGACGTGCATATAAATTTTTAGTTTAAATTTTGCTCGTCAAATACGCTGACACCGTTCTGGGGGAAAAAGCCCGGGAGAAACTGTAGGCATTTGCCCCGGACCGCGTCCCAAACCCGTTCCCGTCGAGTTTTGTTAAGAGTTTCGAAAAATGCGCGACGAGATAATTTTTAAATACTGAAGGACTCGCAGTCTCGCGAACCCCGCAGAAAATTGCAATCACGGTGCGTCAAAGAATCCCTCGGTTGCGTCCCGTTCTGGCCGGTTGGGAGCGCTTAATATTGCAAAGAATTTACGCGGAATGATATTTCTCGGCGCGCAGCGCGATTCCTGCGCGCGCCCGTAAAATTCTCGGATAGCGTAAGCTAGCGGAAAATAATAATTTCCCGGACGGGCTATTAAAAGGAACGAACTTAAACGGCTTATACAAACCGACCGATGAGATTTTCGGATCACCCCCACCCCTTTTGGCACGTCATCGAGCGAAATGTTCGTGGAAAACTTTCTTACTGGGACGTCGAAACGGACAGAATGATATATAATAGGTACTGAGGAACGGGGGAGGGGGTGCAGTTGTGAAGTTCAGACCTGCTATCTCCCGTAAGATAGCATCGAAAGGGTTGCAACTGCGAGTAAACGAATATTTGGTTTCACTTTTCACCTGCCGGGGTCCAGTTAATACTCGAGTCCGATTCGCGAACCGTAACGCTTCCGCGACTCTTCGCTGGAATCGCAAGACGAATGGCCGGTACGAATGGGAAAAGACGTGCACGCAACGGAGCACTATGAGGAATAGGCTTGCAGGGGCGAAACGGATTGGCTTCGGTTCGCGCAGGCTGGAAATTCCAGCAGACACTTCGCCGGGAAAATAATGCGACCGTTTTTAATGTCGGGTTCACGTGATGCGCCACGATATATTTCCTTCCGATGACATTCAACGGAAATGGAGGGGACGAGCGAGCTCGGCGAACATGAAGAAGTTGTACTGGGTGGATGGACACACGGAAAATTGTCTAAGATAAATTGAACTTGTGTTTCTAATTCATAGTTGATTCATTTCTCTATTCAAAGACAATATAGGTAAAGGGTGGGGAAAAATGGACTACCCTGTCGGGTTAAATTTGTTAGGTAGAAATACCTAATATATTAGGTTTATTAGCGAGAAAATGAACAGTGGAGTGGACAGAATTAGCTACCCATCTTCAGTTCTTGAGCAGAGTAGCTCAAAAATTGACGGATCGATGCAACCGCAATATCGTGCAAAGAATTGGGGCTGCTTTTATTAAGAATATGAACGTGAAATAAATTCTAATAGAATTAATTTGTGTACTCTAATATTTGGTTTTTATGAAACTATTCTCAGGGTTGCATCCGATGGGTAATAAAATCGTTCCTGAAGACGGCACTCGGTCGGAACTTATGAAAATTTCGTGCTCCGTTGCCCATCCCGACGAATTCGCCAGTACAAAGGGAATCCCGCGAGCGCAGTTGCCGATTAAAATCATCGCGCTCTTTTCACCGCGGTTTTCCACGCCACCATCTTTAATTGCCTGGCGGCTTCGGCTCGGCTCGGCCCGGCTGCCGCGAAACGGACGGAATTAAATTTATCCGTGCCCATAAACATTCCTCGTTTCATTAGCGATTCACGCGCTACGCTGCCCTTGCCGGGGAAACGCCGCGAACGATTCCGAGCGAGATGCGAATCTGGAGGAACACGTGGCAGAGTATCACGCGAGGAAGCGAAATTGCACGTTAGGCGCTTCCTTTCGCACGGTTTAATTCCATCTTGCCACCGTCGCCATTAGCCGGTTGTTTCGCTTTTTGGGGGCCGTTTAGAACCTCGATTTTTCAGCCGGCTGTTACAAAATAATATTATTAGACCGTGCGTTTTATGCCAGCGCCGCCGATTCTCGGAATTATAGAAATTAAAGAGATTTCCTACGAAATGCTTGAATCGATTTCGATTTAAATCGAACATGCACTTTGGTCTTCAACTTTGATTTTTCAACTTGGTTTTTAAAGCAACGTCTTCGGGTAACTTTTTCGGTAAGTTTCGGGCAGTTTTTGTGTAGTTTTTCAGCTGGATTTTTCCGGATGTGCAGCGAGGTTTGCGAGCCGGTTGAACAACGTGTTCGGGAGGCTGATACGCGTCGCGAGAAAATAAAAGGGTGAAACAAGGCGAGACACGGTGTGCATTTCCGCGACGTCGCAGCCCGGCTGGTTTATTATTGCGTCCGCGCGATTCGCCGTATAGAGGAATGGAAAATGAGGTAAAGCGCGGGGAAAAAAAAGCTTCTGTCCCGAACAGGTTGATAATCAGCGCGAGAGGCAATGCGACAAGTCCGAAGAAAGCTCGGCCCGACCGCTAATGGAAAATGTAATCCCGCTCTATCTTTTTCTTTTCCGCTCATCCCAGCGTTTCCCACCCCCCTTATCCTCTCGAATTCGCCGCTATCATACGGAGGAAGGAAAAAAAAAAGAGAAGAAACTGTCGACCGTGTATACCGGCGAATAGAAACGTTGAAATCCTTGCCGATTTATACGTATAACACGGCCGGATATTTGAAACAGGATTAAATTAAAAAGTAATCCCGATTTACGCGCGGCGTTCCAATGTTTTCATCAGTTTTTAATTACAAACCGACCGGGTCGACATCATTAGAGACCGTAATCGTGTGGTCATCGCGGAGAGATATGCCCGGGCTATTCATTAACAGGCGAAATGAAATATTGACGCGTGATATCGCGAAAATGGACGAATGAAAACATACGAGTGTCGACGAATCGATCGAGATACACGAATATTTGTTCAGACCTCCGCATCCTGGTTTTCAAAGTTTTATATCACACCTGAAATTAAATTCTCTATAAGCTGGTTGACGTCTGCTCACAAACTCGTTATCATAGAGATATTAAATTTAATCACAGAAGCCACCGAGTCCAATGGAAATATTTAATTCATTCGCACCCGGTGGAGTATTGAAATCGCAGCTTGATAGAATAACTAATTCGTATGCTTCCACGCAAAATTAAGAGAGCGACGTCTAAACATACTTATATTTGCATTTACCGCGGTTAATACGCAGCATAAAAACGTACCTTCCCGATCAAATAATCGGGCGACACAACAATCAACGTGAACAAAATTTGTTCTCGTTTTACGTCGCCTCGTGTGCTGAACCGGCGAGCCGTGCAGGTCGCATTGTGTGCACATTAAACAAGGATCTTAATTAAAATTCCGTAGTAGCTTAATAAAGACTTTTCCGACACATGCTTCAGGCAGGGGTGTAAGGATTTCGTGGATACGGGGGAAGAATTACAACGGTCCCCGTCAAAGCGTGTATAAGTGTGCGTGAATTTTCATTAAACCATCCGCACCTACGGGGGCAAGGGGGGGGGGGGGGGGAGGGGGGGGGGGGGGGGGGGGTTGTCGGCGTGGCAAGGTAAAGCTGTAACTTTATTCCGGTACCTTGGGGACCGGCCGGACCCGACCGTTTGAGGGTAAATATTTAATCGAGGCATTTTGTAATACGTGTGGTTTTTGGTAATTGTGGTTTCTGTAATTTGCTTGATGGTTTGCGCCTGGCAAATATGAATTGAGAACTCTCGGAAAACGCAATTTCGCGAGCCCGTGGACGGCCGGCGACGTTTCGGTTCGATCTTCCCGCAACAGAGGAACCGTTACATACACGCATGCATACGTATGCTCGAACCGTTCTCGGATATCGGGAACGACACTCGGACCACGTCGGGCCTGTAAAAACACACCGTGGGCGGACCAGAGATTGAGAGATCGAGAGATCGACAACAGAGAGGCAAAAGTGTTCGCAACGATATCGAAATCCAGCTGCAAAGTACGAAGAATAAATACCGATTTCCGTAGCTGCAAAACAATATCGTCCGAGCCGATCGACGAAACGGGTCTCCGTGAAATGGAGAATGCTCTCCCGATACGTTTGTCCTCCGGACAGGCTTGCAAAATATTTGCTCATCGCGTTAGTACAGTCAGACATCGCGGAATTTCTCCGCGGACGGTCGATCGTCGGTTTTTCCACGAAAAAAAATAAATAAAAATAAAATAAAACGGGAAATCGGCACTGCTATTTTATCCGGAGATCTCGGATATCAGATAGGAAAATCATGATTCTCCGTGTCGACAATTTTTACCTCTTTTTCACGTACGTGTTACACGTCCGCGTGTACTTTGCGTAATTACAGAATAGTTCGATTTGAAACGACCGGTTGGCTCGTCGATTAAATGCGTGCTGATGGGTGTGCAGAGATTGATTTGATCATTGCCAGCCTGCGTATTCGATGGCTGCAATTTGAAACAACAAGTAGAAGGAAGGAAATTCCAAAATATTTCTTACGACCGATGCAGGCAATTTTTATTTTGCACGAAGACCCACAGTCTACGAACAGATTTTTGTAATTGAATGTCTCTGCGACGTTTCCACTGTGATGAAAGTATCGTATTTTGTGGAACTTCCCTTTCAACTTGCTTCGGAACTTGCTTCAACGTCATATAACACAATAGTACAATTGTCAATCATACATACAGGCTGTCCCAAAACTGTTGTATTTCCTTGAAAGGATTCCTGAGATCATTTGACGTAACTTTTTCCTTTGCGAAAATGTTCTCCGTGGCTTCGTTAAGGAGTTATTAAAGAAAAACACGGACCAATCAGAGCGCGGCTATGGTACACTCCCGCTGAGTGTAGGCATTGGCTGATTCAGAATTCGCCTGCTGTATCCGCGTCCTGATTGGTCCGCGCTTTTCGTTAATAACTCCTCAACGAAGCAGCGGAGAACATTTTCACAAAGGAAAAAGTTACTTGAAATGGCGTCGGGAATCGCCCCTTGCAAACAAGTACATTTTCGGGACACCCTGTGTATGAAATACTACAGTCGTTACACGCGTCATTGTGGCATTACTGATAAATAGACATTTTTATGCTTTCACGGGTAAAATGAAAACAATTTGAAACAGACAATAGATTAGAAGAATTTAAGAATATCAATGTATGAGTTTGAGCGTGTTAAAATTATGAAAGCGAGAGTCAAATTTTTATTCAAATGAAATTGCAAACAATTCTCGTTTTGCTTAAAGATTCGCAGTCTATTGGTGAGTATAATTTAAATCGGTAAAGTAAGTACGGCGCGAAAGTGTCTGTTGCTTGACGCAGGACTGGAGCGGGTTAAGTACGCGATATTATAGTTTCTGTCTCGTGACGTGGTCGCTGGGGAGTTTGCCGTCGACGAGACCTTTTAGAGGGAGATTTCAGATTTTTGTGAAAAGCGCTGCCGGTTCGTGCAACCTTTCAGGATGCTTTAGGTCCGATTTCTGGGCGCCGGGCCGCGCCGCGTCGCACCGCTTCGCTCGTTACTCGCGCAAAGTCTTCGGTCAATCTTACGCGACGGGCCATGGTGTTTGTTCAGCTCGGCCTGGTGGAAACGAGCCAAGAAGACCTGGCCCGGCGTTTTTGCGACTCGTCTCTCTACAGACTCCCGGAAATTGACCGGTGGACCGGCGCTTTACTTACTTACCCTGTCGGCCTTGCTCGAAAATATGACCAGGGCCCCCGGTAGGTAGTCTGTCGCGAGAACACCGCGTCGCCGCCGCCATAAATATTCATATCGTGAACTGCGAGTTAATCAAGGGCCAACGTTGGTTTAAAGGGGTCTGACGAGGGTGAGAAAAAATTGGTCGGAGGTTTTGAATAATCTTCCCCTGTCGACGAGAGATAGCCCACCTGCGACACACACCGGTGTGTACACCACCCCTCCCCGTATTTAGATTTCACGGGGAGACCCGATGTCACCGGGCTACCGGTTCAATGTGTAACCGCACGGGCTTGTGATTCCGCGGGGTTTCGCTTCGCATTAAACTCGGAAAGCTCTCGCGGCCTTCGCTGAATTATCACTGGCTCCGTGTCTCGGTCTTATTTTTCTCGGAACGGGATTTTACGCGCGGCGAACACCGTTATTCGCTTCGCGTTTCCCTTTGTTCCGCGAGCACGATTCACAGACCCGGCTGTTTTATAAATATTCCAGTCGATCGCCGGTTACAAACCTAACGGAGCGCATTTCGTTCGTTGATTTATACATTTGTTCGAAACCCCGAGCTCGATGCCCGAGAAATGCTCGGCGAGATGAAAGTATTGTTTCGAATTAACGAACGAGTTTTCTTCCGTTACATTCGCAAGTCTGACCGATCAATTTTTGTTTAATCATAACTGTATACGTTTCTTCTTTAACTTCACTCGTTGCTATGTTATACTTCCCCGTACCGGCTGTATCAAAGCAGTTCCATGTTGACGGTAAAACAGAAAGTAGTTCAGATCGCTGAGAATCAAAGTCTCCGCAGAATGGAAGCGAACGAATTTCCGCGGGATCTCGAGTGTCGCTGATCCAAGCAAGTGCAGTTCATCTTCCTAAAACAATTTGTCCGCGGGTGGCGCGAGGTCTCGGGGAACTTGTCAAGAAATTTGTCCGTGGAACTGCCGTCGGAACAGTCGCACCCGCTCCGCGACTGCGGCGATAATAATTGCGAATTTCGGGCGGGAGTAATTTTGTCGAGGCGCGCGCATATGTTGCCGGTATCACGGCCGCTTACTTACGGCCGCTCGAGAAACGCTTTGTTTGCGAGCGGAAAGTTGAGAATTTACACCGCAGAAACTCGTTGTTCCGGCGACACCGTCGTGCCACCCGGGCTAAGGAGGAGAACTCGTTAATAGAAATTTATGGTGATCGCGGGCAACGTTAAGAAGACCTCTCCTTCCCTCGGTTCCCGGTGGCCGTTGGTTTTGCGGTAACGGCCTCCCGTCGTATAGTCTTGTTCCGTCGGTGACAGCGAAGAGCACGCCGGGACACCATGAAAAGCGCCCGGAAAAATCTTGAATGACGTCCCGCCACTTTTCCCGGCTCTTCTACCGGCTTTGCCGCGCGGAGAAAGATAGGATCGTGTCCGAATGAAAGGGGATTTGAACATGCTGCCGACGTCGCTACACATTCCGGCCCATTCTGTCGCTCGTTTCTTTTTTCGGCTCGAAACAGCCGAAGAACGAGCCCGCCCAGCTGTGTATTATCCTGCGTGGCTAGCCCGACCGAATATTCCCCGGGGATCGATCATGGTTGCACAACGCGTGAAATGCGAACACCATCAACGAACTTGATATAGCATATTATGCCGTGACTAGCCTAGATATTCGCCACTCGTGCGAAAGATGCGGCCAGATAACTCCCTGATCAATTTTTTATATTGATTATACGTAATACTGCCGGGTACATAATTTCCAGACCCGTAGTCTACTTGTGACACGGCTATAAGCATATTGTTCAGCCATTTTGCGAGTGGGTGGCTAAATAACTGCGCACGATATTACAGTAAATCAGAAAATATGTAAAAAGTGCACATGTATCAACTTTGCTTTATAATTCTCACAATTGTATGTCGCTCATTACGGCCAGAAAAGAATAAGTTGTTCCTACAGCTAGTTTCTGTAAATTATCAGTTAACTTACTGCCATGCTTAAACCATTATTCTTATAGTAAGATATTAAAAATAAATGATGACAGCGTTAACTCTAGTTTAATATACCAATAGAGTTTCTCGTTTACACATCTGCACCGAAATATCGGAACTCCGGCGCTAGAATAATGCAATATATATGTAGTATTCAATCGATTACCAATTGCTCAAAGTTATTTAAATTTGATTGCGCGTTCAAAATTACACCGGTGAGTCTATAAACGTCGATTAATTACGTAGTCGTCCGATCGTCAATAATATCGATCGTTTCAGCGACATGGACAGAATGAATTCGTTCGTTTTGCGACTGACGTACCCGATCGCGCAGAACTTGCAGAATATACAAGAGGATGGAAGATTAGTTGGTCGAATGTTGGTCGAATCGATTAAACGGTAACCCGGATACGCGGCGAGCCGGGATACGTTAAGTATTAAATTCGCTGTTGAAACCGGCGACGCGTATTACGTGACACCCTCTGTGTAATACCTTGGCTCGTCTTCCCAGCATTCAAATTAGAATCGGCTTTCACCGGGGCGCTTAAATCAAGCACGGAAACGACAAACGTTCTCCAATTTCTGCCGGCGAGTCATAATTTCTATCCGCGAGCGGCGCACAAAAGCGGCCATTTCCGGTGTTCTTTCCCGGCCACGATTACCAGGGACCGGCCGCCCGTTCCTAGTAAATCAGAGACCACCCCCGAACTCGTCGAAAAAAAGAACGTCTTTAATTCATTTAACCCTCATCCCCTCCGCTATCAATTCCAGTGGGGATTCGTCGCTTTCTCGCCCCTGCGAATTATATTTCTTCCGGTTAATCCATAAACGCGCGACTTCGCACTTTCGCTCGCTATCGGACCTATCTTTGTTCCTTTTGTTCACTATGCAATTCTGATAAATTAAATCACATTGTATATGGCAATAGTGTGTCAATAATTTATTTTAAGCATTTTATTTGACTCCGGGTTGTTGCAATCCTTTATATACATGATCCTATAATTGATTCACAAACGGCAAGACAATTTTAAGTCCAAGAAAACAATTTAAATGGTTGAACTTGGTGTAGAAATTTGCAATGAAAATGACAGACATTCCCAAAATTAAGGACAAATTAAAGAAATACTTATTAAATATTGTTTAAATATTGTATCGGGTTTAGCGTCGAAACTCTTTAGTGTCATCGCCGATGTTACAAAGAGAAAATAGTGTTTAATTGGGCCCAGCATTTGCAAAAGCAGTGCAAGGTGATGTCGTCGCACAGGAAGTCAACGAATCCCTAGCCGAGGCAGGGAACAGCCAGCAAGCTTTCCGCCGGTAGTGTACGTGCATTATGCATGTATGCACGTGTGTGCCGTGTGTGCGATATCCGGAACGGTTGGCCGTCAAGCTCGGAAGGCGCCATTATTTCGCGATAGAATGTGTTCACGGTGGCCTAATAAAATCCCATGAGTCAGGCTATTTGTCGTCGGGAGGGTATTTAAGTGATACATAATGTCGCAAAGGTTCACCCCTAAAGACATCGTTCCCTCTTCCTCTTGCTCTCCCTGTCTGTCCTTCTTCTCCCTTCTAGTTATTACAAGTTGCAGGGATGCGAGCAGCACATATAGGGTGGTCCCGATTTCCCAATATTCCCTGCGCTAGCCGTGATTGACACTCTCCTTCCGCAAAATGGAGGAATACAGAGCTTGGGGTGACAGGTTAATTGGAATTTAATTGCTTCAGGCATAAACAGGACAATATTTTCTTTCGCAATCAGGACGTGCTGTGTGTATGCACGTTCATTTTTCGTCGAGAAACATTTCTGCTGTTTTTGTGCAGATAATGAATACTCTTTTGTGGTTTTCCAAAAATTTATCAGTGTATTGTACATATCGCTTGTTATTTCAGTCTGAATTCTCTAGTATCCCGACGTAAGTACACTTAAAAATAGCGGAATCTACGGCGACCCATATGCAATTATTATGCCTGTACAAATCAGTAAAGATTAAATTTTGCAGTATAATGTAGCGAGTGCTCGGCCACCCCTGTTATCCCCGGTTTAGTTCGGATAGTCAAGGTGCTACTGTACTGTGAACATTAGCGCATTTCAAATAATGTAACGAGAAATTCGTCTTGACGGGGCCGGGGTGGGGGGAGAGAGAGAACAAAGTGCATTTTGTCGACGACCACAGATCATATTTCGCGACGATTGCAGCCGGGTAGATGCACCGTACTTATCGGCCGAGATTTCACGGTGACGTATGCTCTGCCAGAATAGAATGTTGGCGGGCGTAATTTATAGGATATTTCCTTGTACCGGGTACACGCAGCAAATTGTCCAGCGCTTTGGTTGCACCCTATATGGAGATACATGTCCTCGCTTCTTCCATTACCGTGCAGGGGGATGTTCCAACGTCGTATTTCAACGCGACGGGGTTTCTATTTGACTTCGACCCGTAGCCACCACCCCTAAATCGCTTCTGACGTCCGTATGCTGCTGGGCGTGGACCTGTACCGTCGCGGCACGGTGACATTTTTCATCGGCGCCGATCCTCGCAGTCATTATTAACCGGCGAATGATCACGCACGCTCTTTCTTTCTCTCTCTCTCTCTCTCTCTCTCTCTCTCTCTCTCTCGGTTTGTTCCGCTGCACGGGGTCCTTCGCGAAATGTTTCCCGGTCAGAAGGGGGCTCGGTTCCCGTTCCTCGGCGTTCCTTCGATTCAACGAATTACACGCGTCGCGTCGTCACGTTCTATTGGAATATTCGCTCCGGTTCCTGCCGATTCGGCATTGTTCCCGGCCGAAGTCGCGCTCGTTACTAGCGTTTCTGTTGTTCCTTAAAAAACAACAAAAACGAAAAAATATGCGAACGTTAAAAACGACGCGAACACCGCCCTTTTGTTTTTTTCTTATCGTTCGCAGCGACGCGGATATTCGCGTAATATTGTGAAACTCGCGCGAAACGCTCGTTTGCCCGGCCGACGCTGTGCCACATATCTCGGACGCCGCGAGAAATCGTTGACGGCAACCGTGCGTTATTTCGCCTTCCGATGTACACGGTGGTTCGTGAAACTTGGCGAGCGTTCCAGAACAGCGCAAAATTGACAAAAAAGATTCCCGGACACGCACGAACCCGATACAACATTGTTTCACAGCTGTAGCCTGGTTCGCACAGTGACGATCTTCTTTTTATACGGAAACTGTGTACCGAATATTGGTCCGCAGGGAGCGAAGCGCGTACATTGTGTCTCGTTGACGCGCAGCAGCGATGATCGCTTTATTAGATGCAGACAATGTAAACGACAAGGATAATATTGTTTCGACATTGTTCCCTGACATGCTTTTTTCCATGGACAGGATTTTGTAAACGAGAAATTTTTCTGGAAAAAAGAAATCTTCACAGTTTCAGCCGAAAGAGGATTTGCAAAATTTTCATCGCGCTACATCTGCCGTGTAATCGGCCCGAATTCTTGATAGCCGGACTGTGGATTTTTATGTAAAATAAGAATCGTTTGCATCGATTACAGTCAACAGGAGTCTTCTAATAATTGTAAAATCCTGCTAGAAATAGTACCTAACTTATTTTCACCGCAAATGCACGAGATCCGCAGTCTAATCGATAACAAAATTCGACTGTGTCGAGATAAAAAAATTGCGAAACCTCGGTCAAGGTAGTTAACGGTTGATCCATCGTGCATCGCGAACAAAACGCAGACGTAAATCAAAATAATGTGTTATCTTGATTCACGCCGGCGTTTCCGCAATTCTGACGCTCGTTACTCCGTTGTTTCCGGTCGTTATGGTCGAATTTGAATCGAATCTCTCTCGTCGAGACTTTTTGTTCTCCGCCGCCTTGTTGAATCGGGTTTTCAAAACGATGCGCGTGTATTTACGGTGGTAAGTGGTGCTCGATGGTGTTCGATTCGACCCTGGCCGTTACACGCTGGTGCTTTACATTCGATGCCCGTCGTTCCAAACCGTGGATTTTTGTCGGTGCGGTTTTTCCCCCGCCGATGCGGATTTAGACGCGTACGTGTCGGGCACGGCTCGGTTTCCGCACCGCAATGCCGCTTTGCACGGGATCCTGAAGATACGAGAGCGCTTTCTCTCAATACAGATTCACCGAATTCGTTGGCTTTTAAGGGTTGTGCTCGGACGCTGTTACGCGAATCTCGTACCGTTAAAAGTCACTTCGCTTTTCATGCCGTTCTACCCAGAAATGAAAAAAAAAGCCGAGCCCCGTTCAACAATTCCCGCTTCTTGTAAATGGGTCAGCAAATTTCGGACACGGAACGCATCGATCGCGAATGGTTTATCTTCCAATCACCCGAATCCCTGATACTCGTGTTTGTCTTTCTCAAGCGTAAATATACACCTTTTCCCGGAGTTATTGTTTCGCTCGAGTCGCGCGCTGTTTACTCCGATAATAAATTTATACAAAACATTTGCGATTGGACGCGCATAAATGCGAACGCGCGGATGGAATTCTTACGAGCAGCGTGTGTACCTATGCTTTTATAATTATTTTAAATTCGTCGAAGTTGGCTTTGGAGGCAAAGTTGGAAGGTACCGTTTTGCTTTTAATTCGTTCGTCCCAATCACGAATGAAATGCAACTTCAATCTAGAAGAATTTCTATATAAGATAAAATAATTAAGCACGGCAAATAAAGATTCATAGCTCTAAAAATACGTCTCGAAACACAACACAAACACGTCGCTTCGTCAACAATCGAGGAGGAGCATACACAAACCTAATCACCGTTGCCAACCAGCACCCCGAGCAAAGATTGCTTGCAAAGATGTGCTAAAATAAGCAAGCATGCCTTCAGTAACTCGGAGAAACAGTACAAACAGAGATTCGCAGCTCCAAAAATATTTCTCTAAATAGAACTCAAACATGTCGCTTCATCGTCAGGAAGGGGGCTGAAGAATATTTACTCAGAACGGATCTAGACATTTTATTACATGCACAAACGCAATCACCGACGCTATCCAATATCCAGAGCAAACAGTACCGCAGATGGCCAAGTCTGTTTCTCTGTCAACGATCGGCCGGGGGTTGATGGATCTCTCTCCGAAAATTGAACGAATCGCATCAGAAATGCAAATTGATTGCCGGCCGCACAATAGCGTGCGAGCCGATACGTCAGTAGGCCAGCGGGATTCGAGTGCGGTTTCGTAAGTTCCAAATAATAAATCGCTCGAAGGGGCATCGACGGGCAGCAGCAACAGCAGGACCGGGAGGCGAGGAGCACGCGTCGAAAAAGGGGTTGCTGCCGGAGTCGTCGGGGTGGCAGGCTTCTCGAGGCCGCAGTATTATTATTAAAGTCAGAGCTCGATTATACCGAATCCATTCGGGCACGGTGCACCATCCAAGTATCAGGATTATTGTGCCCTCTCCCTAATTACCATCCTGAATATGAATGCAAATTGCCCTCCGGCGCCCCGTGTCGGTATATACATGTCACAGTTGCCGGCCGACGTCTCTTTGGGGTTGCTTATTAGCTCGGTTAGGGGATGAATCGCAGCCAAGGGAGGGGCTCTCGCGTGGACCGGCTTTCGGGAGAGGGGGGGTGCAGGGACGCAAGAGGATCCTGACGGGGTGTCGACTCTCTCGCCCCTTGTGAAAGAATCGCAAATAAGAGGTCGTTCTGACGTTTGAGTGGCCCTCGATCGAGGCCCCCGGATTTCGCCGCGGATATTTCCCTTCCGCTCACCCTTTTCCCCGACAACGGTCGGATTACGTTGTTCCGACCGAGCGGGTTCTCCTCGGAGCGGTTTCGCACAGCAAAAACACTTTCGACAGCCCCGCGCGGCGTTGTCCGGGCCGCTCGATCACCGCCCTACATCTCCGCGAAATGGTCCGCCGGATTCGGGACCCATCATTTCGGTTTGACGCCCGCGTTTCACCCTATTATACCGCTCTATATTTCTGGACGGATGAACTTTGTAATCTAAATTGAGGCGAAGCTGACAGCCGGGTTTCATGCCGGAACGACCGTGTGTCGCGACACGGCAGATTTTATGAGCGCAACAACAGACAATGATGCGCCCGCTTTCGCCGCGGAAACGATCCCGGCCGCTGCTGCTGCTACTGTAGGAAATAGCTGGATGAATTTTATTAGTATACTTACCGCACACGCGCGTACAATCAGTTTATTGTCGTGCCGTGAGATCTCCGGCCAAGCATCCTTCCAGGCCTGCCGTCGAGGACTGTTGCTAATTAAAATTAAGATCGATATCTGTAAAATATCCGCTGACTCTTAACCGGGTATCCTTGGCAAGTAGGCACCCGAATATCCATTGCTACTTTGCAATTGGTAAATATTTTTTTTTATTGAAAGCTTAATTGAAACTCCCCATAGGGGGTTATAAAGCTATACATTAGTAATATATGTACATCTTACTGTTAAGCATTAATAATGTAGGAACCGTAGAACACATTAGGTATATAACACATATGTACGTAACTTTAAATCTTTAAATTACATTGCTTGAAAAAATTGAAAAGAAAATAACATGCCTGAATATTCGGTTCATAAAGTAACGATCTGATATTCAAGGGTGGAAACAATTTGAGCTTCCTTAATTTTTTCATGAGATCAACTCTTTGTGATTCTAACAAGGTACATTGCCAAATGATATGGTTAAGATCTTGAACCTCATTATCGCAGTTACATTTGGGATCATCCGTTATGTGTAGTCGTGAAAGAGATGCTGCAAGATGATAGTGATCTGCTCTACAACGATTGGTAAATATTTTATAGGCGAAGACATTTCGTTGAAGTCATAGTTTTTTCTAGAAAACAATGTCCGAACGCCGTCTTTTACGATCCTCCCGACACGACCGCTTGAATGAATTAAAATTTTTGTTGGAAACCGAGCACGTTTCCAACAAAAGTGAAGCGAGGACAATATTTCTCGCGCTTTCGAGTCCAGCGTCTACACTTTCAAGGACCTTAGAACGACCCCTCTCGAATTTGAACTCTCGAGCGGCAACCCTCGGCCCTCGAGGCCCGTGAACAGCGATACTGGAATTCTTTTCGGTTGGTCCAGCACCGAGGGAGCAGAAGCCACGGAAGCGAGCCGATCCGGAGCGTGGCATCCCGTACTATCGTCGTAAAAATCCGAAGGATCGTGGTTCTTCTCACGGAAGTGCGGTGATTTATCGCGGCGGCGGACGATCTTCCGTGTCGAAGGGCGCGTCGAGAGAACCGAATCACAGGATAAGCAGGGCTGGGAGAGGGTCTCTGAATATCTGGCCACCCTTTCCGACCGTAAATAGCCTATTCCGAATGGTAGATCCCCGATAAGTAGCGGCGGCGAGGGGTGGAAAAATCAAAAGGCGGCCCGGTCGCGCTCGCGCATCCTCCGTTGTTTAGGGGGAAGCTTCACGGAAAATATCCTTGCCTCATATACGAGTGTTTTATTACCCACGGGGACCGGAGCTGGCATGGCGTACGCACGGGATTGGATAACGATCTCTCCACGCTCGCCGTACGAATCGGCTCGCTTTCAGATAGCGGCGGCGACGGCTGCGACTCGCGTATCGGTTATGGAACATTGCCAAATTCGCCGCGGCCCCGATTCCAGGTCGGCCCCAACATCATGGTTCAACGTTTTCCGGAGCACCCACCTATTCCCCGTGTACGGATTTTTCCGTTTTGCCCGGTAAACCGGCTACCTTTCTGACCGGCGCGGCGATTGTGCCAGAAAATTCGATTGTGTATAAACATTATGGAAACTGATCGATCGCTGACCCAGATATCGGCCCGCATGAATTACAGACACTTCGACCCCGGACCCGGAGCCCGTGAAATCTCGTTTCAACTTTCGTTAACGACCTCGTAATCCCGGGAATTTCTAATTCCATCGGCGGAGAAGCCGTGGCGGTGCTGATTTTTCGACCTTTAACGACTCCATTTCTTCCGCTAATTAAATCTGTAGGATTGTTCGCCGCGTAGTCGTCGGACAACGACGCGGTTCTCCCTTCCCGAGGTATTTCAGTTTATTCCCTTAACGGATATAGTCTTCAACAATGTCCATTAAGCGAACATCTTCTTTCCGTTTTATTCGACTCGTCCACTGCGTTGGCATTCGAGTTATTTATTGTTGACGAACGACATCCGGTCTGAAAGTGTCTTCGAAGTGATGTGTTCTATAACAGAAGATTCTAGTAACATTATATTTTTAGACTGATTAACATCTTTGCCTTTTATTATTCCGGTATTCCAGTGGCGCTTTCGTAACAAGAGAAATGATTACAAGCGACGTTTTTCTGTCTGAAAACACAGATTCTGTTTTCTGGACGACACGGAAGATAGGAGAAAAATTTTCGAAAAATATGTGCTGTTGTTCCGGTGCGGGGAAAAGAGACGCGAGCACAATCGGACGCGTTTCTAAATCGAGAGAACGCAGCGGCAACGTTTCAGATTGCTGCACTGTTTGGCCACGGAATTCCGCGGCCGGTCCCAATTTATTCCGGCAATTTGGTGTTGCGTC
Organism: Halictus ligatus; assembly: GCA_028454255.1. Classification (NCBI taxonomy): domain Eukaryota; kingdom Metazoa; phylum Arthropoda; class Insecta; order Hymenoptera; family Halictidae; genus Halictus; species Halictus ligatus. The sequence goes on along the minus strand of CM052132.1, from coordinate 9,089,975 downwards.
GGACACCTTGCGGAACGGGATCGCCGGCGTTGCGCTGATTTCGCAGGTTCGCGGGGGTGTAATTTAAATTACAGCGAGCGTGGGCCGCGACCATTTTCCCCGTTGGCGGACGTAGCCTTTCGCGTGGCCGGTTCCTCCCGTTATAAGTCCTCGTTTCAGCTGAATGTTTGTCTCGGGCTGGTTACGGGGACGATTACTCTCGTCGCTCGAAAAACGAGCCCGCTGAACGCCGGGGTTTCCAAACAAACTAATTCTCCGCCGGCCGACTTCGAGCCGGGGCGATGTGTCGAATAACCAAACACGCCGAACCTTTTAACTGGATGAAACAGAGCGAACACCGAAAACCTAATTCCGAACGGAACGGGAGCACCGGGATTTCGCGCGGCATTTACTCGTCACACCAATTACGACGCGTTCGGAGCAACGAGGGCGGCCGGATGCGCAGGGGTCGCGGAAAGGAAAATCTGCTGCCCCGATTCACCCTTGCAATCTTATCGCGATCATCTTGCCACTAGATCGCAGATCCCGATGCAATTGGAAATTTTTGTGCGTTGGTTTCGTTCTTTATGACGAGCACATGGTATACCATTGAGGCAGATTTTCATGCAAAATAGAAAGTGCATTAATTGCTAGACACAGGAGCTGTGCAGAAATTTGTTTCTCTTTTTAATAATTTTGTAAAGTCGAATCATAATACTACAGTATTTTTTAATGTTTTGTCGAACTTGATCCACTCATGTCGGTCACAAATGCTGAATCCGCAGTTGAATTTGTACATTGTAATTTATTTTCGCTAATAAAGGCCTGTAAATCAACGTTTTTATTAAATTATTGATGCAAAGAGAAGTTTGGTTACCTGAAGCTCAAATTCCAAGTAGACTGTGAAGTTTTTTTTCTAAATCCTTGGCTAGAGGTTTTACTTTTTTGAGTTCGAGCAAAGGGAACGTAATTACCCTAATTGTACGGTAACTTTTCGCCAAGAAAGAATGGGAAAAGTGATTTCACATGCATCGAGAGTAATTCCATTCTTGGTTAGAATAGAAAGTTGAAAGCTGCGCATGGCTTCGCGGATTAAAGAGATTCTATCGGTATAACAAAGTTGCTTGAACCTGAATCAAGATTCCCAGGTCGGATACGAGATACAACAGTGAGAACTGATCGGTAGATTATGCTAATCTCTCTGAATTTACATTTTCCGGCTATACATTTTTATTTCCTTTAGTCATAATCCCAGTGTTTCGTATCTGCCCATTCGTACAGGTTATCAAATCGTAAAGATTCGCTATCAAACACAAGAAGTCTCGAATCGCAATTACCATGATTAACGACACCCGCGGACATATTCAAAGTTAACATAAAGTTTGTGTTACTATCGGACACGGCATCGAGTCTACCGTACCGGAAACCGGCTTCGTGTTCGTAAATATGGCTGACCTTGAACTTCCGAATAATGGCGAACGCCCTGGCGGATCCGGGGTGCTAGCGATACAAGACAATTCCAGAAGGTTAGGACGATTTAGGGGATTCGGGAGAGGTTTACAGAGGATACCTAGATTTCGCGAAGTTCGACGGGTTCTCCTAGGTATCAGGAAGTTGGGACGGTTCCTTGTTCCCAGAAACTTGCCGGGTTTCCTGAGGTTTCGGGGTTCTAGGGTTTAAGAAAGTTTTGAAGGTTCCCGGGGTTTGAGTAATTCCGCCGGTCTCGCGAGGTGCGAAAGATCAGAGGATCTTCTAGGAAAGTTACCGACGTTTTGTGTATCACAGTTCAAGTCCAGCAACAGCTATTTAAACTTAGCCGGCGCCTCTGTTCAATTGAACACGCCTAAGCTGACGCTTAATCGCCGCGTCGCCCTATCCGCAACGATCTTCGCGATCCAGAGCGTGTCCTGATCTTCCGGATACAATCATTCGGATGAGTTCTCTTTCTTAAATGGATTTAAAAAATGATTGATTCAACTTCCACGGTCCTTCCGTCGATCCACTAAGTCAATCAGCAATGTTTCAACCCCTTGCCTTAGGATTTAACTTCCAATATCGTGTGCCATAAGCCGCAACAAGGTCGGTCATGCGTCGGGACATTCACGGTTTGACTGAGCGTTCGAAGTTGTACAAATCTCTAAGTATAATACAGTCTCTGAGACATTTTATTTAAATTTGACACGGTCAGCACACCACGTCTCTGATACGACTTGTTTATGTTTGGCCCTGTAGACTTTACCACATCTCTGACACGTCATTGTAAGCTAAGGGGTTAAGACCCTCTTACACGTCACGGCTTGTAACTCTGAATGTAGCGAACACTGGACAATTTTATGAACGGTTTCAAGCAGCCAACGGACGGACAAATGTCTGAACAAAGACGCACCGTTGTACGTTATTTCGTTGTCTAGAAAATGAACCTTGAACCCGACAAAAAGGTAACCCCTCGAACCCCAGGAGCCCTAGAGCTTCTCCGGCTCTCGAACAACGATGTTCTCGTTTAGGCTAAGCGGCCGGTTGTCGCATGGGTCGAGGACCGTGTCGAATCCGTGTATGAACGCGGCCGATGTTCATCGGTCCGCGATCCGTGTCCGATTCGCGGAACGAATGAATAAAGTCGTCCCGGCGTTGCGTGAATCCCAGATACAAGCCGCGGAGACATGTCATCGGCGCTGAACTATGTTCCGGGGGCTGAGAGTGTGCCTGCAAAAAAAAAAGAAGGGAGACAGCTAGAGGGGATCGGGACGACAGACGCGCGACACTCGGGTTAAGGGACAGAGATTGGAGCTGCATAGGCGGCGTTGTAACTGGATTGAAATCGCGAAAGATCAAAGAACTGGCTGGGCTGGCTGGCATACGAAATGGTGAATGACGGTGGCGGTGCTGCGCCTGGCTGATAGGCCCAATCAGGACATGGACAGATAACCGGATTCCCTTGGTGGATGTACGCCGGTGCGAGCGTGTGTGTGTGCGCGCGCGCATATCTCATTGGACGATCCATCGGATACGCGTAACGCATATTGTGCTCTGATTTAGGTCCGCCATATGTACGGCTCCACGGACAGCTGGTTATTTGTCTTTTCTGCGAGAGAGCCGACGCAACGTGGCGCGCTCTCGCATTGTTAGCCCGACGCAAAGAGTATTAATTGCTTCTCGTTGGTCGCCCGCTCGGAGCCCTGTACCCCGAATTTGTTTCAATTAGCTTGATTTACCATCATTCCGCCGATACTATCTGTTAACGTTGTCGCAATCATTGCACCGCGGAACCGACCGGCCCGCACTCCGGTGGCAACCTCTCGCGGTACACTGATCCAGTCCGATAGCCGTTCGGTCTCGTTTGTCATTTCTTTCTCTGCGCCGACTGATGGCTATTTGCTATAGCCTGGCTTTCAGAAAAAAAAAGAAGAGAAAAAATCCGGAGCGTACAGGATCGGCCGTGATAGCCGACCACGAGATCCCCTAAACCGGGAATCTCGAGAGAGCTCTCTGGCGCGGCTCGATTTATGAAGTACAAAGCACCCGTGAACCGTAACGAAAACTTGTTTCTCGTCGGTTTTGTAAAAGTCAGGATCGGGGGAACATTTCGTTCGTTGATTGGACAGATCTCTGGGAGAAAAATAATGTCGAAACGTTGTTCCACGTTCTTCTGAATACGGTCAAACCTGTTTTTGTGCGGCAGATAGGTACCGCACAAAAGAATATTCTCACTTAGAAAAGTCTCACTTAGGAAATATGTCAAAGATTTACGAATTAGCGAGAAAGTGCTTTCCAAACAAAATAAATAATTAAATTACACATGGAAACATTAAGAAAAATGATTTCTCATTTTAAACATGGAGAAATTTTCAAAATGCACATAATTCAATACTACTCGTCGTAGTCCAAAACGCGCATATTCTTGTGATGAGAACATTACAAGCGTGTTATAATGCCAACACCGTTGGCAAAAAATTAGATATTTTAGATTTACGAAGGTCACTACCACTGAAAATGAGATTTTATTTGTTTCCGCTTTCATAAAATTTGCCTACAAAAATTGAAAATTGTATAAACATCCGCAGTCGACTACTACATAAATACTACATATAACCTCGCTTATCCGAACTCGTAGAGGTACAAGACCGTTTGTATAATAGAGACTCACTAACTACTCTGCATACGCGTTCATATAGCTAATATATAGTATAGAATAGTATAGTATAGTATAGTATAGTATAGTATAGTATAGTATAGTAGAGGCTCGGTTAAGAGTACGTTTATAATTACGAGTTTTAGCATTAATTGATAAGCAATAATGACTTAGCATTAATTCTACAAACGAGGTAAGGCACCACTAAAAACTGCTGCACCATTGTTCAAAATATTTTTTAAATTATTAAATTTGTTTGTATTTAATAAATTACCATTTTCGTACGTATAACATGAAAAAAAAAATATATATATATATAGAAGGGAAATATTCTAGATCGGAAGAAATGTTTCGTTTTGGGGTTAAAATAGCTTCGAGTTGCAAAGGGTTAAATTGCCCAGAAGAATAAAGAATCGTAGAAATCTACGATCGTGTTCGAGACACAGTCGTCCCTGCGAGCGTCGACGTTCACGATGGCGTAGCGTCGGCCGGGCACGCATAACCGAGCGTAACACAACATTGTTAAAAATTTATGAATGGGATCAATGCCGTTATCGAACCTATTCAAGCAATCGTTGTTTGACGGGCGCGAGGTAACAGAAAATGGCAGCGTGCGTATCCCTGAATATTACATGAAACATCATTTCCAGGAACCGACGTACACCGCACGCCTCGGACACATCCACCCGCTGTTTTCCCGCGCGGTAATGCCCTTAATAATTCCGTCGACGTTTCCAAGTTCGTTTCAAGCAAGAAATTCACTGTTCTGTTTCTCTCTTTTTTTTTGCAAATTGTTCGTACGTTATAAGCCAAGGCTGCCGGGTAATTGCAGCCCCGGTGTACCAACCGTCATGCCTAAGCTCCAGTCGTATTATCGCAGTCGCATTTCTCTGATTGTAGAGCGTATTTTTTCCCTTTTCTCTCTCTCTCTCTCTCTCTCTCTCTCTTTCCCCTTCTCCGCCTGGCGTGTGTCGCACGACTGGGAATGATAGAAACAGAGAGGGGGTGACAGGAGAAGAAGAGGAGAGAGGGCGACGCACGGAGACAGAGGCCCGAGACGAAAAGAGACGGCGGACGTTGAACGAAAACCGGATATATGACGTGCATCGTTAATGCGGAAATATCGCGGAGCAGGCCTGTCACGAGAGTCCATATTCACATTTGCCGTGAATGCGGGACTTTAAATGCACCGTAATTTCGCGTACGATAAGCCGGCATGCACCGCGCCGCGCGCAAAGTATGCGTGCGACACACGCGATCCGTCCCGAGCGAAACCGAGCCGTGGCCGCGGAGAAGAGTATCCTTCCAGCTTCGGGTTTTCATCGAAGAAGTCGGTCGAGAACGATCGACAAGAGGGGAGCTTCGACTAGAAACTCCCCTGATTGTACAGCGAGCTTATCCGCTCGGCTTAACCCTCGTGCGTCTCTAAAAAATAGTCCCCGCAAAACGTCCTCCCACAATATTCATCTGTTACCATTTTACACTTCAACCAGTCGCGTTTCATTCGGAATGTCATAGTTTCTCTCGTACTAAAACGAATCACAGTACAAGCAAAGAGAAATACACGATCTTACAGTATTTAACCATTAAGTGGTACAGTAAAGTCTTGGTCTACGCCAAACGAAGCTACACGATCTTAGTCAGTTCGCCTATCCTCTCCACTGGAAGGCATAACCCTGCGAGGTGCCACGAAACTCGACCTGTCACGGTCGCCGAGCAGAGTATACTCAGTATGTATGTATGTGTGATCAGTGCCCAGATAGCACGCGACGTCTTAAAGACGTCTTTTGTACGTCCATTTTACATCTGAAAGTCTTACGACTGGAAAAGACGTCTCATTTCAGACGTAAAAACGACGTCTTTAAGACGTACACTTTTGTAACAAAGACGTTCCAGAGACGTTCGGAGGCCGTTCGTAGGACTTTCAAGACATCTTTAAGACTTCTGTGTGCTATCTGGGTGTGTACTAATCCAATTACAAAACTTCTTTATTTTTCATTATTCTTTTATGGAACCTTCACCAACCTATTTGTGGCGTCTTTCTGATTAAAATGACACCAAACTCGATATAATTTGAATTCTACTTAACGGTCACGAAAAACTAGTAACCCTACACAATCTATATCAAATCACGGACCCTAGGATTAGCCTTTCTATCAGGACTTTGTATTATTTTTTCAAACAGCGATCTGTCACACTAGAATCCTTCCGAAAATTATGTAAAAATTTACATGCTACTCTTCGAAGTATATGGTTTAGGACTACAAGATCCAAACGTGTGAAAGAAGCTGAAGAAACTTCATACTTGCAATTATCTTACAATTCATTAGTGGAAAGCGGTGTACAGAAACTTTTGCTCGGTTCACGAGTCTTTTACGCGAAAATGAAAAGTGTAAAGACTTTGTAGCCAACCTATTTTTTAACTGTTAATGCGAGGAATTTATTCTTATCTCTCGAGATTATAGATACAATAGATCGCGGATATGTTTTAGTTTTTCTCGTGAATTTGTTTGCGGATTTTTCTTGTTCGATACGCGTTAGAAGACAGGCCAGCATTGACAAACGATGATGGATTCAGCGTGCCGCGAAATGAGTTAACGAGTCGAGATTGGGGGATTACTTTCTACGGTGTTATATGCAGATTTTTATTCGCGGTAATTGGAAATGGATATCGATGGACCGTTGCGTATATTGGTTATTTTCTCACCTCCGGCAATATGGTCCTGAAAATATGTATAGGTTCGCAAGCATTCGTTCGCGCGGAACGTCAATCGGAAATGTGATATGAAATTTTTAGGTATGAAACCTTGTTTTTAGGAAAATCGTGTCATACCATTATACCTGAATTAATGACGAATTGGAGTGCAAGCCGCTACACTATTTATTACTTCTCTATTTCATTTCATACGGATCGGCAGTCGAATGAGGTCGGTGGAAAAAATATGACCGCATTGCCATCGGCGTTCACAGTGGAAGCGAACAGTAATGATCGGACACGTTAACCACACCACTCGCGACCCTTGAAACCGGCAATTTTCCACTGCCGAAATATTTTTGACGCAATTGCAAATGCGAAGGATGGTAAAGCTGTTCAGAATTCAAAATTTGTCCCTCAAATACCGGAACACTGTTTCAATGATACTTGAATGAAATAAATATTAGAATTTCTTTGTCATTAGCGAATAAATTTCTTTGATTTATGAACGCTTCATTACGAAAGCAAATATTGTTATTTCCTGCCGTTTAATTTATACTGTTCACCGACGGATCAAAGTAATATGCATACCAATTTATTCTTGATTCTGCAAAATCCAATTTCCGTCATGCTAAAATTGCAGTGATCGTACAGGTCGGTCATCGACAGTCCACACTGTCGCTTGATACAAACGCACGAAAACATTATCGAACGCCTTCGTCCACAAACAGCTGTCACAAAATTCGTTTCCACGACAGGGGGTGAGGTTAAAACAAAAAGGCAAGCTTTCAAAGGTTGGTCCCAGGGAAAATCGTATTAAACAGAAAGGGAAATGTGCCTAGTATCCCTATTAAGCGGTGTTCATACATAAATATGACGGTAAAGTGGCCCGTCTGTAGTAAAGCTCATTGATTAGTAATGAAGGCGAGAATGAGGATGAAGGGGGGAGAGGAAGGGATGTGTTCGATGGATGTTCCGGCACTCTATTTTCGGCGCAATTACGACGGAAGAGTCTCGAGGGCCAGTTTCAAAGACAGGGCAAAAACTATTACGCATGACCATTCCGGGGCGCGCCTTTTCGACGGTCCCACAGGAGTATGTAGAAATGGCTTTTTGGGGGTTGGTTAGGAACGCGGCGGGCAAGAGGTCGTCGATCACGATAAAGGGCAGGGGGGCGCACAAAGGGCGAGGCTCGCGCGAGGCTGCAAAGATCCCCAGGATAAGCGCCCCATGGCGCCGTTATTGCATCTCCGACGGATTTTTCTCTCTCTCTCCCTCTCTCTCACTCGATCCTCCCCTCCCTTGCGTTCTCACCCTCTCCGTCCCTCCTGTCACCCGGACATATGCAAGGGGACGTTGTCTATTGAATTTTCATGACGTATACGTGCCACCGAAGTGACTCAATTCCGAGGTCTGGAAAGTCGTTGCCACTATCTCCGCCATATTTAGAGACGCGGGAGATCGAGCGTTCTGATCGGCATGTTTGCCGCTTTTATCGACGGCCTTGTCTATTCTCTGTACATACACGATAGCTTCCTCCCTGTTCGCGATCCTGAACAGGATTTCGTCGATGCATCCTTTCCGAAGTTACCGCAATCTAATAAATTGGCGTCTTGTACCTATAACGTTGATAGGATTGGATTTATTTAACGCTACACCTACCACCGCCGGTCAAAACGACCGGTCACAGATTTTTTATTTTACAATTACTGAAGTTCTAAAGACGATCTCGTGGAAATGATTAAATAGATATATTTAGTAGAGCATAAATCCAAATAAATTCAGTCTCGTCATTTTTATAAGCCAACACGTATCAGTTACTTTTCTCCGTTATTTTTATGTTTAGTGTTAAACATCACCGTCGCATAAATTTCCTCTCTCATCAAGTTCTATCTTCGGAAGGTCGACGATCGAACGATTCGAATTGTAAATATGATTCTCGTCCCTCTGACAGTATTGAGTCATTGGGGCACGACACGTTAGCGACGCTATGCAGACGAGGGCTGCCATTTGTCAGAGCTGGCATGTATCATTCGTTTTTTCCCTTTCGTTTTGCTGCTCCTTACCCTTCTGGGCGGAGCTGGTGTTACAGGAATGACGCGATGAAAATGGATCGTTACGAGAGGGACCTTAAATCTGGACACCTGGCCCGTCGTGCCGCCGCGATGGGGTATTAGATCCTACCCCTGGATCCTCGTTGATCCTTTCCGCTAATCGTTTCACGAACGTTTCTCCTGACCTACTCTGCGATACACATCGACGAGATGCAAACTGTGAGCAGTGAAAATCCAGCTGAACGTCGCATCGATTAAACTCGCAGGAAGTTAAGATGTGCACGGGGATTTCTCTATATATGTGGCCGAGGCCTGGATGATAAACGTCGCGGAATGATCCCCCCTACCGCGGAGTATATTCCGTGCGGGGCCACGAAACTCGGGAGGCCTCGGACGCCGAGGAGTGTAAACACAACTCCTCAAGACCCGTATTGTTGACATATATCGAGAATTCGCTGTATTCGGGCTTCTTTCAATTATAAGTTAACATTCGGACCGGGAAAGAACTGCAGAAGTTAGTTTGCGAAATATATGAAATCTGTTCACATCAACTTTCCCCATTTGTTCGACTGAGATCTATAGACCCGCAAGTTTTATGTCAATACTGGAAAAACCGTGCCGAATCGATTCTACAAGGACTGCTCTCAGGAGTACCGAAAAGGAATTAAAGAGCATGGATTGTTGTTCAGGAATTGCACAAGCGTATGCGTGACTCACCGAGTTCAATGACTTCGAGAACGAAGCAATTAGAAAATGTTTACGACTCGAGTCGCCCACACAGTGCAATTTCATATCCCGTGTTCCTTAACCATCTTGTCGATAAGTCCTTCAATTTCCTATTTGCTTCACGGTAATATCCCCGGTCGTCGAGAGTTACCAGGATTGAGGTTCGCGCCGATCGCCGCGTGCTACGCGCTCCGAAGTAATTTTTCAACGACACGACCGGTAAGCCGTTCCGTTTCCTCGCGGCGACTGCCTCCTAATACGCTCTCGAAAACGAACGCGTAAACGTAAGACGCGATTCCACTTATCCGGTACCTTCGAAGCTTCCAAGTGAAATATCATACTTGTTAACAGGCAGCCGCCTGAAGATCGCGAGTTGTTAAAGCCTCTGGCTAGGATCTTAACGATCGCTCGTTAACGATGATTGCTTATTTACCCGTTTACTAAATACTAAATTTCGCGGACTACATTATCTCGCTGGTTCGGCTATGCATACCTGTATTCGAAAATATTTCTTTCGTGAAAAAACGCTACATTCATTCGATTAATTTATTTGTTCCGTAAACGCATATTGAATTCCTTGACTACGGTAAGGAATCTCTAGATAAATAAACTTGCTCAGCTCATTTATTCAAGCAAATTGCTAGACAGTTGTTAGTAAGCTGAAGGCTAAGGCATTAAAATTTTCTAACTGCGAATTATGTTCAAAGGAAATATTAATCTCCAAAAATACGACACAAATTTTTACCGAACACAAAACACTCTTTCCTCCGTTAAGTGTCACACTTAGCTCTACACGATTTCCTTTCACTGTGGAAATAGATACACACAGGAGATAATTTCGCAAACGGTTAAATTGCTCATTTTTAACGAGTGCGCAAAATCCTCAATCCAGTTATAAATCGAAAAAAATCGAGATCCACAAAATCGTTTCCGGGGTGTACCGGTATCGGTTGACGTAATATCGAGGCCGAAAGAGGTTAAGTGGCATCGATGCGAGGGAAATTTCGAGACCGGTCGAATCGGTCAAACACGAACGCTGTGTTGCGGGGATACGTGCTCTACGAAGACGACGACCGGATAAGAGAGGAGGGGAGAGGAGAAAAAAAAAATAAAGGAAGATATTTCACAAAGGAGCCCGGAGCCGCGCCACGGCCGCAATACACTTACGAGATGAGAGATAAGGGATGGGTTTCGGCTTAACTGCGTTTTCCGCCTTAATCCATTAGCGCTCACGAAACGGTTTTCTCCGCTTCGACTCGATCACGCGAACCCACCGATATGCGGTCCGACGATGCGCGGACCCGTCCCAGGGCTTTCAATGGAACCGGAAATACTCGACGGTGCTCGCCACCTGCGAATCCGAATCCCCTTTCGCCGTCATTAGCGCCGCCCTCGTCGGCAATACTCGGTCGATCGCCATTTGCCGTGGCTTCGGGAATTATTCGAACCTTTGTCGCAATACGCGACAAGCGAGACATCAAGCTAACGGGTTCCTATCGCCGCTCGAACCTCTGCCGTCTCTCTTTAGATTTCGAAAGTCGGACGATTTTTAATCGAAACATCGATTTCCGAGCTAGGCATCACGAATCGAATAGGATCGATCGCGTTCTAATCCCGTGAATTGTTCAATCCCGATCGCGTTTGGTTTCTGCGCGAAGATTTTCTAGGGGATCGAGTAAATTTCCTAGCGATAGAAGAAGCATTCGAAGCGTAGCGGTTTCACGAGGGGTTCGCGCGAATATTATGTCATAAGAAAATATTCCACGTTCCGCGGGGATCGCGTAGAAACTGGAACCGCGCTATGCATTGAATAGGTCGATTCGATCGGGCGCGGCGCACGCTTTTGACATTTTTATCCCGCGGCTCCGGCAGCCGGAGCGAACGCGCACCACTGTAAAATTTTATGGTAGCTAATTGTAAGCGATAGCGTCCGGCTGCGGATCGTAAGAGCAAGATTTATTCCCTCGATTTGCCAGGAGTTATTGCCCCGCAACACGAAAGTGGATCGCGAGCACCGCCGCGCCGGGGAAAGGAGATGCCGGCGACCCATTTGCACTCCTTAGTCGTTTGACAATTTCCTGATAAGATCGCCCGCGAGCGTCTACTCAACGGTGAACTCCCCGGGATCCCCGTGATTGCCTTTTCCTCGGGACTGTTTTTTCCGGGCCGGCCGGTGCCTTTCTTCACCGACTTCTACGACTCTGTTAGGCAACTAGTCGAGAGCCGTTCCGAGATACGCGAAAAGTAGAACTCCGCTTCAGCGAAATAGTTCTTCTTCTTTACATAATCCTTGGTCAGGGAAAAGAATCATATGATAAGACGGGGATCTACTCCTTTCCTGGTCTTTCACTTCCTCCGAGACGAATTTTTTCAGAACTGCTATTCCAGTTTTCTTGAATAGAAACTTCGAGCGGGAAGTAGGCAAGTAGGCAAAATAAAAATAACCGACAGGCTAGGTTTATTTGAAACTAGACGGCGACGTGTGCTTGAATAAGTGTGAATTTGTTGCACTCGTGATAACGAATAGAAATCTAAAGAATTTAATAGTACCGTTGCATTATTATCAAATCATTCAAACGATTGAGAAAAGAAATAAATCTCTGCGCAGCTTTTGTATTTTATAATTAATGTAGAAGACTTTTGTATTACATACAAATTCGTAGTCTAGTAATTCATTCAGGTCTACCGACAATTTACAACCGTGTAATTTCTGTTTCGCGGGGTTTCCGTTCGTGTTGTGAACTGAGAAATATTTTCATCAGCATTTCCTTTGCGAAACAACACAAACGCGCGGTGAATTTCGACGTCAGTTTATGAAATTGACGGTTGCGTTTTGATTAAATTACAATTTTCAATTTAGTCTTGAAACAAAGCGGTTTTTTAAGCAATACACAGTCAACCTTTCGTTAGTCTTCCATTAGTAATACCTCTTTGGAATTACCGTCTGGTATGCAGTTTACCAACTGCATTTCGGATTTTCCGTGGCTATTACACAATAGTCATACACGTGTACGCACACGAATAATGCGAAGAACGGAACAAACTTCATTAAAGCTTGTACTTTACCGTTCCACAAAATTCTGAACAGCTTGCACAGAATGAACATTTCTGGAAATTAATTTAAACGATGCGTGGTGCTCAAGCCACCGATGCTGTAATTTCTTTGATAATTTCTGTAAATATAGAATTTGAAAAAACTGGTGCATGACAGGTGTCTGGGAATTGGCATGATCAATAATTCCCAAGATTATTGACGTATCTACAGTGAATCCTCGATATATGTCAACAACACGGGTCCTGCCAGCGTTGTGTATCGTCCAGGAGACATAACCGAGCCGTGTTATGTTTACCGAGGCCTCTCGAGCTTTCTTGGCCCCTCATGCGATACACCCCGCTGCAGTGGGGATAAATCCGTGTTGGATTTTTCATATCTAATTGTACATATAAGCAAAAATAATCTCTGTGTTGAGAAACACTTTAGAGTGCCAGGAACACGGAGCCTGATTACACTGTCCAACAGCAAAATCGTTTTGCAATACCTCTTGGGTGATTCTTATACACTTTGTCATCCTAAAACCGAATCTGAAAGTAGAATTGCTGCATCACGCAACGTTTTCGAAAAATTTTGGTTTTTGTAAAAATGCCGGATTTTGATACAAAATGATGTGTTACACAAAAACTAAACACGCGAGAAAGTTCAAGTTTGAGTCAAGAGATAGAGGGGACTCTCCGCTATATATTCATATTGTCACTTATATTTTTATGTACTTCCTAATAGTTGTAAATGGTTGTTAAAGTTTGAAAATGTGCCGACGCGGATACTTTGTACGCTATATTTTTGTATTTATGTGAAAAATTCTTTATCCAGCAGGAATTTACTATACAGGAATGCATTCTACAGACATTTCTGGACACGAAAAGTATTTGGTTCCCTATTTGGTTCCTGCTGAATAAGTATCGAGGTATCAAGAGCTAAAAGAATCCTTCCGAATCTCTTTAAATAAATCAGTTTTCTTATTAAATCAACTGACTGTTTATTATAATAAACCCCATATCCCAATAATCCGCGACGTTTATCATCGAGACTTTGTCGACATGTATCGAGGAATCACCGTATAATCCAAATTGTTAGAACATGTATCTAACTATGTTGTAACAAACCTCATAAGATTTCTTGAATAAAAAGAAAAGTATTTAACTATCGATGCAAAAGTGAATGTCGCCCTCGTTCGGGAAGGGTCAACTTCCACATGTAAAATCGATCGCTAAAAGCTCCGACGCCCCACCACGGTATCGTCGTTCCAGGAATCCTCGGGCCGCCGCGCCGGCGTCGCAAATTCAGGAAAACCGCTCGACGACGACGATGACGGCGACGACGGTGACGATCAAATTAAAATCGTGGGAAAATAATTGGGTAAATAATTGCGCGCCGGTAGAAGAACGCGTAGCATGTTCGTCGATCGGGCCGAGCGGCACCGCGACGTTGCGCGGTGAATACCTGACGCGAGGCGTCGGCGTCGGGACGCCAGAAGTTCCTGGCGATCCGGGGGACACGGAATTACCCAGATCTTCCGGACGGTCGACGCCGGAAAGCCTGATTAAGCGGAAGGGCGGCGCGCGGCCGGCTCTAATCACGGAGGACGGCAATTAGCGGCCGGCTCTCCGCGATAAATCCGAAAATTGGATCCCGCGGAAAAGTAACGCGGGCCGGCTAACGAGCGAGTGGCTCAATCAGTCGGCCACCGCGCGGCTTACTTTGCATCCGATAACCGTCGATGATAGGCCGGCGATGCGATCCGATGCGACAAGCCCGGCCCGACGCTCGCCCGAAACTGCGATTGTTTATGAATACCGTCCTAATGAAGTGGGAGCGAGGAGAATACGGTATCTGGCTCCTCTGTCTCTCTCCCTTCCCTCTCTTTCTAAGTTCGAAGGGGATGGATGTGACACGAAGCCCCCGCGCAGTATAACTTCCTGGGTGATTAACTGCTGAATCGCCAGGAACGTGCGCGGCGGCCGAGGTTTCGAGTTAATTGCACCCCTCGCCCGTGCCTGTAATTACGCGGACGATTCCGTCGCGCGGAATCGGCTCCGACGAAAAACTTAGGAACGCCATCCGTGTCAATAGTCCACGATTCTCACGCAAGCCGTTTATCGGGGAGAACGGGGTTGAGTCGATCCGCCTGCGATTTTTTACCCTTTTCACGGAACGGTGCATCCTAGTTGTCAACCCCCGCAAAATCAATTGTTTGCAGTTTCTTTAAGGATCAGCGTTCTCCTACACCTACACAAAAGGATTTGTGGTGGGGTTAATTTAGTTACGGCCGTTTGAAGAATGCAACGTCGCAGATGCGACGTGCGATGCTACTTTATCGGAAATATTCTTTTTTACATTCATGTTAATTTTGCTGTAGGTTATGAAATAAGCTAAAGCCAAAGGTCCGTAGTACGTGAAAATAAAAACAGAATATATAGTTTATTCAAGTGTGAATACAAGAGGAGCTTCTCGCTCAAGCGCTTCAGTTCAACTAACTGTGTTCGCAGTCTGTCATCGGAACATTGCCGTCTTTACTGATGGTCATAAACCTTTTTCTTTCGTACTTAGATAGATTCTAAATGTATACTTTAACAATTCAATTTGACAGTGAATTAATGTAGGCTTTAAAGCGCGTTCGCTTCGTTTAGCTGACTGTTCTCTTTTGTTTCAGGTAAGGAGAGTGGAAGATCTCGATGAAAGGTTTAAGTATGGGCACGGAGGAACGGCCAAGGACACCAGGAAATGGCAGAGCCGAACGGGTGAGATGGGTTTAATCGTAAATCGTATTACGATCAAATGACCGCGATCTACTCGCGACCCTCTCGCAGCACAATCCCCGGCGCCGTAGCGGCAAACTATTGTGTTGCGCCGACCGAATGAGGTCCTGCGAGATTTACGGGCGCGTCCTTTATGTTCCGCGAAATAGCGCCAAGGTAGCCCGGAGCTCACTTGGTTTTCCTGACGAATGGCAATGCACGGCTGAACCCCATGATCCGTGATTTCTGCAGTCTTTGGCCGACGAGACGGCAGAACCGGCTCTCGATCCCGCGCGGGGATTTATCCGCGGGAAGCAGCGAAGCTCGCCGTGAATGGTCCGAGACGCGGAAACATTTGAGGGCGCATCTTTCGCTTTAAAAGATCCCGACGAAAATGGCACTGGGACCGGAGAAATTGAATCTCCGTGGCCGCGAGCATGCAAATACCGTTCCGTGATTTACTATCGGGGATATTGCTGAATGACGCTGAGTATATCGAACAGTAAGAACGCCTGTCGTGAAATTAATTGCCACGGTCGGTGCGCAGTCAGAAGTTACTGGACGTTGGTTGCCCCAGAAATTTTGTTTCCTGTCGCAAATAATCTTAAACACCGTTTAATCAATATCTTCATTTTTGTTTCGTAACAACCAAGCTCAATTCTGCCGAGCTGCTAGCGAACTTTTTTAATATCCCTGGGCCAACTGTTCTGCAAACTTCTCGCGATTCTTTGTCAAAATCTGATTTTCATTTACCGCGCACCTTTTTAAAAATATTCCTACGTAAATCCATCGCGAAAGGTGTTGTCAACTTGTTTAAATTATAGTAGTTAAAGGCAGCTCTATACTCTCACGGTAAAAACCTTACAATCAAGATTTCCTTAAAACTGATGTCCAGTGAGTATGAACGGCAAAGTAAATAATAAGAAATAAGATCGAAACTTTGGGATCTATTTTAGACAAAAATATTATAGTTTAGTAACGCAGATTCGCAGCGATTTTATCTTTTACTTTTCGAATACGTGAAATTTATAAACGGATTAGGTTTACAGATGAATAACGAACGAAATGGTCAGCGGTTTAGGGAATACGACTAGAGGGTATTGTACACGTCGCGCACAAGTTAGGCTTAAGAGGTCTCGGAGGTCTCAGCCGCTGTAATCACTATCATACCGCAATGTCAGAAACTAAGCTTCTTGAATTGCACATTACACTTAGCATGGCTTGGACAATGGTCAGACCCTTAATCTCTTACTTCCTTGCCGTTGACTTCCAAGGGTCCCAGGACTATTCTCGAGCTACAAAAATGGCACCTATTTGTCGGCAATTCGCCGCGTCCGTTAAACTCGCTTTCTTGCCGCCAATTAAAAACACTATTCTCAAATTGTACGTCCAGTCCGACAGTGCACCTTCACCTCTACTTTTATCTTACTTTCTTAATGTTACATAAAACATTAGCTTCACAATTAACGTTTACTTGGGTGTCTTTTCACCAGGATTTCAAAACGTATGACTTCGGCTTAAATATAAAAATCTCGAATTTCATTTCCCAAAGAAAATACATTCTTTAAAAATCATTTTAAAATTAAATTTTAGAAATACAGTCTTCCACTTTTTGGTTTGAAGCATACTTATACGAAATTGTAATCGAAACAAGACCACTTGAGATTACAACCCGATACAATCTAAATTTCAGAAACACATGTTTCCACTTTTCGATTCTAGAGCATTTGTACATCTCTCGGGACATAGTGAACGTTGTTAAGAAGATAAGCGGATCGACAGGAGGATAGAAAGCGTACCGCGATGAGGATAATCGCGAGTAACGATAACGCGTGTCTCGATCAACGATCTCGCCGATTGATCTCGGTCGGCGTTTTCCAGACAGATTGCATCTAATAGATTCTTTGCGTAACGTAACCGCAGCCGTGCCAGCCGACATCCCCTATGTTTGCCGTTCGCCAATGAATAGTTATTCCACGTGCACGCCACGGTCCGATACAGCTACTTCTATCCGCTCGTTTTCGATCGGAGATTGCGGGGTCGAATCGAATCATTGGAAATCGCGGCTATCGCGCCGATCCGCCGCGTCGGTGGCGTTTCGATTCGTAATTTTATCGGACGCATATCGACCGGCCATGTCTCGGCGTAGGCCGGACTCTCTGACAAATTAAACAGCCAGCTCAGCGAAACAGGTCGATCGTGATATCTGTTTGCGAGATCGTGTCGAAGAACTCCGTGTCGATCGAGCGGATTAAACGACTGTTGTAAATGAGGAGAAAGCAGGACTGAATCAAGCTCTCGTTACGCTGCTCGGCCACCGTTTCGACGGTATCTTCCGCCGTGTTCCCCCAAACGCGGACTCCTCCACTTTTTACCGTTCGTATTTACGGTTTCTAATCTCCTTTTGCCGTAGCCGATTCTCCGTCCCCGATTCGCCGCGCTCGAAATCCTCGCCCCGCCGTGCTCTATCATATTGTTTTCGCCGGAATTACTCGGCCTACGTTCATCATGCTCCCTCGAACATCATATTCTCGACTTTTATATTTCAATCGTGAAGCATGCTAGAACGAACTAATTGGTTCTAGAATTTCGTTCGTTATACGTTCGCTCCATTCAAACGGAAACGTCAGAATCTCTTCAAAGCCGTTCATGGCATGGAAACGTTGCGGTTATAGCGAATGTGTGGTATAACCGGGAACTTCGCTCGCTATAGATAGCATTTCAGCATGTAAATAGCAGTTCGCTGTACACAACATTTTTAAACATTCAGTACAACTCAACACGGCTTACAGTTTATCTCAATTCCGATAAAAATAGAGGAACGTGTATGTAATCTCTGTTACCTCCAGCATTCCTTTTAAACGTTGATCATGAGCTTGACAAGAATTATACTAGGTCCTTTTAGCCGTAAGAATTTGTATCCAGGCGCCTAAATTAGATCAAGGGACCATTGAGTTGTTTAACAGCTCTGACGGACCGTCTTCTTCGCGAAGTACTGTATACTACCGTCGTTTTATTAGTTCTAAAGCGATTGCCTAAATAACAATAATATTTTTCATCATTGACCACGTAGGACGTATAAACTTTCCCTATAAAACTAACATCGCACGTGTTCCACGTCTTCATATTCACGGACCTAGTATTTCACCACCAGTCTGAAAAATTAAGTCCCTTTTCTGTTGCAAATTGAGCACACGTTCAAGCAGTTCTAGTAAAAGAAAATATCACACCATCGGTGTTTGACTGGTGGGCTGGGGCCTCTTTTTCGGTTTTCCCGGAGTCTATTGGAAACTATTCCGGTGGAAACCGATCGGCAAAAAGCGACTTCAGGATCAATTAGTACAAGTCCGGCAAGGACGAGGTTTCGCAGGCGATTGAAATTTCGTGGACGGATAAAAAGCTCGAGGGGGGTCCTCGGGGGAGTTCGGGGACACTAATCGAGCAGCCCGATCGGTCGTCGATACCCTCGTTAGCGGATCGCTTGTTTTCTTTTTTTTTCCTTTTTGTTTTTTGTTGCGCGCATCGAACGGTCATCCGAGTGAATTAAGCGAGTCCGTGATGGTCAGCGAAGATACCGGGGAAACGAACCGAGCTAATTTCTTACCGCGGAGGTCCTGGGCTCGTTCGACTTACTGCTATTCTCACGCTCGACACGATCCAATGGAACCGTCCTGTCCCTTTCTTCTGCCTCCTCGAATGATGCAATTATTAGCGGATTTCTCGGTAGGACGCACCTGATAATGACAATCGACGAGTTTTTACCGACCGAGACCTATTCCCGGAGAAATGGACCCAGCGACCGGGCACATTTCGGGTAAATCTACTGGAACGAGCGTCCGATTGTGTTCGGAACCCTGGGAAGTAAGTGAACGATCGGGCTTTTTGCGTTCGACACGTTCGAATTCAAATGCAATTTAAACGCGCCCGATTAAAATAACGCTATTCGCCCATTTCGCCACGGTCGGAAGCGTAGTCCGCTATGCTCTTAAAAATTTGTTGGATTTTGAAGTCAATAGCTCCGTCAATCGGTCCCCGTGGCCTTAATCGCCTAACAGAAATTGCTCACTCTCTAATTATCGAATTGTAAGTACATGCTCGACAAAAATGAACAGTTGAAGCACAAAACAGAGAAATTATCAGATTTTCAGAACTCGATTATACTACTTCTAATTTACCTAAATTCCTAAAAGAAGAGACACAGTAAAAATCAGCATTCTACTCATATACACCCAATATCATTAACTCGGCAGAGAAAAATGTTTGGACCAGTTAATTCGGCAGTCGAGTTCGCTACCGTCTTTCGGAAATTCGTCATGTCCTTTTGCGTACGTCGTAGTGTTCATATTGGCACGAACTATATCTTTCCGTTGATCGTTGTAAAATGTTTGTCACCTGAATTTCGCCAGTCCTTTCGTTACATTTTCGTGACGATTGAAAGGTCGCTCAGTTAAAAGATTGAAATGAAACACGGCCTTTGTCGATCGCTAACAAGAATTTAATTTGCCAATTTATCGTAGCTCTTCTCAATTTTCAATCGAACCTGTCCCAAGGATTTAAAAAATATTTTTTCGAGTGTCTGGAATCGACCGGTCGACGTCGCGACGAGCGCGAACCGTGTACGTACGATAATTTCGACAGAGCCGGGCGACAGGCACCGCGGGCGCGTTCCGGTAAAAAAGAGAACAGTCGTTAATAAATCATTAATTCCTTCCATTTTTTCCCCCCGTCCGCGTCAGGAACGGCGAAATTGATGATTCGACGGAACCGTGTTTTACGCGTAGCGAATTACAGTCTGTCGTTGCCCGAAAAACCATAAGCTGCAATTTATAATCGCGGCTGTCGATAATTGACGCGGGCGCAGATTACCGTTAACTAAATCGGCGGGCTCTCGAGAGCCTCTCATTTTTATGCTTTATTAATTCCTGGGATTCGCTCTCGCGAGCCACCGTGCGCCGGAAAAATTCATCAGGCTTCTCGACCTGTTCCTGGCAACAAATAGCATCCCCCTCCCCCGTGTCACTGTCAATTTTTTCATTGTTCCCATGTGTAAACCGCTCGACTTCCTACATCAATATCCTCGAGTCACAACTTAATTGATCGGGGATATCGGACGGACGTCGATGGAAAAGTTTCTCGCTACTTCGGCATCGAACATTCATTATATCCGCTACAATAATAGCTCGTGATCATCTGATCTTCAAACCTGCACGAGTCGCAATGAATCCCTGTTTGTCAATATTGTCAAATTCGTGCATTCCGATATCGACTTTTAATACTAGACTCACAGGACTTGTCAATATGACGGGTTCTAATATTTTCAATCTACTAATATCGGGATTGTAAAGATGAATCCACCAGATACATTCCTGTTGTTTTTATAAAGTAATGTAAAAGAGTCATTGTTAGTGCTCCGTAAACCTAGCGTTAACTCATTTGCATCATTAGCGTATATATACGCCCAATTTTCCTGGTCACTGTCACCTGAGCGTATATATACATTCAATTTTCCTGGTCAAATATAATAAAAAATAAGTTTGGTGATAGAGGCCTTTTTTCATATTTCCTTATGATGCAAATGGGTTAATAAACAGGAGTGTTTCAAAGCGAAGATTCTTCTTGAACACGTGATGTGCATTGAATTTTGCGAACCTCAAACATTCCACAGTCATTCATTACTTTAAATAATGTACATATTATAATATTTTCTAGATAGTTTAGCACTGTTTAGTAAAAACAGTTGAGAAATTAAAAATAATACTATACTATTCCTATTTCTTACAGTGAATGCTGAAAATGTTCATAGTGCATAGACATCCTAAATTACATAGTATTGTTTCCAACCTAGTGGTGGTAACCGTCTCATGAACGTACAGCACAGAGAATAAAAACACCGACTTCATCTTTTTGATACGAGACTGATCATTAGACTGAGGACTTTATGCATTTATAATGAGAATGGTATGGTCGCATATGGAACTATACATCCATTAGAATGATGGCACGATGTTATATTATTATCGAATTCTTAAAAACCATTGAAAGAGGAAATACTAGAGTTCGGACAACTTTTTTCTTCAATTGAAACTGTTGGTTGTCGTTTCTGTACACCGAGCAACGACCAAGACAAGATTATGGCAGTCGATCCCCCTCCGCCGCTAACGGATCAGAGCTTATAGAAGACCATGCCAGGGCCCGGGATCGATAGTTTTCATAATTGTATAAACTGTGGGAGACCGTGGGCGGTGTAGGGGATTGTCGAGCGACCGTCAATCTATCGTCGCTGCTTCGAGATTACAGTTTCGGTTAGAATTACCGAAAGACCGGGAGAAATTGAGAAGTTCCGAGGTCGTTCGAAAATGTCCTTTGATAGGGAACATTCAAAATCCCGTAAAATCTGAATCCCCGGTCTCTCCATTCTGCCGCGATATCTCATTCCGAGTGTTTCATTGCCGAGATAGGGCAGGGAAGCGTCAGGGAAACGGGTCTCGGGGAAGATAAACTTCTGCTTCTTAGGAAATCGTCGAATCCTCTGGCAGTCGAGATTGTCCATTCGATATTTTTACGGTGCTGGACGCCGATACGGTCGGAAACAAATTTTCCGAGTACGTTTACGCGCGGGGGTGGTTGTAGCCAGTGTTTATTAAATTTTTACGCGTTCATGGCAACGATAAAATTATAAAGAGGCCGCCTTGTAGTCCATCAAATAAGTTCCTTGCGTGCTCCGGTTTTCATGGAATGGCTCGTCAAAAGTTATCGTAATTTGTACGAGCATGCAGACCTACAAATTCGAATGACCAAAATAAAATAACTTTAATAGTAGCATTTACTGATGTGCAAGGTTGAATATTTTAGTACAAGATATACAAGCCGCCTTCCCATCTGTCAATAAAGAAAATAGTTACATTATTGATTGACACCCTATTAAAACATTTTGATGTATCGGAAAGTATTGAGCGAAAGTAAACGAACGAATGAAAACATCGCTTGCAACACAGATAGAATTCATCCAATTGAAATTGGTTTATACTATCGAATTCTATCTTGGCTCAGAAGTTCAATTCCCTAATGTATCGTATTTTTATTAATGGGAATCGAACTGAATGCGGAAAAGGTAATATACTGTTTACCCAATTAATTCGAATTTCTGATACCTCAGGGATGCAATAGTAATCTACATTTTTTACATTTTCCGTAAAGAATAGTCGGGGGTTCGTTGCAAGGAGCTTATGCCAATAGTACTCGTCTTGCGAGATGTTAAGACTTCAGTGAATAATTGTATTCGAGCAGAAATCTTAAAGGAGGGACAACAATTTTTTATATAAGCTAATTAATGCAAAGGTAACGTACATGGGAAAGTATTGAATTTATAAATACCACGAGGTGTCACAGTGTTTAAAAATCTTGTTTTCTAACATTCCGTGGCGCAGATTCTTCTCGCGGTGGACCTTTCGATTGGCGTCGCTCGACAGGTCGGACATTTAAATTTTCAATTTTCTATAGTTGCCCGGGGATCGGTGTAAATTCGTAAATGTCTGGCTGGGAGCGATTTAATTTGAATGCAGCGGCGTCTGGGCTAATCCAGATTTTTGCATTCGCTCCGCGAGGCAGTTCCGCGGGACGATACGGCGAAAGTCGACGGATTACATCGGATCCCTTTGTGTAATCGCCGCCGTTGTCTCGTCCCTTTTTAACCCCGTGCCAGCCTTTGTCTCCCCGTCACCTTACCAGCTCTCGAGCCTTTCGTTTCTTCTTCCCTGACGGCTGGGGCCGGCCGCAGAAATCTTATCTGATTTCCAACGTGCTGCACCGACTCGCATATAATTTCGCGCCGGGTATCCCGGCCCGAGATACCCAGAGAGAAAGAGAGAGAGAGGGAGGAAGGGAGAGGGAGAGAGAAAGAGGGATGGTCGATACGCGGCTTGGAACCTTTCCACGCATAATGCGGAGATTAGAGTGATCCATGCATGCAACGCGGCCTCCGTTCCTGCCCCCGTTTCGAGGTTATATTCATTTTTAATGGGTGAATTAATGGGGCTGGATTACGTGTCACTTGGCACGAATAATTTCTTTGCAAATCCCTGTGGGACCCCGAACAGTCTCCAATTAAACGGTCCTGTTGTGCGACCTGGATCCCTTGATTGAGTCATCCGAGGACTCTGCATACACTTTTGCGTTAAAGATACAGGACGCGCTGGCTTTACACGAAACACGTCTCGCGCTACACGCCATTCTGTCTGTTTTCACCCTCATTGCGAACTGTCACATTAGAATTTCTCTAAAAATTCCAGAAAAGTTTGTCGGGGCACTTCAAAATTCAGGGCTAAAAAATTCAAATAAGGCAGTATACGGACAATTTTACTGGGGTCACGAGAGACCCGACGGCATCATTCCAGGGTTAGAATGCTATGCAAATGGAAAACGGTGGAAGAATTTTGTTAATAGAGTAAAAAGAAAAAATGAAGAAAGGAGTTGGAGGTTACGTGCAGGCATGGTCCGTCTTTCAATTGTTTGGCGAAATCCGTGGCGTTTTGGCGGGGAATTTGAAATGGGAGGTCGCGAACGCGCGTGCCAGCTCCATTGGGCCGTTTCTGTAGGAATGCGGAATGAGCCGGGCCGAGAGGGAAAATTAATTTAGCAAGGTGCACGCGTGAAGTTCACTTTGACAAGTGTCCGTTTTACCACGCACGGTTCGCCGGATTAGCCGTGTTAACGCGCGCGAATCTGCTCCTTCCGGCGTGAACCCGCGTCGAGCTCGATGCAAATTTCACGAGCCGATTACGTTAAGATTTCGCGCCTCCCATTTTAGCCGCTCTCCGTGCAAACATCAGTAAACGATTCTTGCGAGGATTCTTCGTTCGCCTACTAGTCTTAATATTTTTATTGATTTTCTTGTGCTGCAACGTTCAATTTTGCAAGAACACTGGCCGAGTTTTTCTGTTACGCAAAGTGTAATGCTAGCCCTCGTTTCCTCTTACACGGCGCCATTAGCATTTTATAGATTTTCTTCCTCCTCGATGGAGCACAGCAATCTTTCAAAATTTAATGAACGATGACACATTTGTCGATGTGTACTTAAAATATCCGCTTCGATATTTAAAGTTAATTTGCATCGGAAGTTCGCTTCCAGGTATAGTTCAAAGGTTAAATTGACGTAGATGTCGACGCAAAGAATATATTTATGCCATTATGAAATGTATTTATAATCTATAAATGTATGTATTTTAGCACAAAAGAAGTAAATTAGCTGAATTGATTAGAAATAATTGTGTCATAGGATTAATTTAATTTCACTTGATTTCTATCCTATTTTCAGCTGTTCGAAGGAATAATATTGGTTAGTAAAATATTCATGTCACTAACTGTAAACGAATGAATCAACTTTCCATCTGGCACGTTGACGGACACGTTTGAATTCATTCCATCGCTTCAAACGTTCAAATTGTATAATTAAAGCTGCTTGAGACTGCGATTATGCAAACGTACATTTTCACAAATTTTCGTGGCATAACAGCTGAAATATTATGGAATTTGTCACAGGAACATGAAAATTAAATTCCAGTTCACAGAATATACTACCTTATACTCGAATGCATTGAAATTTTATCTTCATTTGCGACAACAGAATTCATAGAATGCATTTCGACTGCACTGACAATTTAGCATCAAAGAAAAAAGTTCAAGTTGGAGAAACACCATTTTTTCATGCAACAAAATTTTTATTACGGTGTATTAAGTAAATCAAACTGTGTAAGAATTTACAAAACAGGTTACAAAATTACACAATTGCTCTGACAGTGACGTGATGTCAAATCTACCAAGAAGTATTTTCTTTATGGTTTTTTGCAGAAGCAAAACTACGTGCAACGGCAGTATTGCATATAAGCATTGCGAGTGGGTTAAACAACTCGTTCCGATTTTACGTGACTTGCGGGCACAGTGTAGCAATGAACGCGTTAACAAAAGAATTTGTTGAACAGTGCCGAAAGGTTGAATTGCAGCCGGTTTTCGTGTATTCCGCGTTTTCGATTTTTCCACGCCCACGGACGTGCGAAGATCGACGATGTAGTTGTTAGCGTGGGTTCAAGTGTCGATGGAGAACGCGCGTGCAATAAGTGGAAAGCGAATTGCCCGGTAAACTAATTTCCCTTCCGTGCAATCGTTAATTGCCGGCCGGCCGAGGGAAATATTCGACGAATTCCCCGGAGCCGGAAACGACGTTCATTAAAGGACGCCCGTGAAACGATACAATTCGATAAATCGCGAAACGAAAATCGCGGATGAACGGAGACGCGGAAAAGGCCGGGCAAGGAACGGCCGATGCAAAGTGGTGAAATTGGCGAATACCTCTGTGGCTCGCTGTTGGCCAGTTCTGAATATTTCGCGTGCTCGATAGAACGCCACACTCGGTGCACGCAGTTGCGAAAGTTCGGTCGACCCGTCGAGTTACCTGCGACGCGACGGGGTTACAATTTAGTTCGTTAACAAATTATGCTCGCCCCGCGGGAATCGCAATCTTTTATTCAAACCGCTTTCCGGAAACTGGCGATTTAGTTCGGATGCGATAAAATTGATCTGTCTCGACTACGTATCCGAACTTCGCGATTAGATTTGCGCCGATAAATTTGCCACAATTTCGCTGCATGTGACCGCGTAATTCTATACGTTTCATACTCCTATATCATGTTTAACATATAATATCATGCTTCGTAAATTGAATTCGATCGATGCTAATATTCAATTTAATTTGGACGTTTTATACGCGAGAAAAATATTAATATTAAAATTGATATGCTTGTTTGTCACAATTTATAGAATGCGCAAATCCGAAGTCGTAAAAAGTTTTTATTGACATCTGCTATTCCGAAGCGTCGTTCTCCTGGAATTGTCATAACCAGATTATGGATTTTTATTCAAAGATTGTCCAAGGCTAGTATAAGAGACTGCAGCTTGATAAAATTATATTTTTTCTTTTAATGACTTTAGAGAAAATAATAGAACAATACCCTCACGATCATGAAAGCGTCCTCAGTTTCCCAGTGGCTGTATCATACAAAAATATCTTAGGAAAATGATCGATGCAAAGTCGGAGGCTCCAAACTTGAAATTGAGTCTCAGATACTGTGCGCGCCGCACAAGAAGTCTGGTGAAAGGAATGCGGGGCTGATTGGTCAGAGAGGGCACGTCTCTAGCTGCGCTATTGGCTAAAGCGGTGGCACATACTATGCAGCGTGTGACGTCAAAGCCTAAGCATTGGCCTACTGGAGCGTCAACGGTGGGGATAGCGAGTGCCCTCTTTGCCCTTGTGTCGTCCCGCGAGACTTCTTGCGAGGCACGTATAATGCAATATTTTTTTCTACCTAAATGGTCACAGTTCTAATATCAACAACCTCTCTAAGGAAATTTAGTGTTTAAATCTGAAAGTATTAATTCAAGAAACTAGGCAGTCTCTACTTTGGCCATTGTTGCTACCACCGCCGATCCATTCCGTATCTCTTGCCCCGTCATCCAATATCTCGGACCATCGGCGGCATTACGAATGAGGGATGTCTGGGGCTAATCCCGCGGGCAAAGCGATCGCCTCGTTCGGCATCTAATTTTCCGCAGAAATCTCGGGAGCCGAGGCTCGTCCGTCGAATGAAATTAGATCTCGTCAGTGGAAAAGCGTCAACCCGTTCCGGATCGTTTACAAGATTCTTCCCGGGGAAGCGGCACGAGCATAGTTCCGCGGATATATTCGCCGTCGACGATAGTAATGGCTCCCGCATGAAAAGGATGCCGGAGTCATTGTGCCGGCATAAAGAAACCGTGGATGTGCAGCCAGCCACCGGGGTTTTTTATCTGTAAATAATACTTCCGTGCTTTCCGCAGGTTTATACACGTTATTTCGCCGTGATGTACAACGCACGCGGACGCGTATTTGTTCTACGGCCGGCCTTCCTGCCACCCTTCCTCATTCCCGCGTTCTTTCTACCCTCTTTCGCTGGTCCCTTCCCTCGTTCGCTCCTGTTTTTCAGCAGCACACTCTCCTACGCCAATGGTCCGAATGTCAATTAATTCGATACCCGATATTCAGTTTTTTTTTATTCAACCCTTATATGCCCGAACAGCTACACTTATCTCCTTTGACAATTGGTTGCTCTCCTAAAAAGATCGCGACGCTGATCTGAATGTTTTTCCTCCGGACAAGTTTACTTTGATTCATAGCTTCAAAGTAGAATTTAAATACTTTAATGTACGGACGAATTCATTTATCTACTATGGTTGTTTAGACAGTGGTTAACCAGCACTTGTACACAGGAAATGCTTACGTGCATTGTGGGGTTGACAAATTCCTAGTTGTTCATTTTAAGAAATTTCTAAGATCGAGGTTTATATTGAAAATGTTTCCAGCAGAAGTGTTAAATAATACTTGCAAGCAAGGATAATTAATTTCGTGTTCACCAAGACGTCAACAGCTTGCTCGGCTGATTTTAAAGAATTTTTAAGTTCTACATATTATTGTAAATGTTTCTATACAAATGACACAATTTCACAAATTACACTTTTTAATGTCTGTTCCTTAAGTTCGCAGAAAAACGCGGTTTCCGGTTCAATCAGCCCTCGCACGACCTCGACAAGGGTCGTTTTGACCCAACATCGTCTATGATCGTGCGCATGTCGTTGAAGCATGTCCTCATAAAAGTTTGTCCTCGGCTCGGACGCGTTCCACGAAGATTCGATGACACTTGTGAAAAGTATCGTTTCTATGAGGAGTTTCGCCGCATTCCGCACAGACTCAATGACACTTCCGAATGCTGTATTTATTTCGCTAACCACTCGTAACCTTTCAAAGTATACCGTTACGATTCGATGCTATTTACATTATACTCGGTTCCCTCGGCGCCCCCATTACCGGACAAATGTAAACGGAAGCTCTTTATACGCCACGCGTCATTTTATTCGCAGGGGTTGCGCGTCAAACGCGGCGCTGTCTCTCCCTCGTCTCTTGTTCAATTGTCTGAAACCGATTCGGGAAGACAATTCACGGTCAATTCTTGCTAATGGTTGTTCCGGAATAAATGAATTCCAGATTTGAAAATATACATCGCCGGTTTTTCCACGGAACCGGGGATTTTTATTTAGGGGTGTGTTTGAAGAGTTGCTTGAAATATTTTATGTCCGTTGCTCGGGGGAGCAGATCGACCGGAATGGGTCGCTAACTCCGAATAGTTGAAATTTTTCGGCCACTGAGATTAATGGGGAATCATCCAGGCTGCAGATTTTATAGATTCGAGGGCTGCGCGTTATGCGACCACCGTATAGTGAACGATTCTGACTCATTTTTCGCGAAGTAATTTTTCTCGGTACCAAAACGGTTTAAATCTATGAAATTTAAAATCTTATCGAACAAAGTGACATTTTTAATGTGCATACAATTCTGATTCGAATGTATAATTTACATAATTTAGTAGATCAATATATTACCGTCAGGAAAAAGTACCGTCAGGAGAAACCCTGCTTTTTACGTTTTGGTTCGCACGATGAAACACAGCGTTTAATGTTCGCTCCAACTCCGTGAAAAGCGTTTCACACGAGCGAAGCGAACGAGACCCCACCACTGTACCTGGCGCCGCACCACGATTAATAATAAATATACATGACACGAGTTCTCGATTCGCCGTTCTTACAGTGCCGGCAGCACGATTTCCATAACACGAGCTGTCTAACAGAAATGGCCGGTACAATTAATACGGTCGCGGCGACGCGAAGCATTTTTATATTCGCGGTAAGTGGCGTGTCCTTTGCCTTCTCCTCTCGACCCCTCATTTTCTCCTTTCATTTTTCCTCGGCGAAACTAGCGATTCCGTGAAAACCGCCCGTCCATTAACCGTGTTTGTCAAGTTTATCCGGTGTAAATCCACGAAGCGGTTCTACATTATACAGGACTAGCGTGTCACGCACCTTTCCCTGCCCTCGGATCAGCCTCGCAAGCGTCATTGTTGGCGAACGGGTGATTTCTTCGGTGGGGTTCCGAGCGCGCGCGCGCGCTTGCCGCGACCGCCGGCGAAATAAATCGGCAGAAGTGCACTTAAATATTTATCTCGCTGTTAGCGCGCGCTGAACTACGGGCCGAAGTTGGCGGAGGGCCCTCTCGCCGGTTAAACAAACGCCCGCGCAATATATATATATATCCCCCGGCCACCATAAAAATGTAAAACGACTTTATTTATATGACACGCGCGGCGCACGCACCGCCGGGCTAAGGGAGAATCTGACCCCGATGCTATTTAGCTTCCGGTTTCGCGCACAGGCTACATTGTACAGCCTCCTCCCCCCTCCCTCCGCCGTTACACCATGACATCCTGCCGGCATTTGGAACACAATGGAGCTGGCCGTAACTAGTTTCGGATCACGTAGCTTGTCCTGAAATATTGACGGCCCCGCGATAAATACCGGCCGCGCCACGTGGGGAACAACGTGCGAGAATTTTTTGGACGGCCACCAAAAAATCGTCTTTTTTACTCGACGATCTCGGCTGCACGCGGATCAGGTTGCTGCGAAAATAATTGCGGTTTTCCCAGCAACTTCGAAACGACCGGCTTGCGTTTTCGTTTAAACCTTGCGATCGGGAAGCACAGAGATACACGTTCGATTATCACGGGATATAAACGGAATTTTGACTACTTTTGTCTATCGTTGTTAAAATGTGCCGTTAAATGCCTTCTTCGCGAAACCTCCTTCGTGAAATTTAACGAAGGAAAGTGTAAAATTAATTTTATGAGTTTCATGCAAATTACGAGATCGTGGACGTCGCGTTCCCGAAAGTCAGGTGTCCGGCAAGGAGAGAATAGACAGGTTCGCAAATTGTTCACGTATAATTTGACGACGCCGGGCCTTCCCGCACACTCTTCCACAGCGACCTGCAAAAGTTCATTTCCGAAGCCAACAGCTCGGCAAATATCTCGCAAGTTTAAGTAACATCGTGGCACTTTCGAAACTCCTGGACATTTAGAGTAACGACCATGTATATCTGTGGAAGCGTCCGATGGAAGTTTTGCCTCCTTTCGACAGCTGCTCGCCGACGCCCGCAAAAACTGACCTAACCAGTCCCTCGCTTCAAATTGGACTATAAAAATCCCGCGCGAGAAATCGGTGTCGGTTCGTGCCTCGGAGCAGTACAATAAATCTACGGGGGCTCTAGGGAAACATCGCATCCTTCGGGAAACGCTACCCAATGATTACCAGAGTTATCAACTTTTATTGTACGATCCGTACCGTTTACACGTAAACTTCAATTTTTCGCCGACCTTAACACGATTGCTTCCCCTAATTTCCCTGGCAAACATTCTTCCTGAATTTGCACCGTAGACTGTGGATCGTTGTACAAAATAAAAATGGTCTCCTTTAATTGGATGACATTGGAGCCATATAAAAATTTCGTACCGATATCCTATAACTCGTTTCAACTTTGTACCGTTTCAAGTAGACGCATAACATGCAGAAAAATTTCCTGCCACTAAATCAAGTTTTATAAAATATGTTATATTGGAGAATCTGTATAATAACTTGACTGAGAGGAACTCTTAGTTAATTAATAAAATATTCCATGTATTTATTTCTATGTAATCTCCCCACAGAGAAAAACAATAACCCTATGTCGCCGATGAGAACGGTTGCCATTTATAAAAGGTCTCTATTCCCGTATAATTTGAAAAAATTCTGGCAAAAGGAAAAAGTATTTGTCCAGCTTAATTCAATAAGTTCTCCAAGCGAAGAAAGTTTTAATGAAAGTCATACGCGCGCTATACAAGAGGGAATACTTCCAAGAAGATGAATCAATTTAGCTAATGAGGATAATAGCCTAATAATTAACAGCGGAGAATCCAGCGTCACTAATCCGGCATAATTAACTTCGTTATTTTTTCATCCCCGTTCCGTGAATTCCGCTCGCCGCGTGCTCGAGGTTAAACAGGTGATGCACGCGCGAGCTTTCACGCTTTTATTAGGCAGTGGAACCTAAAATTACACACTCTGTCCCCGTCAACCACCTCTCCTCGTCTCGCATCGCCTTGCAGCGGCGGCTACTGACTGGAAGCTCGACTTTAAGTGGCCGAGACCCGTTCGTTTCGGGTCGTAAAAATGAAACGATCCACCGGATACGAGATTTGTATCGAGTGCCGAAATCGTCGTTGAAATCGTCGCCGGATGCGATTTTCAAGATCGATCTCGTCGATTCATTGCACCCGTAGGCGGTCGGGAGGGGGCTCTTCAGCGAATTGAACAGATTCGAGATTCATCGAGACGATACCTCCTCGCGATACACAAAATGTGGATCTCAGCCTTTTTATAGGTGTCGCCGATGTCTCCGATAAACGAACAGCGAATGCAAGCGGATTATCAAAATTTATATTTTACCAGCTCGTATGTGGTTGTTCATTCAATCTTTTCCCCGGATATAAAATGCTCTTGCACTTCACTGGTGACGATTAAAAATTTGCTCGCGTCGTTTCGATTTTCGTTATTTTTAAAATAAAGTCCCAGTTTTTAACAGTACGTGTACTGTTAGCTTATATTCTTAATACAAGAAAAATATGGCACAGATCGCAAATGCTTTCGATTCTTAATTTTCTGTATTTGTCTTTTGCAGTGTTTAAACACTCAATACCCTGGGTTACAATTTATTTTTGCTCTATTTAAAATGTATTTCTCATTCCGATTGACAAATAGCAAAATTTCTAGTTTCCTGGATAATTGTGAATTAATTTACACTCGAGACATACAGGGACGTACACTTTTAATACTCGTCGATAACGCGGAAGGTAAAAAAAAAAATAAAACGAATTATAAATGAAAGTATCGATGTTATCGGTGAAGAGCTAACGAGAACACGAATTCAAAATATTGGACGGGATAGATAATTGCGAGCGTCGCGCTTGGAAGTACCAAAATAGTCGGAAAAGATTGAGATTGACACGGTAAATAAAATTCGGGTCACCGGGAGCAGAGAGGATATACGAGATAAACACATTCGTTGCTTTAGGTACTCCGAGCAAATGATCCGCGCATAAAATTGTATGGTATCGGGGGAGGCTTTATGCGGTGGATATATTTTCTTCCAGATGGAGGAGCGCCGGGAACTTTAGGGTCAACCTCATTTCTTAAAAATGTATTCGAAGGAGGCGGTCTTAAAGTTGCCTTCGCGCGCTCGACCCTAAGAAACACTGCTCCCATCAAACATCTTTTCGCGAGGAAACAAGCCGCTTCCTTTACTCGGCCCATATGAGATATTCATAAACATTTTCATTCCTTCTAATATACGACGCCGTAGTTAGAACGTGAAAAATTTCCATCGTAACCACATTCGTTGAAGGACCATAAATCCATGAAGCAGACAAGAAAATTAATTTCAATTAATACGCTTCCCATTGAAATTCCCAAATAATTCCTTTTGTATCAAAACACTAATGCTTAGGTGTACAAAATTAATTCGACGCACTTACGATTAAGAATTTGTAAGTTGAAAAACGGTTTTAAGGACTTATATGTGCGTACAAAAATTGTAACCAAAGATTCGGGTGTTGGGATTTCAGTTTCTCCAATAAAGGTTGCCCAATAATGTCAAAGTGACGTTTAATGAAATCTACAAACCTGAGAAGGGAAAGAATTTGTTCCTATCGCTACTGAAAATCGAAGTGACACTTCTCAACCCCTAACAGAACTCGATCCGTCAGTTCAGTATTCCAGCTTTTCCGTCGAACAGCGTAGACATTGGTTTTATTCGGTCGCATTCATCTAGACTGTAGATGCATCTTTTACAGGGATTTGAATGGGAAGCCTTTCGTCGGCCATCGGATCGAGTGTTGACGCCAAGTGAAAGTTTAAACAGCCCTCCTAGAGCCGGAAGTCCCCCGTGGTTTCGAGGAGTGTTGTTCCGTACACATTCCCATTCGTATTGAAGCAGCCCTTGAGGGCACTTAAACCACTCGACAGAAAATGCAAAAGAATCACGCGCCAACGCTCACCCCTTTTGCGGGGCCTAGGATTTCGTTAATCCCGGTCGGCCATGCATTCTGAATTATCCTGCGAGCCGCGCGCGCGTGCGCGCGTGTACGTGCGCGATAAATTCATTGGCATCAATGAAATTTCGGGGCTCGATATTGCCTCATGAATGTCCACGCAACGCTCCGGGGGTGATAATTGAGAAGCCAGACAAAAGGGGGTTTGAATTTCATATTTCACTAATTGCCGCCTAAAATCTCGCCCCTCCTGCTTCGTTTGATCCCCTCATATTCAGCCTCCTTATTAAATAGGATGCAGCCGCTACGCAGAAACACTATAATTCACGGATTATGCGGACAAAACGCTATAATCGAGTCGATTCTCATCATTGTAATATTCGTGTATCTTCAAAATTTCATGCGTGTTGTGTTCAATTCTCCTGCATGGTATTCATCAATGCTTAATTTAATTAATCGACTCGATTCTTTGGTAGCCCAGCACCGATGAAAATATATTCGAAATACTTAAACTCTCAGTGATATATTTCATGAAATGAATCTGTCTGATTGCTTATTATTAAATCGCACACGTCCCTGCAATTTAGAACGTTTTCACACGCGGGAAACGCAGGGAGATTCATATTTTAATATAATTCCGTGCCGCGTTCAATGTTAAGCGCTACCGTCCCTGATTTTATTATATTCGTCCTGAAATTCGCGAAATCCCTGCCGAATTTAAAACTGTCCAGAAGTCGCGTGCAAAAATATCCTCGCGAGCAGAAGTCAGTTCTCGGATCGGGAATATGTATGTAACGGCCGGGATGTTCGCGTTCGAATTTCCGACTTAAAATAATTCAACGGTAAATAACAGTTCGGCGCCTTTCATCGAACGTAATCTCGTTCCGTCGAAATCCCCGGGTACGCAATCTTGCGAAGACGAATTAATCTTCCGCGTCATATTTTAAACGGAATAACGCGAGAACGTAGCACGTAATTTATTTCGCGGATCCCGTATAAATCGTTCCCGAGCTGCTTGTTTCCCGACAAGGAATTGCGCGAATTGTTCGAAGGATGAAGATGTAAAACCCTGGCGCGGTGTCGTTCCGATACGCGAACGATCGCCATATCCACGAGCATGCCACTCGTTTCTGGATAATAAAAACCGTACTTCTCGTTTTAAGAACGGTATTCGCCGGCGGCCATCGCCTATTTTTTTTTCTCTCTCTCTCTCTCCCGAAACCGCGTAAATAGATTTTACGAGCGAGCCGCAAAATTACTGGACCGTTCTTTTATCACCGAAACACTTTCATTTCGTCATCGTACGAGTTTCCCTTTTGTGATCAGAAATGCGGCGAAAATGGTCGGGCATAGCTCTTTTTATCTATCGGGTGAGAAATTGTTACGCGCGATGGTAATAAAATGCCTAGAGGTTTCTGGATTGTTGTCTCGAAGCAAAATTACTGATCTTTCTGGCGAAGCAATGTTCTTTCTGCTGTTTTAATGGCTTCTCTGGAAATGCATAAACGCAGCCATTTGGGTGCACTTCTCAATTTCGTTCATAATTATGTTATTAGGATGAAAATACTATTATGACCTGCAGATTTTGTCATTCTGTGGCACGGAACTGATCACCGAGGTCTCATCTCCAATTTCAATTTTAAATTAAATTTTAAATTAAATTTATTTCAATGTTAATCGATGTGATCGTTACAAATCGGATATTTCATGTGCATCGATGTAGTATATTAAATTTAAAATTCCGCGCGGTTGATTTACAACGACATTAAATTTTTATAGGAACCTCTATTTCATTGTTATTCGCGTGGTCGCCTACTTTTCGAGTACATAATTCAGCAGTTAATGCAGATGTCTTAAATCAATTCCAGGAAGAAGCATTTCAGAATGCAAATCCGCTTCGTTTTATGCACGGCAAGAAGTTCAAGGGGTATACTTCCTTGACTTATGTTTCTTTCGCGTAGATTCACACGGACTTCTCGCCTATAAAATATTAACATGTACAAGAGTGGTATCCACAACCTAACAATATATTGCATATTCCTCAAGTCCAGTTTGTTTCTGTAAGAGAAGACAATTTTCACGAGTTGAACATTAATCGTCCTAAAAATGTACTCACTCTCTGTTTCCGAATGTCGCAAAATTTCCAAATCGGTGATTTTATAGAACCACTTCCTAATAATAATAAGGAACAACAGAAAATCATCCATGCAAGGACTGGAAAATATTTTTAATTTTGGACGACCAGTATCCAGCAGCAAATAAAAATCGCCTCTTCTTGGCAGGACTTTCGGGAGATCGGCCATAACTCCGTAGCAGATCAATATATTTAAATAGTAAAAATTACGAGATACTTCTAAAAATCAACCGTTTTGAATACAAAAGTATTTTTTGGTTCGGCGGTTCTCGAGAAAAACAAAAAAATTTCCGACTTCGCTTAGACTTCTTGACCGAGGGTATGATCTTTTGGAAGGCGTCTGTTGGACGTCGTCGCGAGACCTCCGGTCGAGTGTACGGGATTATGATCGGCGGATATTCAGTTGGAACCGCTGATTTGCGCATCCTTCTTGATCCGACACTTATTATGTGTGCGTACGCGATAAATCTGTCGGCCGGGGCAAAAGTTCAGGTCGTAACTTAGCAGTAACTTCGCGCCGTTATGCAAGCCCACAAAGGTGGAATCGTGAAACTGGGAGCAGCAGCAGCAGCAGCAGCAGCAGCAGCAGGGACAAAAGTTCAGGGATCTCATGCAAATTTCATCTTCTTCGGCTAATAAAATACACCGCCCGTCTTACGGCCGCCTGTAAAGCCCTCAGATTTCGCGGCGATTCGCCCACCCCCGCCGACCTGTACATTTTTTAACGTAATGCCTGTGCTGTTAATTTCGCCGGCACGCCATGCTCGCTCCTCGTCCATTTCTTATGCGCCGGAATAACCATTAAACCCCTGATATTCGGTAAACAAAATTACGATACCCGTCCCCCTGCGTAATATGTGCCAAAGATTACGCATAAATATTTTCCCGAAACGCCTGCGTGGGCTTACCTCTCTTCTCCATAACCGAAGAATGTCCCACCGTTATTTAAATTCTTGTACCTTATGCTTGTACTCCAATTGTTTATAATATCAAAGAGTTCTTCTTGTCTATATCTTCGTATCTTCCCATTAATAAATTTATTCGGATATTACTGGACGCGTTTTATAATAGCATTGAAACTAATGTTGTGCACAGGATGTTCATTAAAAAATGAGGTAAAAGCAATATTATTTGAACGTGAAGTTTTAAACCTGCAGTACATCTTGAAATTTCACGCGCGTTGTGTTCAATTCTCCTGCATAGTATTCGTCAATGCTTAATATAATCGACTCGATTCTTTGGTAGCCCAGCACCGATGAAAATATATTCGAAATACTTAAACTCTCGGTGATATATTTCGTGAAATGAATCTGTCTAATCGCTTATTATTAAATCGCACACGTCTGTGCATTTAGAACGTTTTAACGGAATTCAATTCGAAACGTAGACGAGTGCAATTTAGAATTCTTCCTTATTTCCAGCGGGCGCGGTAGAAGATCATCCGGGATCTCCGTTGCGTTGGAAACCGGTTTACAGTGGCTGCGTTGAAAAATGCCCGACTGACGCATCGATGTTTACGCGCGTGCAAATCGTCGATTAATTTCCCGGATCGATCGCCGGACGAGGGAACAATTCGTCTCCGGCGTCAACGGGACCGGCGATTAATTGCGATTGCTAAGCGGGGGTCGGTCAACTGAATAACAATTGCTCGGCTAATAGAATTAATGACCGGTCCCGTCTCGTAACGCGATTACCGGCGAGCAAGCACGGTCGGTTCTTACGAGGTTCTTCTTGCCGGCGGTTCGTGACGGTGCGTCTTCGTCGGGCAGAAACGGCACCGGTTACATCGAACGGAAATTAAAAAGCATATAATCTT
Organism: Halictus ligatus; assembly: GCA_028454255.1. Taxonomy (NCBI): domain Eukaryota; kingdom Metazoa; phylum Arthropoda; class Insecta; order Hymenoptera; family Halictidae; genus Halictus; species Halictus ligatus. Next base: position 9,052,653 of record CM052132.1, on the reverse strand, counting down.
CGGAGAACGAACGAAGAACTCGGGGGAAAGACTGATCGGCGGTACTTGCGCACGGGCATCGATTAAAGCCAATAAAAGCAGCTACATTTCACTCGGCCGGGATGAAACCTCTCGCCGACCCTCGATGAAAAACTTGCTGGATCTTACCGACCGATCCCTCCATTCATCCCCTCGTCGATGCCGCCGCACGCCCCCGCAGATAACGCAACCCGCAAAAGGAACAGATAAAAAGGAGACAAGCCGCGGCCTTCCTTCGCACCGCCAACCCTCGTTTCAGGACGGCGCAACCGAGTTAGCGTGCACTCTTGCGCCCCTGAACCCTGCGATCGACAGGACAAAGGTGTGCTCTAGAGAGAACTGCCATAGTGAGCTATTTCTCTTTTCAAATATACAGGTATGCAGGATAGAGAAATCATTCTGACATCTTCCTCTAGCTTTCGAATTTTCTCAGTTGAGTATCTTATTTTTCGTATAAATTGCCTGCTTATCCCGAGGGGTTCTTGATTAACACTCGAAAACAGCAATCTTTTCGCCAATCCTTTTCAAAAGCATATAGTACTTCATTTAGATGCTTCGATCTTCTTGTTTCACCCAATTATACAATCCTCAATTAAAGTTCATCGAGAGGAGCTGAGAAGCTAAACTTTAGGGGTTGTTATACTATATTGAATTAATTCTCCTACTCTCAGTGAAACGGAAATGTAGTTTACAACTATCTCCAAATATCTTTGTTTTAGATTTCAAACTAACTTCAAACTTATGGGTTCCCCTAATATTTACTGAACGCGTTAAGTGCGAAAAATCAATTCCAGAGAATCTCATAAAATCAGTGTAATTTAATTAATCAAACCGAAACTGGAAATTTAAAATGTATCACAGTGGATACTGTGTTAACCATTTTGAATTCTAAAGCGTCTAATAAAATTCGGTTTATCTGGATACGTCACAATAAGTATGAATTTCTAAACCCAGTCAAAAATTACTGTCAGTCATATGCGACTGACGTGGCACTTAACGTGTTGACAATGCTCGAGATGGCCGACTACTGGTCGTAAAATAATTTTTTTGAAAACCCTACAGACTGTTTCGATCGAATATTTTCCACCAGGGCGCAGAATCGGTGGAATCGGTTTATTTCGGCGGGTGGTCCCGACAGCGTGGCAGTTTAGCGAGACTTTTAAACGTTGCCGTGGCAGCTCGTCTTCGGGTTGCATCACGTGGAACGTCTACGTGGTGTACGTACCCACTGCCGCATCTCCCCTGGCCGGGCGTTTCCATTCCGACGGCGCGCCACGTGACACGAGGCAGTTTCAGAATCTTAGCAATTAGCGGGACTGACAATACCGTCATCGTCGGTTCGGCCTGGCGGAGAGACTCGAGCGAAACGGGGCGACGTTCCGGTAACAGGTACCCGCTATTAAATTAATCGACGTAATCCCTGTTTAGCGGCCTCGCACGCGAGCGAGAGGTAGAGGGGGTTGGGGTGAAGGAGAGGGTGTCGCGCGTTCTCCGTAAACCCGGGCATCTCGCGGCTTTAATTGGGGAGCAGGTTAATGCTCCGGGGAAATTCGCGGCGGACCCCGCGTTATGCTCGCCGATAATCGGCCCCGAATTGTAATTCTCGCCGTTGTAATTGCAATTAGAGCTGCCGGCGAGGTCGCGCGATCGTTCGGAAGAATGGAGATTTAAAATATGGAGATTGCGCGCTCGATGAAGGCTCATTTCGTTTGAGTAATTAGCGGCGTCCATCGACGCCGAGCGGAGCGGAGCAGAGCCCTCGCGACTCGTCGTGACACCGGGGTGATATTATTATTGCTAACGCGACACGATGCTTCCAGCGATACGTGTCCCGGCGCTAATTAAGCGAACCAGGTGACGATCGTCCCGCACCGAAACGTCGAAACCCCTGCTTTATTATGCTGCTCGTAATCGGTGAAAAGTGTCTGCGCCGTGTCAGCCACGTTGCAAATGTAATCCGAGCCGCGTCAAATGGGAACGCTGCGCGAAGATTCGTTTTATCGGTTGTCTGGCCACTTCTGCTGTCTCCCGTGGTTTCCGCTAAATGAGCTTGTGCGATGCTGCTCGCCGGTATGATAATAATAACGCGCCTCTGTTGCGCACACTGTCGTTAACCCCGCGGAGGTGGCCGATCAACGGAGGTAATTTCCGATCCGTGCTGTGACACCGTTTTTTGCGAGAAAGGACTGCGTGCTTTTTCATTGTTACAAAATTCACTTCGTTGTGTCTATTCACGCTAGATACGAATCGATTAAAAATCCTCGGGCGGCGGGCTAGTCTTATAACTATGCGATAATTGATGTAGCTTAGAACAGGGTTTTAAAATTTCTTGTAGAAACTGAGTAATTCTATGACGATCGTAATATCGTCGGTCGAAATAGGGTTAAACGGACTTGTTCGTGGCACAATGAACGAAATGCATGTCCCGTCGCGGAGATGATGACAGGAAGCGTCTTCCAAATCTAGCCCATCGACGGTATTTATCGGGTGAATATTATACGCGTAATCGCATATTGTTTTCAAACACCGACAAATTTGCCGGCGCGGGCCGAAAAATCGAATTCGCCGACAGCCATTAAGTATTATGGCCGACAGTTTCCGGGGGACGAGGGACGAGAAGACTGTTTCTCATTATGCAACGCGGAAATATGAAGGGGCATTAATCACGGCGAGAATTATCGCGGCGATGAACGGCGCGAAATGGCGGGATCACGGTCTCGCGAACCAGCCGACGAGCCACGGTTTTTATTTTCGGATAATTCTCGAAATAAACGCCGCGCACCTTTCACCGGGAGCGGGAGCGTTTATTCCGTCGGATAACAGCGCAACTTCCGACCTGGCGAGATTTTTACGAAAATCCGTAAAAGCCTGGTTAAGAAAATTTGAGGCGATAGTTTATTCAGAAACGTTTGTGATTTGTGCTTCTCGTGAGCTGTTTCTACATTCCACATAGATATTCGAAATCGTTCTTGTAGTATAGGCTGGCTCGGCCTACAGGCGCCGTAATACCGCGAATCTAAGGAATCTAACCTAAATTCTGATACCGCTGTACGTCAAATTAATGAAGGACAGCTATTTCTGGGCTGAATCGTTTATTTTGACTGCAAATTAATTTACAAGGTGACTAGACTTGTGTCGCAGATCGTGCAAGCGACGCGTATGAATGGTTTATTGCCGAACGGTTCGACGGCATTGATTTTATTTAGTTAATTATATACATAACAAACCTAATATTACTAAGGGGGCAATGCCCATTTGAAGAATGGGTCATCTTCGTACAGTAAATCTATTATTTAACCACTTCGCGACCACGGACAAGTTATCTCGCGACGAAATACCGTGCATACGATAACCACAGACGAGTTATCTCGCGACCAACCTTTAAACGAAACTTGTTCGCGACCAACCTATAAACGAAACTTGTTCGCGAGATAACTCGTCCGTGGTCGCGAAGTGGTTAAATTGCAGCTAGTTCGACTAAAGGAATCTAAACAGCTGTTCTATGAATGCCAGGAAAAGGCAGTTTGGAAAGTCCGTTGAGGACGGAACAGTTCTTTAGTTATCGCATTAAAACGTGTACGAAACAGAACTGCTACAGTTTTATGGAGAACGTGTGTTTCTATAATTATTTTAATAAGCTTTACACTGTTATTTCTTATACGTTAATTCGCATGAAATAGTCAACATTTAGACCAATTAAGCCATTGTGTGCAGTTCGAGCTGTTGCAGCCTTAAAGCGTCGATATATTATCGATATCTACAAACAGCGAGAAAGTAATGATCGCCAACGAACGCTGTTTCGCAAGTAAACTACGTTAGTATAATTTATAATTTTTATATCGTCCGATAAGATCTATTAACTGCGAGGGCAGGTTTAGCCGCAAACGGTGGTAGAACTACCGCGTTAACACCCGGTCATTACGATTTCCATATAAAACATTTGATTGTAGATAGTGTTTATTGCATTTCCCCGTGTACCGTTCTTATCGGGATCGAAATATCTGAAACGCAACACCGGTCGTCTAAACGCGACGTGCGTGACCACGGGGGCCAATGTCCGAGACGATCGCGACCCTTTAGTTATTAGTTATTACATATTTTACACGCGACAATGGCCCGGAGCTCCGCACAAAAGGCTTTCTGACACAGCGACCCATTTCCATCATTCCAATTTCGCGTTCGTTCTGCCGCGCCATTGTTCCCGACTTTCTAATTCCACAAAAGCGGCGCGCGTTTACGATCCATTTTTTTTCTGTCATTCCAAAGTTCACCAGCGACGCGTGTCCATCCGCGAACTTGTCGAGCCATTCGACATCGGACCGAACCGTTCGCGCATTATGTATCGTCCGACGATCGAACCGGAAGCACGATGAAAGGATCGAACCGCTTTACGGCGCGCCGATGCCCGCAGTAAAAATCGATTCCGCCTCCGCTCGACGCGGACCGAAAACCGCGGGACGAAACGCGCCCCTTAAAAAGGGCTTTTACGATCGCCGTGCTCCGTTTCCGCGGCCGTTTCATTTGTTCGGAGAGTATTAGAGCGGAGATAGCCTGTTGGCCAGGCAAATTACGGGCCTGATCTGTGTCCAATGGCTCCGCCATTGTTTAGAACGCTGGCGACAATATTTTCGCACTTACGGGGGCACTCAGCGTGCAGTAATTGTTATACAATTGACAAAAAGTGAAGAACCTCTTCTCAACGTTAAATTGTTGAAAAAAAAATTTAAACAAATTTAAACCATTTTTCTTTCTCCCCGAATCTGAAGGAATCACCCTTATCTTAATCTCTTCAGCGATACATTTCTTAAAGCTATAGAATGCAAAAAATATGAGAATGAAAGGAAAAATGCTGAGTTGCCTAGATCCTTACCTATTCTGTTAAGTTCTAAGGAGTATATCTCCGGTCTTGCTAAGTATATCAAGGATACAAATATGTATAATATATTTTAAGAAAATGTACCGTGTTGGTAATGACCTTTGATGTTGAAGCAACATTAAAGAAATAAATGAAAAAACATTTCTTAATGCAGGAAGAAGAGATGTGTAATAATTTTCCATGTGATTAAAATATTATCAGTATGCCAATTTTTTGGTTTTTATACGTGAGAGATAAATACTGTATTTTCGCAGCAAACTTTGCTTTCGTTTCGCTTAGAATAATTTGAATTTGAGAAGAAAATAAATGTGTACCAGTGTCCTTTAAGAGGACACTTCATTTTGGCCGAATAAAAGAGGAAGGAGGACGCGGCTTTAGCCGACTCGCATCGTTTCGATTAACAGAGTGGATCGCTGGTTCCCAGAAGCGAGATCCTTACGTTTCGCGAAAACGTTTACGCTCGCGTCATTCGATTATTTCTCGATGCCCGGGTCGGATCGCGGACGAGCACGATCTCGGTGGCAAACATGGTCGTTCCCATGCTCTCCCAGGAGCTCCGGGAACCCCTTCGGAATCGAATCGACCGGCGAGTATGTTTATTTTGACTCAAAGCACGAAAGTGTATTTTCTGCTCCCGGTGTTTTTCGGATCTGCATACTACGCGGAGCGTATTCGGGCGTGCACGCGAGCTAACATCCGAGCAACAGCGTGCAGTCGGCCAACCAGATTCCGAAAATCCGCGCGTCTTCGGTGAAATAACAAAACGAGTCACTTTCCAAACAAACACGAATCATCCGCCTGCATTACGCTGATTTCTTGTTTTCTTCGTTGACCCGTTCGCGGTTTCACAGATCGGGAGAAGAAACCGCTGCGCTGGCGGCGTCGAATTCAGTAGCGTAATTGGACGCGCGGCCTCTTCTCACCTCTTGCTTTTTGCGGCTGCTGCAAAACATTCGATTTCTGTCTGTGTTGCAAGATGTGTTTCCTTGAAACGTTACACTGCACGCGAATGGACTGCCGATTTTGTGAATTCACGACGAAAATGTATGTAATTCGAACAGAGCAGAGGAATCAAACGAATTGGAGAATATTAACAGATTTTTGACAACTTACTGAAACCACTCAGGAGAAAACTAAACTCGTATTTGATCTCTGTGACCTGCAATTAATGCGAACAATTTTGATTTTCCATAAATACCCGCGGTCTACTCGTAACAAATATTCATTCTTGAACCTGGACAGAGATGGTCGAAGGTCAATCGCAAAACTGTGTCCGCCAGAATTGACGGCCAACGCGACTCGCTTGATTTATAATTTGTTTGCGCATCCACTCGAATGTTACCAGACTCTTTTCCAACTGACCCACGATTTCTGAATGGCAGAGCACACCGCATAGTGGATCGGTTACCAATAGAATACTGCGTTCCAATCAATGTTGCCACTTCTGCGTTTGCACGCGGCAAAACGCGAGTCAAATGAACCGTGTGCAGTTGCAACTGCACTTGCGGCGAGCACTTCGTGCGATTCATTTGAAGTTGCGAGTCCTTCGCATGTTCATAGATCGAATAAAAAGTGATGCCGCAGAAGTAATTTTATCGCTTGCCGGATAATGGAGGTGTTTTTAATGAACGAAGAACGATCCTTGTTGAATCACGACCCTGAGTTTCAACGAACGAGAATATCCGATACATGTTTTCGATCGCGACGCATGCATTTCCATTTGCTGCGAAAACGGACCTACAATTAGCTGGCTGAGGATGTCTAGAACGCCTTTTTCAATGGCATCAGTAAATTACGTCGAGTGTCATAAAATTCTTTTTGACGAGCACAGCGATTCAGAAGCGTTAAATATTAAAATTTCTCACCAAATGAAACTTCAAGTTGTTAATATAAATAGCGAATGCGGCCAAGACTATGCAAAAAGCAGAGTTGTTTTCCGACAGTTCTGTCTCTTCAATTGTTTTTTAATGCTCCGATAAGTACAGGCTCGTAGACGTCCTGGGCATAATGTTCGGATATCCGATACAGTTTTATTTTTCTGATATCCTCCGGCGGCGTGGCCATTACTGGACCGTTCGGGATCCATTAAATTCCGCATTAGGATCGCGGAAAGTCGCGTCTCCCGGTATTGGAACGACAGTACTCGCGTCCGTTAATGGCCATTTTACAGGACGCGCGGTGGTCCCGACGTTAAAACGTGGGCGTCCCTTTGTTTCCATTTGCATTCGGGGGGTGCTGGTTTAAATGCAGCTTGTATCAGCTGCCGGCGATCTTATCCTGGGGGCCTCTGATAGCCGCCTTTCAGGTTTCCGCGCCGCCCCGTCGTCGCAAATCTCGGAAACGTTTAACGCTTTTTCACCGTCGTCGGCCACGGAACGAGCCAGGAAATTCACCTCCGAATTCAAGTGGACTCTGCATTCGACGATTTACGATACCCCCACCCCCCGGGCGATTTCCGTCCTTCCGCGACCCTGGGGGACCGGTCCCCGCCGCTTGCTCCCCGCTCGATAAAAGGCATTAGAGAACCGCTTAGCCGCAACCTATAAAAGATAATATATTTTGCCTGAAATACAGCGTACTTCCATATTCCCCGCGCGAGAAATCTCGAGGCCCCGATGCAGATTACCCCGGCTGGAATCCGTCGATTGCCGGTGAATTACGGGTCACCGATACCCGCCGACCCTGCGCGCCTTCCATCGATGCAGGGCCCCCTTGATTACGCGGCCGTACTGCGTGCAATATCCTGCGCAGATTGCGTTTTACAAGACGCCGCTGACGGATTTCAATGCACAAGCTCTCCGCGCGTCTTCCTCCCCGGGTCAGCCCGCTGGAAATTGAACCGTTTCGAATTTGACGGGAAATTGCGGCTGGGAAACTGTTTTTTGTCGTTCTTGTTTTTGGAAACAATCGACCGGAGGTACAATGGCGATCCGTCGAGCTGGAGGCCTCTTTTCCGAACATTAACAGCGGCAGTGGCGTGGAAAACTGAAACGTTGTGGCTGATCGAGGCATAAAAAGATGCGTTGGGCGAAATTTTATATTGAAAAGTCAGAGAAATGTACGTGAAAATGTGAACTGCGAGATGCTCATCTAAATTGTTAGCTATAATAGAGCATATAAGATAGTACAATAATTTTGCTCGCAGTAGGTCGATTATATAGGTCAATATTCATTTTATTATTCTTTTCTGAATCTGCCTATACACATGAATTCTCTGTTAAAAAATGCACTACATTTTCCCAGACAGTTTTAATCAATCAGGGTTTCCATCCTGAACTTGAAGACTCATTTTGATTCCATCAAAGTGGACGATTGCAAATATTTGTAGTATTAAAGTATACTACGATGAATGTAGTTATAGCAAATTGAGAGTTAGGGGTAAAAGTACGAGACCTGTATTTTCCTGTATTTCCCTGTGTTTCGAGACGAGAATGCTAGTCGGTTCTTCCCCCTAGCGATCAGAGCGTGGTTTCGCGAACTATGAAAAAAGTTTGCTCCTTCCCTAGAGAGAAACGCGAATTACGTGCGCACACGCTTGCTGATTAAAGTCCCGTAGGCGAGATCTTTCGATAACCGGATACCCCCTGTGAACAGGGCCATATCGTATTCCGATCGTTGCGTTGCAGCCCGGCCGAAACTTTCCCCGAAAACTATAGCATAGTGCTCAAAATCTATTCGTTCCCCTGGTTAGGGCGAATACTGATGCTCGATATGCGGTTCTCGGATGAATGTTCAATCGCCTAAGGCTCGGCCGGAGCACTCCCATACGTAACCAGAAAATTCAGTGTTCGTTTCCTGAATATTTTACAATTTCGCTGCCCGGCCATTATTGTCGACGTCGAAATCCTGTCGTTTCGTCTCCTAGTAAAATTCTCGTTGCACGCGGATCGCAAGAATGAATTTCGTGCCGAGTTTTATGCACATTTTAAACTTTATACAGGACCTTTCTTTTAACCGGGTACGCTGGAATATCTCGTAAAGCATAATATACGAAAAAAGAAGTATGAAAAAATCTGTATCTACGAAAAAAACTATTTGCACCACACAAAATCTCCGTGGCAAATGAGACCCATAAAGCAATGCTTTCGTATCTACAAAGGGTTTACGAGGTACTCCGGTGTACCTAGTTACACGAAGCACCCTCTATGCTACATTTACATAATGAACGCGTAATGAAATATGTTAATAAAAAACAAAGCAGCTCTAATCTGATCATGATACTCCTGTACTGTGTGGAACGTGAACAAGGTGACGCCAATTTGATAGCAGAGACGAATTTTTCAGGACAGCTTTCTTCCACGCAACATATCGAAGAGCTATAATTTGAAGAATAAAAAAGTAAGGAGGTACAATTGTAATATCGAGTCGGTCCTATATTTCGCTTCTAAAGTACGACAAAATGGCGACAAAAAAAAATCGTAGAACAATTTCTGACAGATCATTGTAAAAGGGAGAGGTCCCTTCATAAGATCACATTAAACAGAATATAAAAAAAAGTTGTTTATGCTTCGTAAAAAATTTCTTTTAAACAAGAGAGAACGTTAGTTTCCCCCTCCGTTCTACGACAGAAAAGATCTCTGAAAAGGAACTAAATCAAGGAGTGTAAAAGTAGAGACTTCACCCTTTAAAACGAGTCCATACAGAATTTCATAGATTAACGATCTTCTACTCAGTGTCGTGAATTACTAGGTCGTCCCATAAGTTCGTGCCGTGGACATGTTTATATTATTCACCATTGAAAAGTATTTTAATGGAAAACCGCAGAAATTTTATAGTAACGGTATGACATCTGCCAAAAAGGTCAGAAGAGATTGTGGAATGAAAGGGTGATTACATATATTATTTTTAGAATTTAAACGGTACAAGAGTAAACGGCACGAACTTATGGGACGACCTAATAGTGTAATATAATCCGAAAGTGTTATAATTCAGCCCAATCGCTAAAGGTACAATCAAAGTGCAATAGAAAATGGCCTAGATCCGATTCAAGATACCCGACGGGCAATACAGCCCCACAAGGATCGCCGTAAGATCACCGAACTATAACCCTCCCACGATCCTCCAAGGGTCCTTATGGTTCGACCGTGCACCCGAAGCTCTTGCAACGCGAACGAACTCGCCGGGCGATCCTCGAGACCCACGTGCTCGCAAAAAGCAATCGCACGATCCCATCGTAGGACGAATATTCCCGCAGCTGGCTGGTTAGTCGGAGCGCGCACATAACTCCCGACTAAATCAGTAATAATTACTCCTCGGGTCCGGGAGACTTGCGAAACTCTGCGGCGCGGCAGACCTCGGATCGCATAATCAGGAGTTAATGGTTACCGTGAAAACGAATTCGAAATCACGGATTATTCGCGAGATAGAGAGCAGATGCGGTGAATCCGGTTGGTACGTGCGCCTCGAATAGACACGTCTCGACTCTTCGCGGCCACCAGATGGTACCCACAGATTCGTTCTCAGGCGAAGTCTCGCAAGCGAACCCGGAAGAGAAAAAGACAGGGACGGGAATAGAGGAGAAGCAGAGAGAGAGAGAGAGAGAGAGAGAGAGAGAGAGAGAGAGAGATCGAGGCACGGAGTAAGACGCGGCAAATTCCAGTTGGAAAGTGGGCGGCGAGAAAGGGGGCGAGGAGGTCGAAGGGAGCGAAGCTGGGGCACCGAAGTTTCTTCCAGTCGAAACCGAGCGAGCGAAAGAGAGAGAGAGAGAGAGACCCGTGAGCGCCGGAAGTGGGATAAATTCGCCGAAGCCGAGTCGAACTGGGCTGAATCCTAATTACGACGACCCAGAGAAATAGCGACGAACGTGACCCACGACTGAACTCCATCCCCGGAAACGAGTTAAGAGGTAAATGGCGGCAAGGCAACCGGGGAAAGAGGTGGCGGGAGCGGTGCCTCGAGAACGGCAGGTTAAATGTTGCTGCCAGCAAAGACTTCGAGCTGCAGATGGATCGGGGTTACGCGTCCATTCCGTCCTCGTGAACGTCCCCGGGGTTGCATCGAGTTGTCAGCCATCCTTTCCAGGTGAAATTAACGCTCTCGGGCCCGCTCTTCCGCCTCGGACGAACTTCCGGGCGCAAGGGGTCGTCAAACTTTTCGGCGAATCTTCGTCGAACATGCGCTGCCTTGCCCCCACCCCCTCTGTCTTCCGACTGCTGTGCCAGTGACGTCAACTTGTCTAATAATATCGCCCCGACGTTTTGGAATTAATTAACGGGGCAAAGCCCGGGCCGTAAATCGTCGAACGTGACGGGTCCGAGAGCGCCGATTCTAATCGGACCCGGGTTATCTGTAGTTGACGTCGTGGAACTGTCCTTAGAGGGTTTACACCCTACGGCAAGGTCTCGTAGGCTTTGTACCTAACCGTGGCTCATGGAGACCTTGAAACGTTCGACTCTTCCGGGACTGTCGATCGGGACTATTAGAGTTTACGACATATTCGATGAGTGAACCAGTCGGATAAATTGATATAAAATCGTATGACGCGGGGAAGTTCCCCTAACGCCGGAGGGTAGCTCTGTCTTTAATATTCAAAACTTTAGCCAGGTGTTGTATCGCATGAATTAGTAGGGGATCATTATGCAAAACAAAACTTGTCTGCCTCTATTATAAGAGAGGGAAGGGGCGTTACGTAAAAGCTAATTTCTTCTCCCAATAATTTTAATAGATTGTAAATAATGTACCAGTAAAACTCATCTGCTTCTATTATGTGTTGCACCTACCCATGTTTGTTCTAAATGCAACTACCACGGTCTAATTATTAGTCATTTTTACTGTGTTTGGTGCTGGGGCACATTTCCGGATTTCTTAAAATCATCGAACCAAAGTACAGTGATTTCTCTATACATGTCGCCAAGGTCTGGACGATAAATGTCGCGGAATTATCCCCAATACCGCGAGGTATACCCCGTGAAGGGCCATGAAGCTTAGGAGGCCTCGGACGCCGAGGAGTGTAACCATAACACGGTTCAAGTTTATCTCCTTGATCATATACGACGCCGGCAAGACCCGTGTTGTTGACATATATCGAGAATTCGCTGTATAATGTTAATTTAATTGAATCATTACGGAAATGTCGATTATTTTCCACTGTATTTTGCTTCTTAACCCCTTGCACTACTTTCACGAGTCTGACTCGTGATGAAGATTCTGAACAGAGTCTAATAAATATGTATGCTATTAGTTTCCTTCGAACCGAAATACAATTCTATTCTGGCCTTCTTAATGTACAACTATTGAAGAACATATAGGCATACAATAGACATAAATTTTCTCCTTTCCTTAGGAAATTACAAAGTACAAGAAAGTTCTGCACACTGAAAACGTAAAATACATCGTAGTGCTAGGGGTTAATATCGTTAATTCATAAGTACCGCAGAATGAAGCAAATGAATGATTTTTTCATCTCTCCCCTCCCCCCTCTCTGTATGATATATACGTATACTGAAATAAATGTTACCGGCGAGAAAGAAGTTGTGTAGAACTCGGTTCGCCCGATACCGAGAGGAAACATTAATTCCGGAAGAAGAACGCGGCAATTAGGAGAGCATCGACATCTTCGAGTTCGAGATAAGTACGGTCGTAGCACGCGATCAGGTTAAACCAGCCCGGGTCCCGGGTATTAATCCGGCTCGGGCAAAGTGCGCCGAGAATCGCGCTTAATTCGGGGCCGCCTTACCGAGCCGGGGTTTCCATGGATCCCAAGAAAATGGATGTTTCGTGGCGTTTACCTCCTTCGAGGCTCCAGCGTCTGCACAAAGGTCGTGGGAGTCCGACGATGCATGCAAGACGCGGCGGAACGCATCACAACGTTTAACGAAGGCGCTAATTTCAGCCGGTACCCGGTACCCCACTCGGCGGCGCGCAAAGTTTCAACTGGGAAATGTCCGGTTTATGGGTTCCTCGATCCTCGTCTGCCTCGAACACGCGTCCGAGAACAAACGGCCTTGCTTAACAACTGTTAAGCATCGGTTGCAACCTATAATAACAACCAAGTTGCCGAGTAAACGAACAAAAATGTCTGACAAGTGCTACCATTTTACTTTCACTACTGTGCACTCGTGTAAACGCGTTTATCACGTTTTCCATGGTGGATACGAAGTTGCTGATGGAAAATGCTATTTTGACTTTTTTTTTTTGAAAGAAATTTTAATCTCCATCGAGATTGCGTTGCATTCACATCCTACTACAGAGTTACAAAAATACAGAGTATCTGTCATGCGAGGGTGATTACAGTGACTTTAACCTGATCGACAATGCTATCGTTTATTTTGCAATTTTCGGCTGAAGTACTTTGGTCCGTCGCGCTACAGGCATCGTCTAGGTACTGTGCGTGCCGCGCAAGAAGTCCCGTGAAAGGAATGCGGCGCTGATTGGTCAGAGTAGAAGGAGTACGCCACAACGGTGGGGATAGGCGGAGCCTATGGGGGCCCCGTGTGCCCTTGGGCCGTCCCGCGAGACTTCTTGCGAGGCACCAACAGTACTGGGCTTGTGGCGACTCATTTAGAGCCTATTCTATTTAATGTAACATTTTTGATTTACAGATTGTCATTGCATTGCTTTCTATCGCTAATATTAATACAATGACACAATGAATTACAATGATATACAGTCGATCTCTTTGATCAAGGTGCCCGCTTGTCAGAGATGTTCTTCATTATAGTTATCTATTAAGTTCACTTGATATTCTTGTCAGCGTCCAACTGATACGATCGTAATAAATTACTAGAACAGGAAGAAGAATCATTAAACTTGCAATTTCTTCAATTAAATGTAATGACACGAAGCACTCGTTAGCAATTCATATTTCAATATTGAACAACGAGTTCTCTTGTTTTCCTCGTTTACTAGATTTATTTCGCATTAATTTTACATGCATCGGTTAAAGTGCATTTAAAGGTCGTTTAGTTTCCCTTGTTATACAGCAAATGTCAAAATGTGTAATTAATATTGCAATGTTATATTTAATGGCAATTAAATATGTACGACCATTCCCGAATGTTTCAACGTTAATTCAACAACAAATGCTTGCGCAAAACGTTTGCAACGCAATTACATATTATTATTACACCGCAGATGCGTTCGCATTTATAGTGGATGTAAATAATTCAATAGAAGCCGGTAAAATTAACGATTCCAATGTATCACGACGGATTTAATATCTCCCGCATATCTAATACAATAAATTAGATGAATAATAAATTTCATACGGGAACGAATCATTAAACATACAAATGTAGTACGAAGTATGTCACAAAAATTGATTGTATTCGCCGTACAACAAGAGACGAAGCCGCGACACGTATCGAACAACCTTCGTCGAGTAATTGTGGGAATGTGTAATCCGTGTGACGTATCGTCGCTGTATTTCACACTGCTTAAAATCGCCAAACACGACTGACTATAACCGTAGAGATCCCGGAGCGGCGAGCGCGCAGAATTAACGGGTATTACGCCGGAAAGAGAACTTAAGGTATTATTGACATCCGAATACTATTTCACGAAACTTCCGAGCTGCCGCTTGTGTTCTCTCTTTCCTCGCCGGTTCGGTCTCTCGAGCAATCGATAATCTCGAGGGCGTAAAAGCGAGCCCGTTAATAGGTTTCCACGGAAGAATCGGGAAAACTTCGGTGTTACTTCTGCGGGCTGCGCGGCACAACTAGACATTAGGCGTGTTCCTAATTTTCTGCAAGTTTCCTAACTCTCTGCCTCCTGTTTGCTGAGCGACGATTTTACCGGAGCGTTAAATTTTCCTTGAAATTGAAAAATCTATAGACTTCATTTGACCCTTAACTGGTACACTAGGGTCTCTATTGTGTGATAATTGCTCTTTAATTTCGTTGGAAGATTATTTCGTCTCCAAGTGTATACTCGAAGATATCCGGGGCCCTAGTGTGATGAGTAAACTTCGTCGTTTCAGTAAACGTCCTAACATTTAAGGGTTAACATTTAAGCACAGTAACTTTAGTAGTCGTCATCAACAATATAGACGCGTTCTATTTCCACGTGGTGAACAAAACCATGAACAGTCCATGATTAAAAACTGCGAAAAGCTATTAAACGAGAATCTTTTCCAGAATCAGGAATGTATGACAGAGGCGAGGAGCGTCCAAGTTTGATTGTCAAATTTGTAACAATACATAGATGACGCAGTGCATAGGCCCAATTATAGGCCCGCTAAACGCGGAACATTTGACCCTGGAAAGGTGGAATCATGATTCCGGTAGATATCGCAGGCTGACGGATGAGAGTATGCTGGAAACGCATGATGTATCAGCCAGAGGCGGTCGGGAATCGCAACATTGTGTGTACGTATGCGGGTAGAGAGAGCATGGTTCCGGCTTCGCCGACACGGCCTGTGGCCTTTCTTCGGATTCGAGGAGCAACACGTAGACTCGTTGCATTCGGCGATAATAGGATCACGCGAACATAAACTCGTGGGATTAGGGGATTATCGAGTAACCGCGGTGCGTGCAGCCGGCGTTAATGGTATGCTAATTTACCGCTAATTCTGAAGGGAAACAGCTAATAACTCAACAACCAACCGACCTAGAAGATCCACCAAGGCGGCTCGGTGTATGCAGCTCTCTCCGTTCGCAGCCCTTCCTTCCACCGACTGCTCGCGGGGGTGGATACTCGGTATCGCGATCTCGTATCTAGGTTACTATTATTGCACGGGCCAGCCCGGCAATACGCTCACGCTCGTCTCCCTGGAACACGACGAAATATTACGGCGGGCGCAGCGCGAATTATTTTCACGTGTTAACACGACTCGACTCTGTTAATTTATTACGTGTTCGCGTGATTCCCCGATGCGTCGGTTAATTTTTCTTACGCCCCCGCTTTCCTCGGGCCGACCAATCCCCGGCCCGTAAATACCGGTTGCGTTTAGGAAATTATAGAGCCGGTAATAAATTGACGTTAAGTATGACCGCGCGGATAACGCGGGCTTCGTTATTTATTCGAACGATCGTCCGCCGGTTCTCCGGGGTTTAATGAATTTGATAGGAACCAGGACTAATGAAATATGGGGTCAAATGCCCGGCGTAGGGTCACCGCGAATCTTTACGCAAAATAAAAGTGGTCTGTACCGTTTGTAGCAGAAATTCCTGTCTTGCTTGATTGATTTTCATAATTTTGCTCGCTGCTGTAGACCGTGAAAGCGTAGCATTGCAGAAATCATAAAATTTGTGGTTTTGATTGCCAGTAAAGGGTTTCACTGATTTTGGTATGTCCATGGAAACTGTTTGTACGGTTTTATGTATTCACGTTGTTGGTTACTTCATCCCGTGTGATTTTTCAAAAAATGCAGAGCACGAAATATTACTTCGTAAATCCATTTCGTATAACTGGCAATATATTGCAGATTTTGATAAAGACACGGAATTGCGCGCAATCAACCGGCAAAGGTTGCGAGACGTCAAAAGCATTTTTAACTCATTTATTTGCTATAGATTGCAATCTACGGAGCACATATAAACGTGCTTGTTTCAATGAAGTTCGTTGAAATGGAAGTGTCAACCTACCAGTTCATAGTAACAATCTTTCCTCTGGAAATTGAAAACTCGATTATGGATTTTATGCACCTTTCTCCTTGTACATGATATTACGCTGTTTCCTAAACACAGTACTGTATCGATTGTATTGCACAATGAACACAAAATATTGCTAAAACACAAATTTAAATTTCTTTCTAATAACTCTTAAAAATTGCTGTATCATTATTCAAAATATTCTTTACATTATTTAATTTCTTTTTATTCAATAAATTACTAAACATTTCACAATAGCGCCATTTTCGTATGTGTAGCAATATGAAATAATATATATATATAGAAGGGAAATATTCTAGGTCAGAAGAACTGTTTCGTTTTGGAGTTAAAATTGCTTCGTGTGCAAAGGTTTAACATTGAACAGTAAACTGAATACTGCCACTAAAATTGACTGGGAAATTTTACGGTTGTTATAACATGTATACTCGAGTAATTTTTATTACAAAGTTTTATTCATAATTTCAACAGTGCTTCGTGTGCAAAGGGTTAACATTGAACAGTAAACTAAATACTGCCACTAAAATTGACTGGGAAATTTTACGGTTGTTATAACATGTATACTCGAGTAATTTTTATTACAAAGTTTTATCCATAATTTGAACAGTCCCGTAGTAAAGCAGATCGTTCGACAGTGGTGTTGAAGAAAAACTTTTGTTCAATTTTCTGTGGAAGATTCACGTTTGCGAGTCCTTTCGCGGAGCCGGTATCGGTGTCCCCCGGCATCCATACATAAAAATCGGGATCCCGCGGTCGGAACGTGATACAAGTGTTAAAATTCCCATCTCGACCGACAGATCGAATCCTCGAAAGATAAAGATAGCGGGCTCTGAGACGGGAGGGTCGGGGGTGGAGATCCCCGCCGAGATTTTCGTAAAGGAATTCGGCGTAACGCGCGCGCGAGGCGAAACGACTCGAGAGGGAAGCGGTTTCGCGTGTTCAGCTTAACTCGAAATCCGATCCGCGTTGCAGTAGGTAACAAGTCGGTGGCGTAGGTCGTATCCTGGTAGCTCGGAAGCCGCAGCGGAGCTACTACCAACGGATAAGACCTGGCAGGTGGCCAGCCTTCGAGATATTGCACATGTTTCTTCGGCCGCATTTGCATACCAAAGCCCCGTAAAGTGTGAAACTATTGCCGGCGGAGCCAATCCGTAGATCGCAGATTAAACGGCTGTTCCCGCGGAGCCACCCCCTTTTGGTTCGCGCCACCCCCCCCCCCCCTCCCGATTTCCTTCTTCTTATCTGGAGGAAAGGCGCGAACGAAAATTACACGAGATGCCTCCTGTTTTTCCAGTAAATACTCTTCCTGCCGCAACCCCACTCGATCCCCCACTGACAAATCATAAATATTTAGACGAGAATTTATGGGGGTCGCCCGGCGTATCAAATTGCCGATCCGCGTGGCCTTCGAGTGTCTTCTTTAGGGGGAGGACGCGATAGAAGTTGCCAGAATTGGTTTCTAAGAATAACAATGCTGCGGCGAGATGCGGGCAATTCCTCCGCGGATTTTCATGCATTTATAGAGCTTAGTTGTTGTTTATCGCTCGTGTAAATGTTTCCTGCGGAAAATACAGCTCTTTTTATTTCCCCTAAATTTGCTTTGAACTTATTTATCGTTTTCTTCTTATTCGTCTCTTCAAAATAGTCTGTTCCTTATGTCTTCCTTTCATGTTTAATGAATTTTTGACGCGATAGTCGAAAGGTTTGAATTTAAGAGAAAATTGTGATCAATTGAATGAAGAATAAAGAGAGAATTGAAGAAAGAATAAAGAAAATAGATTTGCAACTACCTGTAATGTTAGCTAGATTCGATGTACAGCGATCTGGGCTAATTCAGCAGTTGCGTGAAATTAACCTTCAGTTGCCCTTAAATTTGGAAATGTTGATTGCCCGACTCAATATTGGGGCTTGTCTTCTTATTTTTAAGTTCTTGAAAAAATGTAAGATGCGAATTTGATTTAATTTAGTGTGGACCGTGTATGTATGAATGTATATATGTATGTACTGTAAACTGCCTCGGTGCGGCAGAGAAACTGCCTCGACTGAGATCTGAAATGCCTAAATAAAGAAAAAAAAATATCAACTAGATCGTATTTACAACATTGTTTAAGGTCAAATCAATTCTTTTTTAAAGGTATGGGAAAAATCGATGTAAATATTTACGTGTCTAATAAAATGTAAGATGTATCGATGGAAACGGTACGATGTCTACCGTGCTTCGATTAATGTTGACTTGTTTTTTTTTTGTTGCAGGTAAGACGAGCAAGCGCGACGAGAAAAGACAATGGCACGCCGGCGAGTCGTCGCAGGTAATGATTTTCAATCAGACAGGAACTGTTGTTCGTCGATCGAATTTTCTGCACGGAAATTATTTCGCGAAAACAGAACGGCACCACTCGCGTCATACACAGGCCCGTAAATACACAACGCGTCGTGATTTATAGTCACGGTGTTTAATGGCGCCCAGGAAATCAGGATGCATTTCCTGTAAATGTTTACGCGCTCGCGCGCGCGCGCGCGCGCTAAAAGCCTCCATTAACGTGGATCAATTGAGCTATGCAAAGTCACTGTTCGATATTTCGCTGGAGGCCTTCGGACCACTCGTTATCTCATTGTATCAACGTAGCCTGCTGAACACGGTTCTCATCTCAGGAAAAAAAGAACAACATTTCAAGCTGAAAATCGCGAAATAATATTAGCGAATCTGAAAAGAGAAACTGAAAATATCCGGAGCCTCTTGCTCGATTCGTTACGATTTTGAAAATTCTATTTCCGGTTTTACCGATATCATGGGTCGCTCTCTCTTTTGCTGAAAGTTCCAAACTCGGTGTATTTTTTGGATTACATTCCAGTAATGTTTCTTTTGTGCGATTTCGGTCCTGACGAGAAGCTTGCGGGAAATTTGATTAAATTTAAGCCCCATCGAAGCATCAGATACCGTGCTACAATTTAGTGTCAGATCACGATTGTCGGTACGCAGGAAATCGTGGTTTGTATCCTATAAGTGTTTTCACTTGTACCGGGCTCCTATTAACGCCGGATTGCTTGATCAACGTGGAGAGAGGTGGGCTCTAGGTTTAGGACCGGTGGTCTAGCCACGGTCGGTGGTTCCATCGAATTGTTACAGAACATCTGCGGCGCATTTAATGGGAATCTGGCCGTTTGCCTTCTACGTTGATGGTAATTGCAGGAAATTGTTAATAATTTCGCACTGTTTCTTCGGACCCGCTGCTAGCGCGGAGCAACGCGATTATCACGCGAAATTGACGAGCACGGATCTCCTCCTCTTTTAAAACATTCTATCTGTAAATAGCCAAACACCAAATTAAGAACTATAAATTTGTTAAATCCACGTCCAGAAACAGGGCGAGATATTCTCTGAAGAAACAGTTAATTATTACCGTGTAACTACCATGACACGGTGCTGCCATTCTCAAGGAAACGAATCCGGGATGTCTGTTCGCCGAGGTAATAGCTATGGAAATTGTTGATAAAAGTTTCACGACCATGAGTCGCTTCTTCGAGTGCTGTGATGCGAGTATTCTTATAGCGCGTTCAATGCGACAAGATTGCGGAATAAACGGAAATACCTTTCAAGAATCCTGAAGTTCTTCTCTTGTCTTTCGTCTTGTAAACCTCTTTTGAAATAACATTAGTGAATCAATCGAGAACGGAATATCTCAGGATCTGTCGCTGTCGCATTTCGAGATATTGAATAATCCATCTGCCAGAAGAAATATCCATCACGTCGAACAGGCGCCACGTTTGAAGTCATTAAATTTGTACAGAGCACGGAAACGGTTTTACAATTTTAGACGAAAATTTTCGCTATATTTTTCGAATTGCACAATATCTAGCTGTTGTGAAGCTTTTTTCGAGATTTTTGCGACTTTGGCTCGGCAGATAAGAATCAGGAAAATTGTCTAGTTTAATTTCTTTGGTTCACTATGAGTCAGAGTCTTCGCTCGATGCCTCGAATACACTCTTTAATTCTCTTTAATACATTTTGATTGTCCCGTTCGTTAATCGCGTACGAACTCATTGACCTTTAATATTGAGACACCGCATTTCCGTGCAGAGAGAAATGCATTCCGCGGGCATTTGCGAAATCAATTTTACTGTGGCTCGTGCCGCTCGTAAACGCTTGCGAAACTGCGATGCGCACGGTGTCGCTGATTGTCATGGATAATGTCAGCCTGACCTATACACGGGAATTCATGCTCTGGCACCGTCGATTGGGACGTGGATTATTCCGCGGTGCCCGAATCAAGCTGTGGAACGTATTATCATCATAAATTCGGGAATTCATTGAATAGAAAATTAACACGGTTGATATTAAATAAGCTTCGCCGCCTCTCAGTTTTATTTTTTGGAAACGTAGATAGCACTGGCGAGCAGCTCAATGATATACTCGTTAATACATTTCATTAATGTCACCTATCGTTCGATCGTATCGATCGTCGTAATACTTAAACGGGTGCATTCTCTGCATCCACGAAATTTGTGATACCTCCTTTACAAGCATTCTACAAAAGAGCAAGCAGATATATTAACTCGAAGAAATCTATTCATAAGTAATCTAAGAAATTAATAAGAAATCCTGGTTTTAATTATTTTAACGAGTTCGAAATAATTTTACAGCATTTATAAATTCTTCAAATATGTTTATAGTTTTGCTCTCGATCTACTGATTTTTGTAATAAACGCTCTACAATTTCCAATGGCTTAAAATTCCGGTCGCAGTGAATATCGTCGGTGCTTTCGCGGATATCGAAAAGCGAGCAAAATTGCGCGTAAATAAAGGATCGGTGCACGGCCGCCGATAGAAGGACGATGATTGGACGTTTCCTTGGCCGGACCTCGATTAGCCGCGAAATGACAGTCGTCGTCGATGATTCAGAGCGTGTAATTGCTGTTATTTCGCGCGGTGATCGTTGTGTGCACGCGCAATTCTTGCGATTCGCGACGATAAGGCGGATTTATGCGATTCCGCTCGACGACCGATCCGATACAATTAGCATCTCATCGTGGTGCCTTGTTCGACTTATTACACGTTTCTCAGCGTACGATATGTCTGTTGCATTATTGCAAAAGTCTTTCCGTCGTGTCTTCGCAATCGTTCCCTTCGCCCGTGTTTCTCAAGAATATCGGGAACGAGGAAGTGGAATTAGCCGCGCTGAAAATTTCTACAGACTGTCTGAAAAGCATGTCTGTTCGATCTGAAATTCGCAAGAATTAAAGACGAGGAGATTTATTAAAATTAATTAAGACTAGATTTAAGAAAATAATGACTACGACTAATTTTATTCAACGTATTCGTGGCAAGTGACTGTTGACGAGGACACAACGGCATTGTATTGAACCGAGCCTAATTAAAAAATTTTGTCCTCTCATAGAAAGAACATTTAAATCTTCGCCCAGCAGCTCAGAACGTTCAGCTATTTTTTTTTTAAGCTTCGTTTCCGAGAACTAATTACGGAATGAACGCAATCCCCATTCAGCGTCGCTCGAAAGGAATTTCCATTTAGGTGCTCGGGAAGGATCTTCAAACTTTTCGGCGACGTCGTGTACCGGTCGCGGAAGCAATTTTTTCCGCTTATTTCTCACAGCCAGGAGAAACAAACAAATAACACGTTTCCCACGAGACATCCGGTTTTCAACATTCGCGACCATCTTGCCTAAGAATATTCGTTAGACAGCCGATTAAAGAATTTTCAATCTAGGGAAGCCATTAAAGTTGCAGCGCCGCGGGAAAAGTTCATCCTGGAATAAGGATCAGCTGGCCGAGGCTGCTCCGTCATTTTTATTAATTACAGTTACGTTGGAAGTTACAGTTGCTCAAATATCAAGTAATCCTAATCGATTTATCGTTTGTCCTCTCGACGGAACTTTACTTTCAAGGGGGCCCCGTTCAGTCGCCGGATAATAAGATTGAATTATTAATTAGGCGCGCCTTGGGAAAAATGGCGACGATAAGAGTGGAGTTCACTAAGAGGATCTAGAGAAAGCGACCGATGATAAGGAGAGCATGGCCAGAGGAAATTAAAGAAAAACTCGCTGCATCGGGGAACAGAAAGCAAAAATGCAGCTTCCGGTCTGGCTCGCCGGGGCAGGGACAATCTTTCCGTCGCTTCACGTGCTGTAATTATCGGCCACCGATATAATTATTTAAGCTGGCCAGACCCATTCGTGCACCGCCTTCGCTGTTCGCCATCCAGTGTAAATGGATAATGCGAAATTATTATGCGCGACAGCGCGGCCCGGCTAATTCTCTAATGGCTGATATTTAAAAGATATTCGCGCAAACGTTTCTGCTCGGCGTCCGCGAAGAAAAAAGCAAAAACGGCGCAGCGGGATCTTCGCTTCGTAACGAGGTAAACCCTACACTGCGCGAGATAATATGGGAGATTGGGTTCATTGCGAAGACATCTATTTCTTCGCGTTTTTACGGTGTTAAATTCCGAGAAATTTTAATGGGCTCTTACAAGAGAATTTCAATCTATATCGTGACTCAATAATTGCAGAAAATCAAATTTCTGGGAAACATGACTTAACTGCTAATACTGCTGTCTATATTGTACAGCTATAACTTCATAAAAGTTATATATTTATAACTTCTCTAAAAGTACATGAATTTCTACCGTCGCCCATTATGAGTGCCTAAAGAGTGCTTATAGTGCTTCTTTCATTGCAAGAGAAATTAAGGAAAACCAAATTAAGGAATTACGGGTAAATGAACTTCACTAATTGTATCGCGCGAATTGTTCACGTTGTTGAATTATTTTCTCATTTTTTTGAAACTCACCGCCAGCCACAAATCCACCGTACCGTTCTGATAAAATACGCTTTGGAAGCCGCAAATTTGCACCGTTTCGAATTTACGCACACACGTCCGAATACTTTCGTGCGCGCCGGTGGTTGCAAAACCCGAAAATATAAATTAACGGAAACTCGAAGCACGAGTGAAATTGCGACTCGAATTCCCTCGATCTCCAGTGGCCGAGCACTGTATCTCACCACTCTAACTAATTTTTTCGAGCGGCGCGCAATGGTCTGCATTATGCTCTTAACGCCAGCGAATCGTTCTTCAACGATCTCGTCGGTTAGATCGGAGCAGTGTGTTCGAACGAACAATAATTTTTGTTCGTTCGGCTAGATGTTCTTAACTTTAATTCCTCCGGTACGACTTAAAAAGCGCACACAGGTACGAGTTAACGAGCATGTGCTTCCCGTCCACATAACCTCAATAAATACATCAGAAGGAATATTTAACAAAATCCATGTAGGAAACAATACATGGATAGATGTATAACCAAGTTGCATATAGTGCGTTCTAGTTATAGAAAAGACCTAGGTACGACTTAAACAACCTTCCCCTATATTTCATTTACTTTGTTCGAAATAAATGAAACAATAGTGCGCCATGCCTCAAACGTTTAATCGCGTGCCAGTGGAGAGTTACTTTAGAAAGAGGATATATCCCCGTGCCGTGAAGAGTTTCACTTTTTTGCAGAGCGGATATTTTTCCGCAGTTCGGAGCCAAACGGCTCGCGCCGCGGCGTCGGGCGTAATCGCGGCTTCTATTTTCCCCGGGACGAGGGAAAGATTAACGTAGATATTGTCGGCGCTAACACTCGAAACAATCAAGCCGTCTCCGGTGGAATCCCGTAGAAATAGGAAATCTTAATTTTCATCCTGCTCGGTGCGCAGCATCGTCGGTCCGCCGGGCCGCGGCTCTAAACGAGTTTCGCTAATCGCGGCGATTCTTAAACTTGCCGACGTTGAATTGCGTCCCGCGGAGTTTCCCCGTCGCGGAAATGGATTTCCACTCTTGCTTCGAGTGGAAAAATTCGCGGAACCCGCGCGAGCGTCGGATTCTCCGCGGAGTTCGCTCGTTTGCGAGCGTGTCCTGAGAGATTAACAAGAAGTGGTCGGCAAGAGTCTCGCAAGACGAGGCGCAACCGTTCAGCGTGGAGCTCGCGCGAAACGTCTTGCGCCAGAATTCGTAACGATAATTGTCGTTATTATGATGTCCTCGAGCGACGTCGTCGTCACGACGCCGAACGCCGGTCCTCGAAACACCGACTGTTAAGACGAACTGCTGCCTCCGCCGCCGCCGTGACAAGTCGCTTTAAACTTTTCCGACGATCGAACGAGTTGCCCGTCGACGCTCGTTTCGCGTCGGGAAATCGGTTCCACTTGAACCGATCGTCCCGACGGCTTAAGTGACACCTTTCGATCCCCGAGAAACGGTCTCGCGACGCGTCGACTCGCTGCTCTAGCTAATCCCGCGACCTAATTGCTCCGCCAGCGGTTTTCGATTGCTGCGATTTTCAATCCACCCTGTAGAGACAACGTACACGTTAGGACTATTCGCCGCTTCGTTGATCAATTTTTTTAAACATATTTTATTCGGGAATAATTTCGAGAAATTATGTGTTCCTCGTATTTCAGGCTAACGGAAAAATAAGATGCACTCTAGGATTTTTAATTTCTTTTTTTTTTCGTCTAGCAGTTTTAAGAACTACTATTTCTGTATGTAGAATATGTATCCTTTGCGCGAGATTCCAAAATACCTAAACAAAGTATCGTCCAGGATCAAAAGTTGGTCGCGATAATACTTGAAGAGATTTGATGTAATTAATTGGGCGAGCCGAGTTGTTTTAGCGTTTTACGTTCCCTTTGTAGGTCCTCCGGTTGGAAAGTTTTAAATTCACGGATGAGAAAGTTCGGAAAGGTGAAATTATAACTTCGGATTATTTTACCATGATTTAATCCCCCCGTTCTAATTAGTTCCTCTTTATTTCTTCGTTGAACTGCTCGACCGTCTAATTAGCAACGCGTTTCCGTTGATTATCGGATGAACTGTTAGGTTCCTCCGGGCCGCACAGTCACCGATCGCTAATACGTGAGAAGATCTCCTGTGGAAATCGAGACTCCTGTGGAAACCAGGGGATTCGCAAATCCGGGTTACTGGGATCTTCGGCAGCGTTTGCTATGTTTGGGTGCCTCCGCTATACCGCTTTTACGCGAAACGAATAAGACGTGGTTCTCTTTATTTTCATTGCCGTCTTCTGGAAAAAGTTTTAGGAGCTTTCGCAGTATGAATGTATTCATGGACATCGAGAATAATAGAGTTCTTTTCTTCCGGCTCCATCAAAAATGTTATTAACGTTTAATATTATACGGTGAATTCAACATGGTACCTTCTTATTGCGTTTACTTCTCGTTATCTTTTCACATTTTACTGTTATTCTGGAGAAACTGCAGGAGAATTGTTCAATATATTTCGTGAACACATTAACTTTACAGAGACCTGTATACATGGACGAATTCAGTATCAACAAATACATGATTAAAACGTTTTCTGTGTAACTACTAATTTCCAAAGAGGAAGAGAAATTTTCACAGAACATGAATTTTTCAGGAACCTGCAAGCATAGATAAATTCAAAACTAAAAGATGCACGAGTCGCATTTAAAACCTTTCCTCTGTGACATCTAGTTTCCGAGACAAATGATAAAATATAATTCGCAATCCGGCTTTGAGGGAAACTTTGGGAGCTTTGACGGCTAAAATCCAAATCAAATATTCTTTTCAATTCTATATTACGGGGAAAGTTTCATCAAAATCGAAAAGGCGCCGCTGCAATTGGATCATTCTGCTTCCTTTCTCATTTATTGTAGTTGCACTGTAGACAATACAGTCCTCGCGTGTTCCCGATCCGTTTGTTGTTAGTAGGTGGGTATTAAATTTTTTCAAATCCAATCTGCGTAGAACGGCCGGGCGTTTTAATCATGCGACCGTGTCAAACAATGCGAATCGGGTGGGAAAAAAGGTCGCCGACCCCGAGACGTTTTAGCGCGCCCGCGTGCTGGATCCTGCCAAGCTCGCGCTCGATATGAAATTGGATTGGTTTTCAAATGTGTCGAGGGAAGCCCCGGAATCGACGGTAATAGAATATCTGTTCCAGTTAACTGGCCGTCCCGCCAACTGCGTCGGTGTGTGTCTTCGCGTCGCCTTACGGGCCCTACCCAATCGCCGAGGATTGGGCTCAATTATTCGCGAACATCGCCACCGTTTCTGGAACACCATGATCCGCGTAACCTCCCCGTTTGGCTTGGCTTCCGCAGGATTAAACGGAACAACCTATTACAGCCGCTTTTTTTTCGTTGCACCGTTAAACCGATTCCGATGTACCGCGCACACCGGGAAAATATGGAGCAAACTTTCGAATTTTTGTTACATTTAAGCGCCCGGTCTTCCTAGATTCGCAATAAGGTAGAGTGACTACGTTACCGTCAAAAACTGATTTTACGTGCTTGAAGTTTTCGTCCGTATATAAGAATATTTTGTCGCTGGTAAAGTGCTCATTAGAAAGAGAAAGGTTCAATCTAGTGTCGCGTGTCCCTTAAAAAATTGTTGCGCGAAAGATCCTTTCGTTCTCATCCACCGTTACTGCACACTGCGAGCAAATTTCTCGTTCATACTCTCACGCTTTATACAAACACACTCGGAACCTCGGAATGCAATTTTTAACCAACACCATTTGAAAAGATTTGGACAGCCCACCTGGTAATTAAGCAGTCCATCATTGTTTTCTAACGAAAAAAGTACAGTAATCGCAATCACAAAGCGCAATCAACGTGAGAAGACACCATCAGCCTGGTCGACGGACCAGAACAGAAATTTTAGTAAGTGCTAAATTAATGGAAGAGTCGTGTTAAAAATTTGTTTACGCACAACGCAGTATTAAAACTGTTTTACGAAAAAAATTGTGAACAAAGTGATTGTGATCAAATATTCTAGCTTCGAAGGGTCGCATCTCATAAGCGAAATCGAAGCCACTGAAACGATGACTTAAACTACCCCTAATTTAGCAATAGTACATCGGATTTGCGTCTGAGCAGACTCTCTAATGACGGGGAGCAAGGGGGTCCTCGAAAGCGAAAAAAAATCACAGACCAGAGGCTCCCCTTAAGACGTTCCAGCGGATTCCTCGATAGAAAAGGAATCCGCGATCACCGAGAAGGAGACTTAATTTTCAATAAAGGTTCTCTAATAGCTCCTAATCGAGGTATTCCGCGTCATCCATCTTCGGCCCGGGTAAAACGATAATTACGTTCGGGGGAATCGTTCTACTTCGCAGCGGCATCGGTCTCCGGTTCGACATAAATTGGCTAATAAATCTTCGGGGTTTGAAGGCGGCTGGTCCGCAAAGCGAAACTGCATTGATCCGCCCGCCGGCTTCGGGGATCGCGGCCACGTCGCGATGCAAAGGTCTGCAAAGGTCTGCAGTTCGCGACACGCGGAAGGGTGCCCCGTTGCGGCGGTGTTCCATGCAGGGAGCGCAGCGGAAACCGGAGAGACACCGGCGATGCTCCTTCGGTGTTGCGGTTTCGAGCAGACAGAAATGCGCCTTGTTAGCAATATACGGAGGCCGCGGGTGTCTTGACCCATCAGAAACGGTCCTCCGTCACTTCCAACCCCCCTCGCCGCCTCCTCAGCCATCACGTACTTACACTCCTCTACCTCTGCGCATCGTAACGCCGAGTTCGCCGTTATAACGACGAAGCCGCCCACGAAACTACCTGTCTTGCGGTGCAAACGAGTTTCACTAATTTCCGGAGGAACTGCAAACTTCCCTGACTACGGATGCTCATAGACGATGCTGAAACTAGTTCCGGTCCACTTGTCCGCCAGGCGGCGCCCGAAAAAAAAAAAAACACGAAGTTCGTCCCGCCCAACGTTTTCACCGCGCTTTCACTCGCCGGTGCTCGATCCGATCTAGTTTCCATATGAATTTTCATTTGTCGCGGTTCGATCGACTTTCGATCCCCCTTTTGCCGCTCGGGATGTAAAAGATGAGTCGGCGAATTGTGGCTATGTTTGTCGGGATTTGAATGATGTTCATGGTTATACGTAGACCACGGATATTGTGCATTTATGACGAAAATGAGTAGGTAAAATACAAAACAGTGAAAACATCACAAGCATTTTTAAGAAGGCTGTGGGGGGCGAAAATCGCAGTACAAATCAGGAGAAAGGAATCAAAATTTTATAACCGGCGTCTCGCTTTCGAAAAAATCGAATATGAAGATCCATCGGGTTCGCCTGCTTCGCTGTAGGGGCAGTAGAATTGGTTGGTCGTGATCAGACACGTCAGACGACTCCTGCCCAATAGCACGCGTATTAGCTGCATTTTGAAGCTCAATTTTCTCGAGAACGAAGCTTCGGATGAATAAATATTATAGCAAAATTTTTTCTCATTTCTTTTGGTACGAATTCGTTTTAATTGTAAGCAAAAATTTGTTGTGTGATAACTGCGTAAAGCCCATTTGTAATTTTAAGTAAAACAGTTTAGGACGACAGTAAATGTGTCTTTTACCTCATGTGGCTATAATAGCTGTCTGTTCCGCTCCTACGTTACAAGATTGAACAAACAGGAGTGCGATAGCTTCAGCTACCTTTGAAAAAGAGAAAAAGAAAACAGACTATAATGTCTTCGGGAACGTCTGCGGACGTCAGGGACGCGATGGCGAGGAAGCGATTGTGGTGGCATTAGGCTGTCCGTCGGTGTCTCCTAGCGCCTAAAGGTTGAATAATACAATAGCTGAGGACGCTCGGCGGGCTCGGTTAACAGAAAGTGGCTGCTGTTATCTCGTATCTCGTTCCTCGGATCGGGCAACAACAATCGACAACCCGTTGGACAGGCAGACGTTCGCGCCGAATGATCGAGCCTCGACGTTGGGATACATTATGCAATCGCAATTCCCGGAATCCGGGCGGGTACGTCGCGTGTTTAGCACCCATATCCCCCTCCGTGTAATTCCACCGTGGCCGTCTAAACGCGCCAGGTTTACGAGTGAAGCCAGGAATAAGGGAACGTGCCAAGCACGAATCGGTCCTGTCGTAAAGGCAGGAAAAGCACGTCACCGTGCTGCCCGCGCGGTGTCAGGAGCCACTTGAATTCGAGCATCACGACGGCCCCGCAACGTGCATTATGTACGATTACTATCGATTAATGCGGCCGGCCCTCTCCCGGGACACACCGGGCCCTGTCCCCTGGCAACAGTTATTCTTCATTGAAGCACGCCCCGAAACGGTTCATTGTTTCCGTCCGATGGACCGGAGTCGCGTTTAACGCTCCCCGGAATTTGCTGTTTGGTTATGGCTCACTTCAGGTCGCGATTCAATCATTTAGGAACGGATAAACCCGCTTTACGGTCACCGAGGCATTTTAATAACGTGCCCCGGTAAGACGATGTCGTAAGAATGTACCGGAGGACCTAGGATAAAATTAAATGTTCACAGTGTACGAATTATTATAATTACTTACATGAAAAACGGACTACTTCGAATTCTTGTCGCTTTTATCAAGTATTTCACGAAATTGCAAGTTTACGTTCATCAACGCTGTCGACAACGTTATGCATCGCATCCTTCCAATCTGTAGGAAATTACATTCGTGCTGTATTGCATAAGTATATCCATGAGACAATATTTCCTTGGACACGGATATATTTGTTTATATATAGCTTCTGAATTTTCCACACAGCATCGGAACTATACGTGACAGTGTTTTTATTAATAGTTAACCAGTGGACCACAATAGTCAGTTTACCGAAAGATTTACGAGATCTCTTTCGATGGAGACATCGCGCATACACATTCGCCGGAGCTCTAACGAGGTTGATATACGCAGGGGGAGCAAAAATGATTGATCGACGGTACTTAGGAGTCAGAAAACGCAGATGAAATGCAGACGCGTGGCTAATCGTGATTTCTTTGCCCAACAGCACTCGAGTTATGAGGGTTTATTTAGTTGTCGGTCTTCGCACTCGACAGAAGCCGTTGCTCTGCCTGGCGGCCTCTTAATTAGGTCAGTCGTTACCCGCTTTAAGTCAACCAGACGGCGGAAGCATCTTTAACGATGAGATAATCGCGATCAGGCCATCGAACTGTTCACAGTCGCCGTTTCCTTTCGCGAGTTTTTCGCACGAGGCTCGCTCGTCAAACAGACGCTTGTCTGTTTGTCTATTTTGTCAAAAATATTTGTAATTGATATTCGTCGGTTTATCTTCTGTATAAAGATCTTCAAGTCAAGCTTTAATTTATTATTATAAATCAAGCTTTCCTCAGTTAAAAACGAGGGTATGTAACACAACCCTGCAACGTACAGCAGTCTCCGTCATTTTCATGAAATAAACCGTTAAGCAATTAAGAAATATTCAACATTAACTTACGCATGAACATTTCTACCAAAATCGCACTTGGGACATTTCAAAGCGTTTTAGGGCTGCGAAACGATGAAGTTTTTCAGCGACGGAGAAACACGGTAAAAATGGTCAAAAACGATGCGTTACGAGGTAGGATACGGCTAATGCGTTCGACGCCGTCGGCGTCGGCGTCGGCGTCGGCGTCGAAATTAAACGCGATCACGTAAACGCGAAAGACACGGGCGCACATTGATGCAATGCAAAATTCCGCTCCCGGAAGTGTTGTCGTTCAAGCCGGTAATTGTTTTCGGAGATAGTTTGCATAATGCTTCTTCGATAATGCGTGCACACGTGCCGCGTACGGCAAACGACCGCTGTATAATTTTAAGAGGCTGCAGGCAACGGGGCGCGTAAAGACGCGACTGTATCGGCTCGCCCGCAATGGAAAAACCGAGTTAATGACTGCCGTGAGACGACATGACCATTTGTAGGGTTAGAGAAGATCCTTTGGTCTTTATAACAAGCCATTACGCGGCCTCCCGAGCCTCCATTGCCTCGCGCTTTTGACGCCACGACTATTGTCTGGCCGGAACGGATAATAACTGTGTTAAAGCGTAATTAATGATACCTCCCGAGCTGGCGAAACTTTTATCAGCTACTAATGCTCTGCGATATTTATAAAAACTTGCGTGATCATCAGTTGCTTTCAGACCTCGTCCCGATTTTGTACACGGCAATATGGCGACATTTTATCTCCCCGAAACTGCAGAAAGGTTTCAGCAGGAATTTATGAGCACACCAATCACGGAACAATTTTGATACATCATTTATTTATTGGAAAATTAGTTCCTCCTACCATCGAAAAACGTTTCATATGCAACATGCGAGAAATGAAACGACTAGTTCATCGAATCAAAACGATTTTATGGCTGCTGTTGAAGTCATTCGGTCATTGAATACATTCGATTTTACGATGCTCGTGGAAGGTTTTGAAGAGCTAAGGACGGTTTTGAAAGGGTAGTTTCTTGAAATGGACAATTGCCATGTTTTCGGAGATGCTGAATATCACGAAATCCCGAAAGTGGAATGTTCCTGCCCAACAATTAGACACCGCGAGTGCCATTCACGGGATATAATTGCTCTTAAAAGCGGGTCGGAAACTCTTTTCAGGTGCGCGGATAATCCGCAAGCTGATCGGACAAGTAAGGGAGAAAGAGCCGAACGGTTTTGATCCACTTTCACGGCGGCTCGGCGCGGCGTTTCTAGTCGGCCCGGGGGCCGGCCCGTGGTTATCCGATAAAGCGAAAACTGAAAATGACGAGCGCAGGAAGATCGTCACGGATTATCGACCTACCACTGGCTATTCTAATTTCATTCGTTTTCAATTCTCCCCCCGTTTAATTTACCTGTACACCGAGCGAAAGAACGCGTTCCAGGTCATTCACAATATTCGCTGGATATATTCTCCTTGTCGAACGCGTGTTTCTACTTTTTAATGCGTTCGCCTTTTATACCGAAGTATTTCGGTATTTCGGCTTTTTAATAGCGATCTACACACATTCAAACCGTAGAGCTCTTTCAGTTCATTCCAGAACCTCAATTTTTAAGAGTTTCAGCTCTGCTTTATTAGGGCTTTGTGCATCTACAGCATCTTTAGCCTGTACTACTATGTCTAAGAATATTTAACGAGGTTGTTATAGCAGTAAGGAATCGCATAATTGTTTCCGATTGTAATTTCAAGAGAGGTGCTTATGCGAACAAGTTGGATCGGAATCTTGAGAACGAACTGGTTATCATTCTTCTCTGCATCTTTATGTGAATTAACGTGCGTTTCATTGTTTTTAAAAAACAATTTTATATGCACGTGCTTCTTTACTACTTCTTTAATAAAACCTCTACAGAAGAGTAGAAGTAACTGACAGACTGGAATTTGTATTTCATTCCCTTTTTTATATAACAACATCAGTGGTTTTGCTTTTACTTTCGGTTCGGTAAAAAATTGACAGAAAACGGTGATTTATTAAAAAAGAAATTTAGCAATGCTGCTGAAAAACGAATAAGTGAAATACAGGACGGTGAAGACAGTGAAATGCTCAGCAGTGTCCCTTAATTTTATGAATTATTAAAAAATTCTGCAATAATTATACATACAGCGACCTTAAGCGACCTCTCGGTTCTCGATCGCCAAGTTCGCAGTTCGATCCCTTAATCTGTCCGCAAATCGATGCCGAGTAACCTTCGATCACCGAATCGGAACTGATGGTCGATAAAGAGCAGGGTCGGCGAGGTCGTAGGGCAAATCGTTCGTTAATCTCGGCCGCGGATATTTCTATAAATGCCGGGCCCGATCCTCCGGAATCGAATTAATATCGCACGATATCGTTTGGAACCCGTTGAGCGCTCAATCGAAGAATAATTATCGGATTATTCGAGGAAACGTACTAGCGCGTAGGAACGTGATCCGAGGAGATTCCCGGCTGGAATTGAACGGCAATTAGTCGATTCGCCGTAGCCGGGGCTACAATTAGCGGAAATTTAAATTCATGACGCCGCCCGGAGCAAGACCCCTCCCCCCTTCGGCAGATTCTAACGGGGTCGTCGGCGCGTGCTAGTTTCCTAAATATTATTTGTAGCCGGATTTTCTTCGCGGAGGCGACCTCCTCCTGCTCTTTCTCGATCATTTCGAGCGTACTCGCGCGGGTCGGCCGCCGCGGTTAATAGGCTTAGAGGGAGGAAAGGAGGGCGAATTGAGAAATCGAAGGGATTCACGAGGGGATTCCTACTCATCCTTGATAAGTGGATCAACGCCCTCGTTACTCGATGCACGAACTTCGGCCGTGCATTTTTCGTATTGCGCTTTTCACGAGACCGAAGGATTGATTGACATGTTTGCTTTCTACGATCCACGTAAAGTTTAATCATTTCCCTCCGATTTCTTCTTGAAAAGCCGTTGAGAAATTTGTGCTTTATTAAGAAGAAAAAAGCAATTACAACGCAGCGGGAAAATGATTCGCGAACTACAGGAAGGTCTCGTAATAAAGGAAAAACCCGTTCGAAACATAATTAGAGATCCGCGCTTAATCAAAATTAACCTACGGTGGCTAGAGGTTGGCTGCGACATTTGCAAACGGACACTTAATTGTTTAACCAAAATATCCCGTAAAGCCGTGAGGTCCGTTTGAACATTTACTGAGCCGATTGACGTGCCGATATAAGCTCTTCCGATGTTTTTTAATCATCGTCCGGTTCGACTGACGTTTTCATCGCATTTATTCGGTTACTCTCCGCCGTTCGTCCGAGAAAATATATCCTTTACTGTTCCCCTTCGTGTTCGATCCTCGTGAAGAGCCATTTCGAGCTTTTTTCACCGCTAAGCTCGCGGACAGAACAGCGCTCTCGCGCACGTTCATTCGAAATCGCGGCTGTAATTGGTTTTTCCAAATCATTGAGGGGACGATAAATACGCGGGCCGGCCGAACGCTCGGCGAAAAATTCAATTCCCTGTAATGGAGAAATCCGATAGGCTTGAATGCCGAGCACGAAGCCCATTAACCAGAATTCGCGAGCCTTCTGTGTGTGTGCGTGCACAGGCGGACACAGAGTATAAGCCGCGCTTTCGCGAGCCTCGGTCGGCCCCTTTCATAACCGGCGCGCGGCGCGTCAATGTATTGAGAAATTGTCACTGTTTGACACAATCCGGCCTGCTTTTTTTATTCCGCACGCCCCCATCATCCCCCCGAGCGTTACTATTGTTTCCGTTTCCTGTCGCAGAGTCTTTAGCGCCGTTTTGACGTTACCGGTGACACTGCCTGCACGAATTGACACGAAAATACACGTTTCGAGCAGGGGATTTTCGAAACGAATGATCATGCATAAAAGAGAAACGATATTTTTAACGTCGAAATGTCCGTAGAACTGCGAGGTCATTTTGACAAATTTGCGATGTTATTCCGAGCCTTTTCTGCATTTCCGCAAAAATTGTGATCGCGCTTCACTGATTTTTAAATACTACCTTTGATTCTTTGGATGTTCCTTTCTCGCAACATTTTCGCACTCTACGCGTTTAAAGAGTCCAGAAGACTGCAGTATTTTTACTCAACGTCAAAGTTATTGCAAAATACAGTTTTCCTCTGGAGCGTCGCTTGCGTGGCTCGCCAACTGCACCTCAGCTGCATGTCGCTAGCCAATCGGAGCGCAGACAAAATCGCCTCCATTGCTCCAGAGAGAGTCGCTGTATCTTCAAACTGCACAATCAAGGTTCGTTTCTTTAAATATTTCCCGTCGGACCAATCTGAAATAAATGACCTTTCACGTTTCAAGATACCCGATCGAATCAAGACTCTTTAAAATTCGTCTTTCTTTCGCGAAGCTACCATCAAGATTTCAGTAGCTCTTCGAATAAACCAGGGGTGGCAGGGAAACGGAAACAATGTTATTAAAATTTAAATGAAAAGTCCTCCGTCTCCTTTCGGGGGCCTGGGATCTTAGATCTCTTCCACCGCCGTAAACCTCTTACCGGTGAGCGATCCAAAAATCGAACGACAATCGTGTTCTCCTTGATTCGAATAATTTTTCTGGCAGAGAGAAGATTTCGCTAATCGTGTTCCTCCGGTTCGGGGGCTGGCGGAGAATTGAAAAATTCCGTGAAACTGTGAATCGGGATCACGGGAGTTCCGCA
The DNA here is from genome assembly GCA_028454255.1 of Halictus ligatus. Lineage (NCBI taxonomy): Eukaryota > Metazoa > Arthropoda > Insecta > Hymenoptera > Halictidae > Halictus > Halictus ligatus. The sequence goes on along the minus strand of CM052132.1, from coordinate 9,017,316 downwards.
TCATTTTACCGTTGGCGGGTTGGTGTAGGGAAAAGCGGCGACGGTCGTGGGAGTGTGCGTGTTGCGGATCAGACGCGAGAAAAGTCATTTCCTCGGTGTGAAATCGAGCGGCGGGTCTCGGGTCCAAAAACGATCAACGATAGATTTTCCGAGCACTTTGGCCTGCCGGCGATCCCGACGATTGTTCGGCTCGGGACAGTGCGAAAAGGGCAGCGGCGCGGATCCAGCTAAGGGGTTCGGGCAAACATCGCATCTGCTTGGGCCATTTCCTTTCGCCATTACGGTCTCGTTCCGGTGTCCGTCCCCCGGCGGGCACCTCCCTTTCTCTCCGCCGGTTTTCTCTCGCGCGTATCGATTTGCATTCGATACAGGGGTCGAGCACCGATGACGGACCAATCTCTTTTCGCACGCTCGAAAGCACTGCTTTCACAGCGATGATATTTCAGGAAGACGAAGGACGATATCGGGGCCCTCGCTCCACTCGCGAACAAACGCGAGACGGTTCACGGACGTTGGTCGCAAACGGTTGAGAAAGAATTAACAAGGTGTCACTGATAAGCTTGACAACCCCGATCTTCGCTTTCCGAGCTCGTTTTTTGTCGCGTCGTCGCTGCCCTCTGTACAAAAGGGCAAATAGAGCGCTCAGCGGGCGATTGAATTATTAAAGCCAGACGAAACCTGCAGACATCGATGCCAGAATAATAGAAAATCTATAAAGTTGTATTTTCATTTAAAAATTAGTTTCTAAAATTAGTTTTAGTTTAGTCAAGTACAGAAAGGAAAATGTTTATATTATAAATTTAAATATTTGATTATTAATTGATTTGATTTTTGCCGCCATATGCGCGACATTCGACACAGCAAGTAAAAGTGCCATGACGCTTATGTGGCGGCATTGGTCCGTTAAGGGTTAATATTAACCGGTCAATTTATGCAAGGGTTACTAATAATTCGATCATTCTCTGTACATTCATATAGCGTGGATTTTTATGCATTTGTGCCGTTTGTGAATTTTTTGAATTCAAGGAAATGTTTGCGTAAATAAACACAATGAAACCTCGGGTGTTAAAAATCAGCACAGTCTACGCATTACCCTAAGCATTCTTGTATTTACCATTTTACTAAACAATAGAGAGTGAACAATAATGCCAATCGAATCGCTCCAGAGTTTCGATTATTTCAGACGAGCCTTTCGAAGATGTTAACTACAAGACTGTGCTCATATGCGATACAGTTGTAGTATCGTGAAGAGAATAATATGAATTAAATAAAAAAACATTGCGATAACAATGAGCGTGGTGCTTTCGAAGTATGGACAAATTTCAAACAATCGCGGAATCATAAATTTCATTTTCGAGAAATTCCATCTTTTTTTATTTTCAAAAACGCATGAACCAGGTTAAATTACTCGCACGATACCGTGTATCTCGCGATGAATTATTTTTAATTTACCATCGTATTTACACCACGCGTTCGTAAAAGTAAAGCTTTTGCGCGAGAAACGCTCGTTTTTGTACAATTTGTTTTATTTGAACGCGCGGAATTATCTATCTTTCTGCCTTAATTGCTGTAATTTATTCTCTGCCCAGCAGAGTTTCCTGTAACATATTTTCTATAATTCATCGATATTTATTTAATGCATGATAAAAAAGGGTGTTGCCTCTCACGGGTCGCCGTTCCCCGATTTATCATTACTTCTCTTCGTACAATAACGCTCATATAAATTAAAAAAAAATCCTTTGCTTTTGTATCATAGAGACAGCTGCGCGACGGTTAATTTTCCGACAACCGTGGACACGTATTTTTTGTGTCGCTTCCCAGGCTGAAAAATTACGTGCAAAGTATTTTCCCAAATCTTTAAACGTGAAATTGTTACGCTACTATTCGATTTTGAAAGTTGAGAGACAATTTTTCGGGAACCATGTTCAGGGTAAAAAAACTTCCGTGTAAAATTTCTTGTACATTCTCTACAGATTGCTAGAATCAACCGGAAGTCGATACGTTTATCAGATCCGTTTAAAAAAAATTCTGAAGAGTTGCTGTTACCCGATGTCGAAGGCGGGGCGGATCGTCTCTCCTCGAGGTTCGTTTTCCCGGTTTCTTCTCTTTTTGCCAACAATCGAGGCGCATCAATCGCAACAAGGGACACCGAGGTATCATCGATAACAAATGAGACAAACTGAGTGGAAGCCCCGAGCGGAGGAATCTATCGAACGAGAGAGCGATACCTCTGGCCGAGCGATAAATCATGAAATCTCCGAGGAAAGACGAGCGGGCGCGGTGGTCCGCGACACTCGAGAAACTTTTCCGTTTGCTCGTCCGCCCCGGGGCGGGGTGGGGTGGGAGGAGGAGGGTTAAAGTTCTATTACAATTACCGATCTTCTCGAGCATCGCACCCAGCCCCCTCAGCTTCCTGTCGCGTTTAAAAACAACGTCTTTGTATCCGTCGGTCCGTATTCAGCAGTTCACGATCCCGATGGGATTTAATCTGTACCGAGAAAGACGGCCAGAGCCGAGGCGAACGAGAAACTCGATTTTCATGCTGCCGGAAATTCGAACGGATAAGACGATCTCCATGCGTTTTAACGACAGGTCTTTGATCGACGTCGACCTTACGAGTGGATGTCGCGTTATTCGAAAAACGCTCCTTTTTCTGCTGATCAAACGATCTACTCGAGACGGAACGAGAACCTGTACATCTCTCGGATTTATAGAGACGAGCCACGAGGGTGATGCGCTCTCTCTCTCTCTCTCTCTCTCTCTCTCTCTCTCTCACCCTCTCTCTCTCTCGCTCTCTCCCTTTTTCTTTCCCCCTGTTATTTTTTTTTTACTTTGAGAAAAGCAGCTTCAAACGATTCCGCGCCGAGAAGGCAAACTGTTTCGCGAAATTAAGGAAACGGTATTTTTCTGAAAACTATCGGAAAACTGTTATTGCAAGAAAGAAGACGGATCTTCTTCTTGTCACCGCGTTTGTTACCCACACGACGACATCGCCGTCGCTACGTGAAACACGCTGCTACGTCAATCAAACAAACAGACAGCGCGGATCTGCAAGTAGCATTTTAAATTACCGAGTTCCTTAGACTTGAATTTTATTTAACTCGATTGAAGATACATTGCGTTTACATATTAAATTTCACACATGTACGGATACATGTATGCCACTGTCTGTGAATCTATTCGTAATGATATCAGAAAATTTGATCATCCCCTTTAGATGAGACGAACATTTTCGGTGGAAGCCATTTTCTCTTTAAAGCGATACCATGTTGTTAATTTTCTCTGTATTCTATCAATTCTGCATCTTTGCTTGAGGAATTAGGTGCATATAGGTACTTTCTAAGTTCACTGGGAATACTTTTTGATTTTCAAATTTAAACAAAAACAAAATCTGAGGCTCTTTTATTGGAAGCATTATATTTCTCTTGGAAAAATGTTTTTCTTTCTAAGACATGTAGCAATAGACGCTAAACAATTAAAGAAAATACAACTTACGGTTGATAAAATTCCTAAAAATTGTCAGATTTTTAGCATGTTATACGATTTGCTCCTCTTAACACTGGATCCGCAGATTCCAAGTTTTTAAACAAATTTATCCCTTTGCAGATATATTATGATAGAGGTCGCTAAAATTTAGAATAAATTCTTCTCGATAAGAGAAAAATTAGTTCAGCTTGTAACAAATTGCAAAAACCAGGGTCATTCTTTGATCTCCTGCCAGTTTCTAAAGGCATTGGCTAAAAATCAGGCCATAAGAGCGGTTAAGAACTAATAAAGAAAACGGAATAACTATCAACGAGTTGCTGAACCAGTACCGAGTCCTGCACTGAAATCAAAGTCGAATTGGTGGCGCAGGTCTAGCCAATTTAATTTTTCGTTTCACGAGGAATCCGATGCTCCATTAGAAGGGTTTCATGCGCGATAGAATCTCTTTGGTGGAGCAGTCGAGTAACATCGGTCTCGTAGTTAGCGTCGTAAGGGAAGACTGCACCGTAAAGGGGTAGGTAGATGGGGTGGTTCTTCTCCTTGGTCGCTATTTCTCATTTCCCGCTGTCGTCGTCGCACAAATGCAATCCTCCATCCCTCTCAGATCTCCCGCTGATAGATAGGGAGAGAGAGAGATAGAGAGAGAGAGAGTTCTCTCGCTCTCCATCGATATCGTCGTCGTTCTCTCTACGGAGTTTCTTCTTTCCCCGCGATTTCCCCGCGACCGTCATCCCGGCGACTGCCGATTTCGTGATCGGAATCACGGACGTCCCTTCTTCTTCTTCTCGTGTACGGCTGCCGATTCGTCGACCGACGGTCCGCGGAAAAGATTACACGGAATCGGGGGGAAAATAAGAAGCTCCCTCGGTCTTATCCGGGATCGCGCCGGTATTCTTCCATTTTGGAACTCGGTTTCTTCCTCCAGTACAAGCAGTTCCGACTTTCGGTCCGATGTTGTTACATCTGCCCTCGCAATATGTACACGGCTTCGAAGTAAGAAACTTTCGGATACGGAGCAGCCGGCGAGACCAGTAATTCCGAAAGCTTCTCTGGGAAAGTACATTTTCATACGAATATAACAGAATATATTTCAATTATGCTTATGAAGATTATAAATGTATCTCCACGTGGAAAATATATTTTCTCTGTATACACGTTTCTTGTTCTTGGGCGATGCAGTCTTTACCACGGTCTCGCGCAAGTGTTTCTACTGTTAGTATAGGTATTCGAAATTTCATTTTATTTTCTCCTCGATTGATAACTAGACTAGACGAAGATCGGCAGGCGTAATAAAAATTATCTGAATCTAAGAGGTCTGCTACTGAACGGTGTAGTTCAAGTGAACTCGTCAGAAGTTCATTTCTATGCAGCTCATACTGCCGTTAGTATCGATCTGTAAGCATCGATAACGCGAGATAAAGAGAATGTCTTTGAATATCGATTCCGTGAAATTTGTCGACAAAAAAAAATGTAGTCACCGCGGAAGTGCTGCGATTGTTTGTAGCGGAATGCTTTCGAACGACGAGGCGAACGGTTCGCCTTGAAATTCGAGACGTTCAAGAGAGTTAGGAATTGCACGAGGCTTTAGTCTCTTTCGCGTCGAGAGCCGTTGATTCGACGCGGGACAATCAATCATTTACGAGCAATGTTTCAAGAACATGGCGGGCAGAGACATCTCCCTGGAGCTGCAGCTTCATAGGCGGAGATCAGTCAAGAAATTATCACGGTCCATGTAACGGGACATCAGATCGCAATAGCTCATCGCGGATAGTTCCGCATCCATCATACGCCAATGGCATCCATTATCTGCCGCGTGCTGTCTTATTTACAGAACCCTGTCAGGCCGTTCTCTCCTGAAATTCTCGGCGTTTCCCTCTGCATACGTCACCGTCTCTCTTAGATCTATTGAACGTACTCCAGCGTTGACAACAGGTAATGACGTGCACTCGACCCCCCTGCTAAGTAGCGCCGGTTGACAGAGACAGATAGTCGTCGCGCGACAATTATATCGCCGACGATACGAATTCGAATCTTTGCCCGAATAAAGTTCATTAAGAGTGCGTTATCCTGTTCACTTTTACGTGTCCTGTTCGTGTACATATTCCGTGCGACACATAGGGCACGGATTACATTAGATATTTATGGCCCTTCGTCAATTGGATAGTTATTTGTTTACGATGTTGGGTATTTACTATAGAAAGTATGCAGTGGGAAAATGCAAAAAAAAACAAATATGTTTCAATTAGGAGGATAGATTGTTGTGGACGTCGGGATCGGTTATTATTCATTTTTTATGGTCTTTGTGGGGATTTTTATACAATATTTTATATAGTGAACGTTGGAGATAAATTATTTCTGTCCTGGACGCCGGGCTAGATTATTCATTTGTTATGGTCTTTATTATTATGTACAAATCGCGTTTTCTTTAGCAAACATACATTTCTCCACAAAGACCATAAAAATTGAATAATCAAGCTCGGCGTCTATAGCAGTGATAATTTATCTCTCCACCTAATGAAAATATATATTTTTTTTATATTTTCCCACTGCATCACTGAATGCTCGGGGGGGGGGGGGGTATATGTCAACACTGTACACTACTATTATGTTTACACTCCCCGGCGTCCGAGTCGGGTATATCTCGCGGGATGTACCCCGCGGTAGAGGGGACAATTCCGCGACGTTTATCATCCAAGTTTGGCGACATATATAGAGAAATCACCGTGAAGAGAAACACTTGACGGAGAAACAGTATCGGTAACGTAGGTTGTCTTCGACCTCGTCGGTCTCGTCAGTAACAAGAAGATCTAGAAGACCATGTACAAGTACAGTGCTTCATTAAAAATTACTTTTACAATTTCCAAAACAGTAAAACAGAAGATACGTTACCGGGCCTGTCGTTCGGAGAACGTAGAGACGAAGATGAAGAAAACGAAGCAATGCCGGTCGCGTTAGTTGTCATCGATCTTGTAATTCAGTGACATAGGGGGATACCGAAGAGCCATCTAGGCAGGACGAATGAAATTCCGTGGATCCAAGTGCGCACCAGGGGACGGACACGGCGCAAATTGGAGAACGCCGCTCGTCATCCGAGGGGATCACCGGATCGACGTGTCTCGAGAGAAGACCCTCGAGTTTTCTCCGCCTCCGCTGCTCCTTATCAGAGACATCGACGGCATCCCGGCGTTGACAGGTAATGACGTGCATTCGAACCGCCCGGCCAGGCAGAGACGGGTTCCGACGACAAAGACGGACAAGCCTCGCCGTTCGAGGACGTAGGCGGAGATGGTGGCGAACGCGGGTGTGTGAGGGAGAAGGTGCGGGGAGCAGGAGGTGAGGGTGAGGGCGAGGGTGGTTCGATGCCGGTGAACGCGAGGAGGGAGGAGAGAGCCTCGTTACCGGAACAACAGACGTAACCGCAATCCATCGTAGGACAGAGCCCCATGCTTCCGACCCTGGTCGATAAGTCAATGCACCGACAATACCCATCGACAGGGAGAAGCCACCTAACTGCAGGACGACCGCCGGTCCCTTGTCCCACGTACCCCGTTTCCCACTCACCCCCTGCAATTCCGCTGTCTCTCACAACTCCCCGCAGTCCTCGCTTCACTGCATTAGACACGACCTGCACCTGCACATTCACGTGCAGGCGCACGTGAACGCCGGGCTACGCGCTTCGCTACTCTCTTCTGTCGGCCGAACACGTTGAGATCGACGGGGTTCGACAATGAGTTCATATGGAATAAACGACCGGCCGGCGAATGGGGAGGATCTTTGATTAAAAAGAGCATCGTTGAATGCGGAAATCTCGTTCGCTTGCTCTTTTCAACGACGCGAAGAGTTCTTCTGGATCTTGAGCATCCGGGGAGTCGTCGTACCTCGAGTTTCGAGAGTTTCAAGATATCGCGGGAAACGCTCGGAGTTTCTGGAATCACGGTCTTGTGGATCTTGAAGATGTTCGGAGTCCTAGGGATTCGATGTTCTACGGATCTCGAGGGTTTGGACGGTCTAACAGGTGTAAGAGGACTCCACGCATTGACCCTGGAACTACTGGGATTCCCGGAGTCTACTGGGCTGTAGAATTTTTTAAGAACCTACGAATGCTTGGAGTTTTTGGGAACGAGGTCTTGTAGGTCCTGAAGATCTTGAGGGTGCTTGGAATCGGGTGTCTTGCAGATCTAGAGGGTTCGGAGGGGGTCTAATAAGTATAAGAGGATTCTGGGTCTTTAAAGGGAATCCTAGGAAATTGTGACCCTAGGATTTTAGTGTATCATTACGAGGATCCTCAGGATTCTACTGATGTAATAATAGATACAGAAATCTCTGGTAAGCTCTAGCAACTTCTACCTGCCCTGATCAATTAAATTCTGTCTCCGAATTTGTGTAACCGAGAATCTGTTTGATATTTCTGATCGTAATGTATTATACATATGAAGTGATTATTACGTTCAAAGCTGCCTAATTAATTCAATCAGCGTTCCTTTAATTAATCGAATAACGATGTCGACGCGGACATCCTGCAAGCAACAAGCACCAGTGGTTGCGTCAGTGGACGGCAATTAGTATCGCAAGCGTCACCGCGGCATTACGGTTAAATACGTAATAGCACAGGGGCCAAGGTTCAGGATCGGTCTTATTGCTCCACGTACATAGATCAATTCGTTGGATCTAAGAATGCGCCAGCGCCCCTGCACGACTACTAATCATTTCCCTTGCTCCCTTTAACGGCGAGTCAGACTTAATCGGCCTTAATCGTTCAAGGTTAAGTGACACAATTACGTGTCAGCGTGGTCTTCGACGATTTTCTTCAAATCGAATTAGCATTCTCTGCTAAACTAATTTTTCCTATTCTCCATTCATTTTCTCCGAATACAACTTTGTCGAATCGAGATGTTTCAATCGTGTCCGAATCAATTGCATCGAACTTGATTTGAGTCGATGCGTTACATACTTTATACTTCAAATTGAAATTGAAATGACGCGAGCGTTTTTCAATGATAATGGTGCATCTTACCGAACCTATGTAGAGATTGTTGAAACGATTGTTCCAATGAAAATGATATATTTATCCATCTTCGATTAAATTGTAATGGGAGGTTACTTAATAGATAAATTCAGGGAAAAATATTTGAAAGATATCTTTGATTAGAAAAATATATTTATTTAAATATATTTATTCACCTTGAATTTAATTGTAATAGTACATTGTACATCTTAGTAGATAAATTCGGGGAAAAATATTTGAAACATATCTTCCACTGGCAAAATATATTTATTCCCCTTGAATTCGGTTATAGTAGTACATTGAACATCTTAATAGATAAATTCGGGGAAAAATATTTGAAACATACCTTCCACTGAAAAATATACTTATCCGTCTTCTTTCTACTATACAGCGAATATAACTCGCTAGAAGATATCCGAGGAGCCTGTAATATCGTCCTTACGATACAAGGACGTACGTTCCACAGGTATCTTTCGCGTTCGACTTGATACAAGAGTGCTTTTTTTCGTGTTTGTCTCTCTCATTTCCGGCCGGTTGATCCTTCGTCTCGTGTCGCCGTGACATGAAGAGAATGGGATCTACGAGCATCGTGGTTCAGCTCTGTGGCAACAAAATGTATGGGCCACGACCGGAACGATATCGATACGCTTGGACAGCTCCGTAGAGCAGAACTTTTAGCTGAAAAGATCACCGAGAGAACAGGTTTCGGGAGTAGAGGTTTTATCTGACCTCTTTCTCTCGCCGTTCAAAGGCGTGTAACACTTCATCGATGAAATACAAGCACTTTGATTAATGTCAAATATCATACTTCACATTATACTATTTCGTTAAGCCGTACGATTGGATTGCGAGATTGAAGTCTGGATAGTTGGAAGTTCAATACACGTGTACTTTTGTTTGCTAAACAAAAATATTCGTTGAGGTATCAAGATTTTATTCGACCGACGTATAATCATTTTTATTTTTGTTTGGGAAAAAATTGATCAAGGTATCAAGATTATATTTAATTCTATACTCATAAGATTTCTGAAAGCCATGAATCCAAGTTATGAACTCATAAGATCTCCTGGTAGAAGTTGTGATTAATCTGATTGAAAGCAGATATTAAAAAATGGAGTTTATCGTATTGTAATGCTATTAATTCTCTCTTAGGTTACAGCAACTTTTTTCCCAATTTACAATATTACGAAAATCTGTTTTTGAACGTCGTTTTGTGCATGGTCGGAACAAAACGATTCCGCCTTCGTCGAGCGAGCGGGTCAGCTTCATTTAATGTTCATCAACGGTGCTTGGGGGATGGAGGGGTTTGCGAAATGGCGACGCCATCCGAGTGGCGAAAGCTGTCCGGCTGCTTCGAATGCGGGGGGTGTCTCATTGTTAATCAATAAAGTGCACAACGGTCCCCGAGACCGGTTCGCATTTACAACTCAAATGCCGTGTCCCGGAGTACTTTCGGGGCCGGACGGAAGTCTCGGGGACGAAGTTTGAAAATCGATCGAGAAACTGGATCCCGGGGTCTGGCCAGCGGTAATTGGGCGGGCTATAGGTGAGCAACGGGCACAGCCGGAAAGACGGCCGATAATTTGAGACGCGGACCCGGCTGCAAGATCGAAATTCCCAGCGCGGCGGTATCTCTGTATTGCAGAACAATTCCCCGTAGCGTTGCCTCGCCCTGCCTCGCCTCGCCTCGTCTCGTCTCGCCTCGCCTCGTCGCAGCGACGTCTCTCCTGCTGGCTGGTAAATCGTGATATACATGCAAATTTCCCTACGATACAGGTCTACGAAACGGAACTTTGACCGCCATTACGATGTCGGATATTGAATATCGTAATGCACCACCTCCGTTCTCGATGCTCGTATACTGTGACCGGGGATCGTTTACGCCCACGAAGAAATTCGATGAGAACTTTATAACTCGCACTCCGGGATCTCCAACGCACTATGATTCACGGGACACCGGGTCCCATGCCCCATGGAATTTATAAACCTCGGAAACGTGCGATCAACCGAACCGGAAAATCGATATTTCGGTACTCTCGCCGCCGGTTTTATTCCTGCAGGATCCTGTTTAAATCGCGTGCGCCACAGTCGAAATAATACACCAGTTGTTGCAAAGTTGTATTAACACGGAAGCTGCTTCTTTGTACGACTCCATTTTTTCGAGCTGATGTTTTCGCAACTGCTTTCTGACCTCGTTTTCATACCGTTTTGATGGTTAATCGATACAAACATCGTCACGTTGCTTCATCAATTTTTTTTTCATATCGTACAAGACACGTGGTGAAAATTTTTCGTTGAAATTGGTAATTGAAACATGTACTCTGTTCAAACGAGCCTCTTCAGAGTATTCACGTTCAGACAAGAACAAAAGTGGATCAGAATTTTCATAAATATCATCTCGTCGATTTTACAGGAAAAGAGAGTAGACGTTTATTACATCCGGCCAGTACTTTTTTAATGAACATGACAATTCTCCATTTTACAGAAATCAAGAAGGTATATTGCTTTGCTTTTAAGTGTTTATAATCAACCTAGACTGAATTAATTTTTTGGTAATATCTAAAGCAGAAGGAATCAATCGCACGTCGAATTGAAACAATCGATTTGAGAAATTGTGAGCTTTGAAAAGCCCCGATTAATGTAGAACACATTCCGAAAGATCGCGACAGGTTGTCGGGAGACGGAAAACGTGCGAATCTCGGGATAAAGTATGTTTCAGTGTTCGCGTAGGTAAGTGTCATAGCTCGTTGCCGGTAGACGGTGCAGGGGTTTCGTGGATGAACGGGTTGGAAAGTGCGCGACATTCACTTAGGGGCAAGGGGATCGTTATTACTTCACCTCGGAACTCGCCAGCGAACTATGTTATCTTCACATATCAAGGGTTGATCGTTCTTGAGGTGGATCGCCGAAAATGATTGCGAGACGTTTCACGAGACACACTCCGGGGTTCAATTTCTGCGACGCTGGAAACTCCGCCGGAAGTTTGAACGAGAGCTTTCCTAGGCTGGAGCTTACGTGGATCCTTCACGCGAGCTTTCAACTCGTTCCGATGAAACTGCCGTTCTATTACTGTTCCATTTGGGCCGTTGGAAAACTGACGTCTTACTCAGTGGAAAAGTTTCGCGAGTCATTGAAAAACACTTCCGCCCTTCGTTGAAATTCCGCTCCGGCTCGTGGTTCGTTATTAAGAAACGGACGGAAAAAAGGGGAGAGACGGAGAAAGATAGATAGAAGCCAGAGAAAGAGAAAGCCGAGTAAAAGAAGAAGAGGCAACGAAACCCGAGTAACTTCCTACTCGAAGTTGCTCGGCCTCCGAACAAACGTAAACAAGCCCAAACCCGCAATTTCCTATACCGACCGATTCAAGTAATTTCGTGTTTTTCCAGCGGTCTGTTTAATTAATCGTGCCCTGACACGGCCCCCGAATATCTCGGGTTTTATTGTAATCTACCGGAATCCTGCGCCGAAAGCCGAGAATCATTGCGATTCGGTTGAAAGGGTTTTAAAGTGTTGCATGTTTTCCGAATATTTCGGAAGCGCACCGCGCTGTTTTACTTGCTCGCTGGTCTGCAATGCGAGGCGGTATACGCTTCCGAAAAATTACTGCTGCCATTTTGCTTTCAGTTCAATCGGGTTCTTGACTTTGGCTCTCTATTACCTGCACATCCGACGAAAATTCGAACGAGATTCTCTCGAAAACGGACCAACTCCGAACCTGATTTTTAGACTAGTATCGTGTACATTCTGCAGTACTAAAATCGAGTCAGAATTCGAGTCACACTCGACAAAGGAGTGCAAAGGGTTAAATAACCTCTCACTATTCGCCTCCCTCGAATAAGCAGTGCAGTTGTGCTCGGTTAAATTTGCATCAGCCCGGAAGCTTAACTTTCTTTACATTGTATTAATCATCGATCCTTATCCACTTTCGCCGAGGTCAAGGCACCGACAAGTGGTTTATGGGAGTCGAGTGAGAACTGACTAAATTTGACCGAGCACATAAAATTCAGGACTAAACAGAAATTCTGCAGACCGATCTCAAATAAATATCGTCAGAGACACGGCCGCGGCAGGGGTGTCGACCCGATGGGCATCCATAAATCATGCAGCCATTGATTTCAAGTATCGCTGGCGATCCGAGGGGGGAGGAAAAGCGGCGAGAAAATTTCTCCTGGTGGCTGGCGTCTGGTTTTCTGCAGATTTCTTCCGATGACGGTGGAAAGTCACGAACCCGAAGCGAACGGGGAAGTGTTCCGAGCGAGTTTCTCTCGAGGCCGGGGGTACCCCGAAGAAGTTAAGCACAAATCATCCGCTCTCGCCACGGCTATGGAGAGCCAGGATCAGAAGCGAATCGAATGGAACGTGACAACTAGATTTCACGGGGTCCGTGCCAACGGGGCCATCGGTGGTGGTGGTGGTGGAGGGATGTGTTTTATTCCGGTGAAATTTCAGCCGAAGCAAGTCGGGTCCAAGTCGGGTGATACGCGATGAAATATGACTCACGGGGAGTTGGTAGCGACGCGCCCGCGAAGGAGCAATAAAATCTGCCGTGGAAACCGAACGCGAGCCCCGTCTTCCGCTAGAGCTCCCCACTCCCCGAGCTTTCATCCCGAGTCTACCTCGAGGAAGATGCGTTGACGAGACAGAATGAAATTGCCCGTGGAGTGCGTCATGTAAATTTTGCAGCCTCTGACATCGTGATACAAGCGTGACGCCGCGTACACCGTGAACACTCGCGCGAGATACACCGCTACCCTGTCGAGCAACGTTTAAGCGGAGACGCCTGATTCAGGATTAGGTAAAGGATGCCTTCAAGATAAATCCCGTCACCCCACAGCATCTCCGCTCATTTCTTTTCAGCGGAAATTACATGCAGACCAAAGGATTCTTTAGCAACGTACACGTTCAATATTTTTAATTCGTTATTAAAGTCCTGTTGTTTAAAACCTGATGTCAATCGTAGATAATCGAACAGAATATCTAAAACGCTCTTAGAAAGACCTAGATTGCTTTCAAACTCCTCAGATTTTTTGCTCCACAACGTGCGAACGTGGAAGCACGAGTGAACGGTCCGCAAAGTGTTAAATAACTCGAGCTCGTGCAAACAACGCGAAGCTTTCTTTCACATAGCCCACGCAATTTGTTTTCTTAAGAAGCTAGGTTGACTTTGCGCGGTGTGCAATCGTAAACGAAATGAACCTTACTGAACCTAACTGAGTACTTTCTTGTTGGCAATTTTTACTCGTAGAGTAAGCACTTTACAGCGAAAATGTTCAGAATAAGAATGTATCAGAATAACTGTCTTAAAAGTGGTCCAATCAACTTCGGTTCTTCCGCGAAGCCGCAATGGAAGGGAGGGAACAAAGTGAAAGAGATGAATATTTGAAGGGTCGGTGTGATAACAAAGACCTTTCGCAGAAGTTAGCGCACAATGGACTCATTTATGGGAGTGTTGTGTCACGAAAAAGGGTGTCCAGGGGAGCGCGCGCGCGCCACTAGCACCGGCAAAAACAATGCGTGGTCCGGCGTTATTACGTAAAGGGTCATCGGAAACACGTAATAAACCAGGTTGCCGCAGCGTGTATAGCGACCCTTACAAGGTTCTCGTATCATGGGAGCCGCGGTCGCGTTATTGTTACGCGAGAAAGGTTAACGACCAGCCGCAGCGTTGCCACCGTTGATCGGACGGACCTGCCTTGATAAATCCGGGGTCCGCTTTTGTTGCCGGCGACTTGTCGCAGATGCGGCTGATGTTCTCCGTCATGCAACATTTACGACGCCGGCCGGGCCGGGCCGGGACGCGGGTCGTCGGTTTTTACGACGGAAAACGCAGCGGTCGGCGTCTCCATCGCGACCCGAGCACGCGTCCTGCGGTTTAACACGAACCGAGTTGCAAATTGTCCAGCGGATACTAGATTCTCGCGGATACTATGGGGAAATCGTGTGCTACTTTTTATCCTGACTTATGAGCCCTGCAACCCCGGCTGCAACGATCCAGCGAGATCGTTGACCAGCGTGACGGCGGCTGGGTCGATTTTTATCCAGGTTGTGGGAATTTAAAAAAGTCTGCTCTTTTTTTAATCCCTTGCACTATGATTTATTTATTGTTGAGAACTTCCAAGAAGAAAATTTCTATTGCATGTCTACATCTTCTCCAATGTTTGACAATAATAACATGGGATTCTATTTCGGTTTAAAGGAGATTAATAGACTGCGGATCAAAAATTTGTTCTTGCTTTAATTATATTATTAAACCGAAACTGATTGCCGAGGCCGTTAAATCTTTTCAATATGGCCGCTGCTTTTGTGCGTGCTCATTTCCATCGAAAATCTGCAGTCTAGAGATCAATAACGTATACGTATTTATATGACTTCGTTCAGAATTTTCGTCATGATTATGACGTTACAGAACAAGGCGTTCTTGATTCATTAAAGCTCGGTCCGTTTGTTCGGAGACTGAACAATTCAATACATAGGAAAACAAAACGAAAACTTCCGGAATTCCTCAAATCAAATAATCCAGCGACGAGCAGCGGTGGTGTTGCCGCAGGGTTCTTTTGACAAATTAATTTCCGGGAAAGTGGCAGTACACTAGACAACGGTTCACATATTGTTCATTAAAACATTTATTAGAATTGCTTCACAGTAGGATTTTTCAGATCCTAGACATTGATTGCGAAAATTCCACGAGCGTTTCAAAAAGAATATTTCACTTTTCGCTTTTGTCCAACTCTGAACCGAGCAATACCAATCGAACCAGAGTTTAATTAAATCTATAGGGAAAGGGTGTGCGGAAATCAATTTTAAGCAAGTACAAGAGTAAAGCAGAACTTTTCTTGTCGCCTTTGGGGAAGACACACATAATAAATAAAAACTTTTTTTTTCTAAGAAATTATGAGAACGATGAAGAATTTGTAATCACCGTAATCACAAAATAAATAGTAGAAGGGGTTAGAACGGCATCTCTGCTGTTAGCTCCGAGGTTAGAAGAATGCAAGAGTATCGTTATAATATTTTGCAGAAGATTCACAGATAGTCAAAGATTAGAGCAGACCCAGCCAGCGTAGTCTGGAACGACGGAAAAAGCTTTGGGCACGGTTAACACGACGGTAACGCTATCTGCCGTGGCAGTAGGATCGCGGGCCCGGTCATTATCTACCCGTGGGAATTGAAATTCACCGTAGCAATTGCATCGAAACCACGTCGAAAACCATTCTTCTCCAACGTACGTACATGCGCGCACACGCGTCCGTGCCGGTTTTTCGCTCGATCAACTATTTCGACCACGTTCGGCTCGCCAATCCGAATTTAATTTAAACGTTCGATCAATATTCACGTATGGTACGATCGCATGATTTTTTCGCCATGCTTTCGTTTGGGCGTGACCGAGTTTGTTTGTTTGTTCCCGAGATCGGACGGCCGGCAAATGAAGCGAGACGCGGCGAATTTCGACGGCGAAATAAACGATGCAGAGCGGCAGCAGCGGTCGGAGAATGGGGGTTTCTTTGTCGCGGAAAATGAACGGCCGGCTAAGGCGAGAGGAAGAGGAGCCGGTGGTTCCAGGCCACGGGGCCGATCCTTAAAGTTCTTCATACAAGCCGGCAGCAGCGACATTATTCCAAGCACACGCTCATGGACGCCGGCCTTAAACCGCATTCTGCGCGGCGCCCTGGGGTGCTTTTGTCAGATGACACGCCGGTGAATAATTCACCTGGCTCGCACACAGCGATGACGCCGGCCGACGGAAAATCGTGATACCCGCCGCTGCCCATAAAACGGCTCTACGCCCGCTGTTTTCCAGCCCCCGAAATTTATCTCGGCTTATTGTGCGTTCGCGGCGAGCGTAATCCGACGGCGTAACCGTCCTCGAGTATATCAACTCGCCTCGCGACTACCTCGCTCGCCGTTCACCTCCTCCGCGCAATCGCCAGATAAGCACCTTGTCGAATTAACTGCTAGGCGAGACTCCTCGATGCGGGTCCCATTCGTCCCAAAAATTATCTTTCTCGACACAACTCGGCGTAACCGGGGAAAGCTGGGGAAACCCGGACACGGAAAAAAGGAAAAGTGATAACCCGTTAGCGCCCATTGCTCCTCGCTTGAGTACAGGATAACAAGATTATTTTTTTTTTGCTTCTAGCGCCATCTAAGATTGACTAGATATTTTGTCCATCGTTTGCAATTACTCACTAAACATGCAGAAAGCTGTATTACTAATGGTTATCTCTTTTTTACCGACCATAAATGAGGTATTCCTATTTAGTACGGGCCTTCAACTACCTCTTTATGTAGATACACTCATAGCGAAGCCAAATATTGAAGCTTGTCTTAGTATTCATTCCTTTTTCAAAAATTGCAACCTACATATTTAGTATTAACGGACATTGTTATCGTATTCACTTGTATTGTTATTGTATTATTTTTGTTCTATCCCTGTATTCTATATTATTGTACCCACTTATATTATTCCTGTAAAGCAGAATAAACCCAGAAGGGTTTATTCTGCTTTACAGGAATAATATAAGTGGGTACAATAATATAGAATACAGGGATAGAACAAAAATAATACAATAACAATACAAGTGAATACGATAACAATGTCCGTTAATACT